>JAEVFN010000011.1:0-1200000 GCA_030449075.1 Murraya paniculata | reverse complement strand
ACATGCAGGAACAAACTATTTTTATTGGAAACATTCCTCTAATGAATTCTTTGGGAACTTCTATAGTAAACGGAATATACAGAATTGTCATCAATCAAATATTGCAAAGTCCCGGTATCTATTATTGGTTAGAGTTGGGTCATAACGAAATTTCGATCTATACAGGCACCATAATATCTGATTGGGGAGAGGGGGGGGAGATTAGAATTAGAGATTGATAGAAAAGCAAGGACATGGGCTCATATAAATAGGATATAAAAAGTATCTATTCTAATTCTATCAGTAGCCATGGGGAATTTATGAGAAATTCTAGAGAATATTTGCTACCCTGAAATTTTCTTGTCAAACAAGACATGTCCGCACGTAGGCCTCGATGTCGTCTCTCATGTGCGGCCAAAAGTACGAGGCGTGGACTAGTGCGGTCGTGCGCTCTACTCTAGGGTGACCAACCTATTTTTAGTCGTGGCACTCATTGATCACTTCTTTATATAAATTTCCTCACCTAGGTATAAATAATCGATCTCCTTTGGTGAGGATGATGCATTCCTCTTGCCAAAATTGCCTTATCTTGCCCTCAAGAATTTTTCCCAACAAGTCTTTTGCTAGGAGGTATTTTTGGAGGCCTTCATTGATGCGGTGAACAAGGTCGGACTTCGGCTGGCTCATGCTGAGTGTTGCCAATTTTGCTTTGCAACTTTGAGCATCCGTAATGACGTTAGCTTTACCGGGCTTATACTCAAGCCGATAGTCGAATTTCACAAGGAAGTCGTGCCACTTTACTTACTTGAGGCTCCACTTCTTTTGCGTCTGGAAGTAACTTGTGGCTACGTTATTCGTTAATATCACGAAGTATGAGCCAAGCAAGTAGTGTCGCCACATACTAGGTAATGGATGATGGCCGTTATTTTATTTTCTCGTACCGTGTAGCGGCTTTCCATGTTATTAAGCTTTTGGCTCTCTAACGCTATAGGGTGGCCTTCTTTCATAAGTACTCTGCCAATGACGAAGTCAAAGGCATTCGTGTCTATTTCGAAGGGCTTGGTGTGATCCAGAAGGATGAGGACGAGTTTATTAGAGATAGCCTTCTTTAAGTCTTTAAATGTGCGCTGACATTTTTTGGACCATTGCCACGTTCGATTCTTCTTGAGTAAGTTGGTCAAGGGTGCCACTTTTACCGAATAGCCCTTGATGAAACGACGGTAATAGTTCACCAGTTCAAGAAACAATCGAAGCTCCGGTACTTTGGTGGGAGACTTTTACTGGAGAATGGCTTTCACATTCAAGTTCTTCATCATCAACTTCCCATCTACTATTTTGTGGCCGAGGAACTCTATTTCTCGTTGAGCAAATTAGCATTTCTCCATCTTGAGGTAGAGTTCGTTTTCGCGTAGTACTTGGAGGATTTGTCACAAGTGTTGGGCATGTTCCTCGAGAGTGGTGCTATACACCACGATGTCGTCTAAGTACATGACGACGAAGCGGTAGAGAAATGGTTGGAGGACATTGTTCATAAGCATACTAAATGTGGCTGATGCGCTGGTGAGGCCGAACGACATGAAAAGGAATTCAGAAGATCCATACCTTGTGATGCATGCCGTCTTTGGTTCATCTCCCTTCGCAATGCGTACTTCATAGTACCCAGAGCGCAAATCAAGATTGGGGAAATATCGCGCTTTGCCTAGCTAGTCGAAAAGATCTGTGATTAAGGATATCTTATACTTGTTCTTGATCATGACCTTATTGAGCACTAAATAGTCGATGCACATCCGTAATAAACTATCATTCTTTTTTTAAAAGATGATGGGTGCATAGAATGGCGTCTTTGACGGGGGGATGTAGCCTATATTTAGCAAGTCTACAAGTTGTTTCTACAACTCGAGTTCGAGTGGCACCATGCGGTAGGGTGCCAAGGCTGGGGATTTCACTCATTGTTGTAGCTCGATCTCGTGGTCCTCTTCTCACCTTGGTGGGAGCTTTTTCGGAAGTTCCAGAGGCATGATGTCCTTGAACTCATTGAGGACTTCTTGGATGAGTGGAGGAACTCGACTCGATGAGTCTCTATGATCTTCTCCCTCGTTGAGTTCCTCGATGGAGACTAAGAAGCTTGGGTCCTTTTTAAAAGCCTTCTTGAATTGCATGGCCGAGAGCATCTTGTCTGTGATCTTGGCTCGTTCGACATGAACCATGCATGCCTTACTCTCGTCGAGAATGCTTAGGGAATTTGTGAATAGTAGCAAGGAGGCATAAACTTGATCAAAGAATTCTAGACAAAGGACCATGTTAAAGTCGTCCATAGGCACAATGGAGAAGTTGAGCTTTCTGCTTCATGTCCCGATCGTGACATTGAGTAATAAATTAGACAAAGGACCATGCTTGGTGTGGTGTTGCCCTTCGGTTGAGCAGCAAGGGCATTAAGTGACTTCTTCTCGGGACAGTTGCACACCCAATGTAGACTGTTACAAATGAAGAATGGGCTTCGAGGCTTGAACTGCTCCTTCCCACTGGTTTTACTTTGCCCGTCTTTACCGCTTGGAGGATTTTTCTACCTCTAATCCCTCCGATTATTGATTTTGTCCTTCCGGCCCTCTTCCCAACCTTTGCTGTGGTTAGGCCTCTTGTCTTTCGCTTGGGCGGAGTAGTCGTAAGTGATTTTATGATGGCAATGGCAATGGCATTATCGAGAGATTGAGTGTCACACAGATCGAGCTATGTCTTAGCCCAATCCTTAAAGGCATCTTGGAAGTAGAAGAAAGAGTGCTTATTAGACATGTCGATTATCTCAAGTATAAAGGTAATGAATTCGTTGATGTAATTGTAGATACTTCTAGTTTACTTGAGCTAACGTAGACGTGCTCTCGCCTTTTTCTCAGCATTGCTTGGGACAAAGTGCTTTCAAAGCTCTTGTTGAAAGTCTGCTCATGTGTTGATGACGCAAATGCTTTTGCCCATATCGTCATGCTTCTTTTGCTGCCATAGTTGTGCGGCGCCTAAAAGGAATGTAGGTGCTGTGTCCACTTTTGATGCCTCATTGCCAACATCAATGGCATCGAAATATTGATTTGGCCCAAAGAAAAAGTTATCCACAATGATGGCGTCGCGTGCACCATCATAGGCGTCAAGCTTTGGCACGTCAATGCGGCGCGCATCACTTGTGCTTGTCGAAGCAGGCTAGCAAAGAGCTTGCACTTGTGCCAAGCCCAATCCGAACGTACTTCCTCCATTTTCGAACTAATCGCTCGCAATTCGTCTTGTACGAAACTGCGGAGTTTGAGCAACTCATCTTGAAATGCTTGAAACTCCTCTCGTAAGGTGTTGGCTTGGTCTTGGATGAGGGCATTGGTTGTAAAAACAAAGACGGTATATTTGCCCTTGAGACCATCCGCCCTTTCCTCCAATGATTCGAGGGTGCCCTGAGCGGCAAACATCAAAGTTTTGAGAGTGCCAACGCGAGGTTCCAATGCATCAATGGATGGGGCCTTGGACTTGCCATGGGACTTCCCTTAAACACATCCCTCTTCAATGCTGCAGCTTGGCTTTGGTGGAGAATCCACACCGACAATGCCCTCTTGCAAAATGTTAGGGGGATTGGCCATTGCTTGTGAGCTAGTTGCGTGGGTGTAAACCTTATCTCTAATACCACTTATCACGGGATGAGTGTAATCCATAGCAAACATGTGTGACATTTAAAAGACTTCTAGCACACAAGTCACTAAGTAATCCTAATGATATTCTCAAACTAGCTAAGCAAAGATACTTTCGACAATGCTAGAGACAAGAGAGAGCAATATCGCCAAGTATAATTTTATTACTCACTAAAGAGTAAATTACAAGAGAGCTTTTTACAAGAGAGCTTGAGAGCTTGAGAGCTTGTGTGTGTGGTATGGTGGTTGAGCTTGGTAAGCAAAATGACAAGTGCTATGGGGTATTTATAGGCTTGGATGCCAAGCTCTTGAAGCGTCCTAGCAACTTGCATAAATATCTTCTAGGATCTAAATGCAAACTCTTAGAAACTTCTAGTTATTTACAAATTGTAGAGAATTCTAGATTTTGGAGATTGTTATGCACACCATGACTGGCTAATTGTGTTAGGCGGCCCATTGCTAAGCGCACCCTGCTGTTGTGCTGAGCACACTCCGTTCTAAGCGCATCCCACTATTTGGCGGACTTTTACTGAGCGAACTAGTGTGCACCAAGTTAGCCTTCGTTTGCGGGAGATTTGAACAGCGTGTGATAAGCTACTGACTTAAAAAAATGATGATTTTAAATTATAAACTGTCACTAAATGTAGGATAGGCATGGTTGTCTAAATAGAAAGAAGTAATCTAAATAGAATTGACTTCTTCATTCAAATGGGTATATGTAGTGAAACATAATGAGAAAAATGATGTTGTTAATAGCATAAAGTTTCTCTTGAAAACCTATAATTGAATATGAAAAAATATATTATTTAGTAATGGATACAATTACATTCCGATATAGTTTCACTATCTTAGAAAGATTTGATATGCATCTTATGGATAAAGATGGCAATGGGAAAAGGTGGGGGTGGGGAGGCTTAACCCATTCTCCACCCCCATTAAAAATTTCACCTTCATTCCCCACTTCATCTTCCAATAAATTTAAGTAGCGTTTACAATTTAGATTGGAATATGAATCCTAAGGAATGGAAATCCTAGGATTGAGAGTGTGGAGTTGAATTAGGAGTGGGAGTATATTGTTTACTTATACTTAAATGAGAGTATAGAATCGTAATCAAGATCTAATTTTATGTTTACTTTATCTTGGATTGGTAGTAAATAGTTTTAAATTATAATTTTACCCTTATTTAAAGAATTTTAGTTTTTAATTATAAAATTAATAAAAAAAATATATTTGAAAAATAAATATTTATTTTATTATATTTTTAAATTAATAATAATAATAATAATAATAATAATAATAATAATAATAATAATAATAATAATTTAATGTTCTTAATTATGTAAATCATAATTTTTATTAATTTTAATTTTAATTATGTAAATTAAAAATTATTAATAAGAGTAACACAAATGAACATGATTATTAATAATATAGTAAAAAAATTAATATTTTCTTAGAATAAACTATTTATTATTATTAATTATTAATATTAAATAAATATAATAATATTTTATTTTCAAATGAGGATAATATATAGTAATATTATCAATTCTCTATGAATATAATAATATTATTTTTAAGTAATTTTAACTTAAAATCAATGTGAATTGTTATTTTTAACTAAATATAATAATCTTATATTAAATAAGTTTAATAATATTATTTTTAATAAATGAAATTTATAAAATAATAAAATAATATTATTTAAATAAATATGATATTATTTATTTTATTTTATTAAATATAATTATATTAAATTTAATAAAAGGGTAAAAAAAAAAGAGATGGGAGTGGGAAGAGTAGGAATACCACTCTCTACTCCAAAAATGGGTGGGACCAATGGAGTGGAATTTCTACTCCCCTCTTAAAATATGCAAGTAAACACTAGAGTGGGAATAATCCACACTCGAACAATCCACACTCCTTACTCCCACTCCAGTAAGTAAACATAACATTAGTGCGATGGGAATGGAATGATTTTTCCATCCGCACCTTATTCCCAATTACTTATTTTATGGTAGGTATGGATAAATAATTTTAATAAATTAAAAGTTAGAGACTTAAATAAAATCATTACCATATTATAAAGTATTTAAATTATTTTAAAAAATTTCCAAAAGATTGAAACAATATTTTAAGATGATGTCAAAACTAAAGAATATTTGAAGAAAGTAACGTCTTGAGAGAGAAAAAAAACATTATAATATTTTTGGGTTGAATACGAATTATAAGGTAGGATTTTCTTGAAATAACAAAAGCAAATGGGGTGCAACCCTCTAACTGAATACTTATGCATAAAAGGCTGCATTAATGATCTTATATGTCAATTGTATTTATTAAAAAAATAAAATATCAATATATGTCGATGACATGAAGTTAATTAGAACTAAATTTTTAAAAACTACCGAATAATTTTTTAAAAAATGAAATGAAAGATTTAAGATTGACTCGGCTTGCAAATCAAACACAAATCTAATGGATTATTGATCCACCAATCAGCCTATATAGAGAAAAAAAAATTAAAATTCATGAAAAACTTGCCAAGGTTGGTGTGAATTCAATGGTTAATAAACTTGCATTGAAAAAAAAAAATGAGTGTAAAAGTAATTCTGAAAAATAACTCGGCTTTCTAAAGTAGTGGGCTTGACAGCCCATTTTAAAACCTGAGTCAGGAGGGGGTTTAAGGCTTTGAAATTCCCGCAAGCCTAAACCTCAAAGCAAAAGCAAACGTAAAGGCAGAGCATAAGCACAGCAAAAGCAAATGCTTTCTCGCACTCTCACCACCAAAACGCTCCCATTTATCTTCAACGGTGTTGATTTAATTGCAGTTAATCCATGTCAGCCTCCACTCAAAGCTTTCTTCTCTACACATATTGTTGGGGACAAACCAGTTCTTGTAGGTCACTCACTCATTCACTCTATTTCTTTGTTTCATTTCCATTTTCATTATCATTACTAATTTATTACTCAATTGGGCAGGTTCGTGATTTCATACACTCAGCTTTGTACCACCCGAAACATGGCTACTTCTCTCAGAGATCGAGGTCCGTTGGTGTGCTTGACGCTGCCATCAAGTTCAATCAGCTTCAAGGTGGGTGGGTGGGTTTGTATGTTTGTGTGTGTGCGTGTGTGCGTGCGCGCGTGTGTGTGTGTGTGTGTGTATTGCTTTTCCTTTTTGAGTTTTTGTTTACTCTGTAATTTGTGATCTGGGTTTAGCAGAATTTATGTTTAAGTTTGAAATTTGATCGCATTACTGCTGACTGTTCGATGAACTTTGTGCAACGATAATGGGGTTTGTTTCTAATGATGAAAGAGCTTGACGTATATAATGTTCAAAGTCTTTCGTGAAATTTTAGATGCCAAGTAAACGTGGCATTTGGCAACCACTTTCGCTGCTATGCTTTCAAAGTTAAGTAGAACTGTAGAAGCACAGCAGTCTCAAACATACCCTTAATATGCTGATCGGATTTCTAATGACTTCTATTGATTACTTATCAGTGTACTTTAGTAAGAGTAGATTGTGCATGCTGCTGAATTCATGGTTTCCCTGCTTAAGCTTAATATGTTAACTTAAATCTGGAAAAAAAATTGAAAGTTTTGACCATACTGTTAGTTCCTTTTGAAGTTGATTTTTTATTCTAACTTTTGGTACGCTTTTAGGCAGGAAAGCTTATATGAAGCACGTGGATAAAATATATAAGCAGAGTGAAATATCATGGTTTACACCAGTGGAACTTTTTAAGGTAATCTCTCTTTCAATCTCCTTCAGATAAAGAAAGTTTGCATCTATCTAATATGCAAATCGTGGATCAAGAATTCAGTATTTTGTTTTATGTGTTAATCAGGAGTTAGGGAACTTTTGCTATATCTAGTTTCTGAGCATGCATGAAGTGGCAAGAAACTTCCTTGATTTTGTTTCTGTACTGTCTGAATTTGTCTACCCATTTGTCCATGTGGAGCTTTAGACCTTTGGCTTGGTTTTAGATAGCTTTGGAACTTAGTAATTGGAGTCCTTACCATATGTTCCATCAAACACAATTTGAACGCATTATTGGTCTTCTTTAATCATTACTATTATTATCATTATCATTTTTTTCCATGCATGATGATAATTACAATTTAATAAATTTTCCACCATGATCTTAGTTATTCAATCAAGATTCATTTGTAATAACAGTGCTAAATTTTTTCATGCTTTATAATTATAATTTTTGCCTTCTAATTCTTTGGTGTTGTGAAACTTTCTTCCTTGTAGCCTTGGTATGCCCATGGGATTGCGGAGGCTATACTGCGCACTGCTAACCTTTCTGTCCCTCTAAAAGTACGTACCTTCTCTTTTTGGTAATGTCTTTAGAATTCACATTGCCCTATGTTAAATTCTTGTGCTTTACTGTAATCCAAAATTTAAAATATAATTCACTCTCTTGTTCTTCATATTTTACAGTAAAATCTAAAGAAAGATTCATTTTCTGATCACTCTGGTCTAATTAAAATTCATATTAGGTTTTAAATTGATCAGTATCTACGCTTTAAAGTAAGACCTTATACTGTAAAACATATTGCTTAGTTTTGTGGTTGGCTTTGATTTGACTCGGTCATGACAGCATAGAAACCTTGCTGACCTGAGCCAGGAATGAAGCTATAAAGAATTATGTTTTACATGTTGAGATGCTTGCTTTGGAACTAGGAATTTCCTTTTGCCAAGCCAAAGTAATAGAGGGGCACAAGTAGTTTTTCTTTTGGGTTTGCTGGTGTTTTGTAAAAAAAGTTGCACGTTTTCATCATTTCCTTTTTAGTTGTATCAAATCTGTGGTTATCTATTGTTGGAAGGGTCTCTGTGGGCTTTAGCTCTTCTTGTTTGATTTGGTAATGGAGTAAGTCTTAAGTTCAAATTTTATCTATCTAATACATACCCACACACATACCCACAGACAGACGTGTATGCTTTCTTTTAAGAAAAAATTTAAGTACTGACAGACGGTATGATAGGGTTTATATTTTACTGTTATAGTGGATTAAATGGCATTGCAAGAGTTTTGGAATGTCATATCTATATACTTTTACTGTCTGACTGGCTGCCTCTTTGCAATAAGGTATACTGCTCTTTAGCATATTTTGGCAGTGTCTAAATGTAAAATCTCTCCTTATCCATTTCATTCATTACAAGTTTTTAGATGTATCTGAATTGTGTGATCTGAAAATGTGAACAACTTAATTCTTCGTAGCACTTTTTAGATCTTATAGTGCTGTTTAGATTTTGCTGTTTGAATGAACATATAGCTTTAAAACTAGAATACAAATTTATAGCTTAAAAGTGCAGTATTATCTTTGGCAGCCATCATGTCTTTAGATTGGTTCCAATTGGTTCCAATTTTTTGACATGAGCAGTCAGATATCTTTGATCAATTCATTGAGTCGTATAATTTGCTCATGCTGTTTTATGTTTTATAATGTGCACTCAGATATATGAAATTGGTGGTGGATCAGGAACTTGTGCGAAGGGTGTGATGGATTACATAATGTTGAATGCGCCTGAAAGAGTTTACAACAATATGACTTACGTGTAAGTTTATTGACTAATAATTCAACTACCACGAAGTAGGTTGGTCCCTTTGTCTGGTAATTCTGAGCAATGTAATTACTAGGACATAACAGTAATATCCATGAAGTAGACGTAACTTAAGTATTATTTGGGATTTCTTTTACCTTTCTTGTTTGAATATGGGACTTGGATTCTTGGAGCATAATATGTTTATATTTTTATAACAATTCTTGTGTGCCACTTTGATCCTACGACAGTGAAGTCTTCCATTCGAGTGGTGCACAATATCTGATGAGCTTTTAATATGGATTTGGTCAAATGAACAACGAAAAGAAGGAACCCATATGAAAAGATGATAGATTTTGAAATAAGGTTGGGTCATGAAAGTTATATGTAATTGTTTGCCGGTGTGTCCACTTCATGTCTGTGTTCTGTGAGTGCCTAGATATTATTCTGTATTTATGCCACAGCATCCAGTGTGAGAGAGCACCTGTAGAAATCTAACATTTGAAGCAAGTCTCAATGGCCTTTTGATTCTTTTGCTTACTATTTCCTTTCTAAGAAAGCTGCTGCATATAGAGCTCATGCTCCACATTAATGCTGTTCTTTTGGTTTTCTCATTAATTGTCTATCTTAATTCTTCTCTTCTTACCGAATTATATTTGAAGCTCACTTGTCAGTTCTTTAACTTATTCTTCTTCCTCTTACCTCCTTTTTGTGTTTCTGAGGAGTACTGGTCTAATTATATTCTTATGTAAACGAGTATAGAACTTCATTACTTGTCTGGTTGAGTTTTTATTTCCTTGTTAAAGTATTTTACATGCTTTCCAAGTTCTGTATATGACAATTATATTGTCCTGAAATTTTTATCATGTATAATCATGTTTGTACATTTTATGTTTGCTGTAGCTCAGTGGAAATCAGTCCCTCACTGGCTGAGATACAGAAAGAAACTGTTGGACAAGTTTCTAGTCACTCATCAAAGTTTAGGGTTGAATGTCGTGATGCTGTTGATCGGGGTGGATGGGGTATGTTGCCTCAGTATTTGTGCTAATTTCATTTTCCTAATTGTTCTTAATGATCAATACTATCTTATACTTATTTGAAAAAAAAAAAAGCAATGCTATCTTATAAACATTTTGAGTATTAGAAATTGCAATCAGATTTGATCATTGACTGAAGTCCCATCCCATGTTGCTGAATAGGTAAACCAACATGTGGTATGCTGGTGTTCAGACAAGCACACCCCCAAACCACTCCCATCCACCCACACCGTCCATTCTTCTTCCCTCCACTGAATACTTGAAATGTGAAAACAGCCTCTGCCAGACATGAGAAGCTTCTATAGAAAAGAACAAGACGACCATTTAATAAACATAATTATATTCTTATTCAGTTGTACTTATTGACCTTACTTTTCCAACCTTATACTACCATCTGTCTTGGACTTTATCAACATTGTATGTTAGGTCATCCTGCCCGAAAACTGCTATGTGATTGCTGCATTTTTCCTTTTTTGTTTACTAAAAGCTTTTGTTTTATTTCTTGTTCAAATAATCTTTTTTTCTTTTTTGATTTTTCGTTGTCAACTTTTGATTTATTTCGTAGATTGACATTGGAAGGGAAGGATCTAAGTTATTATTTATTTTCTGTAGCTTGGTTTGAGATGCTCCAAGCATTCATATTGTGGTGGTTCTGCCTTCACCAAATGTAGCCCTTCAATATTGGGCTAGTGATTTGTGTGCTTCCCACCCCTTACTATTGGAATTATTCATTTGAAAAAATAGTAAAATAGAAAACATAAGGGGAAAAAATGCTATTTTTTGTTGCTTATCTATTGTGTCTTGGCTAGCTTCAGAAATTTTTGTTCCTCTTTGAACATGCAGCTAAATTGATGTGAGTTCTATTGTTTATCTTGAATTTAGAAATTATAGCGAGCTTTTATTTATTTTTTCACAGGAAATGTTGTGCA
Source organism: Murraya paniculata (assembly GCA_030449075.1). NCBI lineage: Eukaryota > Viridiplantae > Streptophyta > Magnoliopsida > Sapindales > Rutaceae > Murraya > Murraya paniculata. Next base: position 1,188,844 of record JAEVFN010000011.1, on the reverse strand, counting down.
ACAACCATGTTGGGTGATTATGCTCGAGGTACAAGCCTTTTCGTTGCTTTTATTTTATCTACATAGAGAAAGAAAATAAACCACACAATTATTCAAAGTCAACTGGATGTGCTGAAATTGTTTGCTTTTAAGAAGAATTTTCATATTTGGACTAAATTGATGTGTGTTAAGCATGACTTCGTTATTTGAAATGAAGCAATAACATGTGGGCATATGAGGACCCAATTATCAAAATGTGGAAGTTACTTAATATTTGTCTGTTATTTTACCATTGAAATTAATCTAACATGATGCAGCTGCATCTAATACATCTACAATGCCACTTTTATTATTCAGTCCTGGTAATTATGGTTATTTAGCTAGGTGACATGAGGCGATGAATTCCATCTGCTGATTGCATCTGCTTTTGAGAAGAGAGTAAAATTCGTTAAACTGAGTTAAAAGAGAAAAAATCAAAATCTGCTCTTATCTTAGTCATTAAGGTAGCGTTTACTTTTCAGATTGGATTGAGAATCCTGAGGAATCTTGGGATTGAGATTGTGGAGTTGAGTGGAAGTAGATTGTTTACTTACACTGGAATAGGAGTGTGAAATAAGAAGTAGAATCTCATTTATATGTTTACTTTGTCTTGCATTAGGAATTAATTATTTCAAATTACAGTTTTACCCTTAAAGAATTGTAGTTCGAATAAAAAAATATATTTCTAAAATAAACTATTTATTTTATTATTAATTTTAATCATATAAGTTAATAATTATTATTAATATTCCTAATTATGTAAACCACAGATTTTTTTATCAATTTTAATTTTAATTATGTAAATTAAAGGTTATTGATGAGAGTAACACAAATGAAACATTATTATTAATAGTCTACTAGAAAATTAATATTTTCTTAGAATAAACTATTTATTATTATTAATTATTAATATTAAATAAATATAATAATATTATATTTTCAAATAAGATATTATATAGTAATATTATTAATTCTATATGAATATAATAATATTATTTTTAATTAATTTTAACTTAGAATCAATGTAAATTATTATTTTACTAAATGTAATATTATTAAATAATATAATAATATTATTTAAATAAATATGATAGTATTATTTTTTTAAAAAATGTAACATTATTTTATTTTAATAAATATAATTATATTATATTTAATATTTTATTTTTAATAAATATAATTACTTTATATTTAAAGGGGAGGGTAAAAAAGAATAGGTCCACCGTTAAATAAGCATGTAAATACTGGAGTGAGAAGACTCTACACTCCCCACACCCTAACAGTATTCGTTGAGAAGTCGAGAACTATTGTTATTGTTTTCCTTGAATATGCATAAATTAACATATATGTATGCGACATGAATTATAGTTAAGGATATAAGATGATAATTTTAGTTGTTGTTTATGATATTTAGTTTCCTTTGCTACTAAAAAACTGACGATGTAATGTGTAATGACATTAATAAATCGTTAAATTTTTCATGTATAGGAGTTGTATGACTTGCCCTTGTTGCGTACTGTATAGAAAGTTATATTGTTGAACATTTAAGGTTGTTTACCTGCAAGTTCATGTAGTTTGTTGATAAACATCTATTAAGTTCTAGTTGATTAATTTTGTTTAGCAAACCTAATTTAGATATTAAATCCTTACAGGTGTTTGATAATCTTCCACATGATCTTGTCTATTCAGAAAATCAAGTTTCCCCATGGATGGAAGTATGGGTTGAGAAGCAACACGATAGGTAGGTGCCATTGTGTTGGCTGTATCCTTAATTACTTCATTGCAACTTGCACTCAATGTTTCTTTGGGACCCACTACCATGTAGCTGAGGTTTCAAATTTTGTATTGAAATTTTCAAGTTACGTTTTCAACTTTTTGTCAGAGTTTTAAGTTAAAATTTCAGCAAGTTTTTTATTTTTTTAGGTTTGTGAAAGACGTTACAACTTTTTTGCTAGGGAGCTGTAACATTACATGCATGTTACTTGTTTCATGTTGTATTGATGTGCACCTTTCCCTTATTAGAGAAATAATTTCATAAGAAATCCAGTACCTCAGCTTCATGTTAACTTAATTCTTTTTGAGTCTTAACTCCGTACAGTGATCTATTCTCTGTTTTTCTGTCTGTGCATATGTACATTCATTTCAATCAATAATCTTGATTTCAAGCGTTTTTTATCCACCATATGAAAACAATTTGCCTTTAAAGAGAAAAAAGGAACGGGTCCTTTCAGTGAACATCCTATTTTTCTGGTATCCTTCTGATTTGACTGCCAACATATTTCTTATTTACATCATTGGCATGTATTTTAGTATGTGGCGATTTACAGGGGTGTCCCATGCCTGAACAAACTATTTTATGTCAAGTTCCCGATTCTTTTTTATTTTAATTTATTTGTGTAATATCCAAATTTTATTTGAAGCTTAATAGAAATGCAGGCTTGATATAATACTCCTCATAATTCATTGATATTAGAACTAATGTTTCTACAGGTTGAATTTAGTGATAAGACTCATAGCTAACCCTTCTATTTCCTCCATCTACAGAGAAACACTCTCCGAGTTATATAAGCCGCTAGAAGACCCATTAATTACACGTTGCATTGAGATCGTGGAATCTGATGAAAATCATACCACTCAAAGAAGTGGAATGTTGAAAAACATTTGGTCAAAAGTCTTTCCAAAACCTCAAAGATGTTGGCTTCCGACTGGTTGTTTGGTAAGGAAATTGTTTAAATTATTCTTTTTGCTTTTGCACCCTGTTTTCTTTATGCATATTTCATAAATATTACAATCCTTTAATATGCAGAAACTGCTTGAGGTTTTACATGATGCTCTACCAAAGATGTCTTTAATTGCTTCAGACTTTACCTTCCTGCCTGATGTGAAGGTACCTGGTGAAAGAGCTCCATTGGTTTCAACAAAAGTACGTTCTTTTTATACATGTGAAAATATTGTTGTTGTATTTGTACTTATGCTTGACTCTGTTTATCATATCTCCAATGCTTGCTTAGGCTGTCTGATAAAGTTATCATATAATGTGTTATGCTTGAATTAAAAGGAAATGTATGGACTTTGGAGTGCACTCTATTGGTCAAGTTTAACCTTTTGTCATGACGCCATCCAGTAATATTCCTCCAAACATTGGTTTTAAGATTGGATAATCTGGTTCCGGTTCACATCTAACATTCTAGCATGAAATTGTCTTCAAAGTCTTTGACTTCATTAACCTTAATTATGCAGAAAGATGGCAGCAGCACAGATTATGGCAATTATCTTGATGCAAAGGTGTGTGCCATTGCTAATCTTATCTCTTCTTCTCCTTGTATGTTGTGTTCGTATAGTATTGCCATCAATGACCCAACTCTGCTAGCTCCTAAAGTTCAACCAGCCAACACATGCATGGATCATCATTGCGACTTATGGGAAATGAATATAGTAAGGTTGCAAAGTATAAAAATCTCGCATTGCTGCTAACAAAATATATTGTTTCAAGGTTGCAAAGTATAAAAATCTCACATTGCTGCTAACAAAATATATTGTTTCAAGGTTGCAAAGTATAAAAATCTCACATTGCTGCTAACAAAATATATTGTTTCTCAAGTTCAGTTGACAAATCAGTGTGCTTTAATGATTTTTTTTCCCCTTGACAACTCGTGAAAGCTGAGGGTCAGAGAAGGACCTCTAAATCCTATAATGATTGTGATTGCCTTGAATTGCAGGGTGATGCTGATATTTTTTTCCCCACAGACTTTTGGCTTTTGGAACGTATGGACCATTACTGCTCTGGGTGGCTGAAAATGCAGAAAGATAAATCATCCAAGCAAGGGAAAAAGAGGCGAACACTTACAGTAAGTTTGTTTTCCAATAAAGTATTTTAACTTTTCCATGTTTGATGAGCATTTAAATTGATGTCACAAGTACAAAATCTATCCTGTACTGGCTTGCTTGTCCTCTATAGTTATTGTTGAGATGATGACCTTTCTAATGGAGGATCAAGTAAATCAAGTGAGAAACAACAATTGCACTTCAGCAGGATGTGTTAACTCATTGGTATTCAAATGACAGTCCTTAGTAGAATACCTAGTTCTAATTGAATGACAATGATGTCGATTCCATATTGTTGTAGTCTTGTGGAGGAGCATCTGGCTTTGCGAAAGTATTTTTGCTATAAGATATTAATGATACACATGCATTATATAGCCGATATAATATAGCCAATACTTTCAAGAGGTCTGGAAATTTGACAATCATAACATTCTTATCTAATTATTTTGAATATACTGTGTGCAGCTGGATACATCATCATTCATGGAAGAGTTTGGTTTGCCCACAAAAACAAGAACAAAAGATGGATACAACCCCCTTCTCGATGACTTCAAGAACACTAAATTTTATCTTAGTGTTCCAACACATAACACTAAATAGACAAGTCATACAGATGCCTGGGGATGTTTTGCTCCCAAAATAACACCAGATCGAGCTGAGATTTGTAATGGAGGTGTTTAATGCGTCTGTAGTCATCTGCACTGGGATGCTGGTGGATTTTATTATTAATCTACAAAAACAGTGGCTCTCCCAGATCGACACACATCACATTTCCCAGATGCAATGGCCCAGATCAGAAGAGACCAAGCACAAGATAGAGACGGCTTTTTAAAAAACAAATGATTTTTATTCATTTTCGTTGAAAAATCAAAGATGAATTAAATGTTACTGTTGCATATGTGGGTAATGAATCCATTACATGAATTGTTCTCTTTGAATGGAATCATCAGGAGACCTTGCAGAAGATACGCTGCAATACCTTATTCTTTTCTGAATAAAAAAAAAATGAGGACAAAGGTAATTTTGCAATTATCTTTAAAGAAAGATTTGTTAAAGAATTAAGAGTTAATATGGCTGCTTGTGAAGCCATCCTTCTCTGTCAATGAAAGAGCTGCTAATCAAATGGGTGAGCTCGGCACAGCTCAGTTTCTTCTCCCACCTCGCTCTACGGGAAGTGTCAGCTCCTGTTCCATAGCATCCATGCTCTGCAAATGTTAAATGGTTCCTGTTCATTTAACCACAGTTCAGTTCATGATTTCATGTCCAATCATTATGAAAAAGTGGAATTTGTTTGGAGACCCTTACCAGGGTCTGTCGTGAGTTTTGACCCCTATGCCTAAATTTATATTTTTTTGTATCCGAAATGATCATGTTTTCACACTAGTGTCTTGTGAACACAAGATAGTGTACAAGACACTGCTTTTCATGTAAGATGAAGTACAGGACAAAGACTTGTACACTAAAATGCGCAAGAAGACCATGCTAGATAGAGCTCTAATTGGAGACTTCTATGCAAGACCAAACTTTCAAACACAGTCAATCTCCTAAAAGATTGAAAGAAATAATTTATTATAATAGGGTATGTTATCTTTTTACGAAGGCAAAGTTAAAACAAATGATTTTGATCAAATGGGTAAGATTCATGACATGACAAGGATTAATAAATAGTCACTGCCATCAGAATTTTTGTGGGAAATGGTCTAAATAAACATCTGTCTAATAAAATCTTGTCACACAAGACTGTGTTTTTCATGCAAGAAAACTGAGTAGGACAAAGACTTGTATATTAAGATGTGCAAGAAAACCATGCTAGACAGTGGAGTGCTAGTCAAAGACTTGTATGTAAGACAGAAACTTATAAATACGGTTTCCTCATACATTGAAAGGAATAATTCATTATAATAGGATATTTTTATCTTTTTACAAAGACAAAGTTAAAAGAAACAATTTTGATCACATGGATTAAATAATCTCCTTCCCAGAGACTTCTGTGGGAAATGATCAAAATACACGTCCAATAAAATCAAGTTTTGGTTAGATAATTCTAAAGTAAATGCATATGTGATAGAATTGTATTAGACGGATGAATAGATGAATTAGTTTTGTGGTTAGCATTCATATGTTAGAAAACTTACTCATGGCCAATAGAATTCCAAGCTTCCCAACCCTTAGGATCCACAACCTTGGTGAGATTGACACTGTAGAATAAAACCCTAGCATAGCCTCTCCATGGCCTTCCTAAGAAAGCCGAGCCTGTTCCTATCACAATGCCTCCTTTGAACACAAACCCATTTGCATCATTAGGGTTTGTTCTTCCTTGTGCTGTTATGAAACCATGAAGCCCTGGTTGTAATGTTGATCCAACCACATTTATCACACAATTCTGCATACAAAATAAAATAAATCAACATCATATTTTATATGACATACATATGTAACACAGGACAAGTGTAATGTGATGTGACACTAACAAGTCCACAATTGTGGATCACATTTTGTTTGTTTAGGATTCAAGTTATTAATTTGAGAGACATTTATAATGTCAAAAGAAAGTAATTCCTACTGTCCAATAGTTTTGTGGATTATTTCAAAGGGTAATTTCACATTACTCCTCTCGTGATTAAGTATTTTCAAATTGTCTCTTTTACTTTTAAAAACTTTAATTTATATCCATTTTTATTAAGAAGACTAAAAAAATTTCATTAACACACCTCTATTGTTTTTTAATATTTTGACCAAATATAAGGATAAATTTAAGTTTTTCAAAAATAAAAAGTATTATTTGAAGATAGTCAATTCACGAGAGAAATAATTCAAAATTTATCGCATTTTAAATAAATAGTCTAATTGGTCGGCCTCTGGAAGAAATTTTTTCTTGTAAGAAAATTTTTTTCTTCTGGTGTGTCTTCCAATTTTTGAGTTGAATGCTGTGGAGTCTAGTAATTATAAATAAATAAATAAACAAATAAAATATTTTGATTGGTCAAAAAAGAATCAAATTAATTAATAAAAAGATTTACATTTGAGAATGTGAAAGTGCAATATGATATGACGGTAAGTTAAAAATGAGCACGGCATTTTATATGTTTCAGATCTATTTATTGGAAACGTTTCTTTTCAAAATTAACTAAAAAACAATTATCCCCTTTAATCTCTTTATTAATATATATATATATATATATATATATATATATATATATATATATATATTTTTTTTTTTTTTTTTCCAATTGTGAATGATGATGCAGACTTAATACACTAACATGAACCAAAACGTTAACGTGTGTATATGATAATTAATTTGAAAATTTTAACTATAAATTGTCAAAATTGCCATGCATGTTGGTAACTAAAATCGTGTGAAATAATGTACCTCATATATAGATTGGCCGCCACCAAAGATAAAATCAACAGCACCCTCAATTGTACAATGATCAAAGTAATGACGGCCTTGATCATCCCACAATGTGTCTTGCACGCCGGAGAAGCCGCACCGATAGAACGCCGTCTTGTCTCCGGCCACCATGGCAGCCACCGCCGGCATCCTCGGGTTCTTATTGTCCCTATGTGGACTATTGTATGAATTCTATATATATATACACACACACACATATAATAAAATATATCATTATGTTAATTATAATTAACACAATCAATGTCATTAATTACAATGAGAGTCTTAAGATAAATAAATAAATCACTCACCACAAAGCTCATGCTTTTGACAACAACATTATCAGCAAAAGAAGCGAAAGTAGGGCTCTCTGCGAGTGATTCATGATCATCCCATATAATCTGCGTCTTTCTCTTTCCCCCTCCTTTAAGGATTATGAATGGCTTTTCATATGGAATTTTCACCTTCTCCCTATATACTTTCACATATATTCTTACAATATGCTTATACACACACATATATATACATATGTAAATTACATTCAACCACTATAATTTATAATACATTTTTTCAATTAACCTTGATGGGATGAGGAAACCTTGTTAAATAAAAAGAGAGAAATAGGTTAAGGGAGACGTAAAGAGCCTCACCCTTCAAAACAATTGAATTAGAGGAAAGGTGTTTTTTCTTTTAAAAAAAAAGAAAAGAGAAATAAAGGAAAAATAATTTTGATATACCTGTATATGCCGGCCTTGATGAAGATGCAAACCCAATTCTTATTATTTGAAGGAATGTTATCAATTGCTGATTGAATGCTTGAAAAATTTCCATGGCCAGAATGATCAACAACTATTTGGCAAGAAGCTGCTTTGCTGCCAAGCCTGAAATATGCTTTTGCATTTGTTGTTCGTAAATGACAAGAAAAGAGAAGAAAATATAAACAAAAGAGACGACGAGCAAATGACATTTTTGTTTGGTGCATGTGTATAAAATGAAAATAAAAATATTAAAAACAAAACCCTTGAGAAGACTGAAACAGCAATCTTATTATGTCCATTGCTGACTTTGTGTATGTAAAGAGAAATCATTTTGGGAGGGAAAGTGAAAAGTCAATGGTCGTTTTATGGTAAAATATTGGAGTGTCAGCTGTACAATCGGTTTAGTTAATTGAGTTTTAAAATCTTACTATATGTGCTTTGATTTTTAGGATTTTGTTCATCTTCTTAAAATAAAAATAAAAATTAAAAAAATCGAAAATCCCCCATGAACATTTTGAAAGGTTATAAAATTTTATATTTTCCACTGAATTTTTTTTAAAAAACAATATATGATAAATTCAATAAGGAATATCTTTAAATTTTCAGAATTTCCTAAAGAGAAATGTAGTGCATTGGAAGTAAGAACATCTAAGCAATAAATGATATATTGACAAATAATTAAAATTACGTATACACATGTATGTAATTATCCATAAGTACAGAAAAAGTACAGTTAATACAAAGCTTCCCGTGTGCTGTCCAGACATTAAACATTTTACAAGTAATGGTAACTATCTCAAATTTTTATTTAGAAACTTTCAGCTTTAAATTGAGAGCACTCATCTATGTAATTAAATCTTTGCATTCCATTTCGAGTGGTGATTTTCTTGGATTATGCAACTTAATCCCTCTTGTCAATACCAAATATTACGTATAATATTTAAATTTATTGATTTGATTTTGTAATGACAATGTCAACTGCCTCAACTGTTCACACATAAGGTGAAATAATTACCATGTTGTCATCACAAGACATGGTCAAGTTCAGTTGGGCGTATATGTGTATGGGTGTGTGTGCGTGCGTCTGTGTTTATGGTAATAATAATAGCCACAAGTAAAACCCAGTTAAAATTTTATTGCTTCATATGATCGTACTCTCAGTGTAGACAGTGAGACGAGGGTTCAATTTTCTTAATCCTAGGTTTAAAAATTGATATGTTACTCTGCTGAATAACGTTAGGTTAACGTGTGATTATTATTAGCTTTAATTCCAGAATGAACTTTTGGGTCGAATAAAAACTTCAAATTCAATCCAATTGTTTACCCCGTCTCATCCAATTGGGTTCGGAGCAAATAGTTTCGGATTCGATTTTGCCCACCCCCGTTTAAAAGCCACAGCCCAAAAGTATTGACGTCTTACTATCATGCAACTTCAAAAGCCGATCGCAATGCCAACACAACGGAAGGCACAAATCAAACAATACCTTAGCGTGAAAACATATGAAACTGCATAAATTAGATTTTGTGAACTCTTGTAGGCCTCTAAAATGGAGTGAATTGCCATCATAATTGTGGTGCATAATCAGTCCACAATTTACATGCAACCATGAGCAATCATGCATCAGGACATTTTCAAAAAGAAGTTTAACATGAACTCTAAATACCCGTATCTCATATACTCAATAATATAAAATGGCCACTCAAGCAGTATAGAAAGGCACGGCAACCGCTTCACAAATTTTGACATACACTGATAGAGAAGCCAAAAGTGAAGAAAAAAGTACATCAAAAGCCAGCAAGTATGACAGTAGATAATCTCAACTTTGAGATGAAATAGAGCAAATTGATGCCAAAATATCTAATTTCAACAAGCTCGCTGCATACAGCATAACATCTACTTCAAAACTACCACAGTAAAACTATAATCCATCAATATCAAGACAGAAGAAAAATATATAATGGGAACAAACTCTTCTCAGGTGTAACATTTGGAAAACAAACTCTTTAAGAATCATCACCATCAATACTTTATGGGAGCTATGATTTCTAGCTGGGGACCAAGCTTCTCCTCGGCAGCCTTCTCAGCTTTGACCCTCAATTTCGCCAACTGCTTCCTCCTCTCATAAGCTACCTGGGCCCTCTCCTTTCTCTTCTTCTCAAGCTCCTAAAAGGAACAGTATAACAGAAAGTCAGAAATCAGTGGAACCAGATATCATTAAAAGGCAATAGTGCATGAAATACCCAAAGCTTGAAGAATGAAGCAGTCAAAAATAAAAAATAACAGCATCACCCATCCACAATCCAACAAGTCTAACAAAGTGAGTACTAGAAAAGCAAGTGCAACAGAAAGCATCACGGAACAAGCAATGCAAATAGTTAATACTCGTGATAATCTTAGGTTGTATCCAAAGGCTGCAAATGTTAAGATTTAGAATTCACAACACACATTAATGAGCTCATGCCATAAGAAACTTCTATTGTTCTTACCTCAACTAATGAAAACTATAGACCTAAAAGATAATGCATGAAGGCGATGTTTCTGTAGCTGAAATTTGAGTCGTTATCCAAGGTTTTACCCTTTACTAAGCTAACCAAAAGGGGAAACTGAAAACTAGAATCGGCATAAAAAAGCATGCCAGAATATTTAACCACAGTACCATACAAACCAAGCAATTAAGACTATAACAAAAGAAAAAACAATGTTATTAACATATTATTGAGCATCAAATTGCATTGCGTCATAATATTACAAGAAGCAACCTCAAATTAACAAGTCAAGTTCTAGTATAGTCGTAACGAAGATGTTGATTATGTCTAATTTAATAAGATTTGTTAAATTCACATGTCAAATTCCAAACTGTGAATATCAACAAAAGGAACCTGACATAATCTGCCCAATCCATTCAACAAATGAACCATATCAGGGCAACACTACTTCATCCATTTATCTTACTTACCAGATCTTGCATTACTTTGATAAAAAACCAGCATATGATGAAAGTTAAAAAGACGAATATAAAAACCATACAGATAATCTTTGAAGATATTTAAAAGAATGAAATACATAATTTATAATATTATTTGAGTTTTTTTTTTTTAACAACAAGAAATAGACAAAAACAGATAGCATTGTAGACAACTCAACATGAAACAATTAGTTAATAAGGTCAAAAACAGTTCAATTGTATTAGTCAAAGAGGGAAGAATGGTTCATCATCAACACAATTTTCAGTTTCCTATGAAAAAAAGAAATAGGGGAAGAATGGTCCAAATAATACAAACTCCAATAAGCTTAGCATTGTGTAATTGTCTGCACCAAAGTCTCAGCCTCATACAAGGCATGTATAGAACTGATCGAAAAGGACAATATAGCATACTTCAATCAACAAAATAAAAAATATATATATATGAAAGACACGTGGTGGCAAGCACTCACCTTAATTGTGTCATAATTATTCCATCCTACTTCAGATGAAAGCCTGCCCAACAAGCAGTACTTGTGTCCTTTTTGGAGCCTCAAGACCCTAGCATTCAAAGAACCCAAAAAAATGCACACAGTCAACAGGGGTCTAATTCAAAGAGAGACATACGGGCTGAAATAGAAATCCATCATGAACTCAAATAAAAAAAACTTACTTGAGAGCATCGGGAATGACCATCCTCTTCGTCTTGTCATATGGAGCAGGAACTCCTTCATAAGCCTTCAAACGAGCAAGAGCTGCGGCTCCACGCTTAGTCTTGTGGGGAATCATCCTATGTGGAAGAACCGAACAGCTTTCATTACCACACACACACGTAAAACAAAGAACCAACTTTTATGAAAAAACTAAAATAAAGGAATCCACACAAAGTTTGCACTCCAGTAATTAGCAAAAAAAACACCTGAAATGCAGGTTACCTCATTAAGCTTATATTTGTATTGCATCTAAAACTAATCACAAATCAGGTTTTTCTCATTCTTTCGAATACAATGTACCAAGAACATTGTAGGAGCCAAACAAAATCCCAACTTACAAGGCTGGAACAAAAAATATGGCTTAAACCTTAGCAGCAAAAAATCTTATCGTACACTGTAAACGACAGTCCAGCTACGAAACAATGAACATCAGCTCATACACTCTCGGTGGCCAAATGAAAAAGTACACATTATTTCTAATGATAAGCTCAATCAAATTTTATAATCCAACATGCATAAAACAATCAGATATAGATCTACAAATTTCCAATCAATAGACAAAATGATAACATTCAAATATAATTAATATGTTTCAAGATCAATGAAAAGCAAAAATAGATAAAGTTGCTTAACCTAGACTAATTTCAACAGACCCACAAACCCATTTGCATACTAAATCAAAAAATCCAATTTTTACACAAAAATAGAATCAACCACCCAAAAAATAAAACAACCCAGGAACAAAAAACATAACATACCCACGAATGGTACGCCAAAGGATCTTAGCAGGAGCTCGAAAATGGATGGGACCATGAGACGGCTTAGTGTTCATCCTCTTTCTCAAGAACCTCATGTACTTCATCTTCTGCCTAACAAGCCCACCTGAGATACAAATCTCCTCGCACCGGACGACGACGACCTTCTGGCCGTTCAAGAGCTCCTTGGCCAAAACGGAGGCAAGGCGGCCGAGCATGTGGTGCCTGGCGTCCACCACCACTCTTTTCGCGCAGATCCCTGAACCTGACACCATTTTCCTGCAAACGGCGCGCTCACTGGAGTGGTGAAGTGAAAAATGAGAAACGAAAAAAGAGTTGCTAGGGTTTTTGGACTAATGTAGAGTGTGTGGGTTTTTGGTGGGTTCTGTTATTATGGACGGTCCAGATGTAATTGTGGACGATGATCATATAGGATCATAGCATCTGGATCCCTGAGTTCTTATTTGTTATCAAATGACCATTTATGTTTCCATTTATTTCAAATAAGTCCCTCCCTAGTCTCTAGTCTCTAGTCTCTTCCATGCAATGTCATCCGAATTATCCTTATTATGTTCGAATATATATATATATATATATATATATATATATATTAAGCATTGTGCATTGATTTGTATATCAACTCTATTATCATATAATTTTCACCTTCGTTAATATTTAAAAAGATGTCTAATCCATTTATATTAGTGGAAGAGAAGTATATTCCTATCTAATTATAAAATTAAGAAGAGAATAAAATTTATATACATTGAGACTCGAATGTATGTCTTTAAAATTAAGAATACAAGATTTGTTATTGAACTTATAATTCATTAAGATATTATTATTAAATTTAACTATCTAAATATATGAGTATACAGATATAAGATAACATGTAATGATTTTAGTAATTCAACTGAGTTAAGAATTTATTTGATACAAATGAATTAATTTTGTCCTTATTTGAGAGAACTTAAGAAATTAGTGACCCAAATATATATAATATATATTTACTCTAGCCACATTGTAAATTCAATAACTGAAGTGATTTTTTAATCGGATAAAATGTCTTGGGACGAAACTTAAATAGTGTTGAACTTATCTTAGATCAATTTAATTTACAAAATTTAAAATGCAAGGCAATGTTTGAACTATGGTTGCATTTGTTGTTTTGTCAATCTAAATAAATTTGAATTTAGTTGAAGTCTGAATAAGTCATGTTTTTTTTTTTTTTTTTTTTTAACATCTGAAATTTTTAAAAAATAGTAGTTTAATATAAATATTCTTTTAAACAGTGCATATATTTATTCTTCGTAATTTAAAAATTTAACGAGTAGATTAGTTTGATTGTATTAAAAAATAATACTATTATTTTTTCTTAATTTAATTTTGTAATAAAAAATGTAATTGTAACATCAACTTTCGTTATAAAGTCAACATAGTTGCTTTAGTTTTGATTAATCACAATAGATATAATCTTTGTTCAATATTTTATTTTAGTTAATGTTATCATGTGCATAAAAATCTAAAGCAATTAAAAAATAACTTCAAAGATAATACAAAAATATTAGGTTTATACAAAATATTGAAAACATATTAATTGTTAAAGGGTATTTTTGAGATTTGAAATTAAAATTTATATTAAAATTTCAGACTTCAAATAAAATTAAATTTTTTATTTTTATTTTTTATTTAGATAAAATTATCTGATAATAAATAATAAGTTAAAAAATCAAACAATACAGTATAAGTAAATGTTTGAAAAAAATTAAATTCAAATTTCAAAATAAAAAATAAACAGTAGTAACCTCTGCTTAATTTATTGCGCAAGCAGTGACGTCGTAGAAGAGGTTTTTTTTTTTTTTAATATTTTATTGATTTCCAAGAGCGCAATTTGGAAAAAACAAAAAAAATGAAATGAACTCGTAACATGTAGCTAATCATTTGTCATTATATGTGAACATTTGCTTCGACTTCGAACAGCAGAAATGTTGATAATTCTTCCTCGACTTGCTGTAAGTTAGTCTCTAGATTCTCCGAAAAAGTAAAAATTAAGAAAAACAAAAAGTTCCATTCTGGGCAAAATTGTGGAACTGCTTCCTGAAACTAACTATGGCCGAGACTTCATCGTCCCCTGCTCAAGTAGAATCAGCATCAAAAACTGTCCAAGAACTCATCACCAGCGGCAAAGAATTGCCAGAAGGATTCGTCTATAAAGGAAGTGATGCTGGAAATCTTGACGCTTCTCTGCCGCTCATGGACATTCCAATTATTGATATTGGTCTCTTGACATCTCCCTCATCCGGCAGCACAGAGGAACTTGAGAAACTTCGCTCAGCTCTCAGCTTCTGGGGCTGTTTCCAGGTCAGGTTTAATTTTGCCACTTTGTTCTTGAATAATCTTGCAACAAAATTTATTTTGCATACTTGATTTTGGATTTTGTATACTTGTTGAGATCTTGGAAAACCTGATTTGCTCATATATATCTATGTGTGTGTATTCTAAAGCCTTAATATTGGAGGTTCAGGCAATCAATTATCATGGAATAGAACCTGAATTTCTGGACAAAATGAGCGAAGTTGGCAAGCAGTTCTTTGATTCTCCTACGGAAAAGAAACAGAAATATTCAAGGGAAGACGGTAGCACAGAAGGGTATGGGAGTGACATTATTATTTCGGAGGAACAAACACTGGATTGGACTGATCGATTGTTTCTCACAACAAGTCCGAAAGATCAGAGACAGCTCAAATTCTGGCCAGAAATTCCTGAATCTTTTAGGTAACTTCATTGTGATGCCTGGAAGCTCATATAATTCTAATTCTATTTGAATGGAAAACAGAACAACTTGCATTTTAGAAGAACTATATGAATGAATACACAAAAGGCAAAGGGAGCCTTAATTTGGTTTGTTGTTGTCATATTTGCTTCAGGGAAACACTACATGAATACACAACAGAGTTAGAAAAATTAAATGAAATTCTGCTCAAGGCCATGGCATTGTGTTTAAATTTGGAAGAGAATTGTTTTCTGCACATGTATGGAGAAAAGGAAAACGCAACAATGATTGCGAGATTCAACTTCTATCCTCCATGTCCAAGGCCTGACTTGGTACTTGGCATTAAGCCGCATGCAGATGGATCAGCATTTACTTATCTCTTGCGAGACAAACAAGTGGAAGGCCTCCAATTCCTGAAAGACAATCAATGGTACAGAGTTCCTGTCAATCCAGAAGCTCTTCTTATTAATGCTGGCGATTATGCAGAGGTAATTGCTAATATTAGCTGCTAATATTTGGTGTTTTAGCTATTTTTTTTCTTTTTTTGAATCAAAAAAAGTGTGACTTCAAGTTATGGTGCAGATAATGAGTAATGGAATATTCAAAAGTCCAGTACATAGAGTGGTGACAAATTCAGAAAGGGAAAGAATGTCTCTGGCCATGTTTTGTGTTCCAAATCCAGATAGAGAGATTGAACCAGTGAATGGAGTGGTGAATGAAGCAAGGCCAAGATTGTACAAGAAAGTGAAAGATTATGCTAGCTTGTATTTTGAGTACTACCAGCGAGGAAGGAGACCAATTGAAGCAGCACTCATTTAGTTCAAATTTGAAGCCTTCAGAAACATCGTGGATGCTACAACTTGAAGAAATTGTATAATTTCTTCAAGTTGTATTCAAGGGTACAGGTTACAAAATAGCAAATCTTAATTCTAAAAGTGGCATTTTTCATGTAGGGCTTTGAGAGTGAAAAGGCTTATAATATGGCCAATGAGTGAGCTATCAACTTGGCAAGACTGATTTGTAAGGAAACATCTTTGCTGGCTTTGTGCTTTGAAGAACGGTTTTGAAGATTTCAAAATGAGTGAAGAACAGTTTGAAGAGTTCAATAACATGCAAAGCTTTTGTAGTTGCTAAATTAAGAAATAAACAAATAAATCCTAAACATCCAAAGTAGCAAAGAAGGATGTTAGCAAACAAGCTATGAGAATATATTTTAGAGGGCCAATATAGCTGGTGGGGCTATTTGCACTTTAAAAATTACTCTATACACTTTTATTTTTATAAAATTTTTTATTACTAAAATACTATAGTTAAATTTACTGTTAAGGATAATTTGTGTAATTGAATAAAATAAAGTTTCACACCCATTCATTTAAAATTCACTTAACTTAATTTTGATTAATTTTCTTATTTCATTAACTATTTTAAGTCTTAAGTTTACAACTTTCAACAACTCCCGAGTGGTATCCTTAATGATTTTATATCCTAAATAATGGAACTTTACTTAAAATCTGTAATGAATTAGATCAAATAGCTGCAAGTTGTTTTCCATTAGTGGTTGTAAATTGTAATTATGGTCTCGATCTGATGAAGAAACTAAAAAGGGAGGGTAATGAGGAACTGTGTGGTCTCCAATTAATTATCTTAAACATTGATATATATATATATATATATATAGTTGATTTCAAACAAGTTTATCTACTGCTAATGAGTTACTAATTTGATTTTCTTTTCTTTTTCAATAGGTTTAAGAAGGAATTAAATTGAGTACTGCTTTGACATTTTTAAGAATGTTTTGAGCAAAAATTTATTATTAAGTGTTTTGAGTAATAGAGTATTCAAAGTACTTTTTAAAATATAAATAGTCTCATCCACTCATTAATTGACTAATTGTCAACATCAAATATGAAATGAGGATTAATTAAAAAAAAGCGTTGATATTTACATGAAAAAAAAAACAAAATATTGATAAAAACAACTATAAATTCAAGCAGATTTACTCACAGCATGGATTCAAAATTCAAGTGGAAGAAAATCACTATTGAATCAAGATCCACTAGGTGGAGGAAAACCACCGTGGATTCAAGATCCAAGATGAGAAAACTTACAAATAAACTAAAATTTAATATAAAAACAAAAGTTTTATTAGGGTGGGCAATAAAGTTTGGGTCGGCCTGGCCTAAGCATGCGGGCTTTTGGGTTGGACCTCTACATAAGAGCCTGCATATGAGCCAAAAATTTTAAAATCTTGTGTAAATGAGTCTCATTAAGGGTTTAAAGAAAAAGTTTGGGTTTATAATTTATAAATTAAAAAATAATTTAAAAAAAGAGAAAATAATTAAATTCAAGTGATTGAATTTGTGGTTTATTATGTTGTATTGTTAATATTTTGCGTATTGAACTATTAATCTACTTTATATTAGATAATCATCTTTAATTATCTTTAATTTAAATGTTTTTTTAAAGTTTATTAAAAATTTATTTAAAAATTTAATGGAAGCCCAAGCCTAGTCTAAGCCTAGCTCATTTAAGTTTGGATGGACTTTAAAAGGACCTAAACCTGTTACTAATAACCTAAGCTTGAAAAATTTGGGAGCAATTTGCCATCCCTAAGTTCTATATATAGTGTGTCTCACTTATTTTTGACTTTTCAAGCAAGTTTCTCTTTAAGGTTCATATCATATGTCTAACTGTAATTCTTAAAATGAATCAAGATTCTCTTATAATTTAATTTTTTCATGAGTAAAATTCTCCTAAGTGATTGATGATTAATAAATTAAAATTATCAAATACAAAAGTAGTTAAATTTTAATCATACACTAATACTAAATAGTAAATAATACAAGATCTTTAAAAATTCAAGAAAAACTTGAATTGGAAGTGTAATCTAATGCCGATAATGATATGTTAAATAAGAACAAAGGTCTAATCTAAGGTCCAATATTTCAAGATGTATTCCAAGCTTGTAGATAACTCACATACTATTTCTATGTCTTATAAGTCGATTGTGCCGGTTACCTTGCATGCATAGGCAGACCCAATTAAGAGTGAAAACGGGCTCTTGCGCCAGTGCGCCTCCTCAGCTTTTAAAATTTGAGTTGAGCTATTGGCACCCTTTAAGATCCTCTTAAAATTCTTTTTGATTGTTTATAATTTTACCCTTTATATAAAGTACACCTGGAAACATACGAGTGAAAAATGGCAAACGCTTTACACCCTACAAGTTCGTTTTGAATTTCAAATATTATTAACAATTTCATAATTTTATTGTAAAATTAATATTATATCACCAAATTTTTATGGCTGCATTATTGTTTGATTTTTTTTCACAGGGACTGATTGCTCATAGTGGCCAAGATTCAGAATCACTACTCAGATTTTCTTCCTTCCCCATGGTTGTGGGAAAAATTACGTTATGCTTATTAAATCTAAATTTATCGTGAACTAGCAAAACATATAAATGTATTTCACTCAACAACCGTAGAATGCTTGTAGTTGTGCTGGAAGGCTTAATAATTTATAATTTTATTTTAATCTTTACGCTCATATATATTTTATATGCTATCTTTCGGAGTTAATGCACCATTAAATAATAATGCAATTAGGAGCATTGAGAAAGAAATCCAGTTAAAGAGTAAATTTGCGTCATTTTTAGATTTTAATGGGGGGAATATTAAGAATAGGGGTTTTAAGAGATATGTCCAACTTTTAAATTTTTAAAGGGATATTATCACTTTCCCACCAAAATTTTTCTGACATATCAAGTCAGACGATCTCGCCACTACTGGCATCGATGAATATCTCAAGGCTTGGGATGCCGATTTCGTCAAAGTCGATTAGGCCGCTCTCTTTAATCTCATGTTTGCTAGTTGGCCTCTTTCTCATTTCTTAATTATCAATTGTTTCATTTTAATTTGTGTTTATGGATCTTGGTTTTGTATCTAGGGTTTTCTTGATTAATTTTTGGGATTTTTCTTTTAAATTGACTGTTGATTAATTGATAAAATCAAATATATGATCTTTCTTGGAGATTGTTATTGGGAAATTTGTATTCCATGTTGGAACCGAAAGTTGATCTTTGGACAAATATGAATTATTAATCAGAATTTTGATTTTTTTTTTTAAATTGGAAATCTAGTGAAGTATGGTTTAGGAATGAGAATTTTTTTGTAATGATCTTGCACTTTGGTAATTACTTATTTGAAGCCAATTCGTATGTAAAATTTTTTTCCAAATAAATTTGTTTTGTGTGGGCAGTAGCTCCATAGCCAGAAAAAAGTGGCCAAAATTCATGATTTTTAAGAGGTGGCAAGGCATAATAATAGAGATGATTGTTGGCTTTTAATTTAAAGCAAGGTTAGTTCATCTAACTCAGCGGTTGCTTGATTTACTTGTTATTTTTTTTCTTGATCTCATGGATTTGTCTGTTTTGTTTTCTCTTTACTGCATAGCTAAAGAACTTCTCTCTCTTTTTTTTTTCTAATATTTGTTAGTTTTATCTAAAAATCATTTTGGTTCAATATAGAGTCTTTTTCAAGATAAAGATCTAGAAGAAAATTTTTTAGGACCCAAATAATGTGAGAACAGGAGATAAACATGCTATTCAAAGACTGAAAGTTTATATGATTCATTTAATAGTTTTTCCATCCCAGGGTATTATTAGTAGAAGTTTATTGTAGTATGTATAGTTTGGTGAGAGAATTAGAAAATATTAACATGTCATTGAAAATCTGTACAATTCTTAATATTTTTGAATTTTAGTTGCTAAATTAAAACTTACTCAATGATAGGATTTTCTCCTAGCAAGAATTCTTAATCCCCAAGTTCGCTTGTTAATGATTTTCTTTATTGCTTTAACTTTTGTTTTAGAAAACTTGTTTGCTGCGAATGGCCTTGGTCCAGTTGGCCTAAAGAATTAAGTCTACAAAGCTTGTAAGTCTCATATCTTTCATAGACCTTTTTTTTTTTTCAGAATTTGCTTGAACTGGAAAGAACTAGATTGTTTTGTGTATGTTTGAGTTTTGTTGATGCTAATTTTCCAGGAGCCAGCACGTCAGTTCTGAAACTGAAATGCTGAAAGGGTTATTGGTAAATATTGGTGAGAATTTAGAATTTGGTGTTGTGTGGTTTTTTACGATGTTTGATCAAAGTGGGGTAAATGCTCTTACTACACATTTGGTCCACCAATTATGAGGTGCTTCGTTTTACATAAGGTAATGCCATTAATGATTTTGTCCAAGGCGGCCAAATTTGGTTACTATAGAAATTCGTAATTAGGTATTTGAATAAATGTTTAGATATCTGTTTTTTGCTTGAAACTCTATGAATTTTTGTTTGATGTTGTATTATATTTTCCTGATGTTTTTATGGGTTTCATTAAGTTAAATTCTTTCTAATGCTTTATTTTCTTCTATTTTAGAACTAGTTTTGAGATGTATACCCCTATTGCAACTGATAGAATTTGACTGTTGTTATAGATACTTTATTTGTGAAAATGGTTTTTTAATTTTTATATGTTGTCTTGCGGTAAAATTGCTAATGTTAAAATATAGTGGAAACAGATTTCTCAAGAAAATGTGAATTGTTGATTACGTTTATTGGCATATAGTAACTTGAGATGAACTTTTTTCTCCTTATCTTAAATTAAGTAGTCGGATTGTCAATTTTGCTTTCTTTAACTTCTATGTTCTCTTTTTCTTTGGAGGTACGATAGATATTTTCATTTGAATAGTTCAGCTTATAAAAAAATAGCTATATGCAATTAAGATGTGCATGTTTGTTCATAGTTATACTGGTTATTGCTCTACTTCTTTTCTTGAACAGGAATAAGATGTGGAGTTACCGGACTAGTTTCTTCAGGCCAACAATTGAGGCATGGTGAAAGAATGGAGAGGCTATGTACTTAGGATATTTTGTTAAATTTTGGATTGTTGTAGTTTGAATACTTCAATGATATAGATTGTATGGTTAAATAGATATTTGGGTTTGAGGAGGAGGAGGAGGATGATAATATTCAAGACAAATAGTACTAACAGCATAATTCAAAATAATGATACTTTTAAATAATATTAATATTGAAATAATACCAATTTCCCACAAGAAAAACTAAAAATGCAAAAAACTTAAATATTTTTAATTTTCCATTAAAATGTTGTGTGACATCATATGACTATTAAATTCTATCACAAATTTATGATGAAAAGAATTCTGTCTTAAATTAATGATTGTGATATAGATGATGGATAGATTATCTATCATGCATCTCCTTTGATGACAGGTATTTTCCATCATCTATTGTCTATTTTCTTATAATGACCAAATGTTTACACTATTAGCGCTTTATTACCATTTCGTTTAAAACAAGTTAATATTTAATGTTAATATGAGTTAAAAGTTGATTTTACCCCTAGAGCATAAAAGACAATTTTAACCCTTGAAAAGAAATATGTGACCAAAGATAAATTTATGAAATTACCCTAGAAAGTAGCTATTAGATTTAAAAAAATGGCCTTTTGCTTCTGAAAACCTACTGCTGCTGCCTGACATTTTCATCATCAATCTCATCAGCAATCTCATGCCCGACATTTTCATTCCCTATAGCTTGTGGTCTATCTATGACTTAAGTCCTTGGAGGTACTTCAACATCATCAATCTTATGCCCATCATTCTGATTGAGGTCTGTTTGTGGCCTTGTATGTCTCCAGTCGTAGGTGATATTTCATTTCCAGTATCATTTGCCTATGTGATTTACTCTACATATAGTTGAACTCTTAACTTATATAGCATGGCTTGTAGCACTCCATCAAGTGGTGAATCAGGATGTAGGGTTAGCAACACGGTGACCATTGTCACTTTCAATAAGTCGTGTGTAGCAAAATAAATTTGCAAAACTGCCTTAGAGTCTATAAAGACCCTTTGCTTGTTCTTTGGGTTGGTGACAAATAACTGCACACTTTGAGGAGTGATCAACCTATCTTCAGTTGTAATCTTCACTACCTCATTCTTCATCTGTAACAGTGTATATTCGTCATGTTTAATCAACCCTCTACGATGGCTTTCGCTTTTGTAGATTATATGTAGTTGTATTGGTAACATGATCTACAAAATAAAAAATGAGGAAGAATTATCACAATTGGAACATGAGCAATAATAGAATTCACAACTTAAACTAGAAAAAACCAAAGCTACACACTTTGCACAACAAACACAGAACTCAAATTCACATTAGCAAATAATTAAAAAGAACAATAACATAATTAAAAAGGAATAATTACAGGATCTGAAAGTTCTTGGGAATTACAGTAAACGGCACAAAATTACTAAGCCTCCATTTTCAACACAACTACTAACCTCAATTTTCACTATTAAACCTTCCAAATTACTACAAATAGTAGAAAATTGAAATTAATAAAAAATAACGAACAATAACCAAAATTATGGCAAGTAACAGAAAATTACAGGCAAACAGAAAAAACAAAATTAATAAAAAATCATGCTACAAAATTAAAATCCTAATATATTAAATTCAATATTAATCACAACTGAAAACAATTTAATTAAGGAAAAAAGTAATGAACAATATCCCAAAAAAAAAAAAAAATTTGAAGTCAACAATTCACAATGGAGAGAGTAGACGGCAGTGGAGACGGCAATGAGTTTGCTACAAGCTAGTTTGATGCATTAGTGACGGCACTGCTGTAGAGACAGTAGTGAGTTTGCTGTGAGAGTGAGAGAGAGAGAGAAATAGGACGACAAAGAGTCTGCCGCAAGAGTGAGAGAGAGAGAGATGCATTCAGCGACGATGCTACAGTGGATAGAGCAACGATAGTGAGAAAGAGAGAGAGAGAGAGAGATTGGAGATGAAGCATTGACCTTGAGATAGAGGAGCCGATTTTGATTTTTAGGGTTATGATTTTTTTAATTTTTAAATTATTTACACCATATATATTGCACAAATAATTATTTGTTTTACAATTGCAAATGCCAAGTTTTGGCTTCAACAAAAAATGCCTTAAATGCCCTCATGATATCAACAAATTTTTAACTGTGTTAACAGAACGGTGGTAAAATGCTAACAGTGTAACATTTAATGGTAAAATGTTGTTTTCACCAAATAATGGTATTGACTTAATGTGTCAAAAAAACCTTTGGTAGGAAAATTATAATATCTCCTTTACTTGTTACTTTTATGTTTTAAAGGGTTTAGCGTAATAATTAAAACTATATTGAAATGAACAAAATAATTAAACCTAAATGCAACTCATAGTGAAGCTAATTGAACTATGATTTATGTTTCATATTCAATTTCAAATATCAATATTGGGATTTTAAGTAATAGTTAAATTTTTTGAGTAAAGTGATTTCCCTAACACAGTAACAAATCAAAAGATATGGTTCCAGCCCGACATGATCAAGTCATTATTGGAGAAAATGAAAGCTTAACCGTGTGCATTATATTTTCTTCTTGGTGGGTCAATATAAGCTAGTTGCTCATCATGCTAGCTGTCAATTTCAGTGTACTAGATCCTGCTAGTCAACGGAGTATGGGAGAGAGGGATTACGAGGAATCTCACATGATCATGCAATTCTTCTACATGTATAAACAAAATTTAATTATTATGACATACATGTTAGCATATGTTTGAAGGCTATACATTGAAAGAGCAATATTGTATTACTTACATAGGTATGCAACAATTAACAAAATCCTTAAGGATTTTGATAGATCAAAAAAAAAAAAATCAACATATCTATTTGAGACATTCGTTTTTGTCTTTGTTTTTGTTTTTGTATTTCTTCGTCGTGTGCTTATCGAGCATAAATTGAAAAGAATGATTTGTTTAATATATGATTAAGTAATCATAACATGATGGCCCCGTTTTTGATCCAATAAAGTTTTGTTTTGTTTGCCATGTTTTCAAAAAGTATTTAGTTATATTTAAAAAAGCAATGATTTGTTAATTACTAGAGAGATAAACTTTTTTTTGACAAAAAATCGATCACTTTAGAATTTGAGAAAATATATTAAAAAGATGATAAACGTTGACATAATCATGACCCATTTAATATCAAGCAATTAATGCTACAACTTATTTACACGATTGATGTGGCATGATATAATTAATAGGATAAAAGTATAAAATAATAAAATAAAAAAAATTATTAGGAAACCAAACCTTGACAAGAGACTGACAAAAACACATTCAAAACCACGTCGTTTCGATTTTGTTTAAAAAAAAATTAAACTCACCCAAAATCACTTTGTTTTGAGTGTATTTTTATCAGCCTTTTATTATGTTTTAGTTCAAATATTAGTGCTTTAAAATAAATCATGTGAGCTATATGGTGCTTAAACATCCCACCAATATTGTTACGCTACATTACTTTGTACATAATAATTTATACAAACACTTTGTGACTCTCTTGTATTTCTATTTAAGATTTGTGTTTGACTCCCTAACACAATTTATAAACCAATCGTTTATATACACGTAACTAACCCTGAATTAATGTTATTATACATATGTTTGAAAATTTTGGATTCAGTGTTAATTTGATTTTATGCTAATCTTTGTAGATCATGTGTAACGTTTGTATTATAATTATAAGAGTGTACGATTAAAATTTAATTATTCTTATATCCAATAACCAACGATCATATATTTGTAAATGAAAATCAGCGATAAATCATATAAGCATAACATGTAAATCTAGGTTTGTCATAGACACAAATGTAACAGATGAATTAAAATTATTCATCCTCTTGTAAAAGAATGGATCCTCTTCATATTATTTTTTTTCCCCTTCCCTCTCATTGTCTTCGTAATCTAGTTAAAAAAACTAACTTGATTGCAGTTAAAGTGAAAAAGCAAATAAGAAAACTCAAATCTTTTAGTCGTCATTAAACAATGAGGCAAGGATAGGATAAAAGACAATGAAAGGATTCTTATCCATTTAAATTTTAATTGCATATATATTGTACTTCAATAAGTACCAATCAAAACCGTTCAAAACATCTACACAAAAATCAGATCAACCCCAAATCCAAATCGTGCACGATTAAACCCCCACAACATGAGTAAGCATGCAATGACCAGATTAACCTCAATCAACAAAAGTGAGATGGAGGGAGAATGCACCTTGCCAAATTGATCCAGAAGACCGAGGGACCCAACGAGGGTGGCACGCCTAATACTAACAAAAAATCTAATTGATTTCTGACAAGTCAACCCACTGCAAGAAGGTACGGGACACGTTGACCTTCTACCTCATAATCATATACAATCACTTCAAACAAATTGCTCTCTCTTCTCCTCCACAACACAAAGAGATTCCACATGGGATATCATATGAGAATTGAGATTCATCAAATTATTGTCATTTAGTTGCCAGAAAAATTAACAGAGATATCAAAAAGACAAAAAATACATGAATTTAAGTCAAAGCTATATGTTCCAAACTATAATATAGAATCCAAATTTTCAAAAAGAAAAAATTAATTGCTTAGAAAATCCAAATGGGTATTTTAACTATATCACATGCTGCTGTTTGCATGAATGAAACTGAATATTTGTTGCACTGAGCTCGCTATATCATCTGCTGTAAACCTTGTTTCGCTTGCCACCTACAGAGAACACAGATGCAATCTTATTTACCTGTGTATATATTGATTTGGAGGCATTTTGATTTAAAAAACTAAAATATATACACAGAAATGCTAATACCTTAACGTTAAATGAATAAAGAACAGTTTGTTCAATGGTGGTGATGTTGGTATGGAGAATATTGAACTGCAAATCTTCCAATGCAGCTATTGCTTTAATGAGCTGGCCTGGCCTTCTTCGAGAGAGGATCTTTATCATGGCGTCAAACCCTAAAAGCTTCACCTCAACATCAGCTAAGCAAGATTTGTTTTCAGCTGTTTCTTCACGGAGCCCGGTTTCGAAGTCCATAAGCTTGATTTGATCGTTCGGGAAAGGCAAAGGAGGAGGAAACAATGGAGTTTGTGGCTGTTGATTAATCGCCATTGAAGAATCTCCCATTTGCCGCCCGCCTCCGGGAGCTGCTGCTGCTTCTCCTAAGATTCTTCGCCGTTTCTGTGACTCCAAGCACTGCAGAAGCTGCTCCAATTCCCTCACAAATTCAATAGCTCCACCTATAATCGACGCTTGATCTCCCTACAAATCCGCAAAATATTAACCAACGATGGATTACAATTTTTTTTATCTGAATTATGCACGCGTGCCAGAAAATTATAAAAAGGTCAGCACGGCTCAATTTTGTACTGGATCTAAATTTAATATTATTTTTTCAATGCTTACCCTTTGAACGTATGAGCCAGGCATGAGAGATCTCAAGACTCGAAGATGTTCATTCATTTGCTTCCTTCGATTTCTTTCAACAGCAATATGAGTCATCCTTTGGCTCTCAACTTCTTCAGTTGTCTTTAAAGCTCTTGGTCTTTTTCTCTTGTTTTTCACTTCTGGTACATTGTTAACTATGCTCTTGTTGATTTGAACATCATCTTCGAGAAACCGGAGTTGTTGCTGCACCGAGTTATTGTCAGAAACCCTAATTTCATCGTTATCCTTAAAGCTCTCATCTTCGTTGCAACCACCGGGTTGTGGAAGCATGAGAGAGTGCTCATCATCATCTAATTTATCGTTCAAAACAGGAAACTTAAGAAAGTAAACAGGGTCAATAATCCCGGTTTCTTCCTCGGGAACATTAACCCTATTATTGGTTTGATTTAAGGACAACTTGGGACCAAACTCAGCAAACTGCATCACATCCGCAAAGCTTAGTTTATCGAAAGAATTCGATGTACAAAACCCTGATGATGATGATGAAGATACTTGTTGTTGTAGTTGTGGGGGAAGTGTTGGTGGTTGAGGATTGTTGTTGATCATGTAATCAATCATTCCATGGTTGTTGTTACGATCATCAGAAGTTTCACCTATCCTCGGCTTCATGATCATTTCTTGATGATGATGATGATGATGATGATGATCTAGAGAGTAATCTAGCCCTTGAAAATTTGCCTGCAACAAGAGAAGTTCAGAGCAAAACAACATGGTGTTTTTGAAAGATTAAAATTTATCAACAGAAAAATATACAAACAGTGAAGAAGATGATAAGCTAGATCTGTATGTATATTTATATAAACATATATACCGAGTAATTCAGTTCTTTCTCCATTTGATACGATATACTTTGATCGGAAACCCTAAAGTGACCTCAATTCATGCAAAGGACAAAAAAATCTTGGGAAACTTCTCAGCTTGAGTCATTCACCTGAAAAAAGAAAAATAATAACTGTGAACTTTAAATTACAGTCCGGTAATAAACAAAATAACACTTGATTCCATAGTTCAACAGCTAGGGTTTTTGAATTTGTATCTAGTGCTTATGCTAATTTTTGTGCATTTATAACAGTATATCGTTAAATATTAATCAATAACTACCGATCACAATCTTATGAAAAGAAATAATAATAATAATAACCCAAAGCTCAGATTAACACTAACGTAAAAACATAACAATTATGGAGGAACAGATTGGAAATTTCACACACCTGATTGGAGAGAGAACTACACAAGAGACAAAATTAAAATTAATCAAGTGGGGTTTTGATATTTGAATAGCAGCAAGCCAGCATGGGAGGTACCCACACAAAGCCGAGAAACTTCCGACGAGGGTGATGAGTTTTCTGTCTTACTGTCTTTTATTATATATATAAAATGGGCCATAGGATGGCTTTGACTTGAAGAAAGAGACACAGAAAGAGAGAGAGAGAAAGGGAAAGATCAAAGGGGAGCCTGTGGATTAATGTCAACCTCACAGTTTGATGAGTTTTCACCTCTTCAAATTGTTTATCCACCTCCAAATATTAATGTGAGTCACAGGTGACCCAACGCTCTTTTTTACTTTACACTTTACTACCTCTTTTCATGATCCTAATTAATTAACTCTCAATATCATTCATCTCAAATTTGAAATCTAGGGCGGTTTGTTATTATTGTGTTTCAACATAATTTTAAATGTACAATACTTTTGAAAGAAAATAATCGGTGAACAAATATGGAGGACATAATAGTTAGTGACTAATCAAAATAAATATAATCTTTGATAGACTAAAGATCTAGAGTTTGCTGTAATCTTAATTGAAGGTATAAAATGAGTCGGGTTAGTATGACCCCAACAAATAGTTGCAGTCATTTTCATTAAGGTAAAAAGGTAATAATTTTTAATTATAAATGCCAAGATTGAATTGTACAAATCTCATGTTGCCAATAGAATTTAAATGTTATCTTTGGATGAATTTCGACAGTCAATGAATACCAAATGTTGTAAATAATAATTTGAAAAATAACTAAGATGCTCTATGTTTTTCTCTAAATTTATATTAGTTTATTTAATTTGTAAGTGTTGGGATTATATACTCTTTAAAGCATATTGATTTATTTATTTTCTGATTAATACAATATTTAAGACATTTTCAGATATCTTAATTGTATAAATATTTTGAATAAGGTCCATTTAATCATATTATATGTATTTTATGTGATCATCATATGGATTCATGGAAGACATAAATACAAGTTATCTTATGATTAAATAAATTAAGTTCGCAGTTGATAAATAGTGTTGGGCGCTTTATTTATGTTTAGACTGTAGTAAATTCATTGAATGATTTGTCTTAATCATGTATGAATTTACTGATGTAGTTTAACTACATTGAACCGGATCACATATGAGATTTAATTAATCTTAAAATGATTGTCAAACTTATTAAATTTCATAGGCATTGATTTTATTGCAATCTCAATCTTGAGTTAATTATAGTTTCATGTCTGTGACTGTGATTTCATTTGAGTTACCAATGGGCGCGACATACATTTGTATTCAAGATTACTCGGTATCTTGGTGGAAGCAATTATGAGCAGTGAGATTATAAATTAACAATATAGAATTTGTACAACACATCTCTTAACGGGTTTTTGGTACTTGATCGTAGAATTTTTTGGCCAGAGTGTGTCAACATAATTAGTATGTTAAAAATGATCATTAAAGAAAGCCAATAAGTGTCAAGGAACAAGATGTAATTAAATTGATTGGACAGTTGGGATATCAATTTAATTAACAATGTGGTACAAAGGATTGTTCAGTAAAGAAATCAATATGACATGGGTTGAATTATTATTTGAGAACACTATCCTAGATAGTATACAATTATGAAGGTCAGTTCCAATATTTTAGTAGAGTAGATTTAGAATTAAATAATCAGACTAGTTTAATTACAAACATAATTATTGTAGCCATTATTGTATATACCCATATGATCCCCGGGTTAGCTCATTTAATTGATTACATCACTATTAGATTGATAAGTAAGATAATTAGTAATTTAAGTTAAAAGTCTAAATATATTATTTGGTGGGAGGCTCCATTTAATATGCTTGTGTGTAAGGGACCCTGTGTTATTTTATAAGATGGGCCCCTATAACAAGAACAAGTAAACACCACTTTTGGATTTTATCTTATTTTTAATTTAAATCAAATATTTTGATTTAAAATAATTAAAAAAAAGTGAGATAAAAAAAGGAGTCTAGGGTTTCCACTAATAGAGATATAAAAAAGCTTGTTTCCTTACAAATAGAAGAGAGGAAGCACAATATACAGATTAGAGAAAAAGAAGTTTTTTCTCTAATTTTGAAAAAAAAAAAAAAAAGGCTTTCTCTTGCTATTTACTTACAGTAGCGATAAAGACGCCCACACGTCAAGTGCAAATCAAACTTGACTCATAACCTAGAAGATCGTTGGTGAAGGATCGTGATCTAATTCGTAATTTGGGAGCCTAAATTACTTCTACGAAAAAGCAAAGGTACGATTTCTAAATTATGGTAATTTTATATATTGTATGAGAATATTTTTGTATTTTTTTTTAAGGATTTTGGTGGATTTTACTAGTCAACAGAGAATATGAAAGTTTGAATGAACTTGTGTCTAGCTCATATTTTAGGCATGAAAGTCCAATGAACGGGCATATGGGCAAGCGTTAAAGCACAAATGATAAATTAATCTTTCTTAAAATATTTTGAAATTATAAATAGTCAACAACATAATACTAATAATTTTATAACTACTAACCTCAAAGAAACATTAGTACATTTAGATAATTAAAAAAGGAACTTTAATCACAACACAAATGCTATTGGGCAAATGGCCTAGGCCAAAAACTAATTGACTAGAGCTTCAAACCAGGGATTTGCCCGTGCCATACCTTAAAAATAAGGTATTTATCTAAATACACCCCCATACTCCAAAATTCCTCATATATGCCTTCTGTTATGTGCAATTGCAAAATTACCCTAATTAAAAACCTAAATCACCACAACCAAATTCCTGAGTCGCCATCGCGTAAACACAACTCCCATTCACAACCAAGTCGCCGTCGCGTAACACAACCTCCATTGACAGCCAAGTCACGTAACACAAACCGAATTCATCACTGACGACCAGCGTAAACAGCATCAAATTTCGCCTAATTCAAACCTTCCTCAAGATTGAATCCGGTCAAAACAAGAAAAAAAAGAGTGAAGCACCATTCAACAGGCTTGATTGTGGTCTCTCTGGTGGGCTATCAGATGAGGCCAAAACCCACGACCCTTTGCTGTTGTTACTTCATGCCTCTGTTACCACTTCTTGCAGCACCATAAATTTCCTACTTTGAACTGAAATTGGTCGAACTAAAGGTGATTTACCACACAAAACTTAGCTGTTACACATTATTGAGTATGATTCTATCAAAATATATGCTGAATAATTTATGTGTGAAGCGTCGGAATTGGAGGCAGTGTTGTTGTTGTTGTTGTTTGCTATGGTGCGTAGGTTAAGAAAATTGGTTTTCGAGAAGAGAGACGCTTGTTGCTGCGGCTGTTGTGAGAGAAGAAGCGTAGTATTAAGCCAATTAGGTGCCGCTATTTCGATGCTTTGTTGGTGTTGGTGGTGTTGTGGTTGCGAAGGTGAAGTTGGTGGTGGTGGTTGTTGTTGTTGTTGGCCGGTGAAGTGATGGAGAGGAAGGTCTTGTGAGAGGTGATTGTGGTGAATTACCATGCGCGTGCGTGCTGTTGTTGTTGACTTGTTGTTCTCGTTGCTGTTGTTGATGTGTGTATGTATGTGTGCAGGTAGAATGTGTAAGATGTACTGTTAATCCACTAGAACTGTAAACTATTATCTAGTCTACATCTTCATATCACTGCGAGTTACTCAAACCCGTGTATGTAGTGAATAAATACATTTGGACTGCACCGTCGAACCATTATACATATTGATACTTTTTAGCATAGTAATGTTGTTATACTTGTTTGTACTACTGCCTACCTGTGATTTGTTTTTATTATTATTATAACAATTATTTTTTTCTTCAGTTTTCCATTTGGTAACTGAATTGTTGTGATAATTGGGATGCAGGTTGCTGTATAGAGTAGCAGACAAATGTGTTTTCTGTCTTTGAGTACGTAGACCTTGATCTGCATTCAATCATCATCAAGCACAAGACCATTTTGAATTCACTCATTCTAAGGTAAGCAGTATTGTTTGCTTTATTCTATGCAATACTTCTTGGCTCACTATAATACTTTGAATGAGTATAATTGTTCTATCGAAAAACATATGGTACATTGATAGATGATCAGTACAGTTGGAGAGCTTTGGTTTTCAATCAAAAAGCATATTGGATGCTGAATACAAATTATTTATTAGTAAACTGTGCTCTAAATTGTTTACTTATGTATGCATATCCGTTATTTTGTGAATAACTAAAAAGATAATAAGATGAATACTATTTGTTATCTAATAAGTTCATTATATTTGCGGATAAGTTGATTACTTGCTAAGTTGATAAGCAAATTCTTCTACTTTGTTGATTGTTTGGGTGTGTGTTATACTGATTTTTGTATCATGTGAGTCAAAGATTCATTAATGGTTTATGTAGTCAACTATAGTCATGTAATGATGCTTTACTCGACCATAGCCGTATAATGGATGCTTTACTCGATTGTAGTCCTGTAATAAATACTTTACTCGACTGTAGTCGTGTAATGAATGCCTTTTTGGTTAACCATGCTCTAAATTGTTTACCTATATATGGATATCCTTTATTTTGTGAATAACTAAAAAGATAATAAGATGAAATCGATTTGTTATCCAATAAGTTGATTATGTTTGCCGATAAGTTGATTGCCTGCTAAGTTGATAAGCAAATTATTCTGCCTTGTTGATTGCTTTGTTGTGTGTTATACTGATTTATGTATCATGTGATAGTAAATGATGCAGTACTCGACTGTAGTCGTGTAATAGATGATGTACTCGACTGTAGTTGTGTAATGGATGCTCTACTCGACTGTAGTCGTGTAATTGATGCTTTACTCGACTGTAGTCGTGTAATTGATGCTTTACTCGACTGTAGTCGTGTAATTGATGTTTTACTCAACTGTAGTCGTGTAATTGTTGCTTTACTCGACTGTAGTAGTGTAATCAAAACTGTTCTCGACCAGTATGCAGTGTAATTTTTCTGATTTGTTTAGAATTTGTTATTACAGAACTTCTCATTTGTATTTATATTATTATTGGAATATTTTTGTGTTGTTACAGATGGAACTGAAAATCAAGGAATCAGATTATTTCAAAGCAAAGATTTCTAACCGATCATCACTAGGTGCAATTAAAGACATAAAAAAAAAAATTATCTGAGGAGCAGAAAAATATTTTCAAGCGTTCGTGCTTCGGTCACTTTTTGGATGTGCAAGAGCTGAAGTTTTCTGCCCAATTACTTCACAGTACGTTATTAAGGGAAGTGAAATCAGATGAGAAGGCAATGTGATTTAGGATTGGGCAGAAAAATGTTTGATTTTCAATGGAGGAGTTTGCCTTGGTAACAAGATTGAACTGCAGTCCATTGTACACGGCCAATACTGAAGATATTCATGATGATGAGAGAATACTTGATGAGTTTTTAGATGGAAATTGTGCAATCACAACGAAAGAACTTGGTGAAAAGTTCATGAAAGCCAAATCAAATGATGATATGAAAATGGTGAAGCTCGCCATGTTATACTTTGTGGAGTCGGTATTACTTGGAAAGGAGAATAGAAACTATAAACTCATGTACTCCTTATGGACAATTTTTTCTGGTAACAAAACTAAACTAATTAGTATATAGCTTGTCTACTTTAGTTACTTGATATAATTTATCATCTTTTTATGCATATAATTTATAAATCGTGTCATCAATTATACAGGTGTGGGCATATGAAGCTGTTTCCATCATTGGTGATAAATGTGCAAAACATGGTGGTGAATTGTATCCTCGAATTTTGAGGTGGAATCGACAAAACCTAAACATTTTGGTGAGATTCAAAAGAAAATCTTTAGTAAACAAACGTCCAGAATGATTTTCACAAAAAAGTTGCATGCTACCGGATATGTGGAGGAAAATAAACATTATATGCAGTATTTTGGTCAAGATAAGTGGCTTAAAGAGATCGGTGATGAGGAAGATAGTAGTAGTGAGTCAGATCGTCAGCCGGAGGGGAACAATTCACATGACGACAGTGAATCACATGATAATGAGTTAAACAACTCTAATAACTCCCATTATGATAGTGAATCAGATGGTCAGCCCACTTCTAGCGCTCCAAAACCATTGTCTCTAGAACATTTAAATGAAAAAACAACTGTACCAACTAAGGTAAAAAAAAAAACAGTATATCTCTGGTGTTTTTTAAGTGAATAAGTACTTTTTTATTATAGACGCAAATTTAATATTTAATTTTTTGTACGTATTAGGATGGTCTATCTCGACATGGCTCCCGTGCCTTTCATGGTTCTATTGTCGAGGAGAAGATTAGTCATTTTGGTTGTTGCATTGAAAACATTGAAAAAAATATCACCAAGATGGAAAATATGATGAAGAGTGTGGACACAAAGATTGACAACATTGAGGGCAAAATTGGTCATATTGACTTGATCGATGGTAAACTGAACAAGCTTATTCAGCTACTTCAGCAGTCCTCAGCTACAGAGTCTCAACCATTTGATTCTAAGGTTTGATATATAAAACTATCAATACATATTCATTGAGTATATATGTTTCTCTAATTCTCAAATATTTTGGTTGTTATGTCTGTAGCTAACAAACAATCCTATGGATGTCGCATTTGTCTCACCGATGCAACAACCATTGAACACGCTGGTCAATCTTTGTAGTGCAAAAAATTATACACTTCCATTAAAGATGCCGAATAATTATCATGGTACAGAGAGCAATCCCCTTGTTATTTCGACACAAGAAAAAGATTGTAGATTGGTGTATAATTTACGAAAGAGAAGAGATAGAAAAGTTTCGACTTACTTACGAACACCGTACATCAATCCCTTAAAGAAGTCGCGATAGACAACGGATGTTGAGGTGCATCCTCAAGAGATAGTAGACTTTGAGGTGCATTCGGTTATACCCCAAGAGGAGTTACTAGAGCTGGAGCGATGGATGGATGTCGTCAATAAACAAAATGAGCCGTAAGTTATTTTATATTGTGATATTAACTTTTTATCTATTTTGATTATTATAATGTATGATTATTTAACACTAGTAATTTCATAATCTATTTTATGTAGAAAATTTATCGATTTGGCTCTTATGAAGGTTAATCGTGAATTTTTTCGCAAATTGTATAGACCGGACATGTGGTTATCTAATCTCATAAGTTTTTTAGCACAACATTTCTTTCAGAATTTTTTGATAATTATTTGCAACTTCGTGTAATTTTTTCACACTTTAAGTTCAGCATATCGACATTGCATGCTACTACTTAAGGAAAGAAATGTCTAAGAGTACGACTCTAAACAAACAAGCTTGTGCCATTATGGACTGTAATTTTCTGGTATGGTTAATTTTCATTACATATTCCTTAATTTTGAAAATAATAACGGATAATATATATGATTGCAAAAATTTTCTAGAATAATATCAAGGACAGGCATAAAGTGTACATGCAAGACCCAGATAGGGTGTGAGAGAATGAAAGTTACTGCATTGATTATGCTAATGTTGCAAAATTGGACCGTGCTACGCCTTGGAACACTGTTTCAATGGTCAGTTTCATATTTTGTTCTTAGTAAATTAGTATATGTGACATTTAGCTGCTGAAAATATTGTCCAAATTTCATAGGTATATTTGTCGGTATTCATGAATGAGCATTGGATTCTCGGTGTGGTCGATATACCTGCGGGCAAGATTTGTGTTTATGACTCCATGATTGACTACACAAAAGATTTAGTTTTGGTCAAACAATTGTTACCTGTTGCAGATATGATACCGCTACTACTTCAGAAGATAGCATATAGCGAAACACATCCAGATTGTGCTAATATTATATCGAACATTCTTTGGCCCATCTCGCGAGTGCGTAACATCCTGCAACAAAAATCAGGGTATGCAATTGAGTACATCGTATATATTGTTTTTTCTTTTTTTTTTTAGAATAAGAATCGAGAATTTCATTATTGTTTTATATGAAATTTTTGTAGTGGTGATTGTGGAGCATTTTTATTGCGGTACATGGAGGTGCTAGCTCATGGCCTTAACATCAATACATATTGCCAACAGGATGATGTTGCATACTTCCGAAAAGCATTAGCTGTCAAATTATTTGGACATAGGTCGTGGAAAAAAATGACATAGCGTCACACCCTAACAAACTTTACTACTGTTATTTATAAGTATTTTTTGAATTAGTTATCATGACCCATAATAGTTATAATTGGGATATTGTTAACATTTGATATCATTAAAGATAATTTAATATCATACATATGTTATATTTTTTATTAAGTATATTATTGAAAGAGAATATAGTTTTGTACAATTTATCTGATATATCAGGATAGTTATATGCATTCAAGGAATGATTTGCACAAATACACGACTACAGTCAGGTATTTTCATATTTACACGACTGCAGTCGAGTTTTTGCATACATTGCGGTGAATTAAGTTGAATGAATAGATCCACGACTACAGTCGGGTATTTGTACGCATACATGACTATAGTCGGGTATCTGTATACAATCCCCACCAGATATAGATATGTATTTGCATAGATACACGACTATTGATGGGTATTTACATACATACGTGACTATTGTTAGGTATTTGCATAGATACACAACTATAGTGTAAATACCCGACAATAGTCGATTTGCATAGATACACGACTATTGTTGACTATTGTCGGGTGTTTGCATACGTACACGACTATTATCGGGTATTTGCATAGATACACGACTATAGTCGATTGTCTTTAAAAAAACACACATTATCCGTCACTAAAATATCGATTGTTCTTCTATTAATGAATGGCTCCAATAAGATACAATTACATAATAATGAAAATAGTTGAGTAACTGTAGCAATACTAGACTTGTACATGACAATAGGCGGGTAACTCTAGCAATACTCCACTACAGTCGAGAACGTAGATATGAAACAAAAATCATTAAAACAGTCATTAACATCAAACAATATAAGTGCAATAATACGTGTTCGAATCATAAATAAGTTTTACTAGAACAGAAGTTACAACACAATTATCATAATTATTAATATGCTCTGCCCAAACACTCGGCCGATGTATTATGCACCCTTGGCCGCCTCCATTTGGAAACAACATAACCGACATAAATATGTTTATCCACCTGCGAAACAAACAAGTAGAAATTAGTCAACTAACTATTACAGATGTTAGTGACATTAATACAACAAAAATGACAAGTATGTAAGGTTCAGAGTAGTACGTATGCTTGTTTCTGTTTCATTCGATTCAACTACGGGCTCATTGTTAGGTAAGGGAATTGGCGCACTACAAGTTAGTCGACCACACCTACCACATTTACGATATAACTTCTCTTCACCTTGTGATGCTATCCTAATTTCTTGTGGCCGACCCTTTTTCCGCTTTTCCAAAGGGTGTAAAATCTCATTACTATGCACTTCCTCTGAAATCTCCCATTCTAATTGTGTGCCAACATGATAGATTGTTTCTGCGTATGCCGCAACCCATGCTCACTAGAATAGTAATGAGAACACATATCATATACAGACAATGTTTCTCGATACTTACAAACAGCTAATGCATGTTCACATGGTAGTTGATCGAGTTGAAATTGCCGACAACTACATGTCTTTTCAAGAATGTTGACATGACCATCAAGGTTACCATCTTTAACAATAAACTCATACGTATTTAGTGCCACCACTTTATATGTACGGGAATTCTATGCTTTTTTTAACAACTCTTTTTCAACCCATTTTATAAGTCGAGTGTGACAATTAACTGTCTCCTCTCGCCTAGCACAAAACCACTCTTGTAGCTTGTCAATAATCGAATCCAATAACTTATGAATAGGCAACTATCGGAGATTTTGAAAAACGAAATTCATGGATTTTGCTATGTTTGTTGCATAATACTGTAATGCAACCCATTAAAATGAGAACGAGCCCACTTGTCATATCCTGTATCCTCAAGATATTTTGCAACTCTTTCATCAACCATCTAAATCTTATTCATAAAGTAGTTAAAATGTTGTGGTCGATAAGCCTTTGCAGCTAGTTCAAAAAATGCGTCCACCTCAATTTCTTTAAACTTAGCGCGTAAGTTTTGCTTCAAGTGATGTGTGCAAATACCATGTGCAGCATTTGGGAATGTGATGTTAACATTTTTCTTTATACTTGGGTGGCAGTCAGAAATGAAAACCAAATCAGAAACTTCACCTATTGCTTCCTTTAACTTCATTAGAAACCACCCCATGACGCATCATTCTCGTTGTCATCAATACCAAATGCAACGGGAAAAAGTTGATTGTTACCATCAAGTGCTATCGCAATGAACAAAGTTCATTTAAATTTTCCCTTCAAGAATGTGCCATCAATTGCAATGACTGGCCTTATTGATGAAATAAATCCATGTATGCAGCCCCCAATTGCCATAAAGAAATATTTAAAGTTATTTGCATTATCCACTTCAAGAAATGTATGGGTGCCCAGATTTTTCTTCTCCAACATTGCCATGTATGAAAGGACTAACTTGAATGAATCCTCAGGCGTGCCTCTAACTTTCTCCATTGCATATTCTCTAGCTTTCCATACTTTGTGGTAACTTATTTCATACCCAAATTGTTTCTGAAAATCTTCTCTGATATCACCAGCCCTATATGAAGATGAAGCACCATCAAACTTGTGACAAATCTTTTGTCTGATAAGCTTGAATGAAGTATGACGATGATCTCTCTTACGGACATCAAGTGCGCAATTATAGATGCTATAGTACTTTCTGATTTCAAACATATTCGAGCTTCCAAACTTGGTAGCACGTAGTCGCTACTTACAATTATTATCAATGCACCTAACAACAAGTATGTTCTTCCCTGACTTGAAGGTTTTAAATTGAAAATTTTTCTTCAAGGCTTCTATAGAAAAACACTTCTTGCAACTCCTCTTTCAAACTGAACAACCTTTTCCTCATTAACCCATCACTATCACCAACAGCTTCCATGGATGGCATGTTATTACTATTAGAATGCGAGTTGTCATTGTTTAATGAACTGCTGCATGCAAACAAATTGACTCTAGGCATATATCTACTAATAGGGGCCTAGAAACTCATATTACAAGACTCTACATTCCCCACTGTTGGATCACTAACTATTATCCCATCTAAGTCATCATGAACATTAACATTCACATCTTCCAAACTCGGCTCCCTTCTATCATTGGGTTGTGTTTCAGGAATAAATTCGAATACTGACTGATCTTCAGCAACAAAATTATTTCGACTTAAACCTTCAGCTCTAACATATGCCTCAATAGGTTCTTGTGGATAGTTATCTGGCCCGAAGTTAGGGTCAACATCAGCAATAGGTGTCGCCAAAACTTGTTTTCGCTTGTAGGTAATACAAAGTAGAATCTTCAACTCAGCTCCACTAATCGTTTCTTCTAAAAAATAATCTACATCATCATCACTCATAATTGGAACGGGCGACATTGGATCGAATGTTTTAAGCTTGAACTTCATTTCAATATCAAATTCAAAAATATTAATAGAAATAACCCGAGATATTCTTTTTATCAATTGTTCATACGTTGTAGAACGGGGCACCATGATTCCTCTTGCCTCTGTACCATTAAATCTATAATGGCCGTTTTGCTCAATCCATTCACCACAAAACATAATAGGCACACATACTGAAGTTATTTCCTACAATAATACAACACATGATTATACAACAAATACAAAAATAAAATCAAACAAGGTATATAACGAAGTCTAGAACCGTCTATCCATTTACACGATTGTAGTTGTGTAATTGCTCGTTTACACGATAGTAGTTGTGTAACTTACTAAAATACACAACAAGAATCCAGTAAATAGTTAGAGGATATATCTAATAAAAAAAAATATTCTTTACACTAACAGAAGGTAAGATGTCATAATAGCTATTATATTTTTCACATTTGCACGACTGTTGTCGTGTAAATTCATACATACATAACAAAAGTCGTGTAAGTTGTAAAAATACATGACTTCAGCCCAGTAAATAGTTAGATGACATATTTATTCTCCAAAAAATATTGTTATTGCACTAATAGAATGCTAGGGTCTCATAATAGTTGGAATGTTTTACATATATGCATGATGGTAATATGTGAGTTCATATGTACACGACAGTACTCCTGTAACTTTTTAAAATACACGACTATAGTTCAGTAATAGTCAGAGGTCATATTTAGTGAAAAAATATATTTTTTACATTAATAGACTGTCATGGTGTCATAGCAATTGGAACATTTTGCATACTTGCATGACTACGGTCGTGTAAATTCATACATACACGACTGCAGTCATGTATGTCGGGTGCAGAGAGCGAAGTTTCGCCAACAAATTCAGGTTTGAATGAATGTAGTTATAAAACCTATCAAATAACCGTAATATGATGCAATTATAATGAAAATGTCAGTTGTTTTATTGTTTAACACAAACTAAACAAAACCCTAAGAATAATATAATGTTAACAAAATGAATAAATAAAACAACATAAATATAAAGTTTCAAATACCTTATTCTTTGGATGAACAATGCACCTAGCTGCAAATCAAAATCTCAGTATATTAGCTGTTTATGAGTGATTTTGAGAGTGTAGAGTGAGTTTTTGTTGTGTGGAATCAAAAAGTGTGTTGAGAGTGATTTGTGTGTGTTTTATATTTTTTTAGGGGCATTTTAGACAATCTAGCACATAACAAGGCATATCTATATAATTTACAAGCATAGGGTATATTTAACTAAATACCCTATTTTTGAGGTATATTTAATTAAAAACCCGGCTTCTAACACCCCTTTTGAATTCTTAAGAAACGGTACTTTTTATTTTTTTTAATCTCTTTTACGAAATTACAAAAAAGGACATGAAAGCACAACATAATTTTGATTAAATTTCACTTTCATTTAGAATAAATTTTGTAAATATATTTTTTCATAATAAAATTATTCTTATTAAGTAATTTATTTCTTCATTTTTTCATAATTATTTACAAAAATTAATTGTATCATATAATCGGATTAAAAAATAGTTAGGATTCATGATTTGTAAAGACATTGTAGTAAAACTAAATTCATATTTTTCATTTTATGTTATTTCTAGTAATAATAGAACTATGATTACAAAAACGGCATTATCGAAGGGTTTGGAAAGCATTCTCTAACTAATTGTCAGATGATCCTATGAGATAATGCTATATTATTTGTCATATCAATTTGCATCCTAATTGCCTAATTCTAGAATCAGGGTAAATACTTATTTAGTCATTATATTTTGACTTAAATATTCATTTAGTTCCTATATTTTAAATGAACCTCAATATGTCTCAACTGTTAAATATATTATTTTTTTCCTTACTTTTTATTTACTTTTACAATAATACCCTAGCAACAATAATTTTTTTTACATTAAGTAATTTATCTATAAAGAAGTTAATTAGTAAATTAACCAATAAATATTAGTATGAAAGAAATATTATTTTTTGTATCCTTTCAACAATATTGCCAATAATTATTTATAAATAAATAATATCAGCTAACTTAAAGCAATATTTAATATCTTTGCAATAATCTTACTAATAATTGTATATTAAAAATTTAATTTAATAAGTTTATCCTAAAAGTTAAAATAATAATATAAAAATTTCCCCTAATTTTTATTTTGCTTTCAAGGCTAATTTGATGAATTAATATTTTTTCTTTACATTAATATCTCTAAGAACATCATATTATTGTAAAAGAAAAGAAAAAATAGAGTTAAGAATGTAATATATAAAATAGTAGGGTGTCTTAAGATATTTTATTAAGATGTACAAACTAAAGAAACTACTAAACAAGCATTTACCCCCAAAATTATTTACAAGAAAAATAACCGGAGCAATTTAACCCTTTCCTAAAAGCATTTTACAAATATAGGTTTATTGTAAGAAAGCTTTAGGATTCCATTATTATC
Organism: Murraya paniculata; assembly: GCA_030449075.1. Taxonomy (NCBI): domain Eukaryota; kingdom Viridiplantae; phylum Streptophyta; class Magnoliopsida; order Sapindales; family Rutaceae; genus Murraya; species Murraya paniculata. The sequence goes on along the minus strand of JAEVFN010000011.1, from coordinate 1,147,041 downwards.
AAATTACTATGCATTATTTTAAGGTCTTAAAAATAAATAATTGGAACAATATAGCGGCACCGAGAGATCACCCCCTATAAATAGTTTTCATTTTTATTTTTCCTTCTCTTTTCTTTTCCCCTCGGTTAGACTCCATGATTTAGTTATTGACTAGGATTAACATATTAAGCCTTGGAGACGTTGAGTATTTTGATTCAGAAGAAAGGGCAAAAAGAAAAGGGCTCACGCTACACAAGTGAATTTAACTTCCATTGTGAAGGATACCATCAAACTTAATTATAATCATAGCGCACCCAGGCTTCCCCAAAGACTTGTATATACTCCAACATAAAAGAAATTTAATTTTCCATCACGACAAATAAATTCTAGAATACATCAATTTGTCTAAAATACATCGAAAGCACTATATCACTTCATATCTATTACAACCAATAAACAAGTCAGATTCAAATATAAATTTCAAGTCAATTTGTTCCCAAATACCAATCTCATGACTGGAACTTTTGGGGACAAAGCTGTAAAAACAATTGTTCCATGTTCAAATAAAGTAAAACAAAATCAAAGGAACATTGATTGAAATTGCAGCCTCCTATTATGTCATGCGCACTAAAAGTAATAAGCAAATTACACAAAAAAACAAATATGATGCTTAAACAAGATTCTGCAACTACTTGCAAACTCTTGAAGGCCGAGGAGGAATGACCTAGGTTTCCCCCTTTTCACTCTTCCGAATAAACGTTGGCTACAAATAAACACAACAAATTCATCTAGAAAGACATCTTTTGCTCTGTTCAGTGTCTAGATTTTTTTGGTGAAAACAATGTCTTAAATTACGGGGAAGATGGTTAAGAGCTTTCCTAGGTCCAGTGTATTTGCAGGTTCCATCTTTCCCTGTTCACCTTTAAAAATAAACATACAAATCAAATTAAAACAGTTTACAGTCCACGATAACAGAGAACCTGCAAAGTGCCTGCTAATTCAACCTTCGTTGCTCATCTCACTAAGCAGGATTGTAGCAGTGGTTAATCAGACCAATTTGTTTCTTTCTTCCGCTCGTAGCACCACTCTACTCCCAAAAAAGAAGATGAAAATCACACTAGCTGAATCATGAGGTGTACTCGAAAGGAGCTGGTGGCTGAGGTTCTTCATCAACAGCCATGGCCGAAGCAGAACCCTGCTGTCCCGTTGTTGTTGACCCACCACCAGCAGGTGACTGTGTAGACGATGGAGCATCTGTGAGGGATAGTACCTCAGGTTCATTGGGATGCAAGTCCCTCAGGAGAACAAACCCTGATGGTGCTGACTTCACAGGCACATATCTGCTGTCCTCGAGAAATTTAATGAACTTCTCCTGTGCTGGAACCACCCTGGCAGGGTTAATCAAAATTTCAAAAGAAGGCTCAGGCTCTGCTTTCTTCTCTTGAGGTGCATCAACCTGCCATATAAAATGGGAAAAAAATTAAAAAAAAAAAAAAAAACTATCACAAGATTCCCAACATAATTAATCAATCGGGATCACTAGATCGTTTATGACTGGAAATATAAAAAAGTTTTTTCAGAAAAATTTCTCAAGTTGAAAAGAACAATACCAGCAATGCACTTAATATTCTGAAAACATTTACTAATTCAATTTAGAAAAAAGAAGTGTGGTTTCCCATAAGATGTTACTCTAGTGGGTGCCAAGTGATTAACCCAATTTCCCATAGAAGGACATATGTTCTACAGCTCCCAAATTGGAGATATACCAATATACAACAAGAGCTGCTTGATATATATCAAAGTGTCTTTTCTCTGAATAGTAGATTTATCAAACTCAATAAGCAGAAATCACAAAACTGAGGATGTGTTTACCTGCATAGAGTCTCCATCTTTCTCATTAGACGATTTTCCTTTTCCGGCAGAGGAAGAATCAGTCTTTTCAGCGGTCGCTTTCTCTTTCTCTTTCTGCTCTGCTTCTTTCTTAGCCCGCGCCTTGGCCTTAGCTGAAGTTGACAGAACAGCAGTGGGAAGTTTTACAGCTGATGTGGTGGTGGGTACAGTAGTAGGTTTCGGATATTCGAACAGAGAAGGTTTCGCATGTGATAAGAATTCAAACCGAGGAACTTTCAAGTCGTAGTTGAGTCCAATTAAGGCTGTGGGTGAAAATGCCAAGCTAATGAAGTATATAAGGGGATACCAATACCAAAACTGGCTAAAAACAGAAAGACCAACTACTGCAGTGATTTTATCATGTTTCGTCTTTGAAAGTAATCTTATAGTTACATTCCTTCCACCAGCATCAAGGATTCCAGAGGCCAAGATTGCTCCCATCTTGCTCATGGTATCTTCATGCTTATCAAGAATGATTTTTTCCAGTTGTCGCCTAGAATAGGAAAATAATATGTCAAAATTATGAGCTAGAAAACACACAACAAAAGAGCAAAATATACACTATAAATTAATACCTGAAGGTTCCAACACGAGAATCATTGGCTTCATTAATCTGGACCATGACCATAGCCATTGCAATGAGCGCACCTTGCCGAACAAAATCAACGACATCTGAAGTAAGAGGCTCCAGCAATGATATAGCCTCGCTCAGTCCTGTACCTGCACAGGAAATACCTACTGCAAGAGCCGCACCATAGCGAACATGTGGATTATATGACTCAGACAGCAGAGACACGATTCGAGGAGTCTGCAGTTTAACAATGCAGTGAGATTCACAAAAACCTGTTAATCCTCCCCTCTCCACTCACCCTCCAACCCCCACACCCACACACAGAAGGCATGTGCTAAAAGAAAAACAAAGAAACAAGATAAAATTCACAAACCTGCTCCGGCTCAGAGTACAAGACAAAACCAAGTGCTAGAACAGCGGTCCTTCTGACATCATCACTCACATCTGACACAGCAAAGTGCAGCAGCTGGCGAATTGCCTTGTTGTTAGCTGTTCCACTGTAGGCCAGTGCCAATGCATACATTCCTCCATAACGCAGTATTGGATCTTGATCGCGAGTCATTTGCTCAATTAATGTATCTGCTTCTTCTTCCCTTCCATACACTGTTAAAGCTATACCCAATGCCAACCCCCTGCAACATATTCAGATAAGCAATAAGAAAACAGAACAGCTAAACTGAAGTTCAGCAGTGCCAATATAGGAAACCAACTAACCTGATGATCTTCTCATGCTGCGTCTCATGTGCATAAGTAAGCATTTCACTTGCCTTCTCACTAGCGGTTCCAACCATGAGCAAACCCATACTTATCCCAGCAGCTTCTCCAGCAACAGCACTGTCAGTATAAAGCACATTTTTTATGTCATCATAGATATCTTCGTCAGCAGTTCCTAGAGCTGCCAACCCAAGCCCTAAGCAGGCACCGTGTTGAATAACCTGCAGAGATTTCAAATAGTGAATCTCCTAATCCTTTTAGACTGTTTGGCTAAAAAGTAAAAGCTGTCACAGACCAAAATTTAAGCACCTCCACATTAGTACTCCTTAGGCTATCACGAAGGAATTGTTTGATGCCCTCGCCATGGTTGGCATGAATGAGACCTAAGGCATAAAGAGCTCCACCTTCTGAGTATGGGCTGCCGCCACCACCAGCCCCGCCCTGGGGCAAGTAAGGTGCCATAAGTGACCTTCCTTGCTGCAGATGGCCTCTGTGAATAACACCTAGCCCTGCGGTTGCACTAAACTTGGCCCAATTGGTGGCTCTGCTCAACCAGTCCTGACAATTGACATGAATCAAGTGTTAAATATTCGCATCAAATACCTATGCATATCTGGGTAGGTGAGTGCATATTATTGTCTTTTTCATAGGTGGAGTGTAATTGTACCACTCTCATGAATGAAAAAGAAATAATGAAAGCCAAAAAAATGCTGTACCAGATTCTCCCTGAGAAATGTGTCCACAGTTGTTCCAGCGTGCATAATTGCATTAGCATAAATTGTTGCACTATGACAAACACTGTTTCTCATCTCAACCGACTGCTTTATAGTTTTAAGAATCAAAAGATCTGACCTATAAAATGAGCACACTACTAGTGTAAATAAATTACCATCATTTTACCCAATAAACTCAACAAATAATCTAAAAAATGTGAAAAATGGACGCCCTTACTTGTTATGACTGTATAAGAATTGCAGGGTCAGTTGTATTGATGTCTCCCCAGACAAAATTCCCTTGATTTTATTGAGTCTCTCAGCATACATTGCTTCCTTCGGATCTGTGTCTTGCACATTTACATTGGAAGCAGGAGTTCCATCGTTCATTTGAACATCCTCAGCTGTAGAACTATCATTTTGAGCAGATGGTGGATTATTGGATCCTGGTTGAACTGTCTCCAGAGGTTGAGTTTTAGGAACAGGGAGGTGATCTCTCACATTCAAGAGAAAAGCTTGGTGCTCATTCTCCACAAGATCAAAGGCGACTTGAAATGCCAATAATGCATCATCTTTGTTCTCAGAACGGAGAAGCTTCTCCAGTATGCTCACAACACCTTCTGGTTCATCCAAGAACATGAGACACTGGCAAATGCTCAAATAATCTGGAGAAGGAAGCTTCTGATAAACTTTAACAAGGAGACGAAGCACCTGTAGCAAGAGCCGATGCATATCATACCACTTAATTCAGGGATCTTTCAGAACATTCCATCAACTTTACCTAGAAGTTTCACTTGTAAATAATTCTACGAGTTTCACTTGTAAAAAATTTCTTCATAGACCTTAATTCAAAACCATATTCATTAAAGCATCATATACTTTCAGCAACTGACACCACATAGTATGAAGTAAAAACACTAAATGCAAATTAACAGATGGTTACTCAAAAGTAGACAGCAAAATGAGGAGGTACTGAATTATGCTCGAATTATATTATGGTCATATATCATGTCCAGGTCATTAGCAATTCCTAAATTGTCATAGTAATTCAAGTAACAAACAAAAAATTAGTGAGAAGACATTAGTAGTATACTTTCCCAATCATTAATCAATAACATGGTATATGAAAAGCAACATGTCTAATGCCCGTCAAGTAGGCTTCTACAAGATGTATTCTAGAATATTAAGATGTCAGGGTCCAAGGAGGACAGCAAAGATTTGGTCTGACATGGAATTGGATAGCTCAGTACTACATCACCGTGTTTCTTAGTCTACAACAAACAAGCTCAGGATTGATACTACTTTAGTAAACCATATGATATAGCTTTAACAAGCAGTTCAAGACTAACACCTAAACCAAAGAACAATTCTCACCTCACGCCGGTATTCTCTACGATTAACAAAGGAATGAGAGACGTTAATACAATATGACAAAGTGCCATGCACATTGTCACTCCTAGTAATTGCTTCCTCAAGTTTATCCAATCTTCGGCACTCGATTGCAATTCCCATTGCTTGTTGGTATTTTCCATCAGTAATACACCTACATGAAGAACAGTTAGTCATCTAGAAGAACTGAAAAGACATGATATCAAAATCTTAAAGCTTTACATACTTATCAAGCATTCTCTCCACAATTGCCTCCAACCTAGGATCCACATTTGCTGCTTCATCATTTGATTCAGCTGCCTTCGACTTAATACTAGCATATTCATCGATAGCCTTAGCTGTCGATGTGAATTGAATCCAAGTGTCAAGTTATAGACATGGCATAAAGAAATAAACTAAAAATTATGAAATTCATAATTAGCAATCAAAAAACATTTTGACTGACCAAAAAAAACTCTCATCAGTCTTCCCCTTCTCTTCTAGTGACAAAAATAGAAAAAAGTTCAATGGACTTCCTTACCTAACAGTGTATGAACATAATCAGAATCCTCCGAAACATCAAACAAGGAACCAGCTCCAAGAGCATATGAGAGTGAATCATTAAGTTCACCCAAGTAATAAAAGACCTGTGAGACAAAGTAGAATCCTTGTAAGAAATAAAAGGGAGATCAAAATTAATTATATCTATCAAACAAAAAAGAGTGCGATAGCCAATAAAGTCAACTAACTTTTTTGATAAGAAACTACGAGTACTTGAATTGCTAAATAATGAACAAAATACACTTTAGTAGTGAACCAGGTATCCACCCAAATCAATCAAAGCGATACAGAACTCTGTGTGTGTGTGTGTGTGTGTTGGCTAAGAAACAAAGATTATACAAAGAACTATATGAGATATGAACAAGGATTGGTGTGACTACAAATCCACAAAAACAAGGATGAGAAGTCCAATTCTAAAGAAAACACTCAAAAAACTACATAGACCAGAACTAGCCCAAAGCTATACAGAACAGTATTAATCCCCAAAAGTGTGATTTAACCCAAAAAAGACCACCTAACCCTATACAAAAATGAGCAGAGTATACTCTAAATCCCTAACCCCCTCTCCCCACCCCCCCCCCAAAAAAAAAAAAAACAAATTACGATAAATGAAGAAAAATGAAGTGTCAATAAGGTCAACTAGTTACATTTGCCTTTTAGATGTTATCCCAAATATCATAGCTTACAATAAATTGATAATCAGGATTGAAAGTTCTATGGTTTGAAATTTGAACTCTCAAAGTAGGAACTGCTAGAGACCACTTAAATACAATTGAGTATCCAAAAAACTATGCAATTTACAATCAAATCCATCTTTCCTTTGTAGCAAAAGAATTTTTAGAAAAGCTTCATAGCAGTAAAAGATGAAAACAGGTAAAGGCATACTTTCTGCCGAATGGTAGCTAGAAGTGATGCTTCCTAAATAAATTTAAGTATCTAGAGTTGATTAACTTATTCTGCATTTAGCAATATTGTTATGAAATTTGTAGCACAGACATATAAAAGAAACCTTTGGTATTCCAACTCTGTAATCAATGGGGAAGAAAAGTAAACACTTATGCTGTGTAGAGGAGTCATTGACAGTAAAGTAAAACTGAATTGGACGAACCTTTGATACTAGAAGAGCAGCAAGTTGTCTCTGGTGCTGATCAAACTCTTCATCCTCATACAAACTTTCTCTGAATCAAGGCGGAAAAAAGATAGAAGATAAAAAATGAATAATCCATAGTCATGATTTATAAAGATAAACAAGATCAGTAAAGGAATATTAGATTTGGAGATAGTTTAAAATTCAATATCCTCGCAGTCAAGACAGAGTGGCTCAGAAAAGTTATCTTCTGAGTCCTCACCATAAATAAACATTTAAGAATTCCATGGGTACAGGCATTGACAACATGATCAGCAGCAATTTCACTAATCTCCCAGTTCAGGATCCTGATTCAGCTGAAGCTTTGACTGAAGGTAAGCACTAGCATATCTTAATCCATTGATTATAAAGTTACTCTGACAGAACTAGAACCCTGACAGCAACCAACTAATAAAAATCACTTCCATCAACTAAAGCTACTTCCACCACCCACTTAAGACACCAGACCATCTAGCTGAAGGTCTTAAACCTATGATAGGTAAATTTTTGGACCATCTAGAACTCAGAAACACTAAGTTGTTTTTCCAAACTAGGATTCATCTACACACATTAGTATTGAAATTGGCATCCCAAGATCATCATCATCATCATCATCATCATCATCATAAAAAAAAAAACTTTTCCTGTGCTTCCATAATCCAAATCATTTTCCCAATTAACTAAATAAAACCCTAGACCCAAACCTAAAAGGAAAAAGACAAAGCCCAACAGTTAAACTGCCAGGCTAAAATAATAAATTCTTGAATCTTACCGAATTAACAACTATAATTACTCGCTTTAATTCAAATCTACACTCCTTACCACTCACATTCTCGTTTTCCACAGAGAAAAACACAACAAAAACAATCATTGAACTCAAATTACAAACAAATAGCGATAAAGAAAGAAAATTTAGTTACATGATGGGGACGCTAGTCGAGATCTCCGGCCAGAACTGGTCGACAAAGCTATTGAGATTAGAAAGCGCGTGCAGTTTCAGTGAAGGATGACTCTCGTTCAACATAGCCAGTAAACCACCGGCCGAGCTCACCATCGTCGCCGCCATATTATCAACTGTAGTCTAAAGCGAAAACCCTAGGCGTTTCAATTTGGCTCTATTCAATTGAAATAAAAATCGGAGCTCTAAACTTGGGGTTCCGTCGGGGAAGCGGAATCGAAATTCCAAACCCTAGCACTGAGAGGGGGAGAAAGGGGGGAAGAGAGAGAGAGGTGAGAGAGTCGAGAGAGAGAGCGAGACTTGGATGGTAATTATTTGTTTATTCGCTCCTTTTTATTCGATTTATGAATTCTGAATCTAGTAAACTTACCCAACAAGTCATAATTATCATTATTTAATTAGGATCTGTTATGAGCTCCCTCTTGGGCTTAGTTTTAAATTCAATGATATTTTTCTTTTATCAATTCTTATTTCAACAAGAATTAATTAAATGTTTAAAAAGTTTGTGAAAAGAAAAATGTGTATTAAAGTTTTATGGGTAAATGCTGGCTTAATTTTTATATTTTAAGTTATTTAAGACACTTTTACTATAAAATATGTGATATTTTCAACTTTTTTTTTGCCATTATAATAATAATACCCATGCGACTGTCTCGGTAGCATTAATTAATTTATCTATAAATAAAAGTTAATTAAAAAATTAACTAATAATTAACAATTTACAAGAACTAAATTTTTTTATACCCTTACAATAATAAATTTTTTTATACCCTTACAATAATCTTTCTAATAATTAATTATATATAAATTAATACCAACCAACTTAAAGCCACATTTAATACCTTGTTGTTTTGTTAATAATCATTTATAAAAATAGAAAATTAAGTTACCAAGTTACTTTAATTATTATTTTACTTTTAGTGTTAATAATAATAATAATAATAATAATAATAAGATTTACTTTAATTTTTATTTTAACTTTAGTGTTAATTTGATAAATTAACATTTTTTTTCTTTTCATTAATGTCCTCAAGAATATTGTTGCAAGATTATTATTATAAAAAGAAAGTAAAATTAGGGCAAAAGTGTCACATATTTAATATTTAGGGTGTCTTGAGGTATTTTTCAAAGTATAAAAGTTAAACGGATACTTTAACTTAAGATATAGGGACTAAACAGGCATTAACCCAAATTTTATTAGCAAATAAACAACAATACTACATGTAAAATGATGGCAAATATTAATGAATAGGTTCTTACATTATCAATTAAAAATTTAATTTTTTAATGATTACAATATTACTAGCGAGTAATTTCTTTTACTTTATTAAAAAAAATTCTAAAAAATAAGAAAAACACATTCAATGTAATATTTATCATGTAGTTATAATAAAATTTATGTTTTTCTCTTAATTATAAGTGGTCCATTTGTAGATAATGATTCTATTATTTCTATCAATGGTAGGACTTTCTCCTCCAGAGAAGAATCAAAGCAGAGCCTTAAACTCTAAATTACTAACATTCATAAAATTGATAAATTGCGATATCTATTTTGGAAAACTATTATGAGAGTTCGAGCTTGAGATAGAATGAGCAATTGAGGAACTACCAATATACTCAAAAAAATTATGTGAAACTATATGATTGTTATTTATCGAAGTACTCTTTCCCTAAACATTCTCAGAAAAATAATCGAAGTGTGGGTACTTATCTTGATACTTTTTACCTAAACTTTAACAAACATGACATATTTTCTCTATATGAAAAGTAGTAGGAAAATTAATATTAAATTAACTTAGTTTTTTTGTTTGTTAAATGCGTGAAGGTTGAGATTTTATTAAATTTCATTTTTTTTTAAATTTTACTTTTTTTTAATTTATGTTTGATTTTTAAAAATTTACATCTGAATAGAAAAAATAAAATTTTATAACTTTTATCGTAATGGGAAAAGGTCTGGATAAGAAATAGATATTATATTCTAAAAATATCTTTACAAAATATATTTATTTCCTAAACTATAAAATTTAATCTACTTATTTTCTAAACTATAAAACTTAATGTCTTATTTTTATTTTTATTTACAAGGACATAAATATCAAATAATCATATTTAAAATATTTTTATTTATAAAAACAAACAAGATGCCACTTATATTAAGATGCTTAAAAAAATATATATCAGTCAGACATTCATATTCAAATTTATTCAAATTTTAAAAAAATTTAGACTTATTTAAATTCTAGATAAAAAAATAATCACTACCTTAATTTTATAGTTAGAATCAAATCTACGTACATACATAATTAATACTTCTCTAATGCACAAGCACTGCCTCATTGGAGTCATTACTCTGGATCCACTGGCTTCAACAATCGTGGGTCGGTTTGAGGGCAAGTGTAAGGAATTGAAACTGCGAGGCTGAGTCGACACATTATTATGTTACCGCAATGCCTGTACAATGTTTGCAAAAACAATCAAGTTCTAGTTTTATTAGCCGAATTTAAAACTCATTATCTTACTATATTTTCATTAATATCATTAATTGATCAGTTAGTTGATTAATATAATACTAATTTTTGCCCTTCAATGAATTCTTTTGGTAAAAGGATAAATAATATGCAAAGTAATACAATATTGTAAATTTAAAATATAAACTAGTTAAAAATAATTCCTGTAAGCCTAAACTTTAATATTTGATACATCTATTTGGGTCATTTTCTTTGAGGAGTAAAACTAATATCTTATTGTCGATTAATTAGTCAACTAATAGTAATAAATGATAGATTTTATAAAAATATAATAACAAAATGATGGACTATTATATTTTTTGTAATCATTTGATATATTATAATTTTTGAAGTAATCAAGCGATAATAACCCTTACTTTTTGGCCTAAAGTAATATAATATATTCTAAAAATACCCTTACTTTAAAGGAAACATTTTTTTAAAAAAAAAAAATCAAATTAAAAACCCATATAGCAAGATTATAAAATTAAATTCACAATCATAAAAGCATTCCGACAAATTTCCGATCTGGAACCAAACCCCTTTTTTTACAAGAAGCCAAATTAAAGCTTCTAGCTTTATTTCAAGTTTCAATCAGGCAGAGTTCTTTAAAGAAAATATTAAAGTCCTTATCAAGTGGTAAAAGAGATCAACAAGTACTTTACAACATTTTGTACAAATTAAAATTTATTAATTATTCAAAAAGGATTATATTTCTAAAAAGGAAACAGCGAAATAAAATTTTGCACAAAATTCTAAAATGGATTTGCTATATGGCGTGCGAGCGGTAGCTTCCTTGGGGACATGGCACAATGCGGTGCAGCACAGTAGCTCTGCTCTGCATCATGCATTATGGCTGGTTTTGCAATGGATGTATATCGTTTTCTTTAAAAACACTCGTATATGCTGGAGATCGTATTCGCGGTGCCTGACTGAGAGAATGAGTGCAGAAGACGAAAGTGAAAATATGAAAAAATTATATTTATTTTTAATAAGGGTAATTTTGGAAATAGGTGGTATTAACTGAATTAATGGGGGCTAATGAGAGGATTTGAGAGGGTTAAATATCGTTACTCTTAAATATTTTTGCTTTTTGTGTTTATCCCCATTTAAGCTACACATCTAAAATTTTAATAAACACTTGTAGCTGTTAGGCCAAATTAGTTGTGCTGTAACTTTTAAAGTAATTACTATTAACTGTGCTATATAAATAATTAGGTATGAAGAGAATTATTATTATTATTATTATTTTTTTAAAGTTAATGATTTTATTTTTTAATTAATAAGGATAATTTTAAATTTTTATAATATATATGAGGACATATATAGAATTATATTAAGTACAAATTGATTCTCAAAATTAAATTTTAAAAAGCTACTATTTCTTTTCTTTTTAAAATCCACTTTAGAATGAGATGATTTTTTAAAAAATTTATCAATCACTAAAATTAATTTTTAATCTTTTAAAAATTACTTTAAACTTTTTAAAAAACAATCTGAACCCATAATTTAAAAGTTAAATTTTTTTTTTATCTCCCAACTATTCAGTGAATGCACTAATTTTTATAATATTTTTATTTTACAATAATCGTGGCTTAAAAGCTTTAAAAGTCAGAACACAAAACAAAGCCTTAAAATCCGCGTCCTTGACCCAGCCAGCTTAAAATAAAAGGTTATTTCTCTCTACAAGTACAATCATGCGGAATGGATGGGCATTCGAAACCGGCGTGGGCTAACTGGTGTTTAAATGAGCCTGCCTTATTACACCCCTCAAAATTTCTCTTAAGACCCCTTTTTAAAATGAAATTACTTAAATAGCCTAACCATATTAATTCGTTTCTTATTGCAAATGAGAATTCAATTAACAGATAAATAAATTATTCTTCTTGAAATTTTTTTACACGCACCTAAATTCATAATTTATATTTATATTTTAAATTTTAATTAGAAATATTTTTTGAGAAAATTATAAGAATTTAGAATTATGAATATAGAAATTATATAATAAGAAAAAAATTTAAGATAAATTTAATATTTTAGGGATTGAATGTAAATTTAATATTTTAGGAATTGAATGTAATTTTAAAAAAATATTTTTAGGTAAAATTTTATGAAAAATGGTTAATTTTAATATATAGATTTGTATTTTATCAATTAAACTAAGAGTATTTTAAGAAGCAACATTAAAAAAGGTGTTACTCCTGCATTATTTTGGTTGTTTTATAATAGATTCTGTATTTTATTTGCTGTGGTAACTAGCACTAGAGATGGTAATGGATCGGATCTGACTCAAGATCCATGTGATCCAAATTCAATTAGATCGAATTTAGGTCGATTTAAAATAGATTTGAATGGAATTTGGATATTGATGTGCGGATCAAAGACAGATTTGGAGCATGTCTGGATCTATCTTAATATCTATATCCACCTATCTTTTAATTTAATTTAATTTTAAAAAATTCTTAACAATTATGTAATTATAAATGATAATAAATTTCATTCATAGCATATTAGTGGTATTTACCATATATTTAAAAATCTTAAAACTTAAAGGTTAGTTTTACAAATTTAAATGATAATAAGATAAAAATAATTAAGGTCTGCTAGCCCTAAAGCATGCACATACAATATTCAAATTGCAAGCCAAGTAATAACATCTGACAGTTTATTTTATTATATTGGCCAAATTATTTTTAAGGAATATAGTTATTCATAAATTTAGTTAAATATGGTCATAATAAAAATACTAAAGCATTGAATATAAATCATATTTAATTTATATGTCATTATCTAATGTTGTAGCAATGATGGTGGGTGTTCTGGGGATATCATAATGATGAAGGAGATAGTAGAATATTAGATTGATCTTACGCCTACAATTACTTTTGAAGCATATTTTATTATCTTTCTTATTTGCTTGTTTTGGTGTAAAAGTATAAGGTACAATATTTATTATATTTTTTAGACAAATTTTATAATTTAATTGTCATCAATACATTTTAGTCTTTAATTTTCATTCTAAAAAATTATTACTCTTTTATTGTTGAGTTTTAAAATTCATGATGGATTTAGAATAAATTTGAATTTTATTTTTTCTTTGGATTTGGAGTAAATATAAATATTTCTTTCTCTATTGAATCCGGATATAAAGTGAAAAATATAAATCTATAACAGATCTAGAATAAATACGAATCTTAATTTTTATTATAGATTTAAATTTAAATCAAAATAAATTCAACACATATTTACTCCATTGTCATCCTTGAATCTAGCACATAGTAAAAGAGCCACTCAGGAAAGAACAACTCTGCACAAAAAGAACCACGTCAAGCTAACCATATTCCAAAAATAATGGAAGAAAAAGCCCATGAAAATCTCCCGGGTCCAGGAGCACCACCGGCGTCCAGCGAAAGGACTACTGTTTTAATCTCATCAGTAGTTGAGACAGCGGTTAACCTCATCAGTGTTTATGCGCGTGTGTGTATATATATTTATATATGAAGCGCCAGCAAGTAGTAATTTCGACCTACGAAATCCCGCTCAAAATGCATTAATAATAATATTGAAAAATTCCACTCCTTCCTTTTCCCATTTTCTAAAAGTAAATTTCCCTGTTCACATAGGAAAAATATCATAACTCGTGAAATTATTTATTAATTCCTGCGTTATTTAATGGAGAAATGCCACCTCCTCATTTTGAGTGCCCATTATTAAAATACTTAGTAAAAAAGTGTCGTATTATTATTATTATTATTATTATTATTATTATTATTATTATTATTTTGTTTTTAGTGAAATAATCACCTCAAGTGTCATCGCCAGCCCCACCCTTACCGTTAAAGCCGTTACCAAACAATTGCACGTAATCATCACATACTGAATTAGTTACAATAACATAATCCTAACATAATATTACCACGTCAATTTATAAAAATAAAAAGTTATACACAAGTTTACACGTGTCATTGTTTGAATACAGCCCATTTCGAATGTTGCTATCTCAATTTTACCCTCATCTTTCTTTCTTGCAACAATATCCTTGGTGACATTAATAAAAAAACGTTAATTTATCAAACTACTATTAATATTAAAATAAAAATTAAAGTAATTTTTTTATTATTATTTAACACTAAAAGTATAATAATAACTAAAAATTTTACTTTAATTTTTATTTTACTTTTAGAGTTAATATGGTAACTTAAATTCTTTTTATAAATAATATTAGCAAGACAGCAAAGTAGTAAACGTCGCTTTAATTTGGCCGGTATTGATTTATTTATAAACAATTATTAATAAAGATTGTTGTAATTAAGGGTATGAAAAATGCTCGTTTGTTAAATGGATAATTATTGGTTAAATTTTTTTATGGGTAAATTAATTAATACTATCAAGATTATATCATAGGTATTATTATTGTAATGGCGATTGGCAAAGAAAAAATAAGGGTGAAAGTGTCACATATTTAACAGTAAGGATATCTCGATGTATTTTTCAGATATACAGACTAAATAGATATTTAACTCAAAATATAGAGACTAAATGAACATTTAACTCAAAATATAGAGACTAAAACGAATATTTACCTAATAAAATAATATAGGAATTCTAATTCAACCAAAACAATTTTCGTGGTAATTTCAAACTAATCAAAGTCTATGTATCTTGACATTACTATCGATTTATTTATTTATTTATCATCATCATCATCATCATTATTTTTGTATTGCTTCTATCATGCAATTTTTCCCTCTTTGAAAAATTTCATTTAATATTGACGAATATATATATGTATATGTCACGCCCAAGCTGCCAAGCATGACTGATAACTCTATGTCCACCAAATTTCATCACCTTTAGGTCCTTTGTTTCGTATAGCTAAGGTCGTGGCTCCTCACAAAGCATATGTGGTAATCATTACATTTACATTTGGCTTTCTTTTTTAGGTATAGCCAAATCGTGACAAACTAAAATGGGTTTCATCATGTTAGAATTTCAAAATCTTATTAAATAAGAACGTAATTAGAGTAGATTTCTTTATTTTTTTTAATCCTAATTGTCAATTGAAAAGTCACCATATCTCTAAAATTTACTCAAATAACTACATATACTCTCTTGCTTTTCTCTTGCTTTTCTCTTACTTTCATAAACGGTTACACATACTTTTTTTGACATTTGACCGTAACATTCTAAAAATTTCTATTTATTATAAAATTTTAAACTATAATAAAAGGATATAATAGTTAAAAAAGAGTTTGTGTAACTATTTTTAAAACTAAAGAAATGTATGTAATCATTTAAACAAACTTTAGGGTTCTGTTTATTAGTATAGATTTTTAGATATGCTCACCAAACTCCCTAATCCCAAACTATATTATATATTAATTTAGAATATAATAAAAATATAATAAAATAAATATATAGTCAATTATATGGTAATATCATACATAAGTAATATTATCTTAAAAAAACATATTTTTCTTTTTTTTTAAATACTGATTATACATCATACTACTGTTATTGAAAGGTTACTTTTTTTTTAAAATACTGATTATACATACTGTTATTACAACAGATATTTACAACTGTTATTAGAGCAGACAATACTGTTATTGAAAGGTTATTTTTTTTTTTAAATACTGATTATACATACTGTTATTACAATATATATTTATAACTGTTATTAGAGCAGACAAGTCCACTTATAATATTACATTAATCTTTATAAAGTACTTGCCCAGACAAATATATTACAACAGATATTTATAACTGTTATTATTACAACAGACAAACCCACTTACAATATTACATTAATCTTTATAAAGTACTTGTCTAGACAAATATTTCTTACAGAGGAGGGATGTCTCTGCTCGTATTTCGCTGCATTTCGCAAGGAAGAAAGACTTACAAGTTAATTCTATTTAATTATGGACAATTAATGGAGATTGAGTTTATGACAATTCGAACCCTTAACCTTATAGTTATGAGGACAAAGGTTCAGGACAAAAAACCCAAGTGTCATTTTGAAATGTTACTTAATAAAACTATAATAAGATAATAATGTCTTTATATCACCAACCACCGCGCATAAACTAATGTAGCACCAAAGGCTCTCCACCTATTCCACCTACCAACTACCAAATTCATTAAAATGACATCACCATTTTCTTCGTACTAACAAATTATTTCTCTTTATCTCATCCACTTTGCCCGCCCAATGCGCCCATATATTTACTTAGCCTCTGGTTTGGTTGGTTAGCCCGCAGTTTTATTTTCAGAGTCTCGACTTGAGTTTCAAAGAAGACCCATCTCCTTGTATCCTTATATCTCTTTTCCCTTTTATCATTACCAGCTTCAGTTACATACATTGCTAAGGAGAGCCAAAGGGAGCATAACATGGGTGGTGGTGATGGCAGGGTCTTCACTTTGGCTGAAGTATCTAATCACAACAATTTCAAAGACTGTTGGCTCATCATCAATGGCAAGGTTTCCACTTTCCTTTCTTTCCCATTTCAAGTTCTGCCTTTTTGTGATTGTTGTGTTGGTTTGTTTGGTTTTGATTTGAGAAACATGTTCTCTATATGTGATTGATCTGATGGGTATCTGAAAAATTGTGCGTTGTGGTTCACTCCTTGACACTCTGATGGTTGTCTTTGAATTTGTGCATTGTTGTTAGATCCTTGGACCCATTTGAGAGTGAGGTTCATCTGAGTTTGATTTTCTTGCTTGTTACTCAAAAGATTTATATTTGATTCTGTTGGGGTAGTTTCTGGTTACATCTTCTGATTAATGTAGGATCAAAGTTGATTAATTTTGAGTGATTGGCCTACTTGGGAACTGTCAAATTGGCATTTTCTGTTTATGGTGGCTCTGTATTACAAATTTAGGCAACCATATTGATTTTATTAACGTAGTATTTGCATTATTACTACAATGTTACTGTGTATAATTGGGCTACTTTCATCTTTGTGTTTAACTTTAGTTTATATATTGTGAGTTTAGCTCACATACTAACACGATAATGTTTTCAATTCATCTTACTTTTGCACATGTTTGAGCTATGTGGAATTGGTGAATGGATACAATTCTTTTGTCTAGCAGTTTCTAGTTCTGGTTGCTTCTGTTTCATTGACGAGATCTTTAATTAACTTAACCATTGTCAATATTTGGATCCTTTCTGGCCATGCCTCTGTAATTTGAAGTTGACTCTATTTGTCTTTTGTGTGTGCAAAACTTTGTGTCTATTGCTTTTTGTTCTGTTGGGTTATTTTTTGGTTCCTACTTCCTAGCTATTCTTTTTACATTTTCAGATTGCATCTAAATTATTGGGAAAATCATTCACCCGTAAACATGTGAGTTTATGTGATTCGATTCAAATTACAAGCTAATGTAGCAAGTTCCATTACTTTTAGGGATTTTTCTTAATGAAATGTGATTCTTATTTGTTGGATGAATGCATGTTATAAATTCTCCACATCTTTTGGATCAAGGCCAGATTTCAATTCTAGATTTTAAGTTTAGTGAAGTATAAAACTTGAAAAGTGAGAGATTCAAAGGCTGGTTCAATGAACAGTGTGCATATGCTCTCATAAATGAGAATGGCGTTGAGTTTTCGAGGCCAAGAGAGCGTGGTTCTTTATATCTCAAAGGTTTAAAATCTGAGGAAGGTTAGAGCAGGTTAGAAGTTTAAGAAATTTTTAAGCTGAAGATACTAGAATAAAATGATCCAAAGGAAGCTCATCCAGATTACTACAGGTAAGCAAACTTGGTGTTAAATTGACAATATGACTTGAACGTAAAGTTAATGGAAAATATTCACAAGAATGACCCAATTAATTCATAGTTCACAAAAAAGGTTCCTTAGTGCGACTTCTCAGACCTATTGGGTCATATGGGACTTTGCAGTTGTCTGCTGGGATAGAGATATACTCTGTTTTGCCCAAAAAGTTGATTGAATTATCAAAAGTTTGTAGCATGAAATGCAATGAAGGGAAATTAGATCCAGACTAAAACTGAAGTACGCACTTGTTTAATTTTTAAGCTGCTTTAAATGTTAACTTATTTTTCTACTTTTTTGAAGTTGAGCCACATAGGTTACATTATGGTTCATGACATGGATATTTGAGCAAACTTCGCTGGAGACTAATTTACACATACACAATGAATGCAGATTTGATTTGAATTGGATAATAATTTTAGTTTCTATTTTCAGAGGAGTCTTCATGCTTTAAGCTCACATTCTCAAATTATTCAATAACTATTTTAAAATGGCTTTGATGTTGTTGTGCTTACTGTTTATAGTTTGAATGGGGGATCTTAGCATGCATTGCCAGTCTATGCAGGCTTTTTAGCTTCTGTCTTCTTTCTTCTTCTGTTTTTCCCCTTTTTTCTCCCTTAACTGAGTTTGCTGGTTCAGTTAGGAGTTTGATGTTGTCTCCACATTACGATGCAAGTTCAAGAACCCAAAATTTTTTTCTATTTATTTTATTTACTATCTGTTTTAGGAAATATTTGATTTCTAGAGATATTGGATATTACTTATTTAAGTTTGATCCCTTCCAAAACTTGGTTTTTCTTATTTCAGTTGCTTGCTTGAAGTACATTTTGGTTTCCTTTATGTGTACGACTATGTCATCAGAATCGGCCTTGTGTTTTGTCTTGAAATACAGATCATTTAAATCAACTTGATACTGATTGCATTGTTTTCTCTTCAATCTCTCTCTAAATTCTTTCTCCTACATGATCTTCTTTTCTTCTTGCTGTAGTCACTCTTCCTCGTCCCCAGTGTTCGACATCACATTATCTTCTAGAGTTTCCTGGTGGTCCAAGGTTCATGATTGTTTAGCCACTGTTTTGGCACACATCTTCCTTTTTGATGTGTTGTCTAAATGTCATCTGTTCTTGTTCCATTAACAAGTAAATAGCAAGTACGTACTTCTGCCAAATGTGGGTGTTGCTTCAACATGTTTGTGAGATTTCTAGGGATTGAGGTGCTTTAGCTTTAATCCGCAAGTGTTGTGAAGTAGAGTGTACTTAGTTTAAGTAAATATCATAGTACAAACTTGGGATTCACATTGTTAACTAAAAACTTTACCTACTGTGATTTCAAAATTTAGCTGAAGCAAATTGGACAAATGGTCCCTTAATCATCTTGATATGAAACTATTGTCGGATATACTATTTGGGGTAATTATTAAATGCGAAAAGCACATGAACATGAGACTTTAATTTTCCTTACTTTCTTTCAAAGTTGTCTCATTCACGTTTCAAATTGTTAAAAGCATGAATGTTCATACTGATATACCAAGTAGTTTGAGTAACATCAAACATAGATTGTTGTGCCCCAATGGTTCATTGCTATTTTTTCCAAAAAGCAGGGTGTTTTCAAGAGTTACAGTGCTTCTTGGAAAGCTGAAATAAAGAAAAAATGAGAGAAAACAAAAGATAATTTTTGATGCCAAGTGTAGAGAATCTTCGTATGTTCAATGTACTTATTTTACGTTTCAAGATTTCTCCCTGGAAATATCTGATTTTGATGTTTCATGATTCCTCAAAATGCTAAAATAACCCTCTTCACAAAGACTAATATCTTCTGGTATTGATTCTGTTGTGTTGCATTTTCTAGTCCCTGGCTTCCAGTTTAGATTTGTATGGTAATATTTCTGGTGCAAGTATGTAACATGTGTGAATGCACCATACTCCCTCCTTGTATTTTTATTGTGATAAACTGAAAGGTCCGAAGTTTCAGGTCTTGCTGTTTATATGGTTTCAAAACTTGGATGGCGTTTCTAGCATAGTGTTTACATATCTAATTCTTTTCAGTTCATCTATCAGTGGATCTAATATTTTGAACAGGTGTATGACGTGACAAAATTCTTGGAAGATCATCCTGGAGGTGATGAAGTTTTGCTGTCTGCAACAGGTATATCCTTCGCTAAAGCCGGCTTCAAGCAACTCGATATCTAGTTATATTTTCTTTGTATAATTATCATACGTACAATTATCATACCTACAAGTGAGATAATTGAGGTTTTCTGAATGTTTTCCAGGGAAAGATGCAACGGATGACTTCGACGATGTGGGTCATAGTCCAAGTGCCAGAGAAATGATGGACCAGTACTACGTCGGAGAGATTGATGTATCAACTATCCCAAAGAAGAAAGCATATACACCTCCAAAGCAGCCTCACTACAACCAGGACAAGACATCAGAGTTCATCATCAGGCTTCTCCAATTCCTCTTGCCGCTAGCAATCCTGGGTTTGGCTGTCGGCATCCGGATCTATACAAAATCATCTTAATGTTCTAGGTCATGTTCTCATAACAGACAATTTGTGTCATCTTAATGTTCCGGATTATGTTGTCACAACAGACAATTTGTGTTTTGTTAATTAGACTTTCTTTGTTCGGCAATTTGTTTTTGACTTGGGAAGGATACTGACTTCTGGTGCCACTTCCTTGCCCAAACACCTCGCAATCTGTTCTTCGTTTTCATTTTCAGTTTACTTTTTGTTTAAATATTAAAATTTTGAAATAAAAAAATTAATATCCAAACTTCCTAAGTCACAAAGGTATTATTTTATAGTTCTTAAAATAAAAAAAAAAATTTCGAACTTCTAATTTAAAACGTACCTTTTTTCAATATAATCTCTAATTGCTATTTTTCTTTTGGGTGTTGTTAACGTTAGGTCCTTTAGTTTTGGGGCTTATTGGTATAAGAAGATCGCCAACATCATGTGCTTGAAATGAAAAGTGATTCCGACATCGATCTTCACTTATTGAGGCAGCATATATGATGAAAATTGGTGTAAGAGAATTGTAAAATTAATTCAACAATTCCCATCATGAATAAGAAATGGTCTCTCACGTGCAGGCAACCGACGGCTGGATTTTTATGCCATTAGGACGAGTGATTTGGTTATTGAGTTGTTGTTGGGTGGCTTTGGTGTAGGAGTCAAATTGAAATTGAAGAGTCCAAACCAAATTGGTATTTGATGATTTAATACCTGGATACAGTAGCAAGTCCTTCTCCATTGATTCATACATCTCCATGACGGCAGCAAGACAAGAACCCTAATTGTAGAAAGCAGCCGCACCGTTGACTATTGGCTGTTTGATTTAAAAAAATATATATTTGCAGCCGTTAGATTGAACAATAAAGCATCTGACGGCTCTGCCAAATAGAGACAAAAAGTGTGGCATGGTGCAACTGTTGTAACATAGGTGGATCCCTAAAACATATGTTTTTTCAATAAAATGTCTAATTATTATTTTTCTTTTGGGCGTTGTTAATGTTAGGTCCTTTAGTTTTGCTGATTTTGCGGAGGTTGGTAATATTAAGAAAAGAATTTGAAAATCATATTAAGGCTCCATCAATTTTTTCTTTTTCTCTCAAATCTAAGCTCCGAAAACATTACATAATTGTTTTTTCCCCTCACGTCAGGTGAAATGATTTGTGGGATTTTTTGTTGTAAAATTAGACATGTATATTATTAATTTATTATTTTAAAATCTGTAACATTATTATTAAAAATGAAAAATAAAGATGAAATCACTGTCATTATTAGGTGAGATTGACAAAAAAGCCCAAGTCGGTCCAAGCCTAAATTAGGTCAGGTTAAGAGTTTAGAAAAAAACAGTCCAGATTTTTTAATTTATAAATAAAAAATATAAATTAAATTAAAAAAATTCAAAATTTTATATTATTATATTTTTATATTAGTATCTATAATTTATTACGTTGTCTTTGTGTATTGGATTATTATTTTATTATGCATTGGATAATTATCTTTAATTTAAATTTTTTTATTTCATTAAAAATTTATTTTAAAATTAATGGAAAGCTCATGCTTATTGAGGTCTAAGCCAAGCCTGGTCTATTTGAGTTTGGGTGGCCTTTTAAAAGGTCTGGACCTGTTCTCCAACTCTAGGTCCAGGCCTCTAATTTACTAACCCTATATTGGGGGACTTAAATGATGAAACTTCAAACAAGAAGGATAGTAGTAAAAATTCAAAAGTTGAGTAAAAGCCTAGAATGTTCTTATCTAATTATAATATTATGTTCTTCATCTCTCTCTCTCTATATAAACAATCTCCTTTTCTTCAACCCTAAAACTGACCTTACATTGGTGCACAATGGATTTTAAATTATTAGATTGTACCTTCTTATCTTCATTCTCTCAATCTCTAAAACTCATAACCTTTAACTTAAAGAGGGAAAAAAATAGAAAAAAGAAAGTATACAATACGATTCATTATTGACAGTCAAAGACTGAACTTAAATTGAAACATTAGATCAAGTATTTATTTATATTACCCACAACAAAGTGTGTTTTATTTCTTTGGGCCCCAAAGGTGTGGTCGGATTGATAACAGCATGAAAATTGTAGCAGCTGATCACATGAGTTCAAACTTTGGGAGAGATAAGGAAAAAATAAAAATTATTTGGACTTACTCCACCTCTTACCTTTTAAGGGAAAAAAAAGTGTGTTCTATTTCTTTGATTGCATTATAGATTTGATTGCTAAGTATGAGCTTGTGCTACTTCTGCATTGTGTGTATGTGATTATGTGTTTTTTTTTTTTTTTTAAATATATGAATTGAATGTTTCTTGCCAGATTTTATTGGGTTAATTTATTTTATTGCTTTAAGTTTGTGGTGATCTATGATTTATTTTTTTATGTAAATTTTTCCAATTTTTTTAATTGTTTGTTGTTACAGTCCTAGATCGAAGGTAATTGTGTAAAAAATTGTACTATTTCTGAACTTTTGGATCTGTGAGGTTTTTTGTATGTTGTGCTGTGATATCAAAGATACAAATAAAGTTGGATTTGCTCATCCTTTTAGAGATATTTTTGGCTTATCCTTGATATGTCTTCCCTAATAACTTGATTGGGCAATACAATGTGAGTAAGTTTAGAAAGTGTACGTTTAATAAATATTAAAATTATTATTTTTCACTTACAATATTAATTACACTGATAATTTCATCACATTTATAAATTTCTAATTTATTTTATAAATTGTTTATTTTTATTTGTTTTAAATATGATTTTTGTGTTTTGTAAGAAAATCAGAATGCTTGGATTAGAAATTTGGATGTAAAATTTGAATTCTAGAGACTTGGAAGCCTTGGAAGAACTGTTAATCCTTTGATTCAATATATTTTCTGAACGGCAGAGATCATGCCAAGCGTCTGAGCTCATGTGCATCTTGTCGTAATAGATTTAACACATCAAAATTAGGTAAATCAACTATCTTGACAAATGAGCAAAATGAGTGTTTTGCTTCGACTTCAATTAAAGCCATTGATTATGTTGATCTAATGATTCATAATAGTTGCATTTTCGTATTTTTGGATTGTACTACTAAATCTCTTCTTAAGGTTATGATCGAAAGCGTACAAAAATATCACGTAAAAATTCACTTGATCACGTAGATTTGCCAATATAAAGATAAGAGTTCTCAAGGATTAGTGTATGGCAATTTGGAGAAAGAAAGAGACGAAAGATAATTGTGTGGTGGATTTTAAGGGTGAGCTTTTTGAGCGTAAATCTAGAGTTCGTTTTAGAGGAAAATCCCTTCTCTTGCCTTTTGTTTTAAATCCTTTTGTATTGAGCTACTTGGCCAATTGTGAAGGTAGCAATTTGAACCCTCACAAAAGTATCATGGGAATAATTCCTTCCTCAATTATATTGTATAATTGAGAGGAGGCAATATTTTTCCTTACAAAATGTGAGTAAAGTAGATGTCTCTCGAATATTAATAAGGGTAAAAATTTGGGTTACGCTTCATAAAATTTAGTATAAACTTGTTCCAATAATTATTTGATTGTAAATATCAGTAGTAATAGAATGTAATGTTAGGAGTAGTACCATATAATATGAGTTGTAATCTAAGCAATAGTCTCATGTAATTAAAAAAAAAAGAATCTTTTTGTATTCGACATCATAAGTTGTTAAATTGTTTTACTTTTAAACGTGAGTTGCTAAATTTCTAAACTAAGATGAAAAGTGAAACTTAAAAATTTAAATCATGGAATTAATTATATTCTCAAGTGAGTTTAAGTTAATTTTTTAATTACATGTTTTTAATTTGTATTTGTCACAAGTTATTTTCATTTCATTTTTATCTGTAAATTTGGATCTGACATAATGTCGATACACCTATTCAGTTGTGGCATATTATGTACTTTATCACCATATTTCTCCACAAGAAATCATATAATAATTAAACTAGTAAAATAAATATAAAATATAAATATGCGGAGTAATATGACCATAATTTGAATACCAAGCATAGATCCAACAACTTTAGTACTTTTTACACTACTAATTTCTTTTTATGTAATTAATTTTTGTTTAATAATCAACTTTTAGATTTTTATATTCCACATGGTTTGGCTCCAAACTTACTGAGTTATATTATAACTAGATACTCTTATACTTTGGAGAAATTAATACTTTTGAGTTATGTTAACTTTTTGACACTAATTTTGGAGGGTTCTCTAAATTTGATGGGGTGCCAATATTTTCACCCCAAAAATTCTATAAATCCACCATACTTCTAAAAATAATTATAAAAAATCATATTATTTTTAAAAATTTCATAATTATTTTATTTTGTTATTAATATAATTGGTAATAATTAATAATTATCTCTCTAAATCTAATAATTTTATTTCCTAATTGGATAAGGATAATTTTTGATTTTTAAAACATATGTGAGGATATTTATATAAATGTATTAAGTATAAAATTGATTATCAAAATTAGATTTTGAAAAATTATTTTTTGTCTATTTTTTAAAATTTACTATAAGATGCGGTAATTTTATCAAAAATAATTTTTAAAAAAATTTATCAAATATTAAAATTAGCTTTTAATTTTTTAAATTATTATTGAAATTGTTAAAAGTAATCTCAAATAAGCAATAACTGATATACGAGTGAAATGTACGAGTCCCGTAACTCTTATCGGCGGGTGCTGTTGGGATTATGCTCCAAACGGATGAAATAATAATATGCCCATAAATAATGTGTGTTAGGTACATCCAAAACATGTTTGCTAAATAAATTACTACAATACAGCATTGCCCAAAAATACTCACATTTCCACTATTGAATTGAAATATATCTAAAAGTTCCAAAAGATTTTTTGTTACCAGCCCAATTTTTTAATCATATGCATCTGACCTTTGCCACAATGATGCTGTCCATAGATCAAATTATTTTATGAATTAGATTCACATGGCTGTTTATGGCTTGACAAAACTTTGTGGGTGTCCACCATGAAAAGTTAAAAAACTTAAAAGAAAAAAGAAAAATTAAAAGTTTATAATTAAAAAAAAAAAAGAGAGTTGCAGTTTGTTGAACATTTTACTACCGAACAACACTTTCCATTTTATATGATCTAGGCGTGTCATTTGTCAAATTTCTATACCGGAAATTTGTCAATTTCTGAAACGACAAGCGCTGAGCTGTTCATAGACACTGCCTCTCAATTAACGGGTATATTTCTACAGGCTGATGCCGTGACAATTCAAGACTCATATAGCCGACAATTTTGAAGAAGGCAACCTGACGGTAACTAAAGGCTTTGGTCCCCGCCCAGTCAAAGATAACAAGCCAGCTACCCTAAAAAATTGAAATAAAATAAAGGTCGTGCCCCCAAACAGTCGAAGTCTGAGTCAGAGATGGAGAAGCAGGATCATGCTCATGTTGCGATATTCCCACTTCCAGGCGTAGGCCATGTCAACTCCATGCTGAAGCTTGCAGAGATGCTCAGCCACGCCGGTATCAAGATTACGTTTCTCTTGACCGAATATTATTACGATCGCGTCATCCGGCAGAGCAGTGAGGGCTTTTCACGTTACATGCAAATTCCGGGACTTCAATTGAAGACCGTAACGGATGGACTTCCCAAGGATCATCCTCGAACTACAGATAAATTCATTGACCTCATTGATTCATTGAACTTAGCAATTCCACCCCTTTTGAAAGAGATGGTCAACGATTCTAATTCGCCGGTGAACTGTATTATCACAGATGGGTATATGAGCCATGCCATTGACGCAGCCAGAGAAGTTGGAGTTCCCATTATTTATTTTCGCACTGTTAGTGCTTGTGCGTTCTGGTCTTTCCATTGCATCCCTGATCTCCTCGATGCAAGCGAGCTTCCTATCAAAGGTACGCGCCTACATAAATACATAAACCTATTACCTACCTTTCTTGCATGCTCTGTATTAGCTTAAAAACAGAGGAACATACAATAATAGTTTTATTGTTTTAATTTTTTTTCTTTGGATTTTCTGCCACATCTTCATATACCTCATTTCAATCTTATAACGGCCCTTATAGTTCTACTTCATTTGACTTATTAACTTGACATAAAATTCTTAATTTCACCAGATTTTGCAGTAGAACTCAGCATATTAACATTAAAGTTGTCAATAGTTAATTTCGCCAAATTTCTTCTTTTTTTATTCCTTTAAATTCATTGAGAGACATATCTCTATATCCAAAGTACTAAGTCAAACATACAACTGCTCAATATATGTTACCATGTGTGTATTGTTTTAAATTGCAAGGAAACGTTTTCTGATATGCCAGCATAATTTCACTGAAGTTGCAGCACCTAAGTGCTATTATAGCTATTACAATTTCATGATCAGCGGCTGAGATTTTCTATCTCATAGGACAATAAGAAGGCTAGGTGGTTATTTTTTACTAACGTCTTCTGCCCTCAATTGATCTTCACCATTGAAATCTTCATGCCGTAAATTGAACAGACCATTTTCGATCTAGTCAATTTTGAAATGTCATATTTAAACACCAGATGAATTAATGATTTACCAGAATTTTGCTAATTAATCCACTTCTGGATCAAGGGAACACCAGTAAGAGGAAGGTAGAGTAGAAATAATATGATAAAGTCGTCAAAATGAGTGAACACGCTCAATAAAAAAAAGAGATTGATTTTATTCTTCTTTCCCAATTCTTTTTTTCTCTTACGGCACGGCTGCTTCGCAGACACTTGAACCACTGATCTTTGATGAATGAGCACAAATTCAAGTTGCGGCTGTCCTGCCAAGACTGAGGCATTTTATCAAACATTTTAACGTTTCCATCAAACACATTGTTTTAACTAATAAACTATCGGAAAAGTTTGTAGTTACGTACATTATGTATTACTGAACTGGGCACATTGTCTTCGGTTGAGTATATTATTTTGGTGTGCAAAAGATTTTCTCTTATTTTTCTTTACATTTTTCTTTCTAAACTCCAAATTTGTTTATTGAATTTTCGTTTGAAGGAACTGAAGACATGGATCGCCTGATAACCAATGTACCTGGAATGGAAGGTTTTCTCAGGTGCCGCGATCTACCAGGCTTCTGTCGAGTTAACAACCCGATGGATCCGGAACTCCTACTCTTTGCGCGCGAGACCCGATTATCTGCTCGTACAGACGGTCTCATATTGAACACATTTGAAGATTTGGAAGGACCCATCTTGTCCCAAATCCGCATTAACTCGTGCCCTAATATCTACAGCATTGGACCACTTAATGCGCATCTCAGAGTAAGAATCCCCGAAAAAACACATTCCTCAAGCGGTTTGTGGAAAGTTGACAGAAGCTGCATGGCATGGCTTGACAAGCAACCCAAGCAATCTGTTATCTATGTTAGCTTTGGTAGCGCTGCCGTAATTTCAAGAGATCAGCTAATAGAGTTTTATTATGGCCTTGTTAATAGTAAAAAAAGTTTCTTATGGGTCATCAGGCCTGACTTGATTTCAGGAAAAGATGGTGAGAGTCAAATTCCTGAGGAGCTTGTGGAGGCAACCAAGGAAAGAGGATACATTGCGGGATGGGTTCCGCAGGAAGAAGTTTTAGCCCACAGGGCGGTTGGTGGATTTTTGACTCACTGTGGCTGGAACTCGACTCTGGAGAGTATCGTGGCTGGAGTGCCTATGATTTGTTGGCCATCTTTTGCTGATCAGCAGATCAATAGTAGGTTTGTTGATCAAGTGTGGAAGCTGGGTTTAGATATAAAGGATTTGTGTGATAGAAATATTGTTGAGAAGGCGGTGAATGATCTAATGGTGAAGAGGAAGGAAGAATTCACGGAATCAGCTGATCGGATGGCTAATTTAGCTAAGAAAAGTGTTAATGAAGGCGGATCCTCGTATTGCAATTTGGACCGTCTCGTAAATGATATAAAAATGATGAGCTTACGACCACAAAATTGCTGAAAGCTTGGGGCAATTATGAAATAAATTAAATCTCACCAGATGAGAATAGTTGATGTATGATTGTTCCAGATTGAATGAATCATTGGTATGGATATGGAGAGTAGTTTAAACTCGCCAAGAAAGGTTTGTACTTTGCACGAAATGTTTTCCCCACTCCTATCTAGACATTTATATGGGGTGTTTGTGTTTTTTTTTTTTTTTTAATTCTATATGTTATGTACTTTTTTTTTTTTTGCAATTGCTGTTGATAGCAAATTCGGTCTCCTTACCATTTTCCTTCTTTAAATCTCTCGTATCATCTTCTTCTTCACAACCCCACAATCATTGATTAGGGTTTCACACCCACCAATCAAGCAAGAGAAAAGATCTAGATAATAAATATGCCTCGAGTAAATTGTCCACAGAGAGTAAAGCAACCTAAAAAAGCGGATGGACTGACAGGCTCCCATGACCACACCGTTCGTCACTGGTGGAGATTTTCCATCTTCGGAATCTCCTCTTAATACCGACGATATTCCCATAGATCGCCATCTCCCGTAACAGCCATTAACAATATCGCAACAAACATTTCAAATTCTCCTCCATGCTGTTGCTACCTTGCCTGCCTCTGTTGATGACTGCTTAACAGCGGAACCACAATGGAACCTTATGCACTCCCAACAGCCGCAGCACACCCTCCAGCTGCCACCTAACATGCATAGCCAAGCGTTACACCCTCCACCTATGTCGTCGTTGGGCAGCAGTTTCATGGCCATCAGTTGCCACATTTTACCAACCAACCCCTCACTGCCTCTCTTTTGGCCACCGCAAGTGGCGTCATCAGCCTACTAGCTGCCTCCTCATTTAACTTCAACTCAACAACGACTACTGTTCAACACCGAGACTAGCTGCCACATGCAACAAACTTGAACCATAACACAACAAACCCTAGCCAACATCCGACATTCCAAGCCCAAAATCGGACCCCAAAACCAAACCCAAACCTGTAATACTATTTCACCCCTCCTTATTGGTCGTACATCCAATCGATCCTCTAAAGCCTCTTATGCATCGGTTATTAATCATGTAGCTATCCTCAACCCCAATGTTGCCTTGCGACTTCCCAAGTCTTTTGTTGGTGCTATTATTGGCCCTCTATAATCTTTAATTTCGGTAAAGCTAGTTTCATTATTTCGTGGTGAACTTGCTGTCCACTTTTCAGCTGTGGAAATCTAGTCCATGGTAAAGTCATTCAAAATTTTCTTCATTAGTGAGTTTTCCTTTGGGGGCCCTCCTATGAATGTGATTCACAAATTCTTCATTTCTTTAGGTTTGAAAGGTAGTACATATGTTTCTTTGCTAGATAATAGACATATTTTGATCAAGGTCTAGTTTGAAGAGGATTACTCTCGTATTTGGGTTAGACAAACCTGGTATGTTAGTGGTAAGCCTATGCGTATTTTTAAGTGGTCTACATCTTTTCGATGCTCTAAGGAGTCTCCTGTTGTCCTTGTCTGGATATCTTTGCCTTATTTGCCTGTGCATTTCATTCATTGCAAAGATGCTTTATTTTATATTGCGAATGCTATTGGAAAGCCTTTACGGGTAGGCCATGCTACTAGTGCTATTAATAAGCCCTCGGTGGCTCGTGTACTCATTGAATATGATGTTTCGCAATCGTTGTTGCCAAGACTTTGGATTGGTGAGGGTGATAATGTGTTTTAGCAAGATATTGTCCTCGAGCATGTTCTGTTATATTGTGCTTCCTGTAAGTATCTTGATTACTGTGCTGATGCTTATTTTGTTACTAATCCTAGGATCTAGAAGACCCAGCAGCCTATTGATCAAGTGCATGATGCAGTTGTTGATGATACAAGTAAGATACCTACAACTGATGTTATTGTGCAGCCCATAGTAGATCGTGCTATGTATATAGTTGTTGAGGATAATCGACCACAGGTGCCTGCTCTAGCTCAGGGTGAATCTTCAGGCCTGGTCCCACTGAAGGATGATGTTGCTCGACCACCTATTCCTTTTGCTCAGGATATTGTAGATGCTGCATCTGATTCGGTTTCTGCTCAACGAATTCAGGATGATGATAGTGTGTAGGATATTGCTACTTTGAGAGATGCTGATAGATGTGTTTACGTTATTAATTCTTCTGTTTTGGATGATCCGAGTGCTTCGAGGGTTTCGACATGCCCTATTTTTTTTTAGGTCTGCAGTGAATGATATTCGCTTCATGGTTGTGGGTTTTAATCCCTATCCTACAAATGTTTCTTTTCAATCAAATAATGAGTTTAGCTCCGATGAAAATCCTGTAGCTGATGATTATTTTGCGTCTGAGCCTAAGGGTACAGGGGGCGTGATCTTGTTATTGACTTTAGTGTTGCTTGCCGGCATTCCTCTAGTTCTAGGAAACGTTTTAAATTAGTCACTGGTCATAAGTCTCGTAAGCGGTTTTCTGGGCATTTATATTAATAAATTATCTTTTGCTTCTCATTTGCTCTGTTTTTATTTTTTGTTCCTTTTCCATTTGCTAGTTGTTTTTTATTCATTTACTTGGAGGTTTTGGTCTATGTCTCTTTCTATATGTTTTTTTTTTTTTTCATTTCAATAGTTTACAAGTAAGGGAGTCCTGCCTAAACCCCCCCCCCCCCCCCCACCTTTGGGTAGTTTAAAAAAAAGATGTGTTTTTTTTATATGGCCCAGTTTTGAGTTTTACATCTGCAAATAATGTTGTACGTGGATTTATGTAGAAGATTCAAATTGTACTTTTAGTTGATGAAGCCAACTATGATAGTGCAAGGTGAGTTAAAAAGAGACGAGGAATATAGCAAACTTACCTCTCCATTACGTGGACTGTCGATGCCAGTGAATCTCTTGTACGAATACGCCAGTCCTCCTTGATCTAAGACTTCAATGACTTTTGGTTGTATGTATGTTGTTAGGGAATGGTAGGCTGATTTGTGGAAAAATATAAATGTGGTGACAAATAAAAGCAAAGAGAAGAGGACGATAATTTATGGGATTCGACTTAAAACCTATGTTTATGGATTAAGATTGAAAAATAATTCTATGATAAAAACTGAAAGATAATCCTACTAATAAATGAGAGTTATAAAATTGAGACATACTCTCAAAATCCAATAATTTAGTACACTCAAATTTTGCATCCATATCATTCGTGACTCAATACTTTTAAGTCCATTATTTATAGAGTTGGCATCTTATGACAAGTCTAAATAAATTAGAATTTTATCTATTGCATACCTTGTAATAAGGATTAATTTATTAATTCTCTAATTTAGTAAAATTTCAATTTATTAAGAATATTTGTTTCAATATTTTTTGGGAGACGAGCATGGCAATAAATCTAATAGTTATTCCTATTCAAATTTATAGGAACGATAAGAGGAAATAAACTCTTATTTGAAAATAATCTAAGTCTTTTAAGACTTGTGCTTTTTGTGAAATACTAGTGCCTATATAAAGAAAGTTGTTTCACAATTGAAAGTGCACAACATAGAGCATAATGCAGAGAACCAAAATTCGGCCTCCTCCCTAGAGAATTCGGATTTGGCATATAATGTTGTGTTGATTTGTTTTCTTATCTTCTTCATTCAAAGTCTTGTAACAAGACTATTTTTTTTAATCTCTGTTGGGAGTTTATGTAGCTCTTGGATCACTAGACATTGTAGAACTGAAGAATTGCTATTGATCACTTTGCGAAGTGCCTTGAGGATCGTGGATCAAGATGGGTACTAGTTATTCAAGGAAGCAGATTTAGTTTAAAGTTGAGTAAGGTATATGGTGATAAACTGTAAGTGAGAGTCTTGAGTTTGGTAAATCCATGAGTTATAACATCTCACCTTAGTGAATTGCTCATTTAGGCGTGCCCTGGTAGATGTAGAATTGATTAATCGGAACCACATAAAAATCTCCGTGTCATTTAGTTTTTGTAATTTATTGTGTTTTGGAAAATTAATATTTTTTATGCGTATTAATATTTTTTATGCGTATAAACAGTAACTATAAATAATACTAATGAACAGTAATTGTGAACAATATTTTCAGAAAATTAATTTAGTTTATTAATTTTATGCTTAAAATAATTAGGTTAATTATATAGGAGATTTTCTCAGACTTCACTCTGTTAAGCAATTTAATTAATGTTAATTTTAAAGTTTTAACTGCTTATGTCTTTTTACAATAGATCTAAATACCTTTCAAATACAAAAATATATAACCAAACTCTTCTACAAATGGTATCATAAATATCTACTAAAGAGAACCTATTTTTTAAATCAACATCTCTAGAAGTGTAATGTTCACATAAAGCTCTTTGTTTCATAAATGATCACACATACTCCTTTTTTTCACTATTATATTGTTTGATTATAACAATCCAAATATAATGTTAAAATAATATAGTATATAAAATCACGTATATCATAAATTATCTTAAATATTTTAACATGATTATTTACCAAATGTATATTAATATTAATCAAATGTTTGACATGCTAATAATAAAATAATTGTATTTGGACATGCTAGTAATAAAATAATTGTATTTTAACATTCAATGTAATATCCGATATTTATATTATTTACAAAAATATATTTTTTATGAAAATGTTTGACCTCTTATACCTATTCCCAAAATTGTGGAAAATGGGTAATTTTTCTTCAATGTTATTAGTGGAGTAGATTTCCAAGCTAGTATCAGAAAACTTTTGATTTTGTATGTAAATGAATGTATAGTCGCAATACCAGAGTTAATTTCTCTCTAACTGTAAGAACTAGAAAATTGTGTCCCGCAAGTAATATTATTAATTATAGTAGACCAAATAACGTTATTTTCTCGGGTAAATTGATGCTGTATGCTTGACTTTTCAACCTACTGTTCACATCAAGTAGATCTTCCTTCTTCTTCTTATTATGTTTATTATTTTAATCATAAAGATCAACATATTAAATCTCAAATAATATTAGCATCAACCATTCCCCTTATCAATTGTAAACTAAACTTTTAAAATTGATAGTTTTAAAATAATAAAACAGTCAATTAGATTAAATCCAACACTAACTACTTTTATTTGCTCCAAAATTTTGTCGACAAGCCCAAATTTTTTATACTCTTAACCTATTAAAAATTTCACATATAAGTACCAATAATCTCAAGAAATAATGAATAAGATAAATAAAGGAACTGGGATAAAATAATAATAATAATAAGCGACAAAACGGTTAAGAGAGGACCTGAGCTCAAAATCACCCACTATAACAAACATGGAAAATGGGATCTACTTTACTCCCATGAAGAAAAAATTCTTTTGATTTGATTGCATGAAAAATGATGCCACATTTTGAAATGAAAAGGACATGTTAATTAAAAGCCGATAATAGGGGTGACAAGCCCAATCCAATCCAATGAGCCAACTCAATTCAACTCAATTAAATCTAACTCAATCAAATCCAATTTAATTACGATGAATTGTGTAGGTTATTATGAGTTAGTTGAGTCATTCTTTTTAAAATTATCTAATCCAACTCAACCCAACCCATAATAATAATAATAATAATAAGATAATTCTCAATTGCAAAACTTAAAGATCTAAAATGCTAATACATTTTTTATTCTCTTTTTATTCTTTTATAAAAAAGATTATTTTATTCTTGTATCTGCTACTCTAAACTTTAATTCCAAAACTAAAATCACTCTCTCAAATCTCAATTATTAGTCAACTAAAGAGCTTTTCTAATTTATTCATTATATATATTTTTAGTTTTCTTTATCGAATATTATCGAATACTAGGTCGCAAATAGAATTTTCATGTTATAATATATTTATATTTGATTTTAATAAGTTTCATTTATTTTCTTTAAATCAATTCAACTCAACTGAACTCAACGATTTAAAGGTTGGATTAGATTAGGTTGAACATGTTTATTTAATTGGGTTGGATTGATTTTATTTTAACCCATTCAATAATGAGTTGGGTTGAGTTTTCACAAAGCCTATCCAACTCAACCCATGCCTATCCTTAGCCAATAATGTATTAATTAGAGTGCACAAAATCACATTTTTCTTTCGTAAAACACTGTAATTTTTAACCTGTAGGTCCACATCAACTAGAACTTTCTTATAATAATAATAATTATTGTTATTTTTATTATTGTCATAAAGATTAATATTAGCATCAAACATTCCTCTTATTAATTGTAAATTAAACTTTTACAATTGAAAGTTTCAAAATAATAAAAGAGTTAATTTGATTGAAAATAGTGTTGTGTGAGAGCTCAATAAACATAGAAGTAATGTCTTAAAGTTGTCTGTTAAAAGTCCAACACCAATTTCATAATCCAATTCAATTATATTTGTTCAAGCCCGAGTTCAAAGCCCAATCCATGAAAAATTAAAGAATTATATAGAGAATGAGAAATATTTTTAATATAAAAATATATAATGGTCGTAAAAATATCTAAACTTAGATATTTCTTAAATATTTAGAGATATTTAAAAAATATGGTTGTCATATTTTTGTAATTTAATATTTATGTGGTTTATATTAGTTCTATGTTGTTATAAATACCTTTAAACTTCTTACTGTAGGCATTAAGTGAAGAGTCAAGAACTAGAAGAGAGAAAGAAGAGTGAGCTTAGAGTGTTGTAGTGTGTTTTTTTTTTTGGTAAAATATGAATAAAATCTTTTAGTTCAAAATTCTTCTATTGCCCAAATAGTTTCAGTTTCGAACAGTTTAGTCCTCCTAAGTTTTCAACAATTGGCGTTAGAGCGAGGTTGCTCAAGGACCACTATAGCAGTGGTACTACAAGTTCACAACAATTAAGGACTATAATGGAGATGCTATAATAGCACAGTGAAGACAGTCGGGGATCATTTGGTGGAGCTTCGTTGGATCATGAGGAGTTTAAAACTTTGCATGTTCATTAATGAAGATCAAGCTTGCTTGGCATTGTCAAAGTCTTGCAAACACAATGGATGACCTTTAGGTAGTTGGAGGAGTCAAGAAGCTCAACAACAACAAATACAATATGTGGGCAACAGTGATGAAGTCCGACTTAAAAAGCCAAAATCTCTGGGAGATCATTTGTGGTAATGATATGAAACAACCAATTAAGGATGCCACTTTGAAGTAGTGGAACGTTAAAGCTGATAAGGTCATGTTCGCTATCAAGAGTATAATTGAAGAAGAGATGCTGTAATGTATAACAAAGACTAAAACATGTAAAAAAGCTTGGGATAGTTTTGCAATGATTTTTTCAAAGAAGAATAATACATTGCTACAACTTCTAAAAAAGAGATTCTGTCATAATTTTTAAATCTACAATTAAGAGAATTATTGTCTATTGTTTAAGGCTTCTGTTTGAGAGCTTTGTTACTGCTGTCTAAGGTTGGCCAACCCAACCAACCATTGAGGAGTTTAAAAACTTACTTGCCTATACTTGCCTATTAAGAAGCAATTGACAAGCAAATGAATAGTAAAGAATGACGAGGAAGTTCTCTTTATCGATAAGAAGAGACATCGATTCTGACAATATGGTGGATGATTTAAAAGAGATTTTGACAAGGCAAGAGGACACTAACAAAAAGATAGCTCACAGATAAAGAGAGCACAAAAAAATCATAGTAATGGTGGCCATTACAAGACAAAGAAGAAGGTTGAAGGGAATTGTTACAATTGTGGAAAAAGGGCCACATGGCAAAATATTGTCAGTCTAAGAAAAAGTCTAAGGTCAGTAATGGTGCTACTTCCAATCAAAAGAAGGATAGTGATGAAGAATGCGAAGTTGAAGCATCAATCAGCATTAAGGAAGAAGAGCTAGCCCTTACAGTCACAATACCTGGCTGAATTAACTATGAGAGTGATTGGATCATTGACTGAGAGTGCTCAAATCACATGACTAGTGATAAAGAAAAGGTACATGATGTGACCGAGTACAGGGGAGGTCATGTAGTAATGACAGCAGATAACTCACGACTACATATAAATTATGTTGGCAGCATAGTTTTAGCACCTCGGTGTAGTCCTCAAAAGGTGGCACTTCAAGATGTGAATTATTTTCCCATTATGAAGAAAAATCTACTATTAGTATCACAACTAAATCTTCAAGCCATTATATTCTATTTGGCCTTCACGATGTCAAAGTGTTTCAAAATCTAAAGATCTCGAGGACACATACTATAGCAGTGCATAGACTATAGTCAGTACATGTATTGTCAGTAGAGTTTGCTTATGTAAATAAGACTAGAAATGATGAGACTATAGATTTAGGGCATGCTTGGCTAGGGCATGTTAGCTATCACAAATTGAAGGCAATGATGAAAAAGTCAATGTTTAGAGGTCTACTTCAACTTGATGTGGGAATAGACATGGCATGTCCAGGGCGTTAGAATGGCCGGCTTACCAACTTCCATATAAGAAGTCGAAGTTTAGGCAAAAGAGCCATTAAAGTTGGTACACTTTGACATGTTTGGGCCTGTCAAACAACCTTCTATCAGTGGCATACGATACATGGTCATATTCATTGATGACTTTTTTAGATATGTCCGGGTGTTCTTTATGAAAGAAAAATTTGGTACTTTTTGAAATTTTAAGGAATTTAG
This sequence comes from Murraya paniculata, assembly GCA_030449075.1. Classification (NCBI taxonomy): domain Eukaryota; kingdom Viridiplantae; phylum Streptophyta; class Magnoliopsida; order Sapindales; family Rutaceae; genus Murraya; species Murraya paniculata. The sequence goes on along the minus strand of JAEVFN010000011.1, from coordinate 1,109,795 downwards.
AGACATAGCCGAATGAGAAATAGGAAAGACAGCTTATTGCCTATAAATAGACAACGGACAATATATATCACATGAGTTCTTCTAATAACTTCGAGACTACAAAATATGCTATCAGTTCACTTGTACTAATACACCACAACAAAATGGCACAACATAATGAAAGAATAGCATCTAGTAGAGATTTGTCTGAGTATGATACATACAAAGCATGTACTATGAAGGTTTTGGGCCAAAGCTATTAAACAATAGCTTATGTGATCAACAAAGTTCCTCAACTAAAATTGGGGTTCGTATCACCTTACGAAAAATTATGGAATGTAAAGTCTATAGTCAGCTACTTTCATGTATTCAGCTGTGTGTGCTATTTCATCTTGCCAAACCACTTGCAAAATAAATTTGACAAGAAGGCAATTCATTGTATCTTTGTCAGGTATGATAGCTAAAGGAAAATATGGAGGTGTAATGATCATACCAGTGGATGGTGATACATAATGTGGTGTTTGAGAAGCATCTTTGTGGCAGTCTTCAGGAAAAAAAAAGAGCCACCAAATTCAAAAGAAATTGAAGATCAAATGAAAGGAACAAATTGCCAAAATTCATTTGAGTCAAGAAGAATTTGATGATCCAAAGGATGTTGATGCCGAGCATGACAAGGCACAAGTCATTAGAAGATAAGTGTTCACCAGAGTTCTATTGAGGAAGAAGAACCAAGTGAACTAGATCAATAACTCCTGAATCTTAACTCAGAATATCAAAGAGAATGAGAAAGTCAAATCTCAGGCACGCTAATTCAGTAGTTGCAGAAGAGGGAAAAAAAGAAAATGAGATATTTGAAGAAACAACAAACAATTCTTGTTGGATGAAGGAGATAGATGAAGAAATCATTGCACTAAAGCAGAACCAGAACTGAGAGCTGGTTTCGAAACCAATTGACGCAAAACTAATATCTTGTAAATAGGTGTATAAGATTACGAAGCATCCAGATGGTTCAGTTGAAAGGTACAAGGCTCGGTTGGTAGCTCAAGAATTCTCACAATAATATGGAGAGGACTATCATGAAATGTTTAGTCCAGTGGCAAAGCTCACAACAATAAGAGTCCTACTTATACTTGCAATAAGCAAGGAATGGAAATTATAGCATATGAATGTAAAAAAATGCCTTTTTACATGAAGAATTGGATCGAGAGATCTACATGAACCCACTGAGAAGATTTGAGAATAAAGCTCATTCGAAGTATGTATGCAAGATGAAAAGGTACATTATAGTTGCAAGTACCAAGGGTATGGTATGATAAAATTGCTGAATTCGTAACTCAGAGTAGTTATTTGGTGTCACATGCAGATTCTAGTTTGTTTTTCAAAGCTAGTAAAAGAAAGTTAGCAATTGTACTAGTGTATGTGGATGATTTGATTCTTATTGGTGACGATGAAAAATAGATTCATCAAATAAGAGAGAACTCATCAGTTCACTTTCAAATGAAATAACTTGGTCGGCTTAAGCACTTCTTTGGTTTAGAGGTTGATTGAACCAAAAACATGATTTTTTTGTGCCACAAGAAATGTGCCAAAGACTTGCTAAAGAAGTTTGGAAGGTTGGAATGCAAGCCAACCTCAACTCTAATGGAAGTTAATGCAAAATTGTGCACACACGAAGGTAAAATTTTACAAGAAAAAATAACATATCAAACAATTGGTATGGTATGCAATTTAATTTACTTAATGCTAACTTGACTAGATGTTTCATATGCTACAGGTTTAATGAATCGATACATGCAAAATCCAAGAAGCCTCACTTGGAAGTAGTTTGACGAATACTAAAATATGTTAAAAGTACAATCGACTACGGTCTATTGTACAAGAAAGGTGAAAGTTGCAAGCTAACTGGCTATTGTGAGGCTGATTGAACCGAGATCATAATACAAAAGATCAACTACTAGGTATATTTTCATAATTAGATCTGAAGTAGTTTCTTAGTATAGTAAGAGATAGCCAACTGTATTACCATCAACCATAGAAGCAAAGTATAAAGTAGCAGCAATGGCAGCTTAAGAAAGTACTTGGTTGATGTAGTTGATGAAAGATCTACATCAACCAGTAGGTTACACAGTACCATTATATTGCGATAATCAATCAACAATCAGCTTAGTGGAAAATCTAATTTTCCATGCAAGAATTATATAGAGGTGCATTATCACTTTATCAATGAAAAGGTATTGCAAGATGAAGTTGAAATACGGTATGCCAAAATGCACAGTCAAGTTGCGGATTTGTTACAAAAAGTCTTAGTATTAAAAATTTTGAAGAGTTACGCTAGTAGCTCAATATGGATCGAAGGATGAAAATTCCAACACCAATTTCATAATCCAATCCAATTATATAAGCCTAATTTCAAAGCTCAATCTGTGAAAGATTAAAGAATTGCGTAGAGAATGGGAGATAATTCGAATCTAAAAGTATGTGATGGTGGTGAGAATATCCAAGTCTAGATATTTCTTAAATATTTAGAGATATTTGAAAAATGTAGTTGTTATTTTTTAATTTAATATTTTTGTGGTTTATATTAGTTCTATGCTAGGTTTAATTTAGTTCTAGGTTATAAGTACCCCTAACCTCTTTGTTATAGGCATCAAGTAAAGAGTGAAGAGTTAAAAGAGAGAGAGAAGAATAAGCAGTGAGTGTTGCAGTATATCTCTTTTGTAAAATATCAATAAAGAATTTTAGTTTAGCAAAATTCTCCTATTACCTAAATAGTTCTAATTTTAAGCAGTTTAGTGTTTTCAACATTGCCCTGTATTAAAACTAGTTACTAACAATTTTGGAATTTTGGTTTGAAATTGTACTAGTTAAAATTACATTACATGATGTAATTTTACATCAGTATTCCAAACTTTTATTCTATCTTATAAGAAATCAAAAGGTGCATGTATAGAGACTTGACGACTTCTGTTTTACTAAAAATACTCAAGACTCGATATTATTCACCTAGACCTGTGTGTATAAATCAATTTAAATAGATTAAACTAAATTAAATTAATTCATTTACAAAAATAATTAACTTTAACACACGATGTATCCTAATAATGCTAGCATGCTACCAAACATAATAATAGCGCAAGCTTGGGGCTTGGAATTTCCTGAAGCCTGGCGTCTATTGACGTCACTTCTGCTCTTCATCAATATATAGTCAATTTATTTTTTTAACCTTTTATTAATAAAATTAGTTAATGAAATAGTAAGGGATTTTTTTAAAACTAAATTTACATTTAGTGCTGAGCTCAACTATAATAATATTTTCATAAACTTTAGCCAAACGTAATATTCGATTAAGATTTAATTAACTTATCTATATTTTGTTATTCAATAATTATTAATTACATCTTTTAAAAGGTCAGCACAAAATTCAGGAATAGAAACTTGCCAAACTAATTTCTCTATGACTTTTGAGAACTAATAATTTCTAGCATGCTAGCAAACATAATAATAGCGCAAGCTTGGGGCTTGGAATTTCCTGAAGCCTGGCGTCTATTGACGTCACTTCTGCTCTTCATCAATATATAGTCAATTTATTTTTTTAACCTTTTATTAATAAAATTAGTTAATGAAATAGTAAGGGATTTTTTTAAAACTAAATTTACATTTAGTGCTGAGCTCAACTATAATCATATTTTCATAAACTTTAGCCAAACGTAATATTCGATTAAGATTTAATTAACTTATCTATATTTTGTTATTCAATAATTATTAATTACATCTTTTTAAAAGGTCAGCACAAAATTCAGGAATAGAAACTTGCCAAACTAATTTCTCTATGACTTTTGAGAACTAATAATTTCGAGACTCTTGTCGTAAACTTCTACAAAATGAAGTTTTTACAAATGAGAGAAGTAATTGTCGAATTTAAATTTGGCTGTGTCCGTGACGCCATGTGGATCAAAATACAGAAGGATTTTTTTTTTATTAAAAATCACCCAAGGGTGGGGGGTTAGGCGGGTGCCCCTTACCTGTAGATTATTAAAATAAAACGAAAAATACATATGGAGGGGGACATAAACCAAAATCTCCAAGCAGAAGAAAGAGAATAAAGAACAAATGGAAATGGAAACCAATTACAGTGTAGCGTAAAAATAAATGCAAAATCATCAATGCGAACGCCCAGAACATCGCTTGTGGTGCTTACGACCTTTCCTAGAACGGGAGGAGTGCGGATCAGTAACACTAAAGTCACGATGATGCCCCTCGGGCTCAAAAGAAAAGTACTCATCAGCTACAGGATTGTCCGCGGAGCTAAACTTCTCGTCTGATTAAGATAGGAGGTTTGGAGGAGGAGAGTGAATACCCATAGCCGGGGAGCGAACAGCAGCAGTTGTAGCTTGGAGAAAAATAGAGCCGGGGGCAGCCCTCTGCACCCCAGCATCATCAAACTCGGGAACTCAGGAACGTCCGTGCTCACTCGAGCGAGCATCAACAACATCGGAGGGCCTTGGGTGACTAGGCGGACCTCCCGAAGAAGGCCGAATCGGCTCACCCACAGAAACACTCATCCCTGGAGCAATAGTCGCAACGGGAGCCACAAAGGCCGAAAGCTGACCCTGAGTCACAGGAGGCTGGTGATCAGAAGCAGGTGCTGCAACTCGTAATGGGCCTGGATCATGGGTTTGGGCCTCATCAACAGGCTGCGTGGGCTTGCGAAGCCTGGGGTTAGCAACGTAGCAGGAATCCGCAGAGTGACCAAGATGCCTACACTAAGAACAATAAGTTGGGATTCGCCCAAAGATAACGTCCTGCCAAAATCTGAAATCCCCCTCTCCAATCCATATACGAGGCAACAACGGTTTCCAAACATCATACTCCACCAGAACTCGAGCTACCGACGGCTGATTAACTGAGGCCGTGGCATGATCAACACGTAATGGTGTACCAATGGCAGTCGCAATAGAAAATAAAGCAGATTTGCAATGGGTAAAATGAACGGGCAAGTACGGAAATGATACCCATATCGGAAAAATAGGTGACTCCTCTGAATAGCGGAAATCAGTGCTCCACTTAAAGATACGCATGCTTCGACCATTAACATACCAAGTATGGCGCACCCACACACACGAGTTATCTTCTTCCAAAGAGAGTTTAATCAACACATGCCGGTTGTCGAGCAAGGAGACTTGACAACTTCTTTCCAAATCCAGAGTGACAAAGAACTTCCGAATATCGTCCATAGAAGGCCGGCCAAAAGAAAACTTACCAACCAGAGCCTATTTAAATGGCTCAGCCATGGCTTGTATTTCTACTGCTGTAAAATGGATGGCGGGGTCGTCACGATAGAGGCTTAACAGAACTGTGGGCTCCGTAGAGCCAGTAATTGCATCAAGGAAAGACTTATGAGGCCTAGGGGGCGGTTGGGTTAAGGATGGCTGTGGGGTTCAAAATCGAGGCAAGTGATGGCTTAGAAGTTGAGGGTTGGGTACGGGTGGCATGGTGAATATAGGCAGATTTAGGTGCACTAGCCGTAACAGCGTGAGGGATAGGTAATGTAGAGTCATGAGCTGAACTTGGTGGAGGCTGGTTGGAGGAAGGCACCCCAAGCTGAGGCAAACTCGAGACTAGTGCACAGGGCAGATCACCATCCTTAGGCCCTGGGCTCGGCTTAGTTAGGTTTTGTGGGTGGTGTGGGCTGTGTGGGAGAGCTTGCACGGGCTGTAGAGGGAGCTGGGGCATGGCCGAAGCATCACTGGCCGGTGCGGACGGGCGTGTGGGCTCGGTTTGGCGTGGAGAGAGAGGCTCATCCAAGAGAGGCTCATTCGAGGCATGAGCCATTGGTGGCTTGGAGACAGCTGCAGAGGGCTGGATCATACCACACGGTGCAGCCAACAGGTGGTGAGCATGGCTGCCCGCATGTTGGCTGATGTTGAGGGAGCCACCACAAGCTGCAGCCAAAAGTAGAGGGATATTGGAGGACGACGGGATGGTGGTGTTTTGGGGAAGATGCCGGCAGTGCCACAGCAGCACCAGAAGCGGTTATGGTGGCCGGAAAATCAATTTGTTTGGACGGGACTCGTGTACGTGAGGACCGACGTGGTGGGGGCTGGTGGAGGGACTGCTCAGGCTGGGGGAGGTGGGCCCGTGAATGGAGATCGCCCAAGCGGTTGGTTTCATCATGTTCAGAGGGTGCCGGTGGTGCTACAGCAGAGTCAGCAGCCGTCGTGGTGGCCGGAAAAGCAATGTGGCTTCGTTTTGAGAAAGCCCGTGCATGGGAGTCACGGGTCGTTGCATGGGAAGGTTGTCGGGGGGGCTGCTGGGGGGGTGGCCAGCAGTGGGGGGATGCGCCGGTGGTGGCCGGGGAAGCCATTCCGGCGGCAAAACAGTGAGTGGCGGCTGTAGAGAATTTTAGGTTTAGGGTTTGTATTCTAATGCTTTAGCCGTCTGGTATTTTAATATGGTTAAAAATTAATAAATTATGGTATTCTTATAATATTCTAGTCATAGGCTCATACAGAAGGATTTATTTATCTATCGAAGGGAAAGAACTTGAATAGCTCTATGTTGACGTCAATCCTAAAGACTTCTAAATAGTGTGGAAACTCATCTATCATTTATTTGTTATATTTAAAGCGTCTTATGGTAAAAAAAGAGTCTTTCTGTCTTGTTTTTAAAATTTAGCGTCTGTATGATTATTTTTCTAAAACTTGAGGGTATAAATACCATTTTTTTTCTAAAATTTAAGGGTGCGAAAAGTAAATTCACGAGCAGAAATACCCTCACCAACATCCATAATAAATTAATAATATATCTGCTCTGTAAACACTCTCATAATTATTAGAATCCTAGTAAGAAGGGAAAAGGAAGGAAAAAAAAATGAGGGAAGAAAAAACTCTTCAACTTCTTTAATTCTCCAATGGGCCATCACGCCTTTTGGGATGGATTGTTCATACAAAGCGTACAACTGTGGAAAATTATACTAATATGACAAATAAAAAAAGAAACTGAGGGGACCAGCTCTTGCAACAAAATTTTAATAGTGTGTTTACTTTCTAGATTAGGGAATCGAAATCTGGAATTACAATCATTGACGGCGTTTACTTCGCAAAATGGAGACAAGAATCGGAATTGGAATCAAAATCGAAATTAGAATTGAAATTGAAATCGTGGATCCTACTACAATTTGAGAATTGAGAATGGGAGACTGATTCCCATGGAGGGTGGGGAATGAGTCTCCTATTCCTTAAACTTTCAATTCTGCCCCCATTTACATTTCAATATTCTAAAAGTACCCCCCTTTAAAAATAATATATTATTACACTAATAATGATGATGATGATGATGATGATGATGATGATGATGTCATTATCATTATTTTAATATTATTTCGTTCAAAATTATTCATTTTATTAATATTAATATTGTTAAAATTTATTAATTTTTATTATTTTGTTCATTAATTAATTATTATAATTGTCGTCATCATAAATATTAAAATTATTTTCAATTGTACATAAAATAATTTTTACATTATCAATATATAAGATATATTTTATTAATTGTAAAATTTATTTAACCCAAAGATTTATTTTAATTTTATAATAAATAAAAAATATTATTAACATAAATATAATCATTTACATTTTTACAATTTTTTTATATATTAAAAATATTCTAATATTATTAGCCTATTTGACAAATTAACTATTTAAATTTTATTTGAATTTATTATAAATTTTAAAGTAAATTTTTTAGTTACTATCTATAAAGTATACTTTGATCAAAAGAGGTCTTGGTTTCTATATTTTGATCAAAAGAGGTCTTGGTTTCTCTTATTAAGAGTTTACATGACCATTTTCTCAAGTATTGGGGTGTAGATGTCTTTGTCCTTAGTTTATTTTACATTTTCATAATCTTATGCCATATGTATATTTATAGTAATACGTAGTTAAGATTTAATTACTTGTGCATATATTCGTATTCGATAACAATCAATTACATCTTTTTAAGAGGTCAGCACAAAAAACCTACCAAATTAATTTCTGTTTGACTCTTGAGAACTAATAATTTTTAGGCTCCTGCCATATGGACTCTACCAGCTAAACTTTTATAAAATGGAGATTTCAACAAAATGAGAAACATAATTGTTTTGGTCTTATTTTGGTTCAGCCCAAAGACATTAAGACATTATGAGAGCGTACTTTTATGGGGTGATTTTGTGAATATTAGGGGTTGATTCACCTCAAAACAGTTTTCTTGAGATGAATAAAGTTGAACGGTACTGAAAATAAGAGAAAATAGTCATTAAAGGCAATGCCGGTGGCGGCTTGCGATGACACTCGGACGGTCAAATTAAGTAAGTATTGGAGAGGGTGGTGGGTTTCTGAGAAACCTTAATATCAGTGAAAAATTGAGTGTTATCGAGGAGAAGCGAGACCTATTTTTCTAAAACTGACCAGACCTTACATAAGAAATGCCCCTGAGGACATCATAGTATCCTTTTGAATTCGTGGCAGGCTGTAATAAGCAATTGGACTATCCAGTTTGAGTTCTTAAGCTTAATTATTTTACAAAAATAAATTTAGTATAAGATGAATCCTAATAATGCTATCATACATAATATCTAATAGCTCATGCTTGGGGCTTTGAATTTCTTGGAGCCCAGCTTCTACTGCCGTCGCTTGTGCTCTTCCTCAACAGTCAATTCCACTTTTCGTTTTTTTGAGTTTTTGTCAATAAAATTAGTTAAAGAAATAGTAAGGATTTTTTTTCGTTGAATTTAGATTAAGCCTCTATTCACATTTTCATAATTTTTAGTCACATGTACACTTATAACAATGCACAGTTAACATGTTATTACTTATATATATATATTCTATTTAATAATTATCAATTACATCTTTTTGAAAAGGTCAGCATAAAACTCAGCTCAAGAAACCTACCAAATTAATTTCTGTGTTACTTCCAAGAACTAATAATTTCTAGGCTCTTGCCGTATGGATTCCACCTGCTAAACTTCTAAAAAATGGAGTTTTCTACAAAATGAGAAACGTAATTGTCAAATTTAGTTTTAGCCGTTTCCGTGACTCCATGTGGACCAAAATGTAAAAAGATTTATTTATTTATTTAGCTTTTCGAAAAGAACAAACTTGGATAGCTCTAAGTTGACGTGAATCCTAAAGGCTTCTAAAACATGTGGAAAGCGATCATTTATATGTTATTTAGTTCAAGAGTGAAGAGACACGACACTTTTGATAAAATATGTTTTTAATAACTTTTATTAATGATTTTGTTATAGAATTTTAGGACTTGTCTGCAATATATATCATCCTGTATTGATTGCAAATTTGGAAACAGTAGCTAATAACTTTTAAGGACATGTTAGAGCTTAAAAAGATAAATAGAGAAATTTGGAGAAGAAAATTTTACGACGAAATAATTGAACGTAAATTTTTGACTCGAATGCCTCACTCAGATCCATAATAATATATCTGCTCTTTAAACACTCATAATTGTTGGAATCCTAGTAAGAGAAAAAGGTAGAAAAAGCTATTCAACTTCTTCAGTTTTCCGATAAGGCATCGTGCCTTCGGGGATGGGTTCTTCATACAAATTGTTCAGTCGTGGAAAATTAAACTAATATGACAAATGTGAAAAGAAACTGAGGGGAGGGGACCAGCTTCCACACCAAGGCTTGAAGTCTTGAGGTAGTATGATTTAGCAATTTTATTTACTTATGTATTTGTTTGTTTGAAAAGAAACTGTCCAATAATCATTTTCGAATCCCAATTCCACTTGAACCAGTTTTCAATCTCTCAAAACTCAAGTTTTTCAGCGGTGGAAGCAATGAAATATACTCAGAAACCGAGTCGCTTTCTTCTTTGACCCCAAAATTCCAGTAAATTATTTGTCATTGTCTGGTTATGTTGTTCGTGTTGGTGTTGGTGGCACATTTCCCAATTCCTTTACTATCGACATGACTTGGAGTATGTTGATCTCTCACACGTTAACCTGACTGGAGAATTCCCAAATTGGTTGTTAGAAAACAGCACAAATCTAAGCACATTTCTTCTTGCCAATAACTCTCTTTCTGGATCATTGCGGAAGCCAATTCATTCTCAGCAGCAATTAACAATATTAGATTCTCCAACAATTTCTTTGAAGGCCACATTGCAAAAGAAATCGGAGCATATCTGCCAATCCTAATGAAGTTAAACTTGTCTAGAAATGCTTTTAACGGGAGGATTGCTTCTTCATTTGGTGACATGAACTCATTAAGAAGCCTAGACATATCCTATAATCAATTGACTGGTGGAATCCGTGAGCACCTAACCATGGGTTGCTCATCATCGGAAATTCTTGCATTATCAAACAACAGTTTGCAAGGTCGTATATTCTTTAAAAGTTTTAAATTGACAAGCTTGTTGAGGTTACAATTGGATGGTAGTAAATTCATTGGAGAGATCCCAGAAAGTGTGTCTAACTGCAGTTTTTTAGTGGGATTATATCTGAGTGATAATCATATATCTCGTAAGATTCCAATATGGTTGGGCAATTTGTCAAACTTAGAAGATTTTATGATGCCTAATAATTTTATTGAAGGACCAATTCCAATCGTGTTTTGTCAACTTTCTTCTCTAAAATTTTTGGACCTTTCAAACAATAGTATCTCTGCGAGTTTACCATCTTGTTTCAGTCCATTCTCTATCGAACAAGTTCACTTGTCAAGAAACAAGTTAGAAGGACGTTTAAAAGATGTATTACATCATAGCCTTTCCCTAGTGACACTAGATCTTAGTTATAATAGCTTACATGGTAGTACTCCAAACTGGATTGACAGATTATCTCAGTTAAGCTACCTTCTCTTAGTTAAAAATAATCTTGAAGGTGAAATGCCAGTTCAGTTGTGTAGATTGAAGCATTTGTGGTTTTCTTATAACAATATTTCTGGTCATACTCTCTATTGTTTAGTTAACACTGCACTTGGTCTCGGACAAGGTTATGATCATGCAGCACCCCGAAATTCGTCTCTGCTAGGAAAGGAAGAAGCTGTACAGTTCACAACAAAGAATATGTCCTATTATTACCAAGGAAGATTTTTGACAAGTACGTTTGGAATCGATCTTTCTTGCAACAAATTGACAGGTGAGATTCCTGCTCCAATTGGATACCTTACTAGGATCCGTGCACTAAACTTATCTCACAATTATTTGACGGGAACAATCCCGATTACATTTTCAAAGTTGAGGCAAATCGAAAGCTTGGACCTCTCTTGCAACCTATTGAAAGGGAAAATCCCTCCTCAACTCATTGAGCTCAATGCGTTGGCTGTCTTTAGCGTAGCTTACAATAATTTATCAGGAAAGATCCCCGATAGAGTCGCACAATTTTCAACCTTCGAAAAGAATAGCTACGAAGGGAATCCTTTTCTTTGTGGACTGCCATTGCCTAAAAGTTGCAGTGAAATGGATCAATAGCAGTAACACCTGAAGCTAACATTGGCATTGAAGAAGTTGATTGTTTTATTGACATGGACAGTTTCTCTATCACTTTTATAGTATCTTATATAATTGTGATCTTGGGGATCATTGGAGTTTTATGGGCGAATACTTATTGCCGACGCAGATGATTTTATCTGGTTGAAATATGGATGTTCTCTTGCTACTATTTTGTTCTAGAGAATCTTATTCCTACAAGATTCTATCGTGGATGTATGTAGTTGCATTATGTCATAATTATAGTATGTGTAATTTTTAAGGAATTTTATTTTTATGCATGATGTAGCACAATGGAAGTATTTGAAACAAATTGTCCAGTAACATTCAGTCTTATATATACAATTAATAAAAAAAAATTACTATTTGCAAATTATCTTTTAGCAATTCTTAAATACGGCCAGAGTGAAAACTAATTTAAGCTTCTAGAGAGAAAAAAAAAAAAAAACATTACTACTCAAATTGGATACTACTAGGGCATTCGTGCACTAAATCTATCACACAATAACTTGACCGGAACAATTCAGGCCGCATTTTCAAACTGAAGCAAATTGAAAGCTTACGTTATTCATTATGTTGTCAGTGTGTTAAGCATAAGCAATATGATAATGTTTTATCTTTTTTTATTTACAAATAAATAAATTTAATCTGTTTGTTGCAAGAATTTATTGGGTTAAATATTCTGATTCACTGCGTTTGCAATATGTAAAGGGAGTGGTGAATTTGGTATAACTGACTGTTCTTTCTACGGCTGCTGAACCACTCTTTCAAATAGGGCCTTAAATTAATTCGAAACCACCCTAATTTCGTATCGGATTCAAGACACGTATCGTTATAATTGTTGAAAACAACAAAGGCTCTCAGGACAGAGACATGAGACCAGTGAGAAGTCTTTTAAGTACCAATTTTCAGTCAAGTCGTTTAGGTCTTTGCGTGCTCTGTACATATGTTTATTTAGCTTTTAAGATTGAAAAGTAGATGAAGGAGAGCTGTACGGACACCACTTTCAAGTCAGCTGAAGTTAAATTGCCATATCATTTAAGACTAGCAGGGAATAAACAAAAATCTAACGAAGACTATGGAAAAAACGTTAATATGAATTTTCCACATTTTCCATCACGGCAAGTTTGAATATTCTTCATATTGAAAGGCATTTGTGTAGCAATTGAAGATTTTAGGTGCGTAGGTGGTTTGGATGTTAAGGTAATTTGACAAAATAGTTAATTAAAAGCCTTTGTTATCTTTACATTTTTGTTCTCAAAAACATTCTCATAATTTGTTAATGGTCTCAAAATTATCATTTAAACAATATGTTAATTACCAAACACTAATAATTTTTATTAATCTCAAAAATAGAGCTTCCATTTCACATCAACAGCGGTTTAAACAATAAAAGCCACAAAAGTCACAGCAGAAGAAAGATTATGGAACTTGCTTGAGTTGTAATGCGTGCCACGCGGCTACGCCGTATTTCAAATATCATAGTCACGCCAACTTCTATCGGGGGTTTTCAAGTATTCCAAAACAAGGGTATTTACTTATACACCATATTTGATAATTATGTAGATATAATTTTTGAGTTGTGTATTGACTAAAATATCACTAAAAGAAAAATATAAAACCCACACTAAAGCTTCCCTCATTCTTACAATTTCACTCCCCACACAATAAAAAATACCTATGAGCAGTCAATGTGTTGAGATTTTGGTTTGTAGCAAGGTGCATTATTTATCCAATCAACAGATTCTTTTGAACTTTACATTTATTTTATGTGTAATTTATGTATCTTCTTCACATTTTATTATCTTTAGGATTTGTCTACCTTGTAATAAACAACAAAACAACTCACAATTTTATTACATTTGCATTATATCACTGACATTTGTTAAAATCTCATTTTGTTCTCAATTTTTTAAAATAAAAATTTTTTTGTATTGCACTTATTTTACACGATTGCAGTTGTGTAAGTGGGTAAAATGTTCTAGTTGTTATGACATTTTAATATTTTATTAGTGTAAAAAATATTTTTTTTTCACTAAATATGTTTTCTAACTATTTACTCAATTGTAGTCATATATTTTAGCAGGTTACACGACTGTGCCATCTAAATGGGCAAACGGTTCCACATGTTGTTACATGTTTTGTTGATTTTATTTTTTATTCTCTATCCATTTACTTAACTATAGTCATGTATTTATGAAATTACAGAATTGCAGTCCTGTATATATATAGTTACATGAATACAGTCATGTATAATTGGGCTGAATGTTGTTTTAACAAATGTTGGGTTTGTCCATTTATTCGACTAAAGTCGTGTACATATAAAGTTACTCAACTAAACTCGTGTTTTTTTAAACCTGACTATAATCGTATATATATTAATTTACTTGATTGTAGTCATGTATTTATAAAGATATTCAATAGTAGTTGTGTATTTATGAAATACTTGGCAGTAGAAGCATGGGCGTTGTGTACTTGACTGTAAATTTTAAGGGTTAGATTTAAAATTAAGGTAATTGATAATTGCATAATAAAAAAGGCATATATGAGGAATTTTGAAGTATGATGGTGCATTTAGATAAGTATCCTATTTTTGGGTATATCTGGGACAAATTCCTGGCTTCTCTAGTTGGAAATTGCTTCAGTTGTAGTGCATGCAAGCGGCTACACTGTATTTTATTTTTTTATGATAAATAAACAAAAGACGCGAAAGTCACACCAGAAGAAGGTCATGCTAGCTTGTCTAATTGGACTCTTTTTTAATTTTATAACTTATTTTAAGGTACGAGCCACTGATTAATATGGGCCAGGTATAGGCACCCGAAATACTTTGAAATTAAAATGGAACTTATTTCGAGGATAAGCCCAAGCCCTTAATATATTTCAGGTTTGGTTTAGGTATTTTATTGTACCCCCGAACCCAAAATTAAACCCAAAATATATTTGTTTAAAAATCAAAATATATTTTAATTTAATGAAATAATAAAAAATTCAAATAATTAAAAAATATAACAAACCCTTAATCTAAAACTCACGGCATCTGAATACTCAAACTCTACCTATTGCCACCTCCAAGTCTCCAACGGAGCTATTTCCCAGCTGTCGCATCCAACACCAGAAGACCAAGCTTCGTCGTCAACATCACTCTCCTATACCGACTAAAGTCCAAGCTCTGCCATCAACGTCGCTCTCCTCTTTTGCCTAAAGACCGAGCTTTGCGCTAGCACTCTCATTTCTCACCGGACTCAACCATCCATCGCTGCCTTCGCTGCCATTTGATCAATCAAGGTAATTTTTTTCTTTTTCTGCAGCATTTTAACGTATAATATCACTGTAAATAACATAAAAAAATAAAAATGAATAAGAAGAAGAAGAAGAGACGATTTTGGTTTTCATTTGTATTTTTTCATTAGATGTGCCATCTACCTCTCTGGCATCTGCCAAGATTCTTGATGAGGAATTAGAGATCGAGATTCAAATAGATGTAGAGGCTGTAGAGGTATATAGTTTTAATTTATATTAATTTGTCAAGTATTTATTAAGTTGAAATTATTAAGACATGTTTTTATTTATTTTCTTTATCTTGTTATAGGTTTACGAAGAATCTTAGAATGTGCATCAATGGTTATGACTCTTGAGAAGCTACTGCAAGTTTATGTTGAAGGCTTAGAATTATTTTGATTTGTCTTGTAAATTTAGATTAAGCATATTTGATACTTAGTCCGGCTATTAAAATTGGATCACTTGTAATTTTATTTTCAGTTTTTTAATTTTTTTTTTTTGAAAAAACAAGGACTTGAAATCCCAAATTTGGAAAATTATTAATTTCTTTAGAGAAAAAATAAATGGGGATCGGGTCTCCATTTTAATCCCCACCTAATTCAAGAATTTTCAAGGACATACCCAAACTATCTACAATTAAAAAATTTCGGGTATGGTGCGGGTTTGGAGATTGCTTCTAAATCGGGTTCAGGTTTGTGGATCATGATCCCCGCCCTAAACCCACCCCATTGCCATCACTATTTTCTTTTAAGTCGAAAAAAGTTTGCATTAATAATGCCTCTACTGTTGGCCACTTGGTCATGCTCTCACAAATGTGAGAGCAGTAGTTCAAGTTTTTATGGACTCAAATTCTACCTCAATTAAGACAAATTCTCCCTTAATTAAGCATGATTGAGTGGAGTTAATTTTTAATCTTTCCCCTTGCAAAATATTAGTGGAGTAGACATTCTTCAAATATTTATGAGAGTTATTTGTCCGGTAAGTGCTTCATAAAATTTAATGTAAAGTTGTAGTCCCAATTTTATATATATATATAAGTGTGTGTGTGCCCCTATTGTTATGTTAGTCATGTGCATCATCACTAATATAATATTTTAGATGATATCATCACCACTGCGTCGGGCTGTTGGCTTTTCGATTCTAACTTTTCTCTTTTTTTTCTTTTTTTTGACTTCACTTTAAACACTTGTGCATCCAGGATCGTGAGAAAAAGGTCCATTCCCTTCACATCCCCTCTTCCACATAAAAGTATGACATAAAGAATTTCTAAAGAAATAATAAATAAGATACATAGAGGAATTGGGATTAAAAACAAAAAAACAAAAAATTAGTTACAAAAAAATAAGAGAGGATCTGGTCTCAAAGTGACCCAATAAAACAAATGTGGAAAAAAGTTTTGATTTGGTTGCATGAAAATGATGCTACTTTTTCAATAATGTACATTGTAATTTATAATCTGCCCCGTTAAACATTTCATAGTATTAATTGGAATCTTTAAAAAAGGAAAAAAGAAATGGCCTTAACCTTTTTTATCCGCGAGGCATCGATCATTCTTCCGCCCATAAAGTTTGTAATAAATGGCGTAGACGCCTCCTCTTGTTGATTGCAAGTGCAGAAAGATGTGTAATGTCGTTGATTAATTAAAAATAGTTATAATGGGCAGTTCCAAAATGGTAACGATGTTTGTTTTCTTTTTAATCTCAGAGAAGTGTTTCAGTAGTCAGGGATGTTTGGAACATGAGAGATCAATGAAAAAAGTTGAGTGCAACAACACCAGCGGCAAAGTGATAGGACTGGACCTTTCGGATATTAGGTATTTTGGGGGAGTTGGGAGAGTGGCATTTGAATGCTTCTTTGTTAACTCCCTTACAACAACTGGAGTCTCTTAACTTAGGTTTGAGCAATATAGCTGCATGTGTTGAGAATGAAGGTCCTTAATTTAATTTAATTTACTTAACTTTATCTCGGGCAGACTAATTTCAAACATTTATTTATAATCAGTTTCGTGATGCAATATTGAGATTGTTTGATTTTATTGTTTGCAGGTCTTGAGGCTCTCTGAAGGTTAAGCAATTTGAGTTTCTTGATTTAAGCGGAAACTACAACAACAACATCATCTTATCATGTCTAGACTGTCTTTCATCATTAACAAACTTACCATTGGCTGATAATAGATTGGAAGGAAGTATTGAAGTTAGAGGTTTGTAAATAAACTTCATCGCTTCTCCTATCTTTGTGAATCTTTCAGTGACCTGGAATACGATTCAAGGCTTTTGAATTAATTTTTATTTATAAGCAATATTAAAACAGTATGTTTAAATATTAAAAAAAATACAATTTTCGACGTTTCTATTTAATATCAAACATTGTTTCATCCTGTAATTTTGTATATCTTGTCCTCATAAACAAAAGAAAGAAATGTACTCTAATTGCAAATCAAACAGCCACCTGCATAAATCAATCGTTTGAGATTAATTTTGAATATATAACTCAATTTGAACTCTTCATATAAATAGTTTCTTTAATTAATTTAGAGGAGTTAGACATTAGCTTGAACAAGATTGACAAATTTGTGGCCCCAAAAGTTACAATACTGAATGTTCTTTTTTCATTAAGAAGTTTATATCAAGCAGATATTAGATTCAATGGAAGTTTTGATGCTCAAGATTAGCGTAATCCTGCTTCGCATTTTATCTGCAATATTAAATATATATTTGTCCACAGAATTTATTATATTGATTAGTCTCAACTCTAAAGGAATCAAGATATTGGCTTCGACAGACCAACTTTCATTTACTCAATCAATTAATTAATGCCGATTTGTTTAGACAAATTTAAGTACTTATGTTTAATTTGTTGAAGTTTTTTAAATTAATTAACTCTTTCATACATGCAGAATTGGATTCCTTGAGCAACTTAGACGTGTTGGACATGAGTTTCAATAAAATTGACCGTCTTGTGGTTCCTATAGGTAATAATAACATTGAATGAGAAAAAAATTTCTATCGGGATTTCAGCACCAAATTTTAGACAATGAATTATTTAGACTGTTGTCGGTGGGAAGGGTTATGTGAAACAACACCACTGGCAGATGATAGGACAAGACGTTTTGTGATACAATATTGAGATTATTTGATTTTATTGTCTGCAGGTCTTGAGGCTCTATCAAGGTTGACCAATTTGAAGTTTCTTGATTTAAGCTCAAACTACTTCAACAACAGCATCTTATCATCTCTAGCTGGTCTTTTATCATTCAGAAGCTTATCATTGGCTCATTATAGATTGGAAGGAAGTATTGAAGTTAGAGGTTAGTAACTAAGTTTCATCTCTTCTCCTCTCGTTATGGCTCCTTTATTGACCTGGAGCAGAAAACTTTTGCTTCAATAAGATTCAAGGCTTTTGAATTAATTCTCTTTTATGAGTAATATGAGTAATATTAAGAAAAACAATTTTCGATGTTTCTCTTAGTTAAAGAAACAATTTCACTGTTTGGAAGCTAAGAAAAACTAAGAAACAACTGAGAAAATGATTACTGGATCTAAGAAGTTTCTAGTATAATCTCAATTAATCTTTCATCTCAACTTGATTAAAATGAATATGTGCAAGAGAAGAGTTTATATACAATACTCAATGGCTAGCTCAGTCCCTCTAACTAACTAATTGAATTATACTAATTAACTACAGCTAATTACACCAAACTATGACAATTAAAACTAAACATCACGTGCACCAGTAGTCACATAACTACCAGGTACTAGCTAGCAGCTCATATCATCAACTTGTAACTAGCTAGCAGCTCATATCATCAACTTGTAACGGTATGAAGTAGCTACAGCAATTCTCTGCTTTATTGACTATGCAGCTTCTATAGGCTTCTTTAACATCCCCCCTCAAGCTCAAAGGTCTGCCAATGACATTGAGCGTGGATCTAAGTAACTAAACTTAGGAAATGCCAAAGGTTTGGTGAGTGCATCAACAACTTATTCTTTAGTAGGAATATACCTGACTTCTAGTTCTTTCCTTAACACTTTGTCTCTTATATAATGAACATCCAGTTCAATGAGTTTGGACTTTGAATGATAAACCAGATCTTGAGCTAGCTCTCCTGCACTCTGATTATCACACCAAAGCACTGGTGTAGGCAGCTTGACAATATTAAGTTCATTGAATAAAGACTGCAACCAAGAGATTTTTGAAGTTGCTACAGATAAAGCTCTATATTTGCTTTTAGTGCTGGATTTTGCTATGGTAGCTTGCTTTTTAGAAGACTAGGACATTAAGTTATTTCCAAGATAGATACAATATGCTCCATAGACTTTCTGTCATCAAGATCATAAGCCCAATCAGCACGTGAATATTTAGTTAATCCAATAGCTTCAAGTGTTACTTCCTTTTGGAAATAAAGGCCATGAGTAATAATGGATTGAAGATATCTGAGTACCTTGTTGTAAGCCATCCAGTGTTGAAGTGTGGGAGCACTAAGATACTGACTAAGTTTATGGGCTGAATAAGCAATGTCTATCTTAGAGAGAGTTAAGTACTGAAGTCCTTCAACAATGCTTTTATATAATGTTGGATTGTCAAACTCTTGGCCTAAAAAGCCTCTGAAATTTCTCTCCACTTTGAAACCAATACTAAAAGGTGTATCTGAACCTTTGCATTCTTGCATGGAGGCTTTAGTTAACAAGTCCGTAATGTACTTAGTTTGAGAGAGATGCATCCCACTATTTATAGAACAGACTTCAATACCAAGAAAATAAACAACTGATCCTAGGTTCTTTAATGCAAAGACTTTACGAAGTTTGGTAATAAAATGCTCCAACAGAGTAGAGTCAGGGCCGTGAATAAAATATCATCAACATAAATTAACATAATGATTAAACCCTCTTCATCATGTCTAATAAATAAGGAAGTGTTAACCTTAGAGTTAAGAAACTGCCAAGCAGTGAGACAACCTTTGAGTTTATCATACCAGGCTTTAGGAGCTTGTTTTAAGCTGTAAAGAGCTTAATTAAGCTTGCAGATATAACCTTCTTTGGATACAAAACCCTCTGGTTGTGTCATGTAAACATCCTCTGAGAGATCTCCATTTAGAAAAGCATTATTGACATTTGTTTGTCTAACCTTCCATCCTTGCATAACATCTAAGTAGAGGATTACTCTTACTATTGAAATCTTTACTACATGACTAAATGTTTCTCAATAATCCACCCCTGCAGTTTGGTGAAACTTTGCAACCAACCTGGCCTTATGTTTAAAGACTATGCCATCTGTGTTTCACTTTGTTCAAAACACCCATTTACAACCAGTCATTTTATAAGACGGTGACATTGGAACAAGGCTCTAAGTATTGTTGTTAATAAGAGCATCATATTCTGCTTGCATGCTGCCTTCCACTTAGGGTCTGACAATGCTTCAGCAACAGTAGATGACTCCAAACTATTATAAGCTGTCAGAAATGCTTTGGGTTTGACAATACTAACTTTTGCTCTGGTGATCATGCTATGAGTAGATATTGATGGTTTAGATTTAGATGGTTGTGAAACATGTGCAGGTAATATAGTGGAGAATGGTTGTATATCAGCTATTGAAACTAGTTGATGAAAAAGTGAATCTAGTGTGGGAGCTATTTGGTGAAAAAGTGAAATACAAGGTGAGACAGTTGAAGTTTGATCATCAAGTAGGGTAATAGAGGGTAAGGTGTGATGTTCAAGAAAGGAAATGTCTCTAGGATAAGGAGATCACCTGTAGTATCAGCTTCAAAGGCATTTGAACTACTACTGGGAACAACAAAGGTGTGTAATGGAAGTAAATTGTGTGATAATCATATGAAAGTGGTTGTGAAGAAGAAGAAAAGTTTGAATATGAGGAATAAGGAAACATTGTTTCATCAAATAAGACATGACTAGCAATATACACTTTGCCTGAGGAGTAAAGACATTTATAACCCTTATATGGTGGACTATATCCCAAGAAAACACATTTAGAGGTATGGAAATAAAACTTATGTTTATTGTAATCCCTAAGAAAAGGAAAGCAAGAGCAGCCAAAGGTTCTTAAGAAAGTGTAATTTGGTTTAAGGTGAAAGATAGACTCATAGGGAGTTTTCATGGACAATGTGGGAGTTGGTAATCTATTGATAATATAGGTGGCTGTATAAAAAGAATCCCACCAGAATTCAATAAATAAGGTAGCTTGTGCAAGTATGGTGAGACCCAACTCTGTGATATGCCGTGTTTTCACCAGTCCATTTTGGTTATGAGTATAAGGGAATGAATGTCTAAACTAGATCCCTTCTTTATGAAGATAGTTAACAAAAGGTCTGAACTCTCCCGCCAATTATAATGAAGACATTTAATGGACTTTTCTAGTTGCTTTTCTACTTGAGTTTTAAATGTTTTAAAATTTTGTAGTGTCTCAACTTTAATTTTTAAAGGAAAAACTCATGTGAATCTAATGAAATCATCAACAAAACTCACATAATACCTGTATCCCTGAATGGAGAGTACAGGAGTAGGTGCCTATAGGTCAGTATGTAGAATTTCCAAAAGATGTTTCGTTTTAGTATCAGTGACAGGAAAGTGTAACTTATGCATGCCAAGTTTACATGCATCACATGAATCCGAAACTTTAGTTTTATTGACGGTTTTGAAGGATAAACATGACTGAATTACATGATTCAAGACCTTATAACTTGGATGACCCAACCTATGATGTATGATAGATGTACTCAACAAACATTGTGAGTTCATATAGGAATAATCTACTACTGTAGTTTGCAAGCAGTGCTTTATTTTATCGCTAAAATTATAACTAACAGCTGAAAACATTGAAAGAGGACAAACAGAAATATCTGGCACATCAGACTCAATGCTACTAACATGACTTTGAATATGAGACTGAGAGATACTCTTATGGGAAGAACTTAGTAACATGACCAAATCCTATATCTCGTCCTCTATTAAACAAAAATTATCAGTGAATTCAACAACAATATCATTATCTTTGGTTAATTGAGATATACTTATTAGATTTTTGGTGATTTGTGGGACTAAAAGTATGTTATTCAGTTTAAGAAAGTAATAGGAGTTTATGGAGCCATGCATTCTCAAAACAACATTACCAATATGTGTAATGTCTAAGCCAGTACCGTTGCCAATGATAAGTTTAAATGTACCTGCAAATGAGTTTGAAATTTGCATATTATTCATATTATTTGTGAGATGATAAGTAGCTCTGCTGTCACGATACCAGTTGGTATCTGATGGACCATCCATGTTTGCTAAGTAAGCAGCCTTTGGATTTCTGTTCAGAGATGGTCTATAATCTCCTGAAACAATGAACTACTGTAATTTCCAACAAATATTTGTTGTGTGTCCAGTCTTGAAACATATTTAGCAGGTTGGCTTTAGATGCATTACACTGAGATTTTGGAATTTCCAGCTTGTTTGCCATTGTTGAAACCACCATTTCCAGCACTGTTATTCCAATTTCCTCCTCCTCTTTGATTGTCTCCTTAATAACCTTTAATCTAATGATTAGAACCAAAAATATTACCAGCAAAGCCAGAGACTCCATATCCTCCTTTATAACCAATATTACCAAAACCTCTATTATTTCTATATCCCAATTTATAACCATAACCACCAAAGCCTT
Source organism: Murraya paniculata (assembly GCA_030449075.1). Taxonomy (NCBI): domain Eukaryota; kingdom Viridiplantae; phylum Streptophyta; class Magnoliopsida; order Sapindales; family Rutaceae; genus Murraya; species Murraya paniculata. The sequence continues at coordinate 1,087,389 of JAEVFN010000011.1, read as the reverse complement.
TATTGCCGGACTGATTTCCTCTTTTAGGACCTTTGTTCTGTGCAAAGTTAGCTTCAAAATTCTATTTCACATCTCTATTAGCAAGCATTTGAGTTTATTATTCAATCCTAGTCTCTTGAGTTAAAAGCATTGCATAAGCCTCATTGACATTCTTTTTTCCAGTACCTACTTGTCCAGTAATGTAAGTGGCTACTAAATTATAATTAGGTCCTAAATCAGAAAGTATGTGTAAAATAAGATCATCGTCACTCAGTGCACTTCCTGCTACTGCCATGTTATTAGCTATGTTTTTCATTTTTATGAAATATTCAGTTATTTTTAGATCATCCTTTCTAGTAGAGTTCGTCATGTATCTTAGATGCAAGAGCCTAGATTTTGATTGAGAACCAAATTGAACTTTGACAGCTTTCCATACCTCAAGTAAAGTCTCAAGATTAAACACAAGGCTGATGATACCTTCACTCATTAAAGAAAGTAGCCAACCAAGCAACACTTGATCTTGTATCTGGATTCTCCATAGATCTATTACTGTCACCAATTCTTTGATCAATGTGAGTAGGAGGAGGAGCAATTGAATCATCAATAAATTTCTCAAGCCTGTTTCCACGAATTGATGCAAGAACTTGAGATTGCCAAATTAAAAATTAGATTGATCTAGCTTAACGGGACTGTTAAACGTAAAAAAGCAGCTGTAGAATTGACAGCAGCATTAGTGAATTTGAGTTGAAGAGGAGGCAAGATTTCCTGATGCCATTATTTCGCTCTGATTCCAAGTTACGGAAACAATTTGAGTGTTTGGAAGTTGAGAAAAATTAAGAAACAGCTGAGAAAATAATTACTGGATCTAGGAAGTTTCTAGTAGAATCTCAATTAATCTTTCATCTCAACTTGATTAAAATGAATATGTACAAGAGAAGAGTTATGTACAATACTCAATGACTAGCTCAGTCCCTCTAACTAACTAATTGAATTATACTAATTAGCGAAAGCTAATTACAACAAACTATAACAATTAAAACTAAGCATCACGTGCACCAGTAGTCACATAACTACCAGGTGCCAACTGGCAGCTCATATCATCAACTTGTAATGGTATGAAGCAGCTGCTGCAATCCTCTGCTTCATTGACTATGCAGCTTGTGTGAGCTTCCTTAACACTCTTTAATATCAAACATTATTTCATGATCCTGTAATTTTGTATATCTTGTCTTAAAAAATAAAAAGAAAGAAATGTACCCTAATTGCAAATCAGACAGCCGCCCAGATAAATTAATCGTATGAGCTTGATTTTAAATATATAACTCAATTTGAACTCTTTGCAGAATTAGATTCTTTGATCAATTTAGGGGAGCTAGACACTAGCAGGAATGAGATTGATAAATTTGTGGCCCATAAAAAGGTACAAGTACTGAAAAATATAGACTTTTACAGATAAGATCCTTTGCCATTTGATGTGTATTTATCACCTACTGTATTTATTTTGTAGGTTTGAGTAAGCTGAGTCTCTTGATTTAAGTGGCAAAAAACTCAACCGTAGCATCCTATATGTGCCGACTGCTCTTTCTTCATTACGATTTTTATATCTGGCAGATATTAATTTCAGAGGAAGTTTTGATATTCAAGGTTAGCCTAATCCTGCTTCGCATTTTATATGCCATATTAAACGTATATTTTTTGACAGAATTTAATATTTTTATTAATCTCAACTTCAAAGAATTAAATATTGGCTTCAATATACCAACATTTATTTACTCAATCAATTAATTATTGCCGTGTTGTTTAGATAAATTTAAGTTTGGTTAAAGTTTTTTAAATTAATTAACTCTTTCATGCGTGCAGAATTGGATTCCTTGAGCAACTTAGAGGCGTTAGTAATGTGGTACAATGAAATTGACAACCTTGTGGTTCGTAAAGGTAATAACAATATTGAATGAGTGCAAAATTTTCTATTGGGAGTTCAGCTCAAAATTTTAGACAATGATTTTGACTTAATTTCTCACACTTCATCCTCATTAAACAGATTACAGAGATTTGAGAAAGTTGAATTGGGGTGATCTATCAGGAAATGGAATTAAATATGGAAGCAAGATGCTGCAATCAATGGGATCATTCCCATCCCTCAAGATTCTTTACCTTTGGGATAATAATTTTACGAAAACAATGACTACTAATCAAGGTAATCAAAATAAATAAATAAACAAGTTATAAAATTAAATTCCCTGTAGTAATTTTTCCGCCTCATATATAAAGCAAGATATAACTAAAATTTATTGCTGCTCCTTCGATTTAAAAAGAGTTGCACAACTTCACCAACTTGGAGGATTTGACATTGGATGGTTCTTCTCTGCATAAAGCCTTCTACAAAGCATTGCGGATTTACTTCGTTAAAAAGCTTGTCAATGAGCTATTGTCAGCTCGATGGTGTTCTACCGCGTGATCAAGGTAAACAACGGTTGAACATATATATTCAAGTGAGAGTTTCTTATTTTATTTTATTTCTTGTTCAATATTAATTGTGCAGGTTTTCTTAACTTGGAGAATTTGGAATATTTGGCCATGGATTCCGCACACGTGGCACTCAACCCCAAAGTCCTTCAAATCATCAGTGAATCAATGACTTCTGTCGAGTATTTATCAGCATCATCTTCTGGACTTTATGGTACCATTCTTGATCAAGATTGATGACTCTCTTTTTCTCTCAATCTCAATCTTTCACTAAATTAACTTACATATGTTTATAAAATTTATGCATCTATATACTAATTAATTGTTACATTTATTGTAGAGGGTCGATTAATTATTTTTCAGGCCTGTGTGAATTGGTGCACCTACAAGAGTTATACATTCATAATAATGATCTGAGAGGTAGCTTGCCTTGGTGCTTGGCAAGCATGACCTCCCTCTAAGTATTATATGTCTCCCCCTATCTACTTACTGGAAACATCTCCTCTGACTTGTGTGAGTTGGTGCATGTGCAAAAATTGCATATTGATCCTAATGAATGAAGAGGCAGCTTGCCCTGGTGCCTGTCAAATATGACATCTCTCTTAGTATTCGACGTCTCTTTCAATCAATTTATGGGAAATATCTCATCATCTCTCCTCATGTATCCCACAACCATCAAGAGCTCACACTTTCAAACAATCATTTCCGAATCCTAATTTCACTTCAACCATTTTTCAGCCTCTCGGAACTCACGAATTTCGATGGTGAAAATAATGAAATGTATGCAGAAACTGAATCAGATTCTTCTTCGACCCCAAAGCTCCAACTAACTTCTTTCTCATCTCCTGGTTATACAGATGGTGGGAAATTTCCCAAATTTCTTTACTATCAACATGACTTGGAGTATGTTGATCTCTCACATTTTAACTTGACTGGTGAATTTCCAAATTGGTTGTTAGAAAACAGCACAAATCTGAACAGACTTCTTCTTGCCAATAACTCTCTTTCTGGATCATTACGGATGCCAACTCATTCTCACCAGCAATTAACAATGTTAGATGTCCCCAACAATTTCTTTCAAGGCCTCATTCCAAAAGAAATCGGAGCATATCTGCCAAGCCTAATGAAGTTAAACTTGTCTAGAAATGATTTTCACGGGAGGATTGCCTCTTCATTTGGTGACATGAACTCATTGAGAAGCCTAGACATATCCTATAATCAATTGACTGGTGGAATCCCTGAGCACCTAACCATGGGTTGCTCATCATCGGAAATTCTTTGCATTATCAAACAACAGTTTGCAAGGTCGTATATTCTTTAAAAGTTTTAAATTGACAAGCTTGTTGAGGTTACAATTGGATGGTAATAATTTCATTGGAGAGATCCCAGAAAGTTTGTCTAACTGCAGGTTTTGAGTGGGATTATATCTGAGTGATAATCATATGTCTGGTAAGATTCCAATATGGTTGGGTGATTTGTCAAATTTAGAAGATTTTATGATGCCCAGTAATTTTATTGAAGGACCAATTCCAATTGAGTTTTGTCAACTTTCTTCTCTAAAATTTTTAGACCTTTCAAACAATAGTATATTTGGGAGTTTACCATCTTGTTTCAGTCCATTCTTTATCGAACAAGTTCACTTGTAAAGAAACAAGATAGAAGGACATTTAAAAGATGTATTCCATCATAGCCCCTCCCTAGTGACACTAGATCTCAACTATAATCAGTTACATGGGTTACATGGTAGTATCCCAAACTGGATTGTCAAACTATCTCAGTTAAGCTGCCTTCTCTTAGCTAACAATAAACTTGAAGGTGAAATGCCAATTCAATTGTGCCGATTGAAGTATTTGCTGTTGATAGATCTTTCTCATAACAATATTTCAGGTCATGTCCTCCATTGTTTAATTAACACTACATTTAGGATCCGCAAAGGTTACTACGATGTGGCAGCTCCAACTTCTAGTTAGCTTGGGCTCCAAACGGGTCTCCGATGGGAAAGGAAGAAACTGTGCAATTCACAACAAATAATGTCTCATTATTACCAAGGAAGAATTTTGTCGAATATGTTCGGAATTGATCTTTCTTGCAACAAATTGATAGGTGAGATTCCTATTGAAGTTGGATACCTTACTAGGATCCGTGCACTAAATTCGTGCACTTAATCTATCTCACGACAATTTGACGGGAACAATCCCGACGACATTTTAAAACTTGAAGCAAATCGAAAGCTTAGAACTCTCTCTCAGCCTATTGAATGGGAAAATCCCCCCTCAACTCATTGAATTAAACGCATTGGCTGTCTTTAGTGTAGCTTACAATAACTTATCAGGGAAAATCCCAAATAGAGTCGCACAATTTTCAACCTTCGAAAAGAATAGATACCAGGGGAATCCTTTTCTTTGTGGACTACCATTACCCAAATGCAATGAAAATATGAATGGCTCATCATTGGCAGCGGCACCAGAAGCATCCACTGACAATGAAGAAGATCATCGTTTAATTGACATGGAGAGTTTCTTATCGCTTTTACAATATCTTATGTAATTGTGATCTTGGGAATCATTAGAATTTTATGGGTGAGCGACACAAATAATTTTATGTGGTTTTATGTGGATGATCTCCCGCTACTATATTGTTTTGGACAATTTTATTCCAGTGAGAATTTGTCATTGATTTATGTAGTTTGCAGCACTATGGTATAACTTATATGTAATTTTTAAAAGAATTTTATTTTGTATGCATCATGCAGCAACTCGGTAAAATTAATTGAAGAAAATTGTCCAATAATATTCAGTTGTATGCTACAATTATGATAAAAAAACTATTTGCATATTATCTTTTAGCAATTCTTTAGATGGCGGGAAATCTAATTGATTTTTAGGGTCTAGTTCTACAAATCATATGTGGCAAAAGGGTCGCTCTCATAAATGGCCTAAACAAAAATTAATTCATGCCTTCTAGAGTTTGTATGTTTTCTACTTTAAGTTTTTAAATTATGGAATTGATGCTTCTTGCAATAAATTATCAGGCGCTACTCAGAAAAGATTCCTACTCAAATTGGATGCTACTAGGATCCGTGCTCTAAATCTATCTTCGCTAGCAGCAGTTACCAAGCACTTAACAGAAATGATAGATTGGGAAACTACTGGCTCCTTTAGACAAGGTACTTTGAATATCAGATAGTGAAGAGTGCAACCAAGTAATGCTGGAACAGTTAGCTGGGCTCTACCAAATTAGCATACATCTTATCAACACTAAGTTCAAACCGGACATCTGTAAATCTCTTTTTATGCAATCGGAGCCCGTTTTAACCCTGGCTTCTGTCGTTCCTTAAGTTTTCAGAACTTTTGAATCCATTCATGATGTAAATGCTGCCATCCCAGACCTCGAACAGAATGCTCAGAAATGTCTTTTGTTCTGCTACCTGATTTCTCGTTAATTGGTAATTAAAATATTCCTGAAATATATAAAATAATAAATTTATAACAAAATACACACAATCAAAGTTTAAAGGTCTTAAACATTTAAAAGCAAAGATGTTAGTGAAATACACTCTCAGAATTCAATAGTCGTTGTTAGCCGACTTTTGTGCTTTTCTGGTGACTACTAAAACCTTTGTTGTACTCTCTCATTCGACAAGTATCATTTATGCCTTATTTTAACATTGTGCCTTGTGAAACAATTAGGACTTATGACTTTTGAGTGAAACAAAGGTGTTTAGATGATGAAAAATTGATGTTTAATAGATTATTAATGGTTTGAAAGCATCAAATTGCCAAGAAAAGCATAACAAAATGTTGGATTCTAGTGGGAGAGAGGTGTGGGTTTCGGTTTCTAGAGAGAGAAGATGAAGAATGAGCCAAACCCATCACTTATCAAAACGCAACCTGCTGGTTGGTTCCTTATAGTGGTTAATAGCCACATTTTAGCATGTTTCTACCTTCGAAGCAGTTAACCGCTTGGTTTTGGCAGACTCACTGCCTTCCAAGAATAAATAACAATATATATATACACATCGCTATGGAATAGTTGTAGTTTCATACCTATATGCAGATAACGATCATATAAGGAACTAAAGTTCACTTTGATGTTGTATGAGGAAATGTAAAGCTTTAAATTTTTTTTTTTTTTTAAGTTTGCATAATTGGATGTTGGATATATGGAAATGAAGAAATTTGAATTGTTTGTTTCAATTACATGTCTTTTTCAGTTACTTTAATTCAATGGAGAACTGGGTTCATTTGATTAAAGTTGCACTTTTTTCTTTTCCTATTAAGTTTCAATTTTGTACTGAATGAATGTGCAACGATAATGAATTATTTGTGTTTTTTCCAATTGGGTTGGAGTTGAAATTAGCTCTTTTTACATCCACGTTGATGTACTGTGATTTAGTGTTAACCCTTTTTAGTTGAATTATTCTTTTTGACATACTAAACTGGAATTATGGCTCTTGAAAATATAGGAAAAAATAATTTTTGGTTTAAAACAAGATTTGAGATTTAAATGAAACAAAAACATTTATTAGTTATCTAAATTCTAATTTTTAGAGCAAGTGGGAGCATTACGAAAGTGCTATTTTATGTGTATGTATGTGTTGCAAATTTTATTGAACTTGCAAGCTCACGAATCTATTGTAGTGTAGATTAACGGTGACGAGTGTCGATCCGACTAAGAGATAGATTTAATTGTGTGTAAAGTAATTTCCTAAGTTAATGTTTGAATTGGTTGGATTTATTTTGTATCACCCTAGGCGAATCCCACATCGGCAAAGCACAAGAGAGATGCTGGGTTTATAAGGGGTGATCCACACCTTAATTGGCAAGACGCGTTTTGGAGTGTATGGGCGCCCCATAAATAAAACCGTGCGGGCCTTGGTAAGGCCCAAAGTGGACAATATCTTACTAGGTCTAGGTTAAGTTATGACATATAGTATCAGAGCGGCTCCGCGTGTCCTCTTGAGCGATGGTAGGGTAAACCTCAGCGAGGACACTGAGTCCCTAAGAGGGGGTGTATGTAACACCCTAGGCGAATCCCGCATCGGCAAAGTACAGGAGAGATGCTGGAGCAATGGTGGGGCAAACCTCAGCGAGGACGCTGAGTCCCTAAAGGGGTGTATGTAACATCCTAGGCAAGTCCCGCATCGACAAAGCACGGGAGAGATGCTGAGTTTATAAGGGGTGATCCACACCTTAATTGGCAAGACGCGTTTTGGGGTGTATGAACACCCTAGAAACAAAACTGTGCGGGCTTTGGTAAGGCCCAAAGCGGACAATATCTTGCCAGGTCTAGGTTGGGTTATGACATATTTTATCCTAAGGTTTAAAATAAAATGGAGAGAATAAATTAAGGATGAAACAATACGAATGAAACATTTTAGTCTCTGATTTCACATTCAACACTGTAGTGTAGGCTTCACTTTCCTTTTTAGTAACAATTAAGTTATGAGGGGAGGATTTTCATCCCTTATAAGCCTCACTCTAATAAATATAGTATCAAGCACTCATTGTGCTAAAGGGTAATAATCTTCCATTAAATGCGGTGTTAAGTACAGTTTTGCGAGACGATAATAATTTTTCTGTTGATAGCATGAAAAGACCATCCACTAAGTAACTTGGATTCACTCTATCAACATTGAGTCAAGACGACCCGCACATACTAGAGAGGAGTCTCTTTCTAATAAATATGGTATAAAGTGCTCATCGTGCCTACCAGTAATGATTTTTCACTAGGGATCAGTCTCCCTTGCACCCAATAGACAAGAAGCACTGTTTATCGATGATGAGTCAAAACAACTCACATAAATCAAAGAGGGAGAGTGAATTAACTTACCAAATTAAGCTAATGGATCATTTTGAGGCTCTACCTTCAATTCAAGCTTGAAAATAAATTAGTTGCTAATATTGAACTAGGGGTAAAATGATAATTTTATACGAAAATATGTAGAATTATAAGATAGAGCAAAAATTACCTAAAATGGAGGTGAAACTCAAATTCAACACACCCAAATTAGAGGAAATAGCCCCTTAATTTATAAATACAATGGATAAATTATGGCTATCGAATGAAAACAAATTGAACAACACAGAATTGCACTAGGTGGTGCACTATGATTAGATGTAACATGTGTACAGGTCTGTCATTCAGTATATATACATGTACCATACACACATTTTTTTGTCCAATAATATACTACCACATTATCACTTAATGCAAAGTCAGTGGACATTATTTTACTATGTTAGGTCTACAGTAAGCGCACTAGGCAGTCGAATAAGATGCTGCTACATCATCAGTTAATGACAGGTCAGTTGGGCTCCAATAAATTAGCTTACATCCTACTACATTAGATTCGGACCTCTGTAAATCTTATTTTATGCAATTGGTCATTCCTTAAGTTCTTAAGGCTTTTGAATCCGTTCATGACGTTGGTGCCGCCATTAATGATTCATATAAATCAACTAATGGGAAACATCTTGAGTAAAACCAATGAGTGATTAATAGCCCTGTTAGACAAAAACCGATAGTTGTCATCCCCTTTCTAATGAAGTATATTGCCCTATGATTTCATCAACTAAAAAGGGAGAGCTTTTTCCTAAATCTAGAAGAGTGTACTTGGGTCCCCTATCAGAAAAACTCTCAATTCTCTTTTTGGGGCTTCTACTCTCACATAAAGTTCTTGTTTTATCAATTCCTCCTATTGATCTAGAAAAGAACGTACAAACATTCCTTGAATATTGGGTCAAAATGAAGATCAATTTCTTAGAATTCAATAAACATCTCGTATTTCATAAAAATTGGAGGCAATATAATCCTTACGTTTGGGAACACGATCATGGTTAAAATTATGATTTTATCTTGTATATCCTTCCTTAGTTTTTAGCCATTTTGAGTTCAGGAATGCCGTCTGTTCTGATGTCTGATTTCTCCTTAATCTTGAAACGACAAAAATATCCTGAAGTACATAAAATACTCAAATCACAATTAAAGTTTAAAGAACTTAAATACATAAATCTAAAGATATCAATGAGACTTGGAATGCGAAATGATAATTTTACCCTTTATGAAGATACACTCTCCAGCACTCAATAGAATGTGGTAGAATCTACTGAGGTTAGCTATGTTTTCCGGCATGTTTTTTTCTATTGTAGTTGATGGAAGCCTATTTATAAAGCTTCTTCCTCTTTCTTTGTCCTTCACTGCCTTTTATTGCTTCTTCTTGATTTTTTAGGAAATTGATTGCAAAGCTTAAACTATATTATAAAGGCTTAACATGTTTTTTTTTTTTTTTTGGATACGTATATTGTCAAGCACATTGAACTCAGCTGTTTCTGTTGTTTTTGCTATTGTTTTTACTTTGTTTTACTGTTTATGCTGTTGTTTGGTGTTTTTCTGCTGTAAAGAGAGGTATTTTGTAATACCTTACTTGATGGCAAGATTATACGGATCATGTTCTTTGCTTCTGGCTTCATACCAGCTCTCCTTGAACTCATGATCGGTAACATGACAAACATGCATGCACTATACCACAAGAATGGCAAGATTTTCATTCTTAGTTTTTGCTGTTTCTATTTTTGTTGTCAATTGGTGCTATTTCTGTTGTTATTTGTTGCTATTCGATTATTATTTTGTTGTTTTTTATAATTTATATTGGATAAGATTGTAGGATTTATGTCATCAACTTCATGGAGAGTTTAGAATTACTACCTAAACGGTCGTCTTTGTTACAAAATTGCTAAACTTTTTGATTCCTCTACTTTTTAATTGCTGAACTTCTTTTTTCTTAAACTTTTTAATTGCTATAAATTAATTTATTTTATTTTAAATTGACTAGTACGATTCTGAAAATGGACGTGGTATTCTAGCCATTCAATTAATTGATTCCGCATCGAATGAATGGCGAGAAAAATTGCTCAGTTCGCAAAGCATGTTGCAATGATAAACCCCATATCCTCTCAAGGGAAGCGGACATCTCACAGACCAAGCATCAAAGTACAGGGGAAAAGTCGCAAGAAGGTTCATAAGAGACTGCGTGTTTAGATGTTAGGTTTATTGGGAATGATTTTTGCTAATATGCTTATTGGTACACTTTTTTGTACAAGGATAGATTTTCATGGCAAAAAATTGCTCGAACTAGCACATTCTCAGTTCATGAAGGATGTTGCAATGGTAAACATTATATTCTCTCAAGTGGAGAAGATGTCTCACAAATCAAGCATCAAAGTACAGGGGGAAAGTTACAAAAGAGTTTACAAGAGACAATACGTTTAGATTTTAGGTTTATTAGGAATGATTTTTGCTTACATGCATATTGGTACACTTTTTATACAAAAATGGTTTTTTTATGGAGAGAAAAACTACTCAAACAAGCCAATTGTCAGTTCGTGAAACATGCTGCAATGGTAAATACCATATCCTCTCAGTTGAAGAAGACATCTCACAAACCAAGCATCAAAGTACAGGGTAAAACTCGCTAAAAGGTTCACAAAAGACCGCATGTTTAGATGTTAGGTTTATTGGGAATGTTTTTGCTGATATGCATATTAGTGCATTTTTGTACAAGGATAGTTTTTTATGGCTTTTTTTTTGTAAAGCTTGAAGAAATAATTGTAGACATGCATCATTATGTTGCATAGTTATATTCGAAGTAAATTAAGCTATCCATTAAGACAAATTTGTAGTTACAAAATGTTCAATGCGGTTGTAAACCAAAATTTGAGAAAATTAGAAGCTACTAAAATGTCGCTATCTCCAAATAAGCCAATTTTTTTAAAAAAATACCCATGAATAATGTTAAAATCTATGTGAAATATATACTCTAATGAGGCCATCAATAGAAAACATTGGAAAATTACCTATTACAACATGCGACAAAGGTTTTCAAACATAAAGTTCAATAATGTTCACGTGAAACAGATAACAATGAACTTGGGATAAGTAAAAAGTTATTTCAATTATTTTTTAATTACTACAACATGCAATAGAGATTGTCAAACATTAAGTTGAATAATGTAAAAGTGAAATAGAGAACAATAAACCTGGGACAATTGAATAGATATTTTAGTTATTTTTTAACTACTACAACATGCAAAAGAGGTTGTCAAACATGAAATTGAATAATGTAAACATGAAACAAAGAACAATGAACTCGAAACAAGTATATAGATATTTCAGTTGTTTTTAACTACTACAACATGCAAAGATTCATCATAATTCACTTGAAATAATGCTCGACAACTAGTACGTGTTTTTAGTCATGGTTCTTGAACCGCACTATACTTTTGAGCAACCTGAATTAATCCGTATAATAAATTTATAGTCATCTAAGCCTTTGTAGATGACAAATCCACCAAGCAACTGCAATTTGCCTAGACTTTTTTTCACACCGCGTGTCATCTTTCCTAACACCAAAACCTTTTATTGCTACTATGGGCCTCTTTTTCTTTTTTCTTTTTTTTGGATTTTTTCTGCATTTTTACTATTGTTTTGGGTTTTTTCTACTATCTTTTATTTATTTTGCCGCAGTTTTGGAATTTTTTTTTGTTGTCTTTAGGAACTTTAACTGCTGTTTTGGGCGTTTTTCCTATTATTTTTTTATAAAATAGATGAATAATGATGAATTTGAGAGTTTACTTTATATATGGTATGCTACAGTATTTTAATAATATAATTCACTAATAAACATGAAAGCTACAAATGAGAAAAGAGGACTAGAGATGGAGATTAGAGATGGAGGTGGTGGCACATGTAGATATACGTGAGGAAGCTGGTGATATTATTGATTAGCGTGCTAATTATAGAGCTAGAGAAAGAGGAATCCACAGATCAATAATCAATGATATATTGACGGCCACTACTAGCTATGATGATAATTTTAAGATCCTCTTTAGTGTTTTTCTATTAGGAACTATTTCATGTTCCACTAGTGCCACTTTCATCAATCTGATGCAGCTCTATGCCTTCAAAATGTTAATTTCATTGGGGGAGAATTAAGCTACTTATGTTTCACCTATCTGTAGGATGATATATGGAAGTATAAAGAATCCAAAGTGAATTCTATTAGCGGCTATCTTGTTTTCTTAAAGGTAAAACCTAGATTGATGTTACTATATTTCTCTTCACTTTGATAAGATAATTTTTTTCTTTCCTTTTTTTATTTCGTCTTCCTTATTATTAATACAAAATTTTCAGAAAAAAATTCCTTATTAATAAGTACTTTTATTTTAATTAATTCAATTTAATTTATGAATTAAATAGAGCAACTGGTTAAGTATCAAATCACAACATAGTAGCCGTTACCTATTTTTTAAATTTAAATTTTGTATTCTAGTTTTTAAATTTTGTATTCTAGTTTCTCTTGATGTGGGCAGCGAAGGAGTGCAGCCGGAAATTGAATTGGTTTGGTTTGCCATATTACCCATGCAATCAGCAAATGGTAAGTAGTTAATATGAAGATAACAATTAAATCATATATAAGTCAAATGGATAGATGCAGGTCTATTTGAGTAATGTTTACTACGGGGTTGAAAATTGAACGTAGGGCATGTTGTTGTTTTCATCGATTGATCGTCATTCAGAAGAATGCTAGTTCATCTTTAACTTTTAATATGAACATTGGTAAATTCGTGTTTGGTTGAAAGAAAGGGTAGGAGAGGAAAGGAATGGAAAGGAAAGAGAGGGAGAGAAGATAAACAAAACCTAAGATTAATCGCATTTTGATTGTTTGGTTGGTCAAGGAATTCATCTTTCATCTTTTATTTTTTTCTCCTCTCTTCCTTCTATTTCTTCAAACCGAACATGCCACTAGAGTATTTATGTACAACTTAAGAGAAAGATAAACTAGAGTTGGTTGAAGGATAAATTTGCCACGGCAAATTAAAGAAGACATTGTTATGGAATGCTGATGACCTTCTTGACATTAGCGTACTTGCGCCAGGTTGAGATTATTGAAGCCGAGTATACGTATTTTATATGGCGTGTATTTGGTCATGTGTTTATAGTGTTACTTGCATATACTGACTGTATGGTTATAAATCAATGGAAGTTTTGTAAGTATTCAATATCTAACCTGATTCCATGACGGTAAATTCATAATTTTGTAAACTGCCGTGGCTATATCTAAACCATCTATACATACCCTCCAAAACACCACCTAATTTGGATTTGTGTTTCCATCTCTGCAATCGAAATTTTTCCTTTTGTTTATTATTTATATTCTTATATAAACAGTGACTTTTACATTGTCGAGCACCGGGGAACTCTAAAAAGTTGGGTATTATAATAATTATCGATTCTTTATCTATTCTATGTGGCATTTTTGTGTAGTAGAGTCTTTTATGATTTTTTTTATATTATTTGTTAGTGGAAATGCACTTGATAGGTCCTTGATGTTCTGCTTCTTTGACTTGTTTAAATTATTTTTGTTTCCCTAATATAGCCTATCAACGAAGTAAATGAAAATGCACATATCTTACTAATAATAATAAACCAATCAAAGGTCATCAGAAATCTTGATATCAAAAAAGTGATCCAAAGCAAAATAAGAATTGCAAATTCCCAATTTTAAACCTCATTAAATATACACTTTTCGAAAATAAGAAGCTTTGAGTCAAAGAAATAGAACAGATTGAATAACAGCTAGCCATTGCCAAATTATTTTTAAAATAAACTTATAAATAACAGTAAATTTTTCTATAAAGCACATTTTTTTTTTTTTTTTGGCTTTGTTTAGGGATGGCAATAGATCGAATCTGACCCAATATTCATGTGATTCAAATCCAATCGAATCAGATTTGAGTCGATTTAAAATGGATTTTGATCATATTTAGATATCAAAGTACGGATCTAAGACGGATCTGGAGCAGATCTGAAGTTATCTTAATATCTAGTTCTATATTCATATCCACTTATCTTTTAATTTTATTGTATTTTAAAAATTTCTTAATAATTGTGTAATTATAAATGATAATAAATTTCAATATAGTATATTAGTAGTATTTACCATGTATTTAAAAATATTAAAACTTAAAAATTAGTTTTTTAAATTTAAATAATAATAATAATAATAATTAAATCAGCCAGCCCTAAAGCATGAACATCAATATTCAAATTGCAAGCCAAGTAATACTGCCTGGCAATTTATTTTATTATATTAGTCAAATAATTTTTAAGGAATATAATTATTTGTATATTTAGTTAAATATGGTCATAATAAAAATAATAAAGTATTGAATATAAATCATATTTAATTTATATGTCATTATCTAATGGTGTAGGAATGATGGTGGGTGTTTTGTGGATATTAGAATGATGAAGGAGACTATAGAATATTAGATTGATCTTAGTCCTACAATTACTTTTAAATGATATTTTATTATCTTTTTTATTTGCTTGTTTTGGTGTAAAAGCATAACCTACAATATTTGTTATAGTTTTTGGACAAATTATATAATTTAATTGTTATCAGTGCATTTTATCTCTAATTTTCATTTTAAAAAATTATTGCTATTTTATTATTGAGTTTTAGAATTCATGATGGATCTAGAGTTGATTTAGACTTTAATTTTTTTTTTCTAGGATTTGGAGCAGATATAGATATTTATTTCCTTTTTGGATCCAGATATAGAGCGAAAAACATGGATCTATGATGAATCTGGAGCATATATGGATATCAATTTTTATTATGGATCTAGATCTAGGATAGAGTAGATCCAACCCATATTTGTCCCATTGCCATCCTTAGCTTTGTTTCGAATTTAATTTATTAGTTAAAAATTTACAATTTTTCTAAAATCAATAGCTGGGGATTAGTTTTGATAGAAATTTCTATGTTATCTTTTATTCAACATTAATTTTTCTAAAATCAATACCAGAGACGTGATTTTGTTATGTATAAAACCCCACTAATCTATTAATTAATTATAATCTAATTTTTAAAATATCAATAGAATATCGTATTATTGTTCAGACTGGCATGTTCCATTTGTGGCTTTATCATTTTACAGCTTGAATCACTATTATGATTCAAATATCATATAAATTTGAAATGATTGGATTTGAATTTGTCTTAATTTTAACCCAAAATTCAGGGGAATAAATTTTTAAATAATATCTTAAATAGGTTAATCTTAATTAAATGTATAAAATTTTTGGCCTTATGTTCTCAGAACTAACAGATGTCAAGTTAAAGCGAAGGGGAAATTATTTGTAAGAATAATATTATCAAATCTGTTATGCAATTATTAAATTTTAATACATATTCAACAAAACATCTTATTTTGTTAAAAAAAAAATGCGGCCAATATTTTTTTGCTTCACTTAGTTAGGTCTGCCCTTGCTTGTGTCATAGATTGATTTATTAAGACATCAATGAAATCCCGTTTTATGAAATTTTTTCGATTATTTTTAGCAGCTAAATGGTAAAATAGACTTTTAATTAACATTGTCAATATTTTTTTAAAAAAACAAGTGAGGCTATTTACATTTGACTGTCCTTTCACTTATGACACTATAAAGAAATTGTGAAATTAAACAATCACTTAGAGCACTCTTGAGAAATCCAAAATAACCCTAAATTAAGTCCTTATCATTACCATTTTTGTTTTCTAAAAATAATAATATTTTTTTCTCCTAGTTTGCTTTTCGGTTGAAATAATCTTAATCCAGCCAAAATGGAAGAACCAAAATCAATATTTTGACCCCCAAAAAAAAAAAATCAAATAAAGCCTAGTCAAATTAAGGGCCAATTTGGGAATATTGTAGTTTTTAAAATAATTATTTTTAACTGTACTGTAAAAATAATTAACTGTGAAAAGAATCAGTTAAATATTTCGTAAATTTTATTTTCAAAAGCACTGTGAATTTTGAAAGCAGTTACGAACATTTGGTAAATCTTATTGTTAAACTGCTAAGAGAAAACAAATAACTAAAATGTATATAA
The DNA here is from genome assembly GCA_030449075.1 of Murraya paniculata. NCBI lineage: Eukaryota > Viridiplantae > Streptophyta > Magnoliopsida > Sapindales > Rutaceae > Murraya > Murraya paniculata. The sequence goes on along the minus strand of JAEVFN010000011.1, from coordinate 1,071,005 downwards.
TGTAGGATAAAATTTACTTATACATATAAAAACATGTACATACAATATTTTTAATTGTGTATTATAATAATTTTAACTAAAAATAAAATTTATAACATATTGATTTTACTTTTTTATTTGTTATCTTAAAACAATTGATAATTAAATTTATAATATAGTGTTGAGTGCTGGAAAATGCACATTTATAGAGGATAGAATTGTCATTTTGTGTTTTAAGTCGCACTAACATTTCTATTTTTATTTATTTAAACTCTTTAAACTTTGATTGTGTGTGCTTCATTATAATTTGAATGTTTTATATATTTTAGGGGTATTTTGATTATTTCATGATTAACAAGAGATCAAACAGCAAAACGAATAACGTTTTTTAGCTCAGAATAGCTGAAAACCTTAGGGAATAACATAAAGGGTAGAATCGTATACGTGAATAGTATCATATATATGAACAGTAGTGTACAAGTGAACAGTGCCGTATACATGAACAATGCCATAATTCTAGAATCTTGGTGCGGGCCCAACTGACGTGGCATCATCTTATTCGACCGAAAAATACTAATGTGGTGTTTACAGGATGACATGGCATTGACCGATGATGTGGCAATACACTATTAGACGAAAAAGTTGACTTTTGTGTTGACTAGTGACGTCGTAGCATATTAATGGACCGAAAAACATGCATACGATACATGCATATACACGGAATGACAACCTTGATGATGTGTTCTATCCAATTACAGCTTGCCACGTGGTGCAATCTTGAGTGTCCAAATTGTTTTTATCCGATAGCTATGATTTTCCAGTGTATCTATAAATAAGGGGCTACTTCCCCGTAATTTGACACCCATGATTTCATTTTTTAGCTTTATTTTCTGTAATTCCCACTCTATCCTATATTTTGTACGTATTTTAATAAAATTTCTATTTGGCTCCTTGTTTAAAAAAGAGTAGCTAATTTATTTTCAAGTTTGGGTTGAAGGTGAAGCCTCAACATGATCCATGAGCTTAATTTTGTAGTTTACTTTCTCTTTTTCTGATTTATTTAAGTTGTTTTGACTCGTCGTTGACAAATAATAATAATCTTGTATAGATTTTACACTGGTATATCGACTCCCTAGTGCAAGATTATTACTATTTGGCACGATGAGCATTTTACACTATATTAATTAAAGAAAAACTTCTCCTCTAGTATTAATGGTTTATCTTGACTCAGTATTGACAGAAAATAAATTTAAGTTATTTAGTAGTTAGTAGATAGTCTTACTATATTGTTGACAATAAGATTATTATCACTTGGAACAACATGTTTTTGATATCCATTTAGCATAAAATTATTTTTTCCTAGCACAATAAGTACTTGATACCCTATTTATTAGAGTTAGGCTATTGAGGAGTGGAAATACCCCCCTCATAGATTAATTGGAATTAAAAAGGGAATATTAAGCCTATGGTAAAATGTTGAGTGTAAATCTAGAAACTCAAACACTTATTTTGTATATTTATTCCTGCTATCTTTTTAATTTAAATCTTATCCAAAAGAACACATCCAACTAATTCATAAACAACTTTAGAAGATTAATCCTACACACGACTAAATCTACCTCCTCGTAAGATTGACACTCGTCACCATAAATCTATATTACAAGAGATTCGTGCGCTTGCGAGTGCAATAAAATTTATACAACATATAGCAAAATAAAATTTAATAATAAATCGACCAACAAATTGATATTAACAAATTTACATTGATGAATTATAATAAAAATTTATTAAAATATTAATTTTGTCTCCAATTTAAATAAGGATAATTTTGGGTTTAAATAATAATTTTAAGGATATTTATAAAATTAAATTAAAAGATAAAATTGATTATCAAAATTAAAATCTAAAAGCAACCCATTCCCTGCTTTTCAAATAAACTGTAGGAGAGGCTGATTTTGACAAAAATAATTTTGATTTATTTTTACCAAACATTAAAATTAATTTTAAAATTTTTAAAATTACTTTTAAGCCTCTCAAAAGCAATCCCAAATGGGCCATAAGGATGATTAAACCGCAATTCTTGTACCAAACTTTATGATACCGCTCATCTTCTTCAATATATTCTATTATGCGCACAACTTGCAAAGTCTGTTGGGAAGAAAAACAGTAGAAAGAATATCGGTGATGAGATGATCAGGAGGAGTTGAGACAGAATTGTTAATTAAGATTTAAAAAAAAGTTTTATATTTTATAGATGGTGCAAGATAGTTGCAGGGTGAGTGGGTGTTAAGAATAATCATAATATTGTTCTTAATTAAAATAACTTATGGATATTATAGTAATAAAAGAATTTTATAGGACAGGAGTGTTATGAGTGATTTTTAAAGTGTGAATAGTTCTACTCTAAAAAATTTTATAATTAAATTATATATCTAATTAACTATTAAAAAATGAATGTAGAATAGATTATTACCAAATTTTTTCATCTAATATAATCTCGTACAACTAGAAGGATACTCTAATGTACCAACTAACTCGATATAGGGGTTAATTAGCACATATTTTGTACATTTTTTGGTACAAGTATCTGAGTAAAAATACCATGGAGGACTTAAGAGGACTAAATTTGAAAAATACAGGTTACAATGTTTATATTTGTCAAACAAGGAGGAGCAAAGTGTCAATTTGAAATACTTATTTCCCGTCGCCCATTAGAGGCCCCTTACACAAACCGACAACCTAAATCGTATGCCATAGTCAAAAAAAAAAAAAAAACCATGGTTTTCAAATTGTCAAATCATTTATCAAACAATTTATCTTTAGCTTCAAAATCAGCTTTTAGATGTAATAAATCATTTACTATGAAGACCAACAACTCCAAATTCCCAAAAATAAATAAATAAATAAATTCAACGGATCTATACTAGCCGTCAAAGACCGAACCTCACTTGATATTTTTATTGAAAGCCTATCAGGTAATTTTATGACTCAGTGACTCACAATGAATCTTTGTATCTCTTATTATATTATTAAGTACTTTGCTTGGCATGTTTGATAAATATAAGGGGTAATTTTTAGAGATCTCCCCTGAAGTTTAGTGTATTAGCACTTAGATAGAATATATTGATACAATTATAGACACCTCTCTTGCCGTTAGTTGCCTATTAGGGTGACCGTTAGTAGACTATCTAAATCACTAAAATACCCTCTCCACCAAGATAATAAATCATTAAATAAAGCTTTGAGGACTGATGGCCAATAAGATTAACCGGAATCTCAAAACATTTAAAAGACCAAAATACCCCTATGTAAAGTAATTGACATTGCTTGTTATTAAAAAAAAATCCTAAAATGTATTTATTTCACATAACAGAATTTCACAATAACCAATCACACAATTCAGTAAAGAATCAATACGGTAGTTTTGCAATCATATTTAATTTTCATTTTCTAACATAATGAACATGCACATCACCTAGATCAGATCTTAATTTCAAGTACATCCAAACAAATCCTAGAAAGCCACCCATAACAAAAAAAAAAAGTTAAAATTAAAAATGTCTTCATCTAGTAAAATTAAAAGCCTAAACTACTAACTAAACAAATCACATAACACCCAAATCCACCGATAGGGATGGCAATAGGGTGGGGTGAGGGTGTGGAGACCTACCCCATTCCCCAACTCATTAAAAAATTTTGCCTCCATTCCCCATCCCATGCCCCAATAAATTTAGTGGGGTGGGGATGGGGAATCTCCATATGGGGAATGCTTTCTTCACCCCCACCCCATTCCTCATTTACTTATTTTATAATAAGTATAGATACATAATTTCAATAAATTAAAAATTAGGGATTTAAATAAAATCATCATCATATTATAAAGTATTTAAATTATTTAAAAAATCTCTAAAAATTCGAAACAATATCTTAAAATGTTATCAAAACTAAAAAATGTTTGAAGAGAGCATCACCTTAAGAGAGAAAAGAAAACATAACAATATTTTAGGGTGAAATAATAATTATATTATAGAGTTTTCTTTTAGTTATAGCCTATTTATATTATTTAAAAATTAAAAAAATATTAACCAACATTATAATTGATAAAATAAAAATTATTAAATAAAAATTAAAAAATCTTTATATATAATGGGATTTAGGGTGGGGGTGGGGGTGGGGGTGGGGTGGGGAGTATAAAACCAAGTATAAAACCAAACCCCACCTCATTAAGAATTTAGGGATTATTTTTCTCTCATTCCCCACCACATTCCTCAAAAATTATTTAAAATTTAAATATGTTTTGACACATTTACCTTTCTACACTAACGCCATACGTAATTTTATACTAACGGCAAAGGAAGTGTCTCTAATTACCTCAATACATTCTATCTAAGTGTTAATATGCCAAACTTCAAGGGAGGTCCCTAAAAATTACTCTAAATAATAATGCCCATTGGTTCGGTTCTAAGACTATAAACCGAATGGTTAGAAAATATCTGAACCGATTGGTTTGTATTCGATTTGGATTAAAACCGAACCGAACCGACAAACCGATTGGTTCGATTGAATTTAATTAAAAAATATTTTTAATTTAAGTTATAAAATCCAAAAATCGATTTCTAATTTGCAATCCTTAGCCTAATTCGCTACACTTACACCCTAAATCAATCGGCATCCATCTCTCTTCCTCGCTCCCCGTCGTAGTGTCACGATGAAGCCGTCACGACGTAGCCCTGTGCGGCAGCCCCTCAAACACAGTTAGCCTAACCCCTCAAGCACGGTCATCTCGCTCACCCTTGCAGTCTCACGCTCATATGCCATCACTCGCAACGCTCCTCTCACTCTCATCAGACATCACTCACGGCTCACGTCTCACTCGTGACGCTTCTCTCACTTTCATCAGCCAAATCACCTGCTGTCAACCCACTTTCTTCACTGCTGCAGCCTGCAGTATTTTTTTAAAACAATTTTGGCTATGCGGTTGTTTTTGTACTGGACTGCTGGTGTTACCATATGAGATTAGACTTTTTGGAACTTGTGAGGGGTTGCTTTTGTGCTGGTGTTACTAGATGAAGTTAAACTATTTAGAACTTGTGAGGGCTTTTGTCTTGGTGTTACTAGATGAATTAATTAAACTATTTGGAACTTGTGAGGGGTTGCTTTTCTACTGGTGTAGTGGTGTTACTAGATGAAATTACACTGTTAATTTTTTTGCCATAAAATTGAATTTGAAAGTATATGTCAGAGGTTGGCTCGATCTATTGCATCAGATGTTAATGTCGAATAATTTATTTAATGGAGTTTTAATTGTGGTTTGTAATTCGAAAATCGAAAATGTGAATTTTTTTTAATTAAAAAAATTACATAGCAGAAGAGCTTTGAAGGGAAAATTAAATATGGAGATGAAAGTTACATGTACAGTTGGAAATTTATTGATTCAAGAACCAATATTGTTACAATGGGCTAATGACATTGGTAGCGATTAGCATGTACGCTTTATAACTTATTTCATAATTCATAATATGCTATTATGCGCTTTATTTATTAAATGGATTACTAATCGCATAATTTTTTATTTATACTTCCATTAGCCATAATCATGTAATTGTAAATTAATTAACAATCATTAAAAGTAAATTATGATATGTAGGCGTACTTTGATTGTTCTTGTGAAAACAAGTTAAATTTTAATTATTTTTTTCATTTTAATAACTAGTTAAATAAAATAATAAATCAAGATTACTTATTTATTTTTATTATATTCATTTTAGATGTCTAATTATTCAAGAGTTCAAGACAACCTTCATTGTGAAGCCAATGATTTTATTGTTGAAGTTGATGATAATGAAATTGATTCACCAATGGTTCTCACCGGTAGAAACAAGAGGAAAAAGTCTTCATCGTCCAAACCACCACTACCAAGGAAAAAAATGGCTCCAAGATCAACAACGTGGCAATATTTCATAGGACTTCTAGATAAAGATAAAGAGTGCAAATGCAACTATTGCGGTCAAGAATTTGAATGCGGGACAAGAGGATACATGACTAGCACTTTGAGGGCTCGTAACCGAGAAAGGTGTAAAAAATTCAAGGACTTTCAGAAAAGACTAAACAACTTTAACTCAAGATGTTGGTAGTGATGAAATTGTAGCAAGAGGATTCAATCAGGAAGCTTGTACATGAGCAACAGTGAAAATGATTGTTCTCAATGAATTGCCTTTTTCTGTTGTGGAGAATCTGGGTTTTAGGCATTTTTGCAATGTGGCGGCTCCGAGATATCTTCTCCCATCATGAAGAACCATTACTAGGGATACTTTCGAGATGTATGTAGAGGAAAATGTTAAGTTGAAAAGCCTATTAGTTGGGAATAAGCAGCGACTATCTCTAAACACTGATATCTGGACTTCCATTACAACTGCTAGCTACATGGACATCACGACTCACTTTATTGATAGAGATTGAAATCTACATAGGAAGATTATCAGTTTTATCACTATTAATGACCATTCGTTGGAGACAATTGGTAAGCAACTTAAAAAATGCTTAATTGACTAAGGTATCGAGCGAGTGTTTACTGTAACTGTTGATAATACAAGTCTAAATGAGGGTGCCCTTAGCTATTTAATTGATAGAGTAAAGACTTGGAGGGATGATGCCTTAGTATTGAATGGGAATTATTTGCATGTTTATTGTTGCGCACATATATTGAATTTGATTGTTACTGAAGGGTTGAAGGAATTGGAGCAGAATATAGTTAGTGTTCGGAATGCTGTGAAGTATGTGAGATCTTCCACCGCCAAGATGCAAGCATTTCAAATTCGTGTGCAACAAGAGAAGATTAATTGTCGAGGAAGTGTGATTTTGGATTGTCCTATTAAGTGGAATTCTACATATGTCATGTTGAATACAACATTGAAATTTAAATCAGTATTTGATCAGATGACACTTAAAGATAAGCTTGATAATGTTTATTTCAATGAAAAAGATGGTGGAAAGAAGAAAAGGAAGGGACCACTGTTGTACAGCAATTGGGAGAATACTCGTCGCATAGTCAAATTTTTGAAGACTTTTCATGATGCGACTTTGCAGTTTTCTTCATCTTTAAAGGTGACATCAATTCTTTGTTAAATGTTTTAATTTTGATATATGATACGGAATTTACTTTAGCTTTATTAACATTGCTTTTTTTGTTAGGTGACATCAAATATTTGTTACAATTTGATATGTCAAATTGAACAATCTTTGGCATTCATTGTCTGCTAGTAATGATAGCCTTTTGGGTTTGATGGCAATTAAAATGAAGGGAAATTTTGATATTGGGAGGGCTATTTCAAGATAAATAAGTTGTTGATTGTTGCTTCTGAGAAATTATATGGTAAGAATTGTGCCAAATGTGTTGAGACGAAGGAAATGGTTAAAGATTTGTTGTCTAAGCCTTATGATTCTTATAATACACAGTATAAACCGGGTGGAAGTGGGAGTGCAAGTGGAAGTACAAGCGGAAGCAAAAACTTGGCTATTGGAAGTGGAAGTGGTTCGAATTTTTGGGATTTAGGTGATGATGATGATGTTATGATTGAGGATCCTTGCTCCGAGTTCAGTAAGGCAGTCGCAGTTAGTGAAGGTAACACGGAATTGTCAAATGAGTTGGATCTTTACTTGATGGAGAAGACTGAAAAAATTGCAAAAAGTAATTTGGGCACTAAATTTGATATTTTGCTATGGTGAAAGGTGAATAGTGACAATTATCCAATCTTGTCAAGTATAGCGAGGGATGTTCTTGCTATTCCGGTGTTTACTGTTGCCTTTGAGTTTGCCTTTAGTACTGAAGGTCGTATACTAGATCAATATAGAAGCTCATTGACTCCGGACATGGTTGAAGCATTGGTGTTGTTACAGAATTGGTTGCGGTTGTCTCTTTCTGTGGATACAACAGCAGACTTAAATAAATTAGTTGAAGACAATGAGTCTATGGATTAGTTTACAAAAGGTATATTTTGTAAAATTTTAATTTAAATTTACTTTTTAAGTATTACGAACCTTATATAATTTGTTTAATTTTTATTTAAGTTTTTTTAAAGTAATATGAACCTTGTTTAATTTGTTAATTTTTTTACGTAGAACTTCGCAAATCAACAACAACCGACCAACTTGGTTGGTTAACATGAATACTACTGCCCAAGATAAACCATTTTTAGGTAATTAAATTGATATATATTTATTTGTTAATTATTAAATATCAATTTATTTTATTTATTTTAACTATTGAGTGTTTTGGCTCACTTTGAATTTTGATGTAGGTGATATGGAAGGTGGATGTAGTTGCCTAGTTGGCGCTTGTGTTATGGTGGAGTTTTACTTTTATTAAATGTTGATGCAGTATTACAGACTTGTTGTGTTTTGTTTTTTGTTGGATTTATAATTTGTAATAGATTTTAAAATTTAGGTATGTTTATGAATTGTGACTATTCTGTATTTGTTATTTTGCTTTTGACTTGAAGAATTTGTACATGTTGATTTATATCTAGTGTTAATGTGTGTAGAGTGTAGTTGGTAGTAAGTACAGGTGTAAATTGTAAAATTCAGTGACATTTATTGAAAATTATAAAATATAGAAAGATTAGGTAAAAACTATAAAATTGAGAAAATAGATTAACCTAACCGAACCGAATTTTGGTTCGATTCTAAAATTCAGTTTGTATTTGGTTTAAAATCTTCAGAACCGATCGGGTTTCAGTTCGGTTCAATTCTGGATCTGAACCAAACTAAATGGAGAAAGGCCCACCTCTACTAAATATAAGCAATATGATTCGATACTTTTTGTATTTACTATTTTTCTTTAGAAAAAAAAAGGATAAAATTCAATTGTTTTGTTGCCAGATTTTATTGGTTGAATATTTTGGTTAATTGTTATCGCAGTATGGTTGTGGCGTGTAGTAACAAAATCTGTCTAATGGATTAAATTTTATGTTTGTATTAACTAATTCATGGCAACCATTTGCTTATTTTTAGCCAATGAAGTAACTAATGGCCCATTCGCATTTTGGCAGCAAGAACCAAAATAGGAAACACTGTTGCTGCCAATTTAAATTTAAAGTTTGTACTTTACTTTTATCGTTTTTGATACATTACTATAATGTTCTATTGAGTTTTCACAATTTTTTTAACATACGCCATGAATTTGTGTTACACTACTTTGCTTAAATGGGCAATACCGATGCGCCAAAGATTGCATTATAAGAAAGGGTATTGACTAGTTAGGCTCAAAATACGAATGAGAATGTGATTAATTAGCAGTGATTCAAACAATTTTTTTATTGTAAATATTTTCCGTTATCTTTAATAATAGATAAAGAGGTGGAATTCATTCATGAAGACTTAATATAAGCAAATGATTTAGTCATATTTTATATTTTATTTTTTGATACATGGTTACATCAGAAATAATGAGGCATCAAAAGTTATTGAACTTTCTCACAAAAACGGAGGAGAAATATTATATTGTATATGTTGGAGAAATATAATATCGAATGCATTTATATTTTCAATCATTAATGAAGTAAGTTGATGTGATCAATTTTGATAACAAAGCAGAGCAAAAATGCTAAATTTCAGGAAATAATTTTGGGGCTCGCTTCAATGGGATGGTTAGGAGATAAGGTAAGTGTTGTTAAGCATTATTTCATGAACTCTTGTTAATCTGTTGTATTGTCTTTTGTTTTAATTTGACACATTTCTATGTACTCCACAGCATCTTTATGAGTATCTTCGCTTGATAAGTGAAAAGCAAAGGTAGTATCTTTATGCTTCATATCAACATTTCATGTTGTGTTCACACATTTTTTTAACTAATGAGTTTATAAACTTATAATCATCGTTTAATTTCTTATCTCTTATAGGATTTATTTTTCATGTAATACATCGATTAAGTATTCATGAAGCAATTGTGGAATGACAGTAAATGTGATGTCGATTCATTATAATATAGCAACAACTAGAGTAGCTACATTGTTGGGCGACAAAACCTCAAGTCAAATTTTATTTTTAAGGAATTTAGACATAACAAAGGTGATAAATTTACAATAATTTTCATATGCTGGTATTCATTTTAGTGAATTTAGGCAGTAATCATTGAATACTAGCTCGAGCGAACCTTTATAACAAGAAAGTGCGGACTTATAACTCAATGGTGGAAGGTCACCATTATAAAACGTAAAATGATCTATTCAAGCCATTTTGAAGTCATCTTTTCTTAAAGGCTAGAAGATGTTGGGTTTTACGACATTCGACATAAGTTGCAGAGTGTGAACTCTTGGAAAGTTTTAACAATTAAGGGTGTGCCACACCAAAAGCTGAGTAGTGGCAATTGTGGAGTTTTTATATTGATGTTTATGATGTATTTAATATTAAGGATCTATTCAAGTGGCTTGAAGTCAGCTTTTCTCGATGGCTAGAACATATTAGATTTTATGCCATCCAACATCAGTTGTAGGGTGAGAACTCTTGAAAAGTTTTCACAGTTAAACGTGTGCCACAACAAAAGTCTGGTAGTGGCGATTGTGGAGATTTTGTGTTGATGTTTACGATGTATTTAATATTAAAGACACTGGCAGTATTTTATAAAGAATATTTCTATGGACATATTTAATGGCAATATTAGATTGTAAGCCATTGTAATTATTCGAATGCTGATGTATGGATTTTTTTAACTTCAACATTTATGTTTTTTTGGTTATAAACCTTTCTAAGTAACTTAAATTTTTTGTTATTATATTGCAGGGTGTTTATATAGCATATAAATATTGAGGTTATACTGAAATTTTTTATTACTATTAATTTTGGACCTTTTTAAGTAATTATTTTGCAATGATAAATAAAGTACTTCATCATATATAATTCATAATATATCAAAAATAAGAGTTTAAAATATATAATTGCTTGCAACTACAAGCATTTACAAAAAGTTTGTAGGCTATTGATTTGAATTAAGTGCAATGAGATTCTTGCATTTCTTATAGTTATAAGTAGGTTCTTTACACCGCCTACATTTTACAGTTCTCCAATTTATATCTTTGCATGTAGAAGGTATTCTGAACTCTATATGACAATCAGATGGTTTTGCTTCTACTGGTAGGTTAACCTTCAATTCTTGGATCAAAATTTACAAAATCTTTACAAAACAAACCCATCACCATGCTGCTAACACACACCAAAATCTACATCGCTACCTACGACTAGCCACTGTTGTTACCCCTCGTTCACCAAGGTCTGGTCTCTATATTTTTATCTCTTTTGCTCTAGTTGGATCCATTGCTGCGAATTATGATTTTGGGCCATCACCGGTAACAAGTCCACTGCTGTCATCATGGGCCATAACATTTTCAATGCCTCACAATACTCAACCATTCATCACTGGTAACAACTTCTCAATCTTTGTCCAGCCACCGTCGTTGTTGCTATACTATCTAAATCTCTGTCGTTGCTGCCATACTGCCTCAATCTCTGTTCAAGATAGGCTTAAATGAATAATTGAGTGTCCTGCAGCTATGATCTATGTTTATTTTTTTTAGTCCCTCTTGCTAGCTTTATAGTGTTCTGCAACTCTGTGTGTAGGCTTATTTACATAATATGAGTCTTATAATTTCTTTTTAATTTTCCTCTGAAAATTTTCTTCGTTGTGTTTTAATTTTGATTTTTTCCTCCCTTTTCAAATCTAGAGTGACCTATGCTATAACAATGAAATGGTACTGGCAACAACTAATAATCACAAAAAGTTGTAAAATACACAAGAGAAAATATACAAGGGGAACAAAATTTTTCATTGCAAATGAAAGTTTAAATTAAACCAATTTGCTGTGTGGGTTTGTAAGAGGGAAGTTGGTGTACCAGACCATGAAGAAAAGAGCCAGTGGACCTAAGTGTCATACATACATACATGTATGTATGTATGTATGTTTGTATATGCTGGCAAGAAAATTCAAGGGATAACCGTGCCCTTTTTTTCCTTTTTTTTTAAAATTTGTTTAGAGAATTCTTCTATTCTTTTTTAGTGTTAAAGAAAATACCTTGTAAGAAATTGCACAAAAAAATTTTGTTTTTAACAATTTAAAACAATAAATCCATTCGATGCAGCAAGAAATAGGTTGACAATAACTGCTAATTAGAGTAGGTTTGAAAATGTGGGATCTCTTTTTATTTTTTTCCCTCTTGCAATGATGTTTTGGTGGTTGATTTCTGTTGGAATTTTATATCTGGTTTGTGTTCTACTTATTCGGTAGAAACTCTTTGATAGTTGATTAGTTGACGTAGTTGTATTTGGCAAACCAATCTGCCTTTCATATGTCCCAAATTACTAGGAATTGATTAATTATTATGCTGCAGCTAGTCTAATTTACATTCTATTAGTTAAGGGTTTCTCATACTGATATTCAATATTTTGTTTAAAGCTGCTTATTTTATGTGTCTCTTTTTTTTTTTTCGGGTCCCTGTTGCCAGCTTTTTAGTGTTCTACAGCTCTGATGTGTTATATGCTTGTTTACATAATATGAGTCTTGTAATTTCTTTTTAATTTTCCTCTAAAAGTGTCTTCTCTGTGTTTTACTTTTTATTTTTTTTCCTCGCCCTCCAAATTTGGAGTGATCTCTGCAATAACTATGAAATGGTACTGGTAACAACCAATAATCACAAAAATCTGTAAAACATAAAGGGGGAAAAAAAAGCTAGCTACAACTTTTCTGATCACTGTCATTAACCTCTCTTAATACTCCTTGATTTTAATTTGTTGGGTTGAACTTGGATGGATGGTAGGAAACACAAATTTATTTTACCTATCTTTCTTTCTCCTCCTCGCTCTCTTTTCTGATGATTTTAGATTCTACCTTTCTCTCTTATTCAATGTAAGAACCATTCAATTTTAGCCTTTGTTTACTAATTAATGTTTACCTTTTAATAACCTTCGAGCCTATTTCAATTGTACTGTAACACTAGTGCTTTCATTCATCAAATTGAAATCTACTGTCTGCTGCATTGAGGTAAATCTTAATTTTTATTAGTTACTATACTTAGGAATTAGCTCGACTAATTAAAAAGCCATTAGGGCCATCTTACTTGTTCATCTTCCATTTCAGTTTCAGAGCTTCTTTTGCTTAAATTTTGGGATTTTTTCCAAATTGTTATTACAAGTGTTTAATTATAAACCTTCTAAATATCTACTTGTCCATCTTCTACTACTCATCATTGACTTCTTTAAGTTTTTTTGAGGTGAAATGTAAACCTTCTAATATCTACTATTATAAGTGCTTAATTATAAGTCTTGGTTTTTTGTGTTGAAATGTAACCAGTCATGATCGTTGTAATAATGGTTTTTGTACTACGGTACTGAATATGTCCGTGTGATTAGATAATGAAAACTTTTTTGGGCTATGAGTAAGCGGAGAATTCATTTGGTGATATGAGCAATAAGGTAGTGGCAGATTTTGGCTGCAGCTGCTCTCTCGGGTGCAGAATGAGTCATGTTTTGACCATTTTTTCTTTTTATGCACGAGTTTTAGTTTTCAAGTCTTTTATTTTTATAAAAGATGAAGTACTAACTCAATTAAGTTGATCATTTTTTTCTCAACTACACGTTGTATGCTCATTAATCTTTGCCATTCTTTTCTTTACGCTTATCATAATTCTTCGACTAGGCTAAAATCTTACTGCACACAGAGTTTCTATAGAATAGAATATTGATCTTAGATTGAGTTTTATTACCGATTTAGTACACATACTCTTCCCGTTCTGTTTCTTATTGTTCTTTCCTTTTGGAATAGTCAAGTTATTACTAGTGCTATTGATTCTGAATCTCTTGAATTAGCATCAGAAAATGCTGAGGATCTTGAGGTATCTTTCTTGATTATGATAAATTATTATGTTTATGGCATCTGCTGACCTGGTATGTTTATAAGGGAAAAAAAAAAGATCTCTGGAGTTGCTAAGTTTTAGGATTTCTCCACTCTTCTTTTGGGATAAAGTGTTGCTTCTAGTGAACAATGATGGATTATTACTTCTTAATTGAACATATAGTTGGACATAGATTTTGTTCATTGTGACATCAGGAACTTAGAATGGATAGGTAAATATATTTAGCCGTACACACCTCTCTGTATGCATAAACTTTTGTCCTAGAAGTAGAATCTTTGTCATAGCCAACTCTTTTATCTGAAAATGGTGGCCAACTGAGATGGCTAGCAGTCAAGTAACTTAGTAATGGCCTACATTGCACTTTTATGTTCATTGATATAATTTTTCAGATACTCTAGTATTTGGTATCATAAAAACAATGAGGCTTCCTTATCATTTATTTTTGGGGATTAAGAATTATTTTATGTACTGCACAACTAGTTTATATATTAAGTGTTGCTCAGTACTAAGATGTGTGTATGAATCTGATGGCACAAAAGTAATTTTTCAGGTTAAAAATTTAATATTTTCCATTTACTTCATTGTCTATAGCTCTTTCTTTTATTTATTTGTTCTCATATATGCTTGCCTCATGGTCAGTCTGAAAACATCCACAAGCTTGATTAAATTGCATCAATTAGTATTTGGTATATATGTGAACTCGTTGATTGAAATTATTCTTAAGTTTAACTTCCTTTGCCCATAGAGACATGAATTAGTATTCCAAGGCCTTTTGTTCTTTTTGGCATCTGTTGTTTTGGCACAAATATTTTTGGTTCTTAAAAAGAAACAGTTTGAGAAGGTTCAATTGTCCGAAATGAATTTTTAGATCCGCGAATTTATCAACATCAAGTTTGTAAAAAGAATAAAATTTTTCTTGGCAATTATAATTATATTATGTAGGCGCACAAAACTTACGAAAAGTACATATATATATTGCTATAAGGGTGTCATTCTAAATCATAAAATTGTTAGTGTTGGTATTCATAAGTTGCTTCAGCTTCAAACATTACTATATAAGTTGAGTGAAATGTAGTAATTGATATAACAATGTAGATGAACACTCATTGAAATGATGAATTTATTAGCATGGTTTTCAAAATATTCAGTGTTTGTCTATATAATGTTGGATAAAAGAGTAATATTGTTAGAGTTCATTTGAAGTGCATAAAGTGTTTTGAATTATTATTAAACATATATGTTTAAATGAATGACAATAAGGCAGTTTACAATATGATTTTTGGTGAATAACTTGTTGCTTTGAATTGATGAGTACACTATGAAAGAGCTTTCGCGGCTTCATGATCAATGGACTACATATGTGGCCAAGTTAATTACAACCTACAATCGCGAGGTAATATATGAGTAATTTATGATTATTTTTACTTTCAAATATCCAAGAATTATTTTTTGTAGTATACTAATTGATTTTATGTACTTGTAGGTGGGAAAAAAATAAAGCCACGGATGTAAAGTCAGTGACATTCTTATGCTTCTTTTTGTTGGTTAATGTTTGGTGAAACTTAATTTAATACTTTGTTGTTTAAAGCTTGTCAAAAACTTAATTTTGTACTTACGTTTTTCTTTTCCAAACAATGGTGTACTTGAACTATGTGAATTTAAATGATGTAGTTGAGATGTTTATGAGATGTTTATGAGATGTTTATTCTATAAATTGTGTTGTGAGATTTGGTATGTTTAATATATTTTGAGGTTTCTTTTGGTTGTAAAACAAACAGAAAAATATAATTAAAATAAAAATATACTATTAAACCAAAAGTAGCATAAACATTATTAAATATTGATACTAAATATTTAAAACGATGTTGATAATTTTTTATATTATTGAGTCAGTGTGCTCCTAATACCATAGTCACATAAATCACTAACTTGCAAATAATATCATCAAATACTAACACTTCGTGTTATTATTTTGGTAATATTATAGTGACACAAATTACTAACACAAAAATCACTGACTCTAATTTTTAGTGTCGATGTGTTTTGGCTTAAGCATTACTAACAAAATTAATAAGTGTTAAGAAAAGTAATTATTGACACTAATTTGGCGTCAGTAAAGTCCATTTTTCTATTAGTGATTATAATTTTCTTCTAGTGATTATAATTTTCTTCTTTGAATTAGTGTTTAGAAAGTATTAGTGTTAGAAAATATTAATTTTAAATCATTATTGTAGGAATCGGGTTGGATGGGTATTAATGGTAATGAATGAATTGAAGATATTTAACTCTTAGAGCTTATATTGAATGAGAATATAAGATGATAATTATTGTTGGTGCAGTAATGATACTTTTGCATAATTATGTTGTTACTTTTCGATACTAGTTTTTGGTTTGTTTTTTTAATTGAAAGCACTTTTGCAATTTGATGGACTTGTGTATTTCATATTTAAATTTGACAATTGGTGTTAGACTTGTATTTTTTTGGGATTGATGTTGAAATTTTAATTTTTATTTATATTGATTAAATTTAAAATTGAGTATTTCATGTGAAAACTTAGGTTATTGTTATAAATTTACATATTGAGTTATATAATTTGAAATTTCAAGTTTTATTAAAAATATCTTTTAACATTTGTGATTTTAAATGTGGGAACCCGTAAAAAATCTATCGAGTACCATTGCGGATAATGTAATTGTAAATGGCTGATCAACAGAACTAACCTAATAACTCTAGCTTTAAACAATCAGAACTAATCGAATCAAGAAACACCAAGAAATCTTGATGATGATCAGTAAGAACAGAGAAAGATTATCAATCACAAGCTACCAGACTTGAAGGAAAAATTCACACTCTTTCATTAATCAAATCTGATTACACACAGACTGCACTTCAAGAGAAGATTACAAGAATTACACACGAAAAAGAATCACACCGAATGAGGGAGAAACGAATGAGAAATGGCTTTTATATCAGATGCCACAGGCCAGTGCTATTCACTCTGTTTCTATCGATTTCCAGAAGCCGAGTAACTAACTTTAACAACCTTGGCCACGTCAGCTAAAATTTGTCACACAGCACCCTTCAACTGAATGCAATCTACATAATAACCCACAAAGTTCTCATTCGATATCACTTTGGTCCCCCAAATCAGATAACTCTATCTTCACATTCTCCACCTTGCAGATCTAATTCAGTTGATTACTCACCATGAAAGCTGTTACAAAAAACCTTCAAACACTGCTGTTCACTCATGAACTTAGTTAGGTTTGGGCGAAATGCCCACAGAATTCACAAAGAACTCAAATTTGGCTGTTGGAAGTACTTTAGTGAGCATATTTGCAGGGTTCACATCTGTATGTATCTTTGAGATGACCACAGTGCCTTTTGCACCTTCATCTCTAATGAATTGTAACTTTACATCTACGTGCTTAGTCCTCTCATGATACATTTGATTCTTAACCAACTGTATAGCACTTTGGTTATCACAGAAAATCTGAACTGATTTCTGATTTAATCATAGCTCATTGAGGATACCTTTGAGCCACATAGATTCCTTGGTTGCTTCTGTTATTGCTACGAATTCAGCCTCTGTTGAAGATAGAGCCACCACAGTCTGTAGAGATGATTTCCAACTAATCATGCAATTATCCAACATAAACAGATACCCTGTAGTTGACTTCCTTCTATCCAAGTCCCCAGCAAAGTCAGAGTCCACATATCCCACCACTTCACTTACAGCTTGGTTAGATCTTCCAAACAGCAACCCATGGCTTGATGTACCCCTGAGATACCTCAATATCCACTTAACAGCATCCCAATGTATTTTATTTGGAGAGCTTAGAAACCTGCTGACTGCTCCTACTGCAAAAGCTATATCTGGTCTGGTACACACCATTGCATACATAAGGCTCTCCACAGCCTGTGCATATGGTATTTCTTCCATTTTGAGCTTATCCTTGATAGTATCTGATGCTTGCGACATAGACAATTTGAACTGAGTACCAAGGGGAGTTAGAACAGGTTTGCAGTGTTGCGTGTTAAACCTTTCTAACACCTTCTTGACATACTTTTCTTAACTCAAGAAAAGTGCACCAGTAGTTCTATTCCTTGTGATCTCAATCCCAAAAATCCTTTTTGCACTGCCAAGATCTTTCATCTCGAATTCACGGTTCAGCAGTTGCTTGAGCTTGTCAATCTCAATTTTATGTTTGCTTGCAATTAGTATATCATCCACATAAAGAAGCAAATATACAGCTCCACCTTGATTAGAGCCACCATAGTACACACAGCTATCATACTTGCTCTTGTGGTAGCCATTAGTCACCATAAACTTATCAAACCTTCTATACCACTGTCTATGGGATTGCTTGAGTCCATATAGTGACTTGTGCAGCAAACAAACATGATTTTCCTTTCCCTTTTCTACAAAGCCTTCAGGTTGAGTCATCAGAATCTGCTCTTCAAGCTTTCCATTTAGAAAAGCGGTTTTAACATCCATTTGCTCAAGTTCCATATCAAGCAGTGCCACCATAGCTAATATAAGTCTGATGGAACTATGTTTGACCACAGGGGAGAATATCTCATTAAAGTCTACACCCTCTCTCTGTGTAAAACCTCTAGCCACAAGCCTTGCCTTGAATTTTGAAGGTTCCACTCCAGTGATACCTTCTTTTTTCTTGAAAATCCATTTGCAGCTGACCAGCTTCTTGTCACCTGGATTTGGTACAAGTGTCCAGGTCTGATTCCTGTGTAAAGAGTCCATCTCTTCTTTTATTGCCTCAATTCATTTATGACAGTTCTCACTTTTAATAGCTTCTGAATAAGTAGCAGGTTCCTCAATTGATATATCCTCTGCACTCATTAGTGCATAGGCAATTAGATCTGCATAACCATACCTCATAGGTGCCTTTGTTTGCCTTCTTCTTCTATCTCTGGCTAGTTGATAGTTCTGCAAATCAATTTGTTGTGATTCTAGTTCTTCAGCAGCTTCAGTTTCATCAGATAGACCAGCTTCAGCATTATATGTATCCATTTCTTCATCCCTAGCCCTAAGGAACTCCACCTTAAGCTTGGAAGACTCAGTTGACTTGTTCATATCTCTTACAACATGCATATCAGTTTCTGTTATTTTCTTTCCAGCTTTAACTATATCTGCTTCATTGAAAATAACATCTCTACTAATGATGCACCTTCCAGGCTGCCCGCACCAGATTCTGTATCCTTTGACACCATCAGGGTAACCCACAAAGAAACCTTTCAAGGCTCTAGGTTCAAGTTTGCCTTGATTTACATGTACATAAGCAGGGCATCCAAAGATTCTAAGGTTGTCATATCTTGCAGGCCTCCCTGACCACATCTCCTCTGGTGTTTTGAAACCAATGGCTGATGAAGGACTCATGTTGACTAGATAGCAAGCAGTACTCACAGCTTCTGCCCAAAACCTCCTTGGGAGGTTAGAATTAACCAACATGCATTTGGTTTTATCAACAAGGGTCCTGTTCATCCTTTCTGCTAAGCCATTTTGCTGGGGAGTGTATCTGACAGTTTTATACCTTAGAATTCCATTCTTTTGACAAAAATCTTCAAACTCCTTGTTACAGAACTCCAGGCCATTATCAGTTCTTAAGGCCTTCAGCTTCCTTCCACTCTGATTTTCTACCAAGGCTTTCCAACCCATAAACTTTCCTAAGGCTTGATCCTTGGTTTTCAAAACATAGAGCCACACCTTCCTCGAATAGTCATCAATCAAGGTCATAAAATATCTCCCCCATGACAGAGATGACACCTGAGCTGGCCCCCATAGATCAGAGTGTACATAGTCTAAGACACATTTAGATCTATGCACCTCTTTTGGAAACTTGGTTCTGTGTGCCTTCCCAAAGACACAATTCTCACAAAAGTCAAGGCTACCTATCTTATCCCCACACAATAAACCCTGCCTTTCAAGTTCTTGCAGCCCTTTAACACTTATATGGCCAAGTCTGAGATGCCAAAGTTTTGTTTTATCTATATCTGATTCAGCTGTCATTGCTGCATCTCCAGGAATAGAAAAACTAGTTAACACATATAGCCCATTCCTCTTTTCACCTTTCATCATGATATAGTCCCCTTTAGTCACTCTTATACCACCATTATCAGACTTAAATGAATATCCAGAACTGTCTAACATGCCTAGGGATATCAGATTTATCTTTAACTCAAGGGCATGTCTAACACCATGTAAAGTTCTAACTACTCCATCAAACATTCTTATCTTAACAGACCCTAGACCAACAATTTTACACTCATTGTTATTTCCCATGAGAACTCTATCACCATTGACAGATTCATATTCATAGAAAAAGGACCTATTGGGACAAATGTGAAAAGAACAACCTGAATCTAACACCCACTGACCTTCTAGGTTTCCTTTTGATGCTATTAACAAATCAGCACTACGATAACCATCATCTGATGAGTCATCTGATGCCACAGCTGCATCTCCTAACTTTCCTTGATTCTCCCTTTTCTTCTTTTTTGTACAGTCTTTGATGTAATGGCCTTCTTTTCTACAGTAGAAGCACTTCCTTTTCTTTTTCTTCTTTTCTTCCTCTTGGCTCTTTCCCTAACCCTTTCTTTGATTCTTATTCTTCTGATCTTTCTTCTTTACAGTCCTGGCAATCAAACCTTCCCCATTACTGACTTCATGCCCATTGTTTCTCTGAATCTCTTTTGAGCTCAATGATGCCTTAACATCTTCTAGGGTCAATGCTGTTCTACCATACAACATTGTATCTACAAAACCTTTATAGGATTGAGGCAGTGAGCTTAGCAAAAAAAATGCTTTGTCTTCATCGCCAATCTTCACATTTTCAACCCCTTCAAGATCAAGAATGATCTTGTTGAAGGTATCAATGTGTTCTTGGATGGTCACACCTTCCTTCATTGAAAAAGTATATAGTTTCTTTTTCAATAAAAGTCTGTGTGCAAGGGATTTCTTCATGCATAGTGCCTCCACCTTGTTCCATATCCCCTGAGCCATTCTTTCTTCAGAGATCTCCCTTAATATTGAGTCACTGAGACTCAAAATTAAGGTATTGTGGGCTCCATTCTGAATCTGCTTCTTCTTCTCATCAAGTAAAGAACTTGAAGCTCCGTTAGGGTCATCTTCTTCCAGAGCAGACTCAAGACCCTGATGAACAAGCAGAGCTCTCATCTTCATCTTCTAGAGTGAGAAATCACAACCAATGGTGAACTTCTCGATCTCTAGCTTTGGAAGTGACATTGGCCAAGATTTCACCAAGGCTCTGATACCACTTGATGTAATTGTAAATGGCTGATCAACAGAACTAACCTAATAACTCACTTTAAACAATCAGAACTAATCGAATCAAGAAACACCAAGAAATCTTGATGATGATCAGTAAGAACAGAGAAAGATTATCAATCACAAGCTATCATACTTGAAGGAAAAATTCACACTCTTTCATTAATCAAATCTGATTACACACAGACTGCACTTCAAGAGAAGATTACAAGAATTACACACAAAAAAGAATCACACCGAATGAGGGAGAAACGAATGAGAAATGGCTTTTATATCAGATGCCACAGGCCAGTGCTATTCACTCTGTTTCTATCGATTTCCAGAAACCGAGTAACTAACTTTAACAACCTTGGCCACGTCAGCTAAAATTTGTCACACAGCACCCTTCAACTGAATGCAATCTGCATAATAACCCACAAAGTTCTCATTCGATATCACTTTGGTCCCCCAAATCAGATAACTCTATCTTCACAGCGGATTTGATAATTGTCAAAACCCACAGCAAGCAAGTAAGTTTTCTTAAAAAATTAAAACCCACGGTAGGTTGCATGTAGGTTTGATAATTTAAATTTTGTGCGGGTACAGGTTAGGTAATAGCAAACCAACAGTGGGCGGAGACCGTTGCCATCCCTAATTGGGGTGTGAATGAATACCAAATTGACGCTGTGAATGGCATATAAATATTGGGTAAATTTGATAGGCTGATATGCCTTTGCAGCCAATTCAAATCCACTTCAACTTCCTTAAAATGAGCATTGACATTTCCTTTTAGATGATGCGTATATATAATGTACCTTGCACTTGGAAATACTTTATTAACTCCTTTTTTAATGCTTTCATAGCAATCAGAAATGAATACCAGATTAGGAGCATCACCAATGGACTCTCTCAACTTTATAAAAAATCGTTCTGATGAAGCGTCATTCTCACTATCAATTACATCAAATGCAACATGGCAGAGTTGATTGTTACGATAAAGAGATGTTACAATGAATAATGTTCATTTAAATTTACCCTTTGTGAATGTACCATCAACTACAATAATAGGCCTAATAATGTTCATTTAAAAAGCTCTTTTTTTGCCGTTCATATACTCAAAATGACCATCTATCAATTCCTTCCATAATCCATCATAACATATTTGAAGAGCAATGACTTTATTAAGCCGAATAATTTAAGAAAAAATAAAAAATTATTACCTAATTAAAAAAATATTGTCAAAATATGTGGTAGGTGCCTGTCGCACATTTTTTGAGTTCGTCTTCTAACTTGTTTTTACTCAAAATACTCACGTAAATTTCAAATAATCAAAATAAAAAAAACATACATTGTGTAAAAAAATAAACACTAACTTTAATTGATAATTTTATCTATGTAATTATGTTTGTTTCATAAATTTTGTGAGTAGAGGGTGGTAAATTTTGGTGAGCTTTTGTTGGTAGGTCTAAGGGTAATTAGGTCTAAATATTACATGTGTTGCTAGATATGATAGAAAAACTTAGGACGGCTAATTTTTAAAAACACCTAAACTTTTGGGTTATTGTTATAAATTTCCCAATGAAGAATGGCTAATAAAATTTGATCTCGATTGTTCTTGTCTTCCTTTTAGCCCTTAACCTTTAATATCTTCCATCAACACAAATATTGATTTAGAAGCACGATATTATTCATTTAAATCTAAACAATTTTTTTTCATTTATATTTATTTAAAAAGGTAGGGGTGAGCAAATATTAAATTAATTTTTTAGCTCATATCTTTTTCAATTTTTCAAATTTAGTAGCTAGCCAAATTCAAATATACTTTAAAAAAGAAAAAAGGAGAGAGGGAGTAAAACTTATATCAATTTTCAATCTTCCTACCTTCTCCAGCATTCGAACTAGAATCACTCAGTCAATTGGATTATATATTAATAGAAACGAATTGAAAACACAATGATTAGATAAATAATCATATAGTGAAAATAAAGAGAGGGTTTATCTAATAAGCAAATACCTTAAAAAAGTAATTACCTTTTTTTTCCATATATTCTTAATGAATTAAAATAAAATCTCGAAAGGAAATTGGTAAAATATTTATTAGATGTTTCCTAGAGTGGGGGAAAAAAAATAAACTACAGTACATTCATCTTTTTGGACTCTTGTTAGTCCCTAGTAAAGCTGAAAAGACTAATTATCCGCATTTGTCTCAACATAAATCTTGAATAAACAGGGGGCGAGTCGACAAGTTTTGAAACCCTTCTGTCTTATATATATGTATACATATACATATATATAGATATGTATATATATATATATATATATATATAATAATATGTAGATATTTTGCTTAGCATGTGTGTCACATGTAGGATGCCTTAGAGATAAGGATGAGTGTGTGATGTGACACAAAGTATAAAGTAGATTCCTTAGAGATAAGGATCTACAGTGTGTAACAACTGTAAAGTAGATTCCTTAAACAGAGATATTATTTATGAAAGCCAAACTATTACAATGCTTGGGAGAAGAGGCTCCAAGACTCGATGCCTCTTACACTAACTTAGGTTCCCTTTTATAGGCACAAGGGAACTACTGTTACATACTATTACACACTGTAGATCCTTATCACTAAGGAATCTACTTTACAGTTGTTACACACTGTAGATCCTTATCTCTAAGGAATCTACTTTATACTTTGTGTCACATCACACACTCATCCTTATCTCTAAGGCATCCTACATGTGACACACATGCTAAGCAAAATATCTACATATTATTATCACCACTGCTTTCACTGCGGGGTCCACTATGCTTCCGCAAGCTAGTGATGGCTGTACTGGTGGAGGGCTGTGATGGAGAGGGAGGTTCTTCATGTGCAGGCTGGGGCCACTAATCCCAGTCCTGGTCATCCATCCAATGCTCGATCTCGGCTTCCCAGTCGTCTTCTTCAGCAAGCTTCCATGGCTCTATATCCTCTAGACGATCTTGCCTCATGAGATAATCCGAGTAGTTATCGATGGTGTCTCGGATATTTGATAGGTCGTCGTGGAGGTATATGTTCCGTAGTTCCTCACGGTAGTATAGGTCAGGAGTTGTTCGGACTGCAGGAGAAAGGGGGCTATGGGTATTGTACATGGGAGAAGTCCCGTATACTTCTGCTAGAGCCTTTCTTGCAGTAAGGCAACCGGTCCACATAGAGTCAATGTTGACCTCTGTGTGGTCATGGCTGATTACCTGGATGAGCGGAGGCTCCTTTCTTCCCCATATATCATTGAGTTTAACAATGATAATGGTGGTGTGGGTAATCTGCTGACCGTCAAGGAGAGTGAGGGTGAGGATGTCCTTGAAGATGGGAGCCATCATTCTGTCGAACCATCTTCCTCTGTTGTAACGTCTGCTGACGTGGATCGTATATGGTTCAAACAGTATGGCAACTGGGTAGAGATTCAACCAGTACCAGAAGACGTAGTACGCCTGTGGGGTAATGTCACAGATGACATAATGTCCCCAGTTGGTGTCTTCGTCCACAACATGATGGAACTGGTGGCTTAGCTTGAAGACCGTTTCATGCATTTGGTCTGGATTTGGATGTGGTTCGAATGGCCTGTGGGAAAGGCGCTTGTAGCCTGGCCTGAACTCTTGTCTGGCCATGAGCTGCCACATTCGCCATGTGAGTTTCTGATCCCACGGATCTCCCTTGTAGTTGGTGACCTTCTGGAAGATCACTTCCTGTACTTCTGGTGGTAACCAGGAGATAAATATTTGGAGGCTGCCGAGGAGCTTCTCCTTAACCGTTTGTCCTCGTGAGCATTCTCCTTTGTAGGTGTTGGGGAGCTTTCTGTTAATCATCATGACAGGTCGAGAGAGAAAGTCCGCAACTGTGTTAGACTCTCCTTTGATGTGTTTGACATCAAAGCTAAACCTGGAGAGTGACTCGGACCACCGTGCGAGTTGAGGGTCTGGGATTTCTCCTTCCTTTCTTCTGAGAAGTCCCTGTAGGTACTTGTAGTCTGTTTCAATGGTGAAGTGATCAAGGGAGAGGAAGAACTGGAACTTCCTGATTCCTTTTACGACTGCAAGCACTTCTTTCTTTGATGAAGGGTAGTGAGCTTGGGAGTCATTGAACTGGCCAGATTTATAGCCACAGACTCTCCTGTTTCCATTGGATTCCTCGATGAGCAGTGCACCCCAATAATTGCCACTTGCGTCTGTCTGCAAGATAAGATTTCCTTTATCGGGAATCTTTAAAGGTGGCAGGTGCTGGCATCTTTGCTTTAGGTCCTGTACTGCTTTTGTCGCATCATCTGACCACTGAGGGGCACCCTTCTTTAGGTGCTTTGACACTTTACTTGTCATGGTGGAGAGATTCTGCACATGGTCGGCCGCATAGTTTATTATCCCGAGAAACTGCTGTATCTGCTTTCTGCTCGACAGTTGATCCGGGAATTGCGCAATCTTTTCAGCGATGTGCGGTTGAGGAATGATGTACCCTTCTTTTATATGGAGACCAAGGAAATCCACCTCATAAAGTCCTATCTTCATTTTTGACTCAGATAGGGCCAGGCCATGTTTGTAGGTGAGTTCCTTGAATCTTGACAGGTGTAAAGCATGCGTCTCGTCATCAGGGCTGAAGATGAGTGCATCGTCTATGTAGATAAGGCAGAAGTCACTAATGGACCTGTACACCTCATCCATTCTGTTCTGGAATTCTGACGGTGCATTCTTTAGACCGAAAGGCATCACGTTCCATTCGTAATGCCCATGGGGGACCACAAAAGCAGTCTTATGTCTGTCTTCTTCCTTGATTCCAATCTGCCAGAATCCTGACTTCATATCAAATTTGGAGAAGACCTTAGCTCCTGCTATCTGCTTTAGTAGGTGGGTCCGCCTTGGAATGGGATATCTGATATCCTGGAGACAGTCGTTCAGCTTCCTGTAGTCGATGACTAATCTCTTCTTGCCTCGAACCTGTTCAGAGTGTTTGTTGACATAGAAGGCTGGGCTGGCCCAATTAGACTTAGAGGGCCGAATGAGTTTGAGATCCAACAGGGCCTGAATCTCCTGTTTGCACAGCTCTTCGTCATGTGGCATACCTGGATGCGATGCCGTCTGATGTGGCATAGTCCATCCATGCTTGTAGGGTAAGGCCACGAAATGCTGTTCTCGAGCCCAGAACTGGTTTGGGACTTCAGCACAGCATTCCTGTAGTTCCTAGACTTGGGCTTCAAACATATGGATAGGGTTTTTTGTAGGCTTTGGGAAATATTCACCCCCCCCAAAAACGGTTTGTTTGGAGACCCAAGGAACCTGCATAACCCGTCCCGTAGGGCTATCAGGAGAAGGAAGGGTGTAAGTGAACCCTTCGGGAAAGAAAGCAAAGGGGGCCACTTGACTAAGAAAGTCAGTGCCCAAGAGGATGTCTTCACCTGGTTGGTCAAAGGCAAAGAATCCATGTCTTAAGCCGAAAGGCAGTATGGACAGTGGGCGTGTATATTTTCGGCTGTAGAAGTCTGTTCCGCCGGCAGAGGTGAAAGAGACTTTGGTAGGGATATAGCAGGACTTTGGGACACACTTATGGTAAATAAGGGAGCAGGCTGCACCAGTATCTAAGAGTGCAGTGAGGGCTATTTGTGTGTCAGCTGTGGGTTGAAGGACTACCTTGATGTATGGTCTGAAGTAATCAGCAGGCTGCATAGTTGGATCCTCAGGGTAAGAGGCCTTGAGGACATGCAGGGGATCTGCTTCAGTCTCAGAGTCAGACTCCGTGTTAGTGTCGGTAGAGTCGGAGTCACTGCTGATATCATCATGGGTGAAAGCCATTATGGCACCCATAGGCTCGTCAGTCCATCTGTACCAATCATCATCGAAGTCATCGTCTTCAATGAGATGTAGGAGCTTTGCAGGTATCTTCTTCTTTGATTTGCAATTTTTTGCATAGTGCCCCTTTTTGCCACAGATGAAGCATCTTCCTGAGCCTTTCTGCTTCTTCTTTGAGCCCTTTTTGATGTACCTGTACTTCTTGCCTTTATATGGTTTCCATGCTTTCTTTGGTTTCTTAGGCTTCGTTGGGCAGTAGCATTTCTTTTCTTCCTGTCTACAACCGAATTTGTTAGGTTCGGTGTTACAGAAAGTCTGTAGGGATGTCTTCTCTATCTGCTTCATGTGCTTCCTAAGTTCCTGGGATCGGCAATGAGTCTGAACAAGTTCCATTGCTATCTGGAAGATCCCGGCCAAGCTGAGGGAGGATAAGTCAGTTATTCCATCAGCTTTGAACTTAGCTTCCACCATTTCTGCAACAGGTCCAGGCATATTCAGCATGAATGCCCGATGAATGGTGTCTGAATGATTAGTGAAGAGAAAATACAGTCTCTCCTGCTCGACGTAATATTCTTCAATCTTTCGTACGTCACAGCATTTATTCAGGAGGAACTGTTTTTCTGCTACCTCTGATTCTTTATCGAAATATCCGATAAAGTCATGTGTGAGGCTTTGGAGGACAGCCTTGCATGGCTCCTCTCTGCTGAGCAGATATTCCCTTTGATCAGGTGTGAGCTTGACGCTCCACCATCGCCTTATAGATCCGACAAACCCTGCTATGAGTCTGAGGACCGCTGCCCTTTTAGAGAGCTGTGGAGCTCTCTGACATTCTCCTTCGTACCAGGCCATCATCTTTTCGAAATAAGCCAATCTGTCCTTTGGCTTCATTCCGTCTATGCTCCAGAAAGCTTTGCCTGTTGTTGAGTGACCAATCTGAACTCTGGTCTCCCATTCTTCTCCTTGTGGTACTTCTTCAGCATGTTCCATAGTCTGGTCATATCCTTCTGGTCGTCCAGGGTCTGCACCAACTCCAGAAGCCGCAGGCTGTGGAGGAGGAGGATTGGTTACTCCTGATGGTGGTGGTGCAGGTACCTGTCTGTTAGGATCGGAGGTTTGGCCAGAGTCTGGGGTAGAAGGTGCTGTAGCCGTGAACCTTCTTCTAGTATCCACATAGAATGGGTTGGCAGTTGGTCTTTGCATCATTACTGGAATAGGCTCTTCAATTTGTTCGATGGAGCCTGGGTCAGTGCCGCTGCTATCAGCGTCATCATCATCCCATCCTGTAGGCAGAATAGGATCTGGGTACTGAGGTGGAGGAGCGTAGCTTCTCCAGAATGCCTTCTGACAGTTGCCAGAAGCATTTTCCTCCCATATATGCCAAGGCTTGCTTGGCTTGCTTTTCCAGTGCCTGGAGACCTTCTTTTTTGTGTAGCACTCTAGCGTCCTGTTCATTTCTTCTGTGGACGCTGCTCCTGTCATATGGAACATTTTGATCGGCCTAGAACGTTCATGGAGCTCAGAGAGCTGGTGGCCGCTCATCTTATGGGTCTTGCTGACTTTCTTCATCTGTTTCCTGATGGAAACAAGCTCTGCAAGGATCTGTTGCTGATTTAGAAGCATTTCGTTCAGGGACTGATTCTGTTCAACAGCATTCAGATTCTGCCAGTTGACCGCCTTCTCAATGGGGCCAAAATCAGCAGGGCTTGTTTTCTGTATGAGCCATTTGGAAACAGTAAGACCTCCTGAAATGTCCCGGACTACCTCGTTGTCAACATCAGGTGCGTTGATCATTGAGATAGATCCCATATGTCTATAGGAGCTGGTTCGTCTAGGCATATGAGTGCATTTCTCAGGTCGCCTTCCTTCAAGTTGGCACCTTTCACAGGGGTAGATAGGGGTTGTTTCTAAGGGAAAAGAAACAGATACCCGTCCATCTTGGAGCTTATCTACCTTTGGGGTTTCATGTAGCTGCAGAGGTTTATTGCTTGTCTCATACTCGTTAATCCATCTAGGGGGAAACAGTAGTTGATTCTGTTTGTAAGCCCTAGGCTGGATTATTCTTCCTTCTCCAGCAATAAATCTGGTAATTGGTTTCCCAGTACTCTGCATGGAGAACATGTGGGTCTGGACCTTGTAGGTCATGGAGTGGTGTATTGCTAATGCCGACTCATCTGGTCTCATTGCGAGGCCATGGAGCTGGATGAGTATTTTTATGGCATCTGAGAGAGATGGTCTGCTTAGATCGAGAGTGAAGTTGGGCTCGATCTGTAGGACTATGTGGCCTTTGTTGAGTCCTGCTTCGACTGCAGTGATATATATATATATATATATATATATATATATATATATATATATATATATATATATATATATACATATCTATATATATGTATATGCATGGGCGGACCTAGCTAAGGCCCAGGAGGGGCTTCAACCCCTTCTGAGCTATTAATTTTTCTTTTAAAAAGTACTCAAAACCCTTTCTAAATGAGTTAAAACAATTTAGACACACTTTTTATATTGTAAAAGATTTGTAGTTTAATGGTAAAAGTGTTATGTGATGGTTTTAGAGTATTGGTTTAAATCTCTATAGCCACATTATTTTGGTTTTTTAAATATTTTATGAGAATTACTTGGAAAAATGATACTTTCAAGCATGTAAAAAAAAATAATTTATTACAATTATTATTTAAAATTTAAAAGAAAAAATGAAACTTGAATTTATAAGACTTAAAATATGTTCGAGTGAATATTTAAAAAAGCCTAAATTAAATAATTTTTTTTGAACCAAGCCCCCCCTAATTTAATTATCTGGGTCCGCTACTGTGTATATGTATATATATATATATATATATATATATATATATATATATATATATATATATATATGATCGGAAGGACGATAGTGTTCTCAGTCAAGCATACAAGTCAAGATTTTAATAAGTCAAATTAATTATTCGGCTTATCCAATTTTACTTTATAGTCTGAGTACGTGGCGTTGTTGCATACCAGTTCGATGAAGCTCACGAGTAAACTCGGAACTTCCCTTAGGACCACTCCTTGGACTTATAACTGCCAAGATATAGAGCCCGCACTATGCTGGTTTCCAGCCAATATACTATATTGTTTAAGTTCTTTATCAATTTATTGCAAGCCTAGCAACAGTTTGGCTCTAAGGGTTGCATACACAGTACCAGATCTGGAATCCCAGAAATGGTGCTCTGAGGAAGGAGGGAGAGAGAAGATTTACAACTGTGGGGAGAGATCCGGTCTCTATGCCACAGAGGAGTAATAGCAGTTTATATGGCAGATCTGAAACAATTCAGTCCGCAAGCATGCATAAAACAGATCTAAGAAATATAAATCATACACCCTTAGATCTATGCTTTAAAATAAAATTATTACAACTTTGAACAAATAATTGAAAGCTTTAAATATGAATCAAATGCTTACATAAATTCTTTAATCTTCAAACTTGTTCTTTAAGATCCGAATGCTTTTAAAAGGATAAGAAGAAAGTTGAAAGCTTTAAGTTTGATCCTCGAACTAAGAACAGGAAAGTTTCCTTGATGTTCTTTGTTCTACAAACTAGAGAGAAATCTTTTAGAGAGAGAAAATAAGAGAGAAGGGAGAGAATGCTCAAAATAGTTCGGATCCCTTCAACTGAAGGTTAAGAGGAACTATATACCTCAGATCCGTTACAATAAATGAAATGATTTAAAGTATACCAACTTCAAGTGGGTGGACCAGGCATAGGGGATAAGATCCACAAATTCCACTGGTGGAGAAGGCATCTTTGCTTTTCGGTGCTTTAATTGATGAGGCCTCACGTTCGTGGGACCCCAGCATCTTTGACAATCTTTACAAAGAGACAAAAATATTTGTCTTCACAGCTTTTCCCGTAAAGGGTAGTGAGTGAAGGAAGACAAGTATCTTTGTATGTGATACAAGTAGAATATACATTAGAGATGAACAAATATAAAAGGAAAATACTCTTTTTTTTTTTTTTGCTGTACAGGATTACAGAAACAATAATGCAAATACAAGGGAAATTATTTACAATGCTTTATGGGAGTGAGGATACCGAAACAATTGTCTTCGTTATCGTCACCCCAGAGATACAACTTCCTCTTCATCTGAAGACTTGGCCGCAGAGGATGCAGACTCTGATCTGGAAGAGAGGAGCTGCTTCATGACTTTAAAATATTCTTCTTCGGTCTTGGCTGAGGCCAATAGGGATTGGGCCTTTGACTTTTGACTCAAGAAGGTAGATTAGGCTTTTGTTTCTTCAATAGAGGGAGTCATATGGCCATGGGTAGATAGCCATTTAAGGACAATAGGTTCAGTCAATTTTGACTGTTCATCGAACTTAGACCACCACTTGACTTTGAACGTTCTTTGGATAATCATTTGGGCTTCCTGGTTGTGATAGCGAAGGTTCCACATCCAAACCCAAGGGAGAAAAAAATTAGTACAGAAATAGAGAAATGGAGAAAATCTCTTTTCTGACTGGGAAGGTTTATAATGGGCTTTGAAGATATCTAAACAGGTAACAGCATTGCGGGTTAGTATTTCGGAGCATGGGCCGAAATAGTTCCACCATTGATGAAACCAGTTTGGAAGGCTTTGCACAGTTATTTTTGAATGAAAGAAAAATAACCATGAGTGGGATTTTTTAGGATTTTGGATCATAAAGGTATTAAACCAGGCCTGCTGATAGTCCCAGTAGGAGAAAGAGGGGCAATGGTTTAATTGGGCTTTAAAAGAAACAGGGAAATTTTTGGTTTTATGGAGTTGATCACCCCATTGGTTTGGGCTTATAACTCTAAGGATGGTTGCTGTAGAATATGCCGGATCAGTATGGTTTTCACCGAGAAAGAAATGTTTGAATTTAACTGATTCGGTGATTTCGAGAATGCTTTGATAATAGGGTTGGGGTTTTGATAAATCCCATGGTTTGAAAAACCAACCCTTTGGAAAAGTCTTTGAGAGTGCAATAAATGGATCAGCATGGTAAAATCCATCTTCAATAGATAAAATATTTTGTTGATGAATTTTATCATACCAAATCGCTCTTTGTGAAGGTTTCGATTGTGAAATCACAATTTGAGAAGATGAACCTTCACTTGGAATTATTTCTTTAGAAGAACTTGCTTTTTTAGACAAATGAATCTTTGGAATTTCTTTAGAAATAACTTCTTCTTCTTTCTCAGATTTCTGAGAAAGAGTTTTGCTTTGTGAAAAACTTTGAAGTGCTAATAAAAGGTCAGGAGACTGGGAAAGGGAAGTAATCCATTCCTGTACCTGATCATAAAAGGCGGCGGCCTTGACTTTGGCTTCATCTTCTTGAATCATGTCGATCCATGACTTTACAGGTATTGCTGAGGACAGCAATTTTTCTTTGGGATCTTTAGGGGATTGGTCTTTAGGAGAAGAAGGAGGCATCGGGTCAATAAGTTTCCCTTTGCCTTGTCTTTTTTCTTTGGGGCCATTATCTGTTTTGGAAAAATTCTCTGGTCAGAAAATCTGGCACAAAATTCTTTTCACCTTTTATAAATTCTATATCAAAATCAAAAACACTTCAAATTGCTTGCCATCGTGCAAAAATCTGTTTTGATGCAACATTCTGAACATCTTTTTCCAAAACATGCTTTGCAGCTTTGCAATCAATTCGAAGTAAAAATTTTTGATTTAATAAATCACTTTGAAATTTTGAAATGCATAAAACAATAGATAATATCTCTTTTTTGATAGTTGAATAATTCTTCTGACAATCATTCCAATGTGCAGAAACATATTGAACTATCTGCTCTTTACCATTTTCTACTTGCTTTAGAATTCCACCAAAACCTAAGTCTGATGCATCAGTTTCTACAACCTTAGGTAATGCAGGATTAGCAAGATATAAACATGGAATGCTCTTTACACTATTCTTTATTAATCTAACAGCTTTAGTATGCTCTTCAGTCCACTCAACAGGTTTCTTTTTTAACCTATCATGCAAAGGTTTAGAAATCCTATTAATATTGGGACAGAAATCAAGCACATAATTTAAACTACCAAGAAATCTTTGCAATTGCGTCTTATCAAGAATCTTATCAGGAAACTTGTCAGCAAATGCAAGGGATCTTTCTATAGGGGTAATGGTTCCTTTGGTAATGTAATGACCTAAGAACCTAATCTTTGTTTGAAACAAAGAGACTTTAGTACTAGATACTGCTAAACCAGCACTTCTAGTTGTATAGTAAAAGGTCTTTAAATGTTTGAAATGTTGTTCAACCGATTTGGAAAAGACCAACACATCATCTATGTAGACTATACAGAAATCAGAATAAGGGTTATAAATATCATTCATAACTCTTTGAAATTCTGATGGCGCGTTCTTTAAACCAAATGGCATAACGGTCCACTCGTACTGTCCGAATGGAACAGTAAAAGCAGTTTTGTACCTATCTTTAGGATGGATCTGTATTTGCCAAAATCCCGATTTCATATCGAATTTGGAAAATACAAAAGCAGAATGTAGCTTTTGAAGAAGGTCTTTCTTATTGGGAATAGGGTACCTAATCCACTTAAGTGCTTTATTAAGGGGCTTGTAGTTGATCACCAATCTAGGAGTACCTCTTTCTATTTCTGAATTTTTGTTCACATAGAAAGCGGCACAAGACCAGGGAGACCTAGATTTGACTATGAGACCCTTAGACTCTAAGTCTTTCATTTCAGTTCTACAGTGTTGCTCCAGTTCAAGGTTCATTTGAATTGGGCGGGCTTTAGTTGGAATTTTTCTATCATCAAATCCAACTTCATAAGGCAAATCTACCATGTGGTGTTTCCTTTTCCAAAAGGCAGAGGGTAGATTAGCACAAATTTCTTTATCAATAAGAGCTTTGAAATCAGAAATCTTTCTTTGAACAAATTTATCTTCAAGTTGATCATTAATACGATGCAAATTTAAATCCTTCTTTAAATCGATCAAATCATCTTGTTTTGTTTTTAGTAAAACGTTAATCTGATTTTTATAAATAGAACATGCTTTGACAACATTTAAATTCCTTGTTTTTGGTTTTTCGAGAAAAGGGAAAAAAAGTCTTTTTTCATTTGCTTTAAATGATATGCTATCATAATTTACAGTATAAGGAGTAATGAGGTTTATAAAAGGAGTTCCTAAGATGACTATATGATGAATGTCATTAGTCAAAACAAATGAAGTCCTAAATTCAAAACCATCATTTCTTATGGATGCATCTACTTTAGAAGAAATTCTTAATTTCGAATTATTTGCTGCAGAAAGTATTTCTTTAGTTGTCTCATGAAACCTTCTGGGAACAAAATCTTCTTTAATGCAATTTAAATCGGCACCAGTGTCAAATAATGCA
Organism: Murraya paniculata; assembly: GCA_030449075.1. Classification (NCBI taxonomy): domain Eukaryota; kingdom Viridiplantae; phylum Streptophyta; class Magnoliopsida; order Sapindales; family Rutaceae; genus Murraya; species Murraya paniculata. Next base: position 1,036,651 of record JAEVFN010000011.1, on the reverse strand, counting down.
ACTGTGTCAATTTTCAAATCTTTGAAAACAATAGTCACTTTAATCAAATATTTTCTAATCGTGATCTGCCTTAGGATAGCTAAGAAATTCTCAGGCAGAAACTCTATACTATCTAGGTTGTGATCCTCATCTAATTTTGGATCTGCTTTGTCAGATTCAGGTTCTGATTCTGATTCTTTGTCTTTGACCGAATGGTCTTCCAATTGCTTTTGCAAAAGTAACTGGATGATATCAGAATCGGCTTTTTGTTTTTCCTTCAAACTCTTTATTTCTAACTTGACATCATTGATCTCTTTTTGGAGATCTTGAATAGAGGGAGTTGACTTTTTGGGCTTTTTCTTACTTAAGATCTCAGTAAGGTCATAGGCAGACTTTTTGACTATGGGGATTTTAGAAGATGACTCGGCTTTATCATTGCGATCAAGAGTCTTTATAAGCTTATCTAAATACTCTTTCTACAATGTGGGGTCAGAGATATGTTTGACTAATTCTAAGAATGTTTCCTGATCTCTAGTCAATACGTTGATCTTCTTTGAAACTAAATAAGATTCAGATTCCGAATCCAAATCACTATAGGAGGAGGTATCAGAGTCAATTAACTCGTCAACCTGTAAGGCTTCTGAGTCTCCAGTCATGGAAGACTCTGAATCAGAGGAATCTATGAGAAGGGCTGAGATTTTGGAGAGGATTTCCTCTTCTAACCCTAATTCATTTAGCTTCCTACTCATTCTACAGTACTTTGCAGTGTGGCCTTTCTTTCCGCACTTGTAGCAGGTTGCTTCTTTATAATTGAAAGAAGACTTGGCTTTAAAATCAGAGGATTTGGCTTTAAAATCCGTTTTTCCTGAGGAATGTTTCTTCCTAATTGGCTTTGAAGGTTTCCTATAGGGTTTTCTATAGAAGAGATCTTTAGAGTCTTTGGACTCATGATAAGGCTTTCTAAATCTCCGAGACTTGTAATGCTTTCTGTAAGACTTTGAAGAGCATTTACCATTACAGTCTTTGGAAGTGGAGGCTTTGAAGGGGTCATAGTTGAACTGCTTACAGAAACCACCTAATTCTTGCTTAGACTTCCTAAGCTCCCATTTGAGCCGTTTCTGTAACTTTATGTCCTGGCAAATCTTTAATCCTTCCTTATTTACAAAACTAACTAGTTCACCATAGGTGAGCTCGTCATAGGGAATCCTATTTTCATAGAGGGCTTTAATGGAATTCCTAACATTTTCTCCTAGGAGGGTAGGTAAACCAGCTAAGAATTTCTCTTTCCAAGTGATGTGGTGTGCATCATCTCTTAAAAAGAGTCTTGTGAAAAATGTGGCTTTATAGGCTTGGAATTCACTAAGCTTCCTACATTTAAGGTTGTGGAGAAGCTCAGCATTTTTATCTCTAAGGTGAGAATGGTCACCTATGAAATGTAAGGATATGGTAAGGATGAGTGTAGCAACGGCATCTTGGATGTTATTACCATACTCATCGAGAATAGGGGTTTTATTGTCATCAGTACGAACAGCATTTAGGATATCTAACTGCTGCTGATTTGTGAGGAAGTGATCCCACCATCCTTTAAGTTGGCCAGAAAATCCTGCAATTAGGATTTCTGCTATTGCCCTATCAGATGTTCCTGATTGGGTTTTATAGGCATTTGCTGCCGTGGTCATTTGTTGTAACAATCCTAGGATGTTGTACTCAGACATCCCGTCTATATTCCACTCATAGACAGGGGATGCATTATACCTAGACTGGTTTAATGCACTAGGCCTATTGTCTATGGTAAGGTCAGGAGGAGTCCTAGTTGTTGGCAGGGCTAACTCCCAGTGGACTTTGTTGACTTTAGGTTCCTCTACAGGTTCTTCCCTAAATGCTTCTGCATCTGAGGTGGCTATAGAGGATTGGTCAAAATCTACATCTAATACTCCTATTCTACTAGATTGGGGAGTATCAGGGACTTTACTAGCGGATGAAGAGGCTTCTATCCTGCTAAGTTGTTCTCTAATGGCTTTGGCAAAGTCAGTTTTTGACTCTTGAACAGACTTTTGACTAGCTCTCGAGACCTGAAAAGGTTTAAAGATAGGTTCCTTAACCTTTTTTTCTGCACTAGTCTTTTCTACGATTGGCTTTGGGGTAGAGGAAATAGTTATGGTTGACTGTTGGATCTGACTTTCTATCCTAGTCAATTGTTTTCCTATGGTATCTAGATTGGTATTGCAGAAGTTATTCTGCTGGATAATGCTATCTATGTTTGTTTCTAAATTGTTATCAGGCTTTACTATCTTATATGGGGAAGCTTTAATCTGAACAGGAGGTTCACCTACTTCAATGGTGATTCCTCTGTGAGGAGGATGCTCAGATTCTATGGTCCTACCATCTGTGAGGGTCCAGGTAGGGACAGTCTTTCTAGTGACAGGGTTTGACTCTTTAAATGGATAATCTATGTGATTATCTTAGGCATATAACTCAAACCAGTCGAAGAACAATATATGGACTTTGTGAGTATTGACAAACTTATAATACTCTTCTTGGATTTCATTCCTTTTGTTAAGGAAATGTTTAAAAAACCAAAGGCTTTTTTCTCTATTGGCTTTGGAATAGAAATCTTTCTGGAGTAGAGTTTTGTCAAATACAAACTCTTTTTCTAGAACATTCAATATGTTTTCTGTTACTGCAGAAAACGTAGGAGAGGTTGGAGGAGAAGGTTCTTTCTCTTCCTGGCTTTGACTCTGTTGACCCTGGTGGCTACTGGTGTAGATTGGATGGGGTACACTAGTGGCATAGTCAACTGAGCGTATAGAAGAACTAGGTAAATCCGAGGTGGAAAACCTAGGCTGACTTTGTAAGGAGGGAACTGGAACATTCACAAGAGAAGGTATCCTTGTGAATTTCCTTTCCAGAGGAGGGATGCTAGAGGTGGAAGAATCCCTATCAGAGAACCTAGATGAGGTTGACCTTCTAAAGGATAACTTTACTCTACCATCAGGATACTGAGTCACATTTTGTAACTCTGTATTGGGTTCATGTTGCTTTGGAACTATGGGTTCAGTGGCTCCTTCTAAGACCCATTCTTCTGGAAGGTTGACATCTTTCCATTGTATGACTCTAGGAATAACCGTATTGGCTCTAGACAAGTCAGTCTGCAAAAGAAGAGTTTCTTCCTTCTTTGACTGATACCTATGCTGAGAATTAGCAAAAGCAGAGATCATAGCTTTATAAGAGATCCTAAAAATAATAGCTACAGGAATTGACCCATTAATCATATTGTAATTATGAGTCTTGATCTGCAAGATCATGCTTTTCAGGATGTTCCTATCTTTAAGGGAAACTGTTATGTTTGGATAACAGCTGAATGATATGGGGCCTTTACATAGACTAGATTCGACGCTACTTAGCAGAGAATCATCAAAGTTGGCGAATCTCGCATCCCTAAGGACTGCTAAAATGGAAGTATCTAGACCTTCTTTGGTCAACGGCTTAATCCCTACTTGGATTAGACCGATATGGATGTAATTATACTTTTTGTCCTTTAATTGCTTCAAAGACTGTTCTGAAAACAGTTGAATAGTTTCAAAAGGCTTTGAAAGAGTAATGTCACGTTCTTCAGTCTTTATAACATAATCATTTTTCAGAAAATCAAGCTTTTTGGTTTTGTAAATCAAATCTTTAGAAACTCTGGGTAATTCCCAACAATCAATTGCTTTATTAAAATCTTCAATTATAAACTCTTTCGAGTTCACAACATTCTTTGAATCACTAGTCTTCCCAGAGGAAGAGCTAGAAAAGGACGATGCTCTATTGAATAAAGAGTCCATAATTTCTAGATCTACAGTAGACCTAGATCTATTTGTATGGCTACAATCCCAGGCTAAGAACTGGTCTTACTGCCCTACGCTTATCAAATCGGGACTTACTTCCAAATACTACCTAGGCACACAAGGTAACACTCACCACACAAACAGACGTTCAATCTAATGCAAACTTCGAAAATATAAATTCTTTAAACAATATTACACTATCCTCCCCTTCCCAGTCAGAAAAGAGATTTTCTCCATTTCTCTGTTTCTGTACTAATTTTTTTCTCCCTTGGGTTTGGATGTGGAACCTTCGCTATCACAACCAGGAAGCCCAAATGATTATCCAAAGAACGTTCAAAGTCAAGTGGTGGTCTAAGTTCGATGAACAGTCAAAATTGACTGAACCTATTGTCCTTAAATGGCTATCTACCCATGGCCATATGACTCCCTCTATTGAAGAAACAAAAGCCCAATCTACCTTCTTGAGTCAAAAGTCAAAGGCCCAATCCCTATTGGCCTCAGCCAAGACCGAAGAAGAATATTTTAAAGTCATGAAGCAGCTCCTCTCTTCCAGATCAGAATCTGCATCCTCTGCGGCCAAGTCTTCAGATGAAGAGGAAGTTGTATCTCTGGGTGACGATAACGAAGACGATTGTTTCGGTATCTTCACTCCCATAAAGCATTGTAAATAATTTCCCTTGTATTTGCATTATTGTTTCTGTAATCCTGTACAGCAAAAAAAAAAAAAAAAAAAAAAGAGTATATATATATATATATATATATATACATCCGTCCGGGGGGTAGAGGGTAGACTGAAAGACAAGATCGAGAAGATTTTAGAACGTTGCTTCATACGTGCGTGCGACACCGTTTTGAAAACGTGTTTCGTTTGCTTAGGCCAAGAACAAAATAAAATTATAAAACCCGCATTTATTAATTAATTTATCAAAATATAGAATTTAAAAAAAATAAATCGAAAGAAACGAATCTACCGACCGAACGATGGCTCTGAATCCTCAGCTTTTTCCAAATTGGATGCCGGTGCCGTTTACGAACGAATTATTCGTGCTTGCCAGAGATGGCGTCGAGTTCCACGTCGATAAGATTCCGGGGTCTGTTCTTTAAAATTTTTAATCGATTATTTATTATTATTATTATATTCATAAATTTGGATACATATTTCTGTACAATTCAATTTATATTACGATTAAAGATCATAGAAGTTGGAAGTTGGAAATGATTGAATTTTTAATTTTATTTTATTATAACCCAAAATTTAATCCAAATGTGCATAAATTTTGGCCTTGTGTTTTTCAGAACTAATCAAGTTAAAGCGAGGGGGACAGTTTACTTGTCAAACATACGCATAGTATTTGTTGCAAGCAAGCCTGTTGGTAACTTTGTCGCCTTTGATATGCCTCTGGTACGCAATGCTTAGCCGCTGCCATGTTTTTATTCTGTTGCCTATATATAATTGTGTTGTGTTTGCTAAAATTCTTGTGAGTCGAAGGAAGTTGTTTCGATGGTCGTTTGAGTTTGCCGCCAGCGATACTGTTTAGCAATCTTCATATGTTCCAAATGGCATTAAAGTAAGATTGGATGACATACTAGTTATTTGTGTCGAAGGAGATATATTTCTTAGGATCGGGACTACTTTATTGGGAGATTGCTGAGGGAAGTTGCACTAGGCTCCAATTAGTATTGTGATATTGCTCTAAGTCTAACCAGCAAGTAAAAGTCAATGGATTTTTGGTTAATAATTAATTTCAATTGTGAAAGTTAGTTTTAACCAATTCTTATACACATTTTTCATCAAACATCTGTAAGGGAATATCACCTTAGCTTCTAAACAGCCACTTGGGCCTTTGGCTTAGTGGTGAACCTTTGTCCTCACAACTGTGAGATCAAGGGCTCGAGTTACCATAGACTCAACTTTCATCAATTAAGCATAATTGAATGAAATTAATTTGTAAGTTTTTCTCCCTTGCGAAATGCGAGTGGAGCAGAGGCATTTCTCTTCTGTGATGAGTATTTATTTGGACAAGTGCTTCATAAAGATTAATGTTTTTGGACAAGTGCTTCATAAAGATTAATGTAATATTGTAAGTCCTAGTGTGTATTTGTCTGCTGTAATAGCAATTGTAAATATCTATTGTAATAACAGTGGTCTGATATATAATCAGTGTTCAAAAAGAAAAAAAAAAAAACACCTTGGCTTCTAAACCACAGTTGTTAAGTGTTAACCAAACACTCTTAACAACTTGACTTTGGAAGCACGGTACTAGACAGCAATACCAAAATGTAGCCTTGCTTGCTGATGCTCTGCGGCTTCAGCTTCTCATGTGTAGCTTTGTGGTATTTCAATCCCACCTTTGGCATTGTTGAGTACCACAAGTAATCTTAAGCTTTCTATCTGTTGCTAGGCACTGTTTTTGAAACAGCTTGAAATGCTTGGCTTAAGACGTTTGTACTCTTTAATTTTCCACCAGCACTATTTGGGTTATTATGTGGTGTTATTTTTGGAATGAGATTTAGTTTCTGTTCTATCTGATAAGTCACTGATCCGTAAGTTGATTTATCTCACAGCTTTACATCCATAATGAGAAATTTAACCAGCCAATATTCCATTGCAACAATATTTCTGGTTTTGTGGAGCCTGTAAGTACATGATCAATGCTTTAGGTTGTGATATTAAGCAATGTCTGCTGTAGATAGTAATTTTTCAGCTTGACTTTAACTTCAGGTAGTCCCAGAGAACGAGCATAGAGCTCTGTACTCCACTCACTCGTTCAAGATTTTATTTAAGGAAGGTGGTTGCGGAACCTTTGTTCCACTTTTTCTCAATCTGATCTCTTCAGTTAGACGATATAATCAACAATCAAATGTGGGAACAGAACCTCGTGTGGATCCTTTACAAGCAGCTCAGACTCCAGTTGATGAAATGATGAGACATGCGTAAGTGGCATATTTAGCTGTTTACTTTTGTAGCGTAGATGATTTAATTCAATGCTTATCAGTTAAATGTCTCTTGCTTATTGTTGCAGATATGTTGATCCAAACGATCCAACAAAGATCTTCCTGCAGCAGCCCAATCCTGAGTCTCAGCTAAGGCGGCGCACCTACCATTCCCAGCCAGTTGAGCACTCACATTAGTTTTAAATTTACATTTTACAGTGAAATTTAAGTATTAAAATTTGAGCTGTGTAGTTGAAGTGTACTAATACAATACATACATATTCCATGCATGCTTTTATGGGTGGTGTGTTGCAATAAAATCTGTTCTCAATTGTGCTATTATTTTCCTGATCTTATCGTTTCTCCCCCCCCCCCCCCCCTCTCTCTCTCTCTCTCTCTCTCTCTCTCTCTCTCTCTCTCTCTCTCTCTCTCTCTCGTACACCCACTTTCAACTGTTTATGATTAAGGTGATTTTATAGCTACTGAAAAGTGAAACCGAATTAAATGGTCTGTCACTAATAATGCATGATAGTAAATTAGTAATTCATGCACCAATTTGGAGAATGTCGCCAAAAGATAGTGTAAGTTTTGAAGCTGACAGAAGGTATCGATTTAAAAATAATGAAAAATTCACTATGGAGAGTTCTGTCACTTCCGGAGAATTAAGTAGAGTATCCCGGTTTCTTATCTGATGATTACTCTGATGCCTGAGCTGGAACCGGTGCAATTCTGACTAGTGACGGATGTTGGTACCTCTTCTGCTCTTGTCTGAGTAGCTACTCTTGGTGTCTTTGTGAAGGCATAGTTTATGGCACTTTTCATTGCCCTTTCTATTAAAAGAAAGAGAGGTAACAACCCTCTTATGTTCTTTAGTCCAAAATTCTATAATAAAAATATGAAATCACCGTTTATCGAACATTATATAATTGATATTTGATTCATAAGATTATGCTTTTAAATTTCAGCATAAAGGAGAAGGAAATGACTCATTCCAGATGTTTTTTCGGAAAACAATTAATAGCGAATAATATTCATGTTTTACATATGTTTTTTGTATTTCAAGCAAAAAAGTAGTTTTTATTTCAAATTTTTCTTTTTAGGGTCTAAAGTAAAATGAAAGTTTGTACCCAAAGGTACAACTAAAGCAAGCCCAAGTGTACAACTAAACCAAGCACCAAACCAGAAGTAAAGAAAACGACGACAGTGACATTTCAAACGAAGATTTGACTTGATTCTTCAGTCGAGGCCAGCGCCAAAACATAAACACGCATTTGAAATGAAAGAGGAACATTCCGTTCAATTCAATTAAATTAAATGCATTTTGATTGAAAAAAAAAAAATAGGGAAAGAAAATGAGCGGAGCTCGACTGTGTGCATTGCTGAGTGAATTAGGCTACGGAGGGGCGGATTCGTTAGACCCCGACAGCTTCGAGTGGCCCTTTCAATACGACGACGCACGGCCCATCCTCGAATGGATCTGCTCCTCTCTCCGTCCCTCCAATGTTCTTTCCCTCTCCGAACTCTCTCAGTACGGCGCCGTTTCAATTCTCCAATTTTTAAATTCAAGTTCATATTCTCAATTCATCGATTAATTAATTAATAAAATTATTTGTATTGTAGGTTCGAGCAGTTTCGTCAAGAAGAAAAATTATTGGAAGTAAGTGTTTTTTATTTTTATTATTTCACTTTAAATTTGTATGTTCTTATTGATTCTTGACTCCAAAAAAAATGACCAACAATTACGTTATTTATTTGGGAAAAAAAAATATGTTGATAGGGGGAAGACTTGGAGTCTGCTTTTGATAGCATTTCGGCCTTTTCTTCTAGAAGAGATGATCAGGAAGCTGTTTTTGGAGCTGAAGAAGGTCTCAAAGATATACGGTAACTCATTTTCTTTTGTCATTTTCACTGTTTTTATTACACATTGAATCTGCTGTTATATTAAAATTGAGATTTTGTAAATGCTATATAATGTAATGTGTGTTCTAGAGTTTATGGATTGTTTAAATATGCTGTTAAGTGCCTTGATATGCTACTTATAAGGAGGGAATTGCTTGTTTATTTGTTTCTGTCCCTGATCTCTCTTAGAAGAAGGATTATTAGTTTCTTTTAGTTTTTTGGTTTAATGATGATGGTTGTGTTTTTGTTGTTTCTAGTACTGATGGGTTTGTGTTTATGATTAGGGAAGCGACTCAGGCATATAGAGATGAAGCTGTGCAGTTGCAGAGACAGCTTAGGCATCTGCAATCCCAGTTTGACATGCTTACTGCTCATGCTTCAACTTTGATGCAGGGTAGACGGGCAAGAGTTGCTGCAACTTCTACTGTCAATGGGCACCTTTCAATCCTAGATGATGGCCTTTCAGCGAGAAATTTGCAGGTACAGGATAAAGAAAGGTTTAATTAGCTCTATGGTTTACGAAATTGGAATTTTATTTTTGTAAGAAATGTAATCAAGCCAGAGTACAAATGCATACATGAATTCTGTATTTAATCATGCTTTGTCCGTTTATTTTCATTTTCAACAGTCAAATTGCATACATAATTTCGTATCTATAAAAGCTATATGATATGCATTGTACGCTTACCATGGTCTTCAATTATATAGAAAGAAAGATAGTGGAAATAAATGGTATTATAGTGCAAATTATGGCACTCTAAAATGATTCAAAGACATGGATATGCTGCCTTTGATAGTCTATGCAAAAATTTTCAAGGAATACATTTCCATCAGCTATAAACCATAATTACATATTGCTTTCATCTCTCCTTTAAAATCCTCTGTGGTATCCATCAGCATGTGATTTCTTAAGCCCCATTAAGCAAGTATATACTTAAAATTTTTCTTCCTTTTTGTGGTTTTCTGTAATTTTACTACTCTTATAAACATAATGTTAATGCCTTTGGCTTGGCTTGCTCCATTTTGCTCATTATCTATGCTATGTGATAGTTTTTTTGGTCTCTTCACGTGCATCTTCTGAAAAATTATGTACCATTTTTTTATATTTATTATGCTGCCATAGAAATTTGAAGTAAATTATATATTATATTTTACTCCCTTAACACTCCCTCTTTTTTCCCTTTCTTTTTGCTTTGATGCTGTTGAAGTTTTATATTGTATCTTAGTTTTGATGCATTTCTTTTTGAGAAAAATGTTTATTGCATTTTATTTCTTGCTTAAAGATTTTAAATTTATATTGAATCCTCTTGTGGTTTTTTAGATGAATGATGTATTGGGAAGGATAGCTTCTACAGCACAAGAGTTGGCTCACTATCACTCTGGGGATGGTATTATATTGTTTTACATTTTTATATTTCTTTTTAGCTATCTGAGAATTTTAAAGCCACTTATTAGTTTCCTTTTCTTCAAAGATGCAAAATGTAATGCTCTGTAGAAAAGATTTAAAAATTGATCACCATGATTCATTCATGATTGTATGTTTCTTATATTTTTAAAGGTGAACTTTCATTTCTGGCTCACATTAGCTAAATTTTTTATTTCAATGGTTTTTAAGCTAATAGTAATTCCTAAGTTTTGTTTTTTGTCGAGGTAACAGGACCTTAACGATGAAATACTGGTTAAAGATTGGGAGTTTTCAACTGAACCTATTTCTTTTAGTTGTTATCCTTTTCTTGTATTCTAAATCTGTTGGGGTTAAAATTGTTTAGTGCTCAAACTGGACCCTGTATTTAATTGCAAAATGTGACACTTTACTAAGGGAAACAAAAATGAAAGAACCACTTTCTTGTGACTATTCTGCTTTGTTTATTTTCTTGATGAGTTTTGGATGTTATTTACATGTGCAGAGGATGGCATATACCTGGCTTACTCTGATTTTCATCCATACTTGCTTGGAGATTCATCTTCTATGAAGGAGCTAAATCACTGGTTTTCTAAGCATCTGGACACTGTATGTAGATTTAAAACTGACATTGAGTTGTTGTAGTTTATTAAACCTTATAGGTTCTCCTTTTGTCTTCTAGCATAGCCCATCCGTACATTGCAAAACCTTGAATTGTGTTATCCATTCGTCTCAATCCTAAACCACCTACATTTTTTGGAAAACAAATTATTTTCCATGTTTTTGCCTTGCATAATTGTTGCCTTTCTCTTCATAATCTCACAAATACCTATGTGTCATCATATAAATGCATTTTACAACGATCTTATGGCAGCAGAAAAAGGCAATGCCATAGCAGCTGACTTAACAACAGTTATCCTCCCTGCTTGAGTCAGTACTTCGGTCGTCCAGCCGCTTAATTCTCTTTTCAACTTTCATTTTATTCTTCTGTATTTCTTATAATTGAGGCATTAGCAATGTTAGCTGGTTCTGTCCTTTTTTTGGGTGATTAAGTTAATCTTTTATTGTCAGCCCATCCTAAACTGCCAGTTCTCGAGGATTCAACTGACCAACTCTCTTTATACTAGTATTACCTAAGACTTCATAAATTAGTTTGGGCAACTTGTTGATGTCCATAATTTGTAGTTAATATTATGCGCTGCAGTTCTGTCATTTATCAATGGTCCTTCGCCATAGTTAGTTGGGGGGCATTTGTTCATTATTTCTTCTGTCTGTAAATAGGAGCTTTATTTTGGGTCCAGAAGTGTCTTTCTGTAATAATAATGTCATCTTTCCATTGTGATTTCTTTTTCTTTCTCACATAATGGTAATTGAATCAAGTTTAGTTGGTGCCAACGTGATTGCAAGCAGGGTCCTTTTAGGTTAGTTGCTGAGGAAGGAAAATCAAAATGTTCGTGGGTAAGTCTTGATGACGAGTCAAATATTTTAGTACGAGGTAGGCTTCTAATGTTTTCTTCACATTGTTTCTTTTAGCCTGAATGCATTTTCTGCTTGAACATGAGTCTTCATTTGCTTAAAATATTTTGTCACCTTGCATACGTTCTTGATTGAATGAAGACTTGTGGGTTGTAAATGTATAATTATTCATACTTGAACAGGAAAAATTTCCTTTCTCTTCTGTTTCATCTTTCCCTTGGTCAACCCCAACCTTAATTTTTGAATTGCTTCCTACTGCACATATTGTTAATTTAGACCTGCATGTGGATTACTTGTATATAATACTGGCAGAATATTTATTTGTCTTTGTTGTTTTTCCTTTTTAGCAGATTTAGAAAAATCCCATCATCAACGTGTGTCTGAGTTACAAAGACTTCGTTCTGTGTATGTATTTTTGTTTCTTTAACTGTTTAGCTTATCTCTTTTACCTTTCTTATTGTTTACCCTTTCACAAAGTATTGCTGTACCACTTAATTGATTCATGTAAGTAGTAATCCTGAAATGGCATGTTGCAGGAGGTTTAGAAGGTTTTAACTTCTGATCAGGATGAGAAATATTGCATACCATCCATACTCTCATGAAAGAATCTAGAAGTCTTTTGAATGTCACAATTTTAATGTATTTCTCTTTCATGGAGAAGCCCCTTTGAAAGTTATTTCAATTATTAAGAAACTGAATTGAAGGAACCAAAAAATAAAAATAAAAAAGATTTATCTGCTAAAATTTTTTAGATTAGCACTTTTTAGCATCTCTTAACAGTTTAAGAGAAAAAGTAATTATTTGATATCTCTCTCCCTTAGACAAACGGCACACTGCTATGATTGTTAGTATCGGATGCTTTTTGAAAATTTCATTTTACTTTTGATGTTTCATTCTACTTTTTATAACCAGACTATGATCATTAATTAAGTTGAACATGCCTTGGAGGAAGAGGGCTGGTACGTAGGACAGTTTTGTTTTGTTGTTGCTTTTCCTTTTTGGTACTAAATTTTGATATTGATGTACTTTGAAGCTTCACTTTAAGAATGTGACAGAATCAGGCTAAGGAATGTAATCAAAAAGAAAAAAAAAAATTTAAGGAATTTATTTCTTCTTGTTGACTATCAATGTTTCGTTGTTTCTTGATATGTTCTGCTACTTTTAGAATTTTGCCTTGAATGATACTTTCTTAAGTTAAATGGGTGTTTCAATAATTTGACAGATTTGGAACGAGTGAGAGACAATGGGTAGAAGCCCAGGTTGAGAATGCCAAGCAGCAAGCTATTCTAATGACACTGAAATCTCAAGTAGCATCTGACGAAGCTTATATTCATCTTGATTTTCATTCACTTAAGTAAGAGTGCTTTGTTTTACACCCATAATTTTTTAGCTTCTGAGTGTTAAAGTTCCATATTTACTTTATCATACAACAAGTACTTTCTGTGCATAGGTGATATGCGTAACATGTGCTTAACCAAAGTAGGATGACATCTTCAGAATGCTTGTTGAAGTGCTCTTTTTTTTTTGTCCATTGTTGAAGTGCTCATTTTTTTTTGTCCGTTCCTTTTTTCCTCTTTCTCCTAATTTTTCTTTATCTTTTACAAAAATTATGTCTGCATTGTCTATTACATGGTAATTTTGCAATGGTTATAAATGTTCAGGAGAAAACATGTGGAATTGGCAGGAGAACTCTCAAATCTTCACCACAAAGAAGAGAAATTGTTATCTGAGGTTTGTACGTGTATTCATTCCAAGTTTCTGCTGATTGTTATTCACTGCCAGATCTTTCTGGTTACATGACCGATTTGTCTGCTGGTTTCCTCCTAATATGGTGTGAATCAATTTATACAAAGCAATTGCTTTATATATTTCTTGTTCTCCAAGATATAGATATAATATAAGGTTGATAATTCACTTCCATAGCTCACTTTTAAAAGTTGGCATCAGAGTGTAATTAGATATCTATCTTGTTATCTCTTGTACTAGGGCAGATTCTGACAATGGATTTTGAGATTTTTCTTTTTATTTCAGTTGCCATGTACCCCCCCATCCCACCCCAAATTTAAGCGATCACCCTCCAAGGTTGGTCCGAGGAAGATTTTAACCTTAACCTCTTGCTTCTACTGCAAGAGGCAAACTAACTGGGCTCTCCCCAAGGGGACAATTGAATTTAAGTTCACTAACACGGTACTTGTCTTTTCTGTTATAGATTTTTAAGGAATAATACAGTTTTCTGATGAAAGTTAATAAACTCACAATACCTAGGAGCTTCTAATATGTGTTTAACTGGGTGTAACTTGAAAATTAGAAAAGCTAAATGCATTAATGAGCTTGATGGAAGAGACAAGCTAGGGCTTTAAAGAGAAAGAAAGTGGTCAAAATAGAGAGATAATGCTATGAGTTGTATGAAGAACGTGATGAAAAACATTGGTGAGAAGCATTGGTGAAAGGTTTCCTTACTATTAGTAAAATGATTTCTTAAATTATATTTTTTACAAGGATTATTGAATTATGATAATCTGCATTGCTAAAGGTGTTTGCTGCAGCATTTTTCCTTACTATTAGTAAAATGATTTCTTAAATTATATTTTTTAATTGAATTATGATAATCTGCATTGCTAAAGGTGTTTGCTGCAGCATTTGGAACATAATCGCTGACCAAATTACTAGAGCCTTTTTTTGGTGGGGGGGGGAGGGGGTTGGGGGGTGTGGGGGTGGATGGGGTGTGTTGCGGGCGCCGCAGGTTGGTTTGGTTCTGTTCGATTCTGAATGGAATTGAACCGGTCGGTTTTGCCTAATATATAAACCTCAGTTCCCAGTTCAGTCTGGTTCAGTTTGGTTTTTTCAGTTTTAAACCATAAATCCGTTGTATTTTGTGATTTTTTTCGTTTGGTTTGGTTTTCTTTGTGGGCACCTTTTTTTTTTGGGTTTTCTTTTGACTACTATCTCTATATTTAACTCTCTACTAAATCTGTATTCATTCAGACTATTCCCGATCTTTGTTGGGAGCTAGCTCAACTCCAAGACACATACATTCTACAAGGTATTTTGTGGTAGTTTTTCTACTCCAGAATCATTAGAAGCAAATATTGAACTCTATATTTATTTCAGAATTGTTATAACTCTATATTTATTTCAGAATCATTAGAAGTAACTATCCAACTTTATGTTTCTATTATGATGATAATTCTTTCTATACAGTTAATACAATTCAAATTTATAAACTTGTAGGTGACTATGATTTGAAGGTCATGCGCCAAGAGTTCTATATTAGTAGACAGAAATCGGTAGGTTGACTACTTCATAATTTTATCTGTTTGCTTGTTTTATAACTTCTTAGAGGTTATGAAAGTATAAGCATACAATGTAGTGAGAAGTTGACATTTGGCTGTCTATGGCACGGTAGCTGTTTGCTTGGTAAATCGGGGATGTATTACCGTAGTCTGTAAGCTGTTCGTTACCATATTGTATCTAAGCTAATGTGGAAAACTGGAACCCTGGCATCTGCACCAAACTCCTTCATTTTCTTGTTAATTATTGATATTACATGGGTCCATAAAAGGTCTTCCCTTAACGCCTTGAATAATTGTTTGCAATATCTGAAACAAGTTACATGGTGTTGGCCTTTAATGTTGCTATGAACTTTGTCTGACTAGGTTTGCATCACAGAAAAGTCTGGTTATTTCACATTACATAGCACTATAATCATTTTTTGCACAGCCACTGTCAGAATGTGATACAACTGAAATATTTAAATTTATTTGAAGCATTTGTGCAAGGATATTTATATTCTCATTTTCATTGGCAGTTCATCAATCATCTGATCAATCAGCTTGCAAGACATCAGTTCTTAAAGCTAGCTTGTCATCTGGAAAAGAGAAACATGCTTGGAGCTTATTCACTGCTTAAAGTTATTGAGTCAGAGCTTCAGGGATACTTATCTGCAACCAAAAGCCGAGTGGTATTACACTCTTGATCTGAGTGTCACTTTGGCCGTAATTTTAGTTTTGGTGCATAGAAAGATATTAATGTTCTATCTCCCATAAGCTTACCACTTATCCATGTCCCTCTCTATCCAATTTTCAATGTTCAGTTATATCTGTGCGTGTATCTGTTGGTTCCCTTAACTTTTATACTTGAAATGATGATTAGATTTTCATTCATAAGATTTATGCCATCCAATGGTGTAAATTTAAAGCAAAAGAATAGCATCTAGATCATTATTCATCTACCACTGAAATGGATAGAAATATTCATCATTTTAAGTTGGAAATTTTAAGTGAACACCCCCCACCCAAAAAAAAAAAAAAAAACACACACACGCACACAAAAGCAATATGTGCGAGTGCCCATGTGAGTGCTTAGAAAAGTTTTTACAATGGAGGAATGTTTATTGGTTGGATTGTTCATTTGGCTCTTGATCAATGAGATCCATAAAATTGCACATCTGGAAATTTTCTCAGAGACTATGCACTGACACTTATGGGGCTCTTTCAACACTCAACCCTGAGCATATGACCTCCCTTTATCGACATACCAGGCTTTACTTAGCTAATGAGTGTTTTTCCCTGTACAAATAGTATTAATACCTCTTTTGTCTGCATCATCCTGTTTTTGATTCTGCTACATTGCTTCAGTTCAATCTGAAACCCTGTTTTTTCTGAATCATAATTTTGTTACAGGGTCGTTGCCTGGCACTCATTGAAGCTGCATCTGATGTCCAAGAACAGGGAGCAGTGGATGATCGAGATACTTTTCTGCATGGTGTTAGAGATCTTCTAAGTATCCATTCAAGTAATAAGATTAATGATTTTCGTTAAACAGATTGAAGTTTTGTTATCTTTTCCATATTGGTAATTTTTGCTTACCTGAAATATTTTTCTTAGATGCTCAAGCTGGGCTGTCAACATATGTATCAGCTCCTGGTATTGTGCAGCAGATATCTGGTCTTTGCGCAGACTTGATGACCCTTCAGTCTGATCTTGAGAATTCCCTTCCAGGGGATAGGAATAGATGTATCAATGAGCTGTGAGTTATTTTCAGATCAGATTATGTTGCTCTCACTCTTCATGCTGTCTCATTTGTACTTATTCCACCTCATAATGACTGCTAATCTACCTCTGGGATAAGTAAAGATAAAAGATGTGGTCAAGAGCTGAAAATTCCAGTCATAGTTTTTATCATTTTCAGGCGAACATCAAGCCATTACTTTATGTTGCATGATGATTGGCAACAATTTTTCAAGTATTTATGATTCTAACCTATCCTCAAAATCTGCTGCTAATATCATATTTCTTGTGTTATGTAGTAATGTCATTGTGATTCGTTTCTAACATCTCATGCTTTTTTTGTGTATGTTATAGGTGCACTCTTATTCAAAGTTTGCAGCAACTACTATTTGCATCTTCAACAACTGCACAACCGATCCTGACACCTAGGGTAGGATCTTCATCATCCAAGTGTCCTGTTGAAACTTGCTTGTTAATATTTCTTCAAACTCATCTGTTGCTTTTTTATATCCAGATTTTCACTAAGCATGTTTCTTTAGTATTTGCTTTGTAATGATATATGGATGATTACATGTCAGACACCATAAATATACTGGAAATATGAGATGATGAGCGTAATCCATTCATTGAAATGTACCAGGAAATCTGGAATAGTCTGTTTTCCTGGTCGTAATTAAAGTGAGAAACATGATTTGTCTCTCTCTTTTGCGGTCCCTAATCTGTTGGATTCATAGTTTCTTGCTGTGCTTCTAAGTATGTGTAGTTGGCTGATACAGTGTACAATTTGCTTGAAATGGTTAAAAAGAGAATAACCTGCCAAGGCTAATGATAATAATGATAGATTTAAATCTGTGCACCTACAGAAGCACATGTTTTATCCAGTGAGAAGATTTTTGGGTTTGCATTAATGCTTTTGAGATTTTGAAGGAGACAATGGGTATTAGTGATCTTGAAGTTATTTGCAAGAGGTGATTGAAGTACTTTGTTTATTGTTTGCCACAGACATATGGACTTAGGCTCCTTTTTGCATCATGTTGATTTCTTTCTTTTTCACCTCTCTGATTTTACTACACCTTCCTCTTGTTGTTGATTCTCCTGTATTCTTCTAACTCTCTGTGTTTGCTCCTGCTACATTTTGACACCTTTTACAGCCATTGATGAAAGAGCTTGATGAAATGGAAAAGATCAATGCAAAACTCTCTGTTGCTGTGGAAGAAGTGACACTTGAGCACTGCAAAAAGAATGAGGTAATACACAGTCAGATCTTCTTGCTGTCTTGTCTTTTATTATCGGATTGTTTTGCTCCTAGGAGCAACTATCATGTTCCTTAAATTCAGCAATGCGTGCAAATTTCTGGTGTGCTTGCAGATTATTAAACATCATTCTCAGGAGGTTGGCCTTCAAAGGCGGGTGTTTGTCGACTTCTTTTGCAATCCTGAGCGTTTGAGGAGCCAAGTTCGTGAATTGACTGCTCGTGTGAGAGCCTTTCAGGTCTCTTAATTGCATTCTTACAACTAAACGGTATGCATCTGGATCAATCACATTGTGTATGTACCTAAAGCCGTTTTTCTTTCCTTCTGGATGCCAAGGGTTTTTATTATTGAACCAAAAACTCAAATATCAACTTTGGAAAAGTGTAAATATATATACTCGGATCTTTTTGTGGAAAATGAATGCTGTTTTTTTAGCTCGTCTCTCCATCTTTCTTCTCTCTTAGAGTAAATGCCTTGGCTATTTTAGACTACCAAATGTGATTGAATTATGTGTGAATGCATTCTATGCTCTAATAAGAACTTCTAAATGATGAGGGTTTAGTTCAAATTTTCCAAATGATCATAAATAATTAAAAATTGTTATATGTTTCTTTAAAGGGCTCTTTTTCAAATTTTTTGAAGGATAAAATATTGTTGGAAAATGTTTTCTAATGACAGGTGGGTCCCTGAATGAGAATTGGATTGATTCCTCAAAAGAAAATTTTCACCGCCCATTCAAGCTATCAGTTTTATCTTGCTTTTCACTCACGTAACTATCGTTGTTTTTATCATGTCTGCAAATTTTCGAGGAATGGAAAGTTCACAAATTGGCTACAAAACCAATAATTTAAAAAAAAATAATTGAGTAATAATATAAGTATAAATTCTTATATAAATTTATTTTGTACAAACTGATGTAGCATGATTAAATTATTTGAATTAAATATTCTTTAGTTCACATGATTTGTTTTTATTATTTTATATTTTATTTCGACTAATGAATTAATACAAAATCAATTTGTACAAATTAAGTTTGTATAAGAATTTCTGAATGTATCATCACTCAAAAAAATTTACTTAAAGATGTAAGATATTACAATGGTCACCAATTTTTTATTATTGAGATAAAATTTGATTACTAATCCCATAATTTTTATTGTTATTTTTTAAAATTTTCTTTATATTTGTACATATGTGTAACTAAACTTTAAAAAGGTATAATCAACAATAATAGTTATTAGGTGTAGACGTGTGCACTTTATAAAGTATGAAATCACTCCATATTTTTGTCCAAACTCTTTACAATAATATCTCTTCACGATAATATAAAAAATTTTATATTATTATAAAATATAAATGTATCGTGTATCACTAAGGTAGGTTGATCTATTAATCCCTACACCATTACCTTTTTTTTTTCCCTTCTTTTTTTTAACCTTCATTTTCACAATCTCTCATTTCAAGACATATTATTAGTCCATCTTTTCTGATCTTCTGACCAATCATCAGAATTCAGAGCATCAATGTAGAAAGTTTTCCAGGACCACCTATTTGTTATGTCAACATGTCACATGTATCTTCTATGTGCTAGATTGCAGGCCAAAAGATTGAAAGCTAACCCACAATTGCTTTCACCTTTCCCTTGTGATGAAATGCTCAATTTTCAATGAGACATGTCTCTCTATTGGGTCTCTTTACAGTTGACAGTTATGCACAAAAAATCAACCTGTGACTCACTCAACTGATCTCATTTCCCAGCAACAACCGTATTGGTAGAAGTAGGCTCCAACAAAACCTTTCACAAATTCGCTACGCTATTATATAATTAGCGATCTACTCATGCGGTAAATACACACACTCATAATAGTTCAGAAATTACATTAAGATACCACTAGCTCGCCATTAGGCTGCACGGCTCAAATGGCGAGTGTCTTATTGTTTATTTTAAAACATAAAACTTATTATTTGTACGTCATATTTATAACTTTTGAGTTCCGATTCAAGTTAACTTTAGAAATAATTTTATTTTAACTTGAAACGTAGCTCAAAAGTAAGGTTAGATTTATTCATTTTGGATACTTAATAATGTAGTATTTTATATATCATTTATTGAATGGGTTGTAAAAATAATAGGCTAATCGTTAACAATAAAATTAATTAATATCATACGTATCATATTAAATGATTGATTATATATCAATAAATATGCTAACTAAGTACTCTAACTTAACAAATATAATAGTATTGGGCAAATTGTAAACCCATTAATTTTGAGGGATGGGTCACCTTATCGCTGGTATAGCAATAACAATTTATTCCAGGTCTTTTTGTGGACGAGAATTGAGTGCTCCATATTTACCTAAAAAAAAAAAGGAAAAATTCATGGATTTTACAATTTTTTGTCAAAGCCTTTACCTTCGACCGGAGGGGAGGGGGCAGTTTCCCTTTTTTTGTGTCTTCTATTGGTAAACAAACAATCAATGCAGACTTGAAGTCATAACACAACTTTTTGACCTTTACAAAATTTGAAAAGCAAAGTGAAAATGAAGTATCATTGGAAATTGAAGATTCCCTCATTTTTCACCCAATACTATTGAAGCAACCAACACCCACCACCACTACAACCACTATATTTTTTCAATCACCTTTGCCTCTTATCATCATTTGTTAAAGGGGCAAGATTGCTCAACATAACACATAGGAATAGGCACTGACTATCTCCATTTTAGACCGACATCACCTCACATTTTACTTGTTTCAGCACCTGAAAGCTGAGGCCACTTAGAATTCCGGCATTTTGCTATTTCTACCTGAGCCTGACATAATCTGATAACTTTCAATTTCGCAATCAAAACCAATCTTAAAAGAAAAAGTTGTACAATGATTCAATGAAATCTTTATAATCTAACTTTTGACTTACTAGAATTTTTTTTAATTAAATAAAATTACCTGTAGCTTTTGTTTTTCATTGAAACAAAGAACTAGAAATTCCATTCCACCCATATTAGATAATAGTTACCTCACTAACCAAAATGTTGAGTAAACTGTTGGGATAATCAGTTCGCTAAAATAGACAACACAACAGAATCTTTAAAACACCCTTAAGATTATTTTACATCTTGTAATTTTCTAAATCTAAAACTTTGAAGACTCAAATGTAGAAAGGATTTTTCTTTTTTCTTTCTTCCCCGGTCAGCAAAAGTTTGATACTCTGCCGACAGTTGTTTTTGTTGATTCATTAAAAGGGCACCATTCAATATTTACATTCTAGCATTAAACTTTTTTACTTGAATATTCTTTTCTTGAAAGAGAATGTAAGTATGTATTGTTATTGATATGTTTATTTTATCTTAAAATCGAAATAAATTATTACAAATTAATAAATTGACCTTAATTGATTATTGTCATAATAATAATAATAACAACAACAACAACCAATTGTTCAAAATAGGTACAATGACGTAGAATTTTAGAGTCTCAAACAAGTGTTACAATAATAATTTCATTATAAATGTTTTTTCTTTCTTTTTTCACCTGAAATATCTAAAACCTACTCCTCGAATTCTCTATCAAAGTTCAATAGGAAAAATTCTTGTAAAAAAATCCATACTCAACCACCTTCTGAAAGTATTTATTAATTCAATTGGTAAAATGTCTCCACCATCCCTTTCAATAATTCGTTCACACACTTCCTAAATCTCTCCCCCACCTCTTTCAATAATTCGTTCACACACTTTCTAATGAGGGAGTGAGAGAGAAGCGTTGGTTTTCATTTCTTTGCACTCTTCAGTAAAATTATAATACCTGCGAAGGGCACCTATCAATTTCAACAAACCCTCGAGGATTATACATTTCTTTGCCATTATCCCGTCCCCTTATCTCCAACTTTCAGCCAAGAAATTTGAGAGAATATGTTGTTTAACACGAGTCATGCCCTTTAACTCCATATTCTACTTTCCCTGGAATCTTTTTAACTGTACAAAATTGTCTCATCCATTGGCAACTAGTAGCGGATAAGGTGCACTTGTCAATAATATGTGACAAAAGAAACAAAAGATTCTTCCAATAAGAACATAAAAGACCCACACCCCCCCCCTAAAACCACCAACATCAATCATTTTCACACTCACATATACTGCTAAAATAAGCACTCGGTTCATTAACTGTGCTGCTTCTGATCACAACAACTGGGCAGCCATCGCCTAAATTCACATGTAAAAGCGGCCAAAATTTCTCATCAGTCATGGTAAATGATAGTGCAAAAGACAAAAACTTGAAGAAGGAAAAGGGTCATGTTTATTCCAAGGAGTACTTTCAAGTTCCATCCAGTACATGTATAAACAACGAAGAGGATGAAATCACGGTACATAGAAAAAGATCTAGTAAATTTTTGTACCCAATACACTGACCTAAGTTTTAAACTGAAACCTAACCCTAAAACCTCTTTTCCCTTCTCCTATTACATGATATGTTAGACAAAAGGACTTTCGTTTGTATTTGTTTTTGTAACTCATAACACCCCCCGATATGTTACAGACCATTAGTCTACACATATCTTTGATAGTCCTACTACTCCTTTTCTTTACAATTAAAATAAGAGTGGTGATGGAAAATGGAATGGACACCATCACCGTTAGCGCGACCTAAAGCTAATTCCTGCTAATTCGTCAATTCCTAAGCTCAAGATCAACCAAGAGTTTGCAGGAAAATATTAAGCATGTCTCCTATGGATCAACTTTCTGCCATTTGAAATGGCCAGGGAGCGGCTTATCATTCACGGGATCATAGTTGTACCTGCAAATAAACCACATCTTATCAGCTAAAGCAAATATGAAGTAACTTATAGAAGGAATATCACAGATAGAGCAATCTAAAAGTTTCTGACAAGTGTAAAGGAAAGCTTGAGAAATGACTGTTGTAGTATACTTCTCTATAAATTGTCTTTGCTGCTCTTCTTCTGTATCAGCAAAGAACTTATCTATTTCACGTGCTGTTGGGAGGAGACTGCACGCAGAAATCTGTGCTTCCCTGTTCTGCATTGAGCTGGTAGGCCTGTTGCTGGAACCCGGTGTCCTTATGATCTCTGGGTCCCTTATCAAGCTACATGGAGTGGACTCCCTAGTGCCCCTGCCACAGTAAAAGAAAAAAGGAGCTTTCAAAATACGTAGTAGTAGACAAGCAACAATATAATCTGAAAAAACAGATCAAATAAATTTTTACAAAAAAATTTTAATCATCCATTTCAAAATTATTTGAGACAGATTAAACAAATAGGACCCAAAATGAAAACATGCGTATATGGTGAAGTAACAGAATCTAATTCAAGTTTAAAGACATTTTGTTCTTCATCTCCCCACCCAATCTGCAGAATGCAGGATAGCAACCATCCACATACATTTACTTAAAAGGAACGAGTGCCCTACCAATCATAAGCAGGGTAACGATGGATGAGTCCAAAGCACAAAATGATTCATGCAATTAAAAGGAACAGAGACCCTTTTCTAAGCTTAATGTATACTTAAAAAGTTAAAATTGCAAACATTTACGCAACTTCATTTACTAAACTAAGAGCTTCTGTTTTCCACATTAAAACACTTCAAATTTTTCATTTAAAACAAAAATAACGAAAAAGAATACAGACCAAGGACTTCCACGAGATATTATCAGCCTCAGCTTTCTTACAATGATAGAGGACCACCAAACACAAGATCAGTTCTTATATGTTTAAAAAGTGAAAAGGCATCTACTGAAGAAAAAAGAACAAAATGGTTTTATTCTATTCAAATAGAGGCAATGGCATCCATGTCAAGAAACACCTACACAAAAGGACACACCGCAGCATATACTTTAATTTGATGCTCATGTAACTGTGACCACCACCCAAGTATTAGAAACATGTGAAACATCCCATTCAATAAAAATGCATTCATAGCTGATCAATCTCATATAAACAAACAAAAAGCTGTAAATGCATTCATGGCTGATCAATCTCATATAAACAAACAAAAAGCTGTAAATGCATTCATAGCTGATCAATCTCATATAAACAAACAAAAAGCTGTAAATGACAGTAGAAGGCTGATGAAGGTATTTCCTTGCTTTAAAATAATGTCTAATGACATGTACTTGAACAAAATTGATTTGACTATCACTCAAACATATGCTCAAGGACAGAACAAATAGATGTTAAATTACAAAAGAGACACAAGAATTTTACTGCCACAGCAAAGAAAAATCACAGAAACAAATTAGAATATAACATTTCAACATCTTCAAACAGACCCATGAGAAGTTGTACATGAAACAGATAAGATACAAGTGTCAATGAGTTTCGCTAACAGCAATGAAGGCTACAGAACGCAGTTGTCTAAAATCTTTGAAATTATATGAAAATTTACCCCCTCCCCCCCAACAAAAAAAAAAAGCTCCTCCAACTCTGATTTACAATTTCTTTATCTTCCTTAAATATTTATGCAATAAAAAGGTTCTTCAAAAAAATCAATCAGATAAATGGGTCTAGTAAAAGACAAAGGCAAAAAATTTTGCATCTTTTCTCTAACCAAGCAATCAAGCAAACAAACAAACAAGCAGAATACTACAAGAGAAAATGCTTGAATGAGAAAAGATAAGCAAATTTTGAATAAGAATTGAATCAAACCAAATTAAGAAGCATAATATGAACATGAAGGAAACAACAGAGTGATGAGCAAACTAAAATTAAAGCTTCAATTTTTTGTTTTGGCAACAACTGAAAAAATTTCAGTGAAAACCCCTCAAAATATGATTCAATGACAACGCTTTAATCATTTCAATTCGCAATCAAAGCAAAATCTCTCCTTTTTATCAAACATTTTCTCTACAACCGCAAACTCAAAGAGAAATTACTAAATAACACTCCAGAATCAAAGCTTTCAATTTTTAAAAAATTCCCCACTTTTCCCTCCATTTTCTCAGCAACCAAACAGGCAAAACATTCTCAAAGCAGCACAAAATCATAGCTTCAAGCAAACAATTCCCCCAATTTTGCCTCCATTTTATACAGCAACTGCTTAAAACAAAACCCTAAAAATTAGCCTCCAAAAAGTTTTAAAATAAAAACCCAGAAGATGCAAATTATTACATTAAAACTAACACCGAAAAACAACAAAATTAGATTTTCGAAAAACCCCAAAAAACAAATATCCAAAAAAAAAAAAACCACCTCAACAAAACAATTTTTTTTAAATAAACTAATTTCCTAATATAAAATGAAATGCCACCTTTCTCTTGCTTCACTTTCCAAAGCATTTTCACCAAAGGAAGGTTCAATGTCCAAATTCTTGTTGCCATGTTCCTCTTCTTCTTCAACTTCAACAGCAGCAGCAGCAGCAACAGCAACATCATCAGTCTTCTTCTCTTCCTCCACCTCATCAACATTTTTCTTCCCGCGTGACCTCTCACGTGCCCTAGAATTCTCCTTCCTCCTCCTCCTCCTCCGCCCCGAAGTCTCATTCACCAGAGCCGCCGGCTTCTCGAGCCGCCGACTCCGCAGCTGAAGGTACGACCCACTACCACCAGCACCAGCAGAGGTAGCCTTTTGGAGGGCTAGGGTTTTGGCTCGAGTGCGAACGCCGAGTGGCGATGACTGGGTTACCTCCATAACGGCCACCTCACCGGCCGCCGCTTTGGCCTTCCTCATGTACTTGCCCATCAAGCCAACACACACCCCCAGATTAAAAAAAAAATGAAAAATGAAAATGAAGGGTAACTAATAACTAAAACTATGCTAAAGCTACAGCACACTTTTTAAAGCTAAAAGCTTATAAAATTAAGCTTTCACGAAGAAAGAAAGAGAGAGAAAAGAGTGAAGGAAGTGTATGTTGGAAGAAGAGAAAATGGTAGGGTTGGGTTTTTCTCTCAGTGGGGCTACTACTTGCTTACTTATATGCTACACGGTATACAACTCATCTCGTATCATATCGTCTCGTCCTTTTTCTTCTCTTCTTTTACCTTCATTTTCTCATCTCTCTTTTTTTCTCTTTCTCTTTTCTTATTATTTTATTTTGTTTGTATTTATGTGTGAAAAAATAGAATTAAGGGAAATTAAAATTAATTATTAATGATAAAGGTTGTATTCACTTAGGTGGTTATTTTTATTTTAATCAAGGAGTTAAAAATGTTAACAAAGTTTAATTTTTTTTCATTTTTTTAATGGTTAGTGAATGGGTATCTCCTTAATTCTTATATAGTTTAATTCAAAAAGTGCATGAGTAGCTTGTTTAATATCAGAATCATACCCATAAATTATATAATTTATGTGAATGCACATGTATTTTACGTAAATAATTATAAACATCACCATTTTATTTTATTTTATTAATTAAGAATGCAGAATCATAAGTAATTTATTTCTTTTTTTCTTTTTCTAGTGACTATGCTCTCCTGCCCATTTAACGTATTTCATTGGAAACAAATCTTACTTCTACAACTATAGACCAAACCAATTGTGATAATGTTTAAAGCTACATGAGTAAAATATCGAACTTGTTGCTTAAGTTGAAATCAACTGTAAATATATCAACTTATCGTTTATATATCGATAGAACATCAGTTTATCGTTTATATGACGCGATTTCTTAGAAAAATATTGAAAAAGGACATTCCAAATAAAATTTTTAATAATTAGATTTCCTTAATAGAGATTGATTGTTATCCTAAAAATCTCGATCTACCAACTCTATTGGTTAGATAATATTGGGAAATAATTGAAATTCTTGTAATTTAGTGTTCTTGAAATTTAGTGTTTCATCTTCCAAATAACAAATTTATCTTAATCTATCACTAATATTTCGAAATCATGATATGAATTGATTGTAGATCTTAACTATAAGGTTAAATGATTGATTGTCTATATCACTAATTTTCATAAAGGACATAAAAATGTTTTGGCTTTATTGTGTAATTGACTTATCTATGTATCCCTTATAAATTCAGAAATATGTTTAATTTTAAATTTATACTAAATTTATTAGAGAATCAAACAAACTAAGAAAACCCTATTAGTTCGGGATCATAAGAGATAAGTAAAATCGTAACGAGTCCAGTTCACCATCCATCTATGCCCCTTTTTTTCACAAGCCAAGTGTCAAGAAGCGAATAAATGATATGCGTCTCATTACGTCATTATAATCTTTGATATTATTAATCAAAACATCAATTTTTGCTATTATAAATGATAGGTTGAATCAATCATTAGTTGAAGAACTAAGATAAATTTGGGAAAACAAAACTTTTTATTGAAGAGAAGAAAATGAAAGGTGTTTATCAAAATTCTCATAGAATCAAGAATGAAATGTTCATTCCGTACATGTATGTCATACTATGAATTAGTAATGTTCCCAATCCATAAAACAATCTTAATTGTTTCAAACTTTCTATTTTTTTGAATGAAATATGTACAAACCTTCATGAATAGAATCAAACCTTATACTATTATCAAGTAAACTAGTTGATAATTTCTTTTATGCACACATGATATTGAAACTTATTAGTCAGATGATTATTCTAATACAATTATTTTATTAAGGCAGTTGTATAAATGGAGCAAAATTGGGGCAAGACGGAGTTGCAAATTTTTGTAAGACTTTATATATATAATTGATGTTTAACCTACTTGTAAGTAAACTTTTTTTTATTAGTCTCATTTATTTATTTTGTTATAATTTTGTTATTTCTCTATTATGGTTTCTGTCAAGGCAAAGTTAAAAGCGTAATAGTTTAAGGAGTAGTTTAAAAATTTTTAAATTCTTATGGAAATTTTGATATTATACAAAAAAAAAATCCGAAAAGAGGCATCTAATTTAATCATTGATGAAATGCGTTGTACATATTTTTTTAAAAAAGTATTTTGAATTCAACATGATATTTTGTAAATGCAAATTTAAGTTAAATCACGATAACTAATTATAATTTAATACTAAGTAATATTTAAATTGAGATAACTAATTAGAGCTAGTTACTGCTCTCCTATTCAAATTCTTATTTACAAAGTAAGGACATTTGCACTTAATAATTTTTGCGTCGTGCTACTCTAAAATATTTGAAGATACCAAATAAAATATAT
Source organism: Murraya paniculata (assembly GCA_030449075.1). Classification (NCBI taxonomy): domain Eukaryota; kingdom Viridiplantae; phylum Streptophyta; class Magnoliopsida; order Sapindales; family Rutaceae; genus Murraya; species Murraya paniculata. Next base: position 1,008,770 of record JAEVFN010000011.1, on the reverse strand, counting down.
AATCTTAACTTATAATTGAGTTATTAATAGATTAATTATAATGTTGTTACAATGCATACCAGTTCAAATTTACTGTAATTACTGATAGTTTCAAATTTTATTATTTAAAAATAAATTTACATTTTCTTGCATTATCTGAGTAGTCGATACAAATAATAGTGTAGTCACAAAAATTTTATTACATTAGTAATTTGATTATTTAAGAAAAGTATCTAAAATTTGTATTTAAAATTTTTTATTATTTACTAAAATAATCCTATAAACCAAGAAATTGCATTAGTTCCTCTTATAAGGCCACCAAAATTTCAAAATTAATCGATTAAATGATTCATCTTTTAAAGAAAATAATTTTCAAGAAATTTATATATTTTTCAAAAAAAAATTAATACATCTCAATATCTCGTGATACGATTACAAGCCGAGTTTTTGAACAGATATAAGCTGGCTTTGTCATTGGATTCTCTCCATAAGTGGCCAGGTGGAAAGTGCGTTTTCAATTTTCCTTTTAAAACAAAAAATTTTTCTTGGTACGATAAGCTCTTGTCTCAAACCCAACCGCTAAGGAAGCAGCGTGAATTACACGCGCTCGTACGCGAGGAAACAAGCGGTTGAAACGGGCATGCGTTTCTTGCATCATCAATATTTCTGGGCATGAAGTGCGTGGGATCAATGTTTTAAAAGGACCTTTTGTCCCTCAGTTTTTAGGGTACCACTACCCCACGCACTCTCTATCTATGAGTCACCCTTCGACTGGGACGGGACCGTCAAATATTTGGAAAGTCATTTAAAAGTTATAGTGGCACAAACTTCTTTAGGAAAGAAAATTTGAGCATTTGATTATGTGAGCAATAACTAGTTGTCTTTATCCTTTGAATGGGATAAATAAATATTTGGAAAAATTGTGAATAACTTGCCTCTGGAAGGTTGTTGTCAAAAGGTAATTTTGTTAAAACAAAATCTTGGAAATTATATATAAGGATATAAATGAAAACAAAAATTTGCTAGCATTAAATATTTATTAAAAAAAAAAAAAAGGCAGCCAGCCATTGTTTGTTCTGTCATGGAGACTTGAGTTTAAAGATTCGAGTTTTCTCATTAATATGGTAGGACTAATCTTTAAAATTATAAACGAAAACAAAAATTTGTTAGCTTTAAATATTTAAAAAAAAAAACAGCCAATCATTGTTAGTTTGGCTGTGAACGACTTCTCGGCTCATGATTTGAGTTTGTGAATTCAAACTTTGGTATCGATGATAGATCCAAATAGACATTGAGTTAAATTTCAAGACCCGACAAGACTTTCTAATGATGATTTGTTAGTTAGTAAATTTTTAAATGTGTGTTGCATTAATGTAATATTTTAGTTTGAGAATTGAGATAAACCTTCCTCAAAAAAACTATTTTGATAAAAGCATTGCATTTTAATTATCTATAACTAATTTTAACCAAAAAAACATTATTTTTATTCTTAAAAATGTGCATATAACCAAAATCTTAATTTATTGCCTGACTAACAGCACACAAGCATCGGCCAATAATGAAAAATTTAATAAATCTATAATTAATACAACAAAGAATTAAATACACAAAAAATTATATCTATAGAAAACTACTGTAGCAATCAATCTTACACCAATAAAGTGGATCAATATGGTATAATAGCATCGCAAGCCAAAAACCGAGGGTAACCACACAAGGGGTTAAAAATGTGATCAAAAGTTTTTCTAAAGCTAGATTCTAAAACCATTTGCCTTTTTCCAATTAAAAAACCACGTCCTCTTCTTATTAAAGTTCAAAATGTTGTTTACAACTTGTATTGTTTTTCATTAAGCCATTGGTTTTAAGAGCTACTTCTTCATTCTGTTACATATATGGTCAAAATTTATTTTTAGTCTTAGCTGTTAATGTTACTCGTGCATTCTGTTTTTTTTTTTTTTAAAAAAAAAATTGATAAGTTTGTGAGTTACATTTATATAATGATCCCATAGGATAGCTTGAAATTGGGTGCGACTAATATACTATAACTATTTCATGTACCCCATTCAGTCATTTTTTTTAATTATTAATAATAATTTTTTCGTTATATATACAACTAATATTTTTGTACAATGCATCACACACACGCGCACACGCACACACATATATGTTACGGAAGCTTGTTACATCTAATGATATTTGTTATTATTAATAAAAACCTCATTATAAATAACATAAAACCAGTGATGGGTGTATGGTGCAGCAGATGCAAGATCCAAGAAAAATTACAGTAATAAGAGTCAATATCACTCCCAATTATTTGAAAGTGAAAACTACCTTAACGTTTTTTAAAAGATATCAAACTCATACTTGCTATAAATGACATTCCGGTACAAAAGAGGTTGGGTTATAGTGAAAGTGAAAACTAGTAAACTAACCTAGTAAACTACCATAACATTGTAGGATTGTTTATTAGTAAGAGTTTCCACATTTCATTGTGTTAAGATCTATGATCTATCGAATCTTGACATGCTTGAACTAAAGCTGAGCCTAGTCCATGCTTATTGTCAAGGTCCATGTAGGATATATTGAATTTTTCTTTTTCAAAAATATTACGATGCAACCAAAAAAAAAAAAAATTTCAAGACATTCTAATTCTAAATTTTTTTACATGATAGTGTAGTATGGATTTCCAGGTCTAAATATTTGGAGAAAAATCTATCTCTACAAAATACATTGGAGAATTCAGATTCTTTACTGTAGGAATTGAGACAATGAGGTGCCCACAACTCAACCAATGAGTGATTTGTGGAAAAATATCAAATTTAAACTAAAAGAAAAAGTTAAAGCAAGGACATCCTCACTTTAACTAAAATATAAAAAAAAAATTCAATTTATTGTAAATAATATTTTATTATTATTAATAATACGTATTTTTTTATTTGTTAGTGGCATCCTAACTTTAACACAGTAAGAATGCTTTTATTAAAGAAAGATTATACATACATACACACAATAATATTAGGATCTCGTCTTTTGAATCTTAATTTCAGTCTCAATATCTTTTATTATTTATTTATTAAATAATAAATTTTATAATTTATAAAATTACTTAACTATCATTTAATATCCGAAAGCCACATTAGCTTAAGAATATGGTTTAACAAAAGGATACGAGAGCACATTGAAAAACCTACCCGCCAAACCATGTCCTTTGCATAACGGAAAGGAAGAGCAAATGCCAAAATCCACGCGCGCTTAAGTAGCGCATAACAAATTAACAATAGTCGGGATGCATGGTAAGAGCAAGGTTAATAGGTTATTGCCAAGTTAGGACTCATTTATCAACGTAGGAAGCTGCCACGTCATTGGTCTCACCAAATAAGGTAGAGGTTAAAGGTGAGATCCACAACCCCTTGTTCAAAACTCACCCTAAATACCCTTATGAATGTAGAATAATAGCCTTTAGAAAACCCTCTACCCTATGCAATAAGTAATTTAGCCAAAAAAATTTAAATAAATATAAACCAAACTTCTCTCAAATATATGCATTTTAGCTGGGAATTTGAATTTAAAAACACCTGTTGTACCACATATTGTGTGTGTTACTAAAAAAATAAGAATATTTTATTATGTTACTAAACAAACTAGGATAAGAATCCTCTCATGCGCTTGTGCTTGTCCTTTTTACTGTTCTTATCTCTATCTAATTAGTGGTTAAGATTAAGTTTTGTATTTTTTTTTTTCATTTCATTTACAATAAAACCATTTTTTTTTAACTAGATAAGGAGAGGGAGGGAGAGAGAAAAAAAAAGGAATTGATGCTTCCACATATTTTGAGGAAAAAAAAGGGATTGTTTTTCAATTTTTCTTTTGACTTTCAAAATTAGCTCTTGACATTAAAAAAAATCTTTTTTATAAAAAAATTATCAAGTAGTAATTGCAATAGAAGAAAATATTTTTACCAAACGATTTTCAACGTAACTACATATATAATGTATATTTTAAAACATTTTACATTTATACATACATGTGGTTACATATAAATGTAAGTAATTTACATAGTTATTCACGATTGAGTGAGGAAGCACTCTTTTACTACGTGAGGATTAGCGTACCAACAGATCAAAAACTCAAATTTTAATATATTAAAAGAATTCTTTGTAATTTAACATAAATCTCACTCTATTAAAATAAAAATATCCACACTTTAGAATTATTAGTAATTTACAAATACATTTTTGTGAATGGCAAAGTAGACATTGAAGAAAATACAAACAACTAAAATATTAAAGTCTAAATTTTTTTAGATTAACTTTTTTGAGATAAATGAAACCTACCTACAAAAGTTAGATGATAAACCACCGCTAAAAATTATTTTTAATATGTTAGCTTTTTCTCTCTTAATTAAGATAATATTTGTCTCACTCATAAGAAAGAAACACGTGGGAGTTAATTAACTCAATTACTATCTCAGTTTTATAATTTTTTAAAGAGTAATATTAAATATCTCACATTATAAGTTGGAATTTAAATTTTAATTGATACAATATTTATCTATTATATGATAATAAATAATTTTATTAATTATAAAATTTATTATTTAATAAATAAATAATATATAATATTAAAATTTAAATTTAAATTTAAATATTGAAATTTTAAATATTATTATTTTTTAAATTAAATTCCTAATTAAACCAGTTTGTCCTCACGAGTCACCAATTGTGAGATAGGTTGACGAAAAGTGAGAAATGGCCGTAAAAAGAAATGCATCGGGAACCGAAAACCGAGCGTGTGGAGTACTGAATACGAAATTGGGCCAATTAAATTACTTCCCTCTCTGTCACGGGTTCCCCTTCACCGTCTTTCGGTCCCCACTCCCACTTAAATTAATAAAAGCACCACTTTGGTTTTTTTTTTTTTTTTTTTTTTATTTCTTTTATGTTTCAATAACTCAAAATTCTACAATACCCTCCCCGAAGCACCACGGAGGCAAATAAAAATAGAAAATCGAAGCTCCGACTAAGGAACATAACTGTGACAAAAAGATGGCGAAATTAGGGTTTTTTTTTTTTTTTTATGAGAAAAACGATGCGGTTTTGATTCTAATTTTATCATTATCAGGTTACGTATTTATGTTCATGGGTGAGCGGACCCAGCTAAAGTTTACAAGGGACTACAGCCCCTTCTGAGTTATTAATTTTTTTAAAAAATATACCTCAAATCTCTTTTGAATGAATTAAATAACAAAGATTTAGACATATTTTTGATATTATAAAAGACCTGTAGTTTAGCAGTAAAAGTATTATTTAATGATCTTAAAGTCTTGGTTCAAATCTAGTAGTTTTTTAATATTTTATGAAAATTATTTTTAAAAAAATATTTTCATACATGTAAAATAAAATAATTTATTATAATTATTATTTAAAATTTAAAAGAAAATAATAAACTTGAGTTTATAAACTTAAAATGTGTTCGAATGAACATTTAAAAAATTTAAATTAAATAATTTTTTTGAACTAAGCCCCCCAATTTAATTATCTGCGTTCACCACTGCTTATGTTATGTTTACTAATCATTTTTTTTCTACGTTACAGATAATTATTGTTGGTGAGATTGTCAATTTTCCTCTTATTGAAATTAATATTTATCACTTAGGTAACATTTGCTTTTGTTTTGTGTGAAATTTGAATAGACTTGAATTAGTTTGAATTTTGAATAAAGTTGAATGTCTAAATCTGAATGATATGTTTATTTTTTTTTTGTCTGAATTGCCAAAAATAAATATTAAGTTATTTTTTTAACTTAAAAAAATTTGAAAACTAATATTTTTATATTTATACCCTTACAAATTATATATGTTAAACAAATAATAAATATTTCAAAGAATATAAATAAGATAATATATTATCATTACATTAATCATATTCAATTGAATACAACTATTTAATAGTCTATGTTATATATGTTAATCAATTTTATTATAGTTTATGATGTTTTTATATGAAAAATATTCATAAAAAATTATGAAGATAAATAATCCTAATTTGAAGAAAAGAAAAAGATAAAAATAATAATAGTCTACCACTATATATTATCACAAGTTGTATAGAGATGGATAATAATGCTAATTATTGAATTTTGTTTAGGTAATGATGAAAATCAATTAATTAAATAGGAATATTTTGAAGAATATCTTTTCATAATATCATTCAGACATTTTAGACTAAGCAAAAAGCCAAAAAAATTAGCTTAATAACTTAAAGAGTTAATGGCTGAAAATTTTTATTAAGTTGAAAAAATAAACAGACTTAATGACTTAACTGATTAAGATTAAATCAATTAAGTCATTAAGTCGAAAAACAAACGACACCACCTTAGTCTCCTACTATTTTCATAATAGCCAATAATTCTTCTTGTCAGAAATATTATCCTTATTTCCAAATGTACTGTCGTTCATATTTATTATAAATAAAATAAATCATAAGAATAGAAATTAAAATAAAAAATTTTAAGTATTAAAAATAAGAGAAATATATATTTTGATGCAAATAAGAATTAATAATATAAGATTTTTCTTGTATTTTTTGTTATTTTACAAACATTTTCTTATAATAAATATATAAAATAACAAAAAAAGAGAAATATCTTATTATTAATTTTTTATTCACATCAAACATATATTTGTTATTTTTAATACTTAATTTTTTTTATTTTAATTTCTATTTATATGATTTATTTAATTTATAATAAAAATAAATAAAAGTGAATTTAAAAATAAGAGTAATACTATAAAACTATATTAACAGGGGATTATTGACTATTATGAAAAGTGTATAAAGCAAGTGATATTTATTGAATTTGATAGAGGAAAAATTGACAATCTCCCCCGTTATTGCGGAGGAATTTGAACAAGTTGACTTTTTGGTTATTGACTAGCTCAACACAAATAGTGATGCTTATTATTTTTGTTAAATGTATACATATTGTTTTACACAAATACATACAATAAAACATTAATAAATTAATATTTGATAGTTAAACTCTTAATTAAATAAAAGATTTTGCCAATCCCAACTAGAGATCTACGTGTTAAATTATAATTCGATTAATTAATATTCACTTAATCAATAAATTTTTTTACTTTTAATATTATTAATTTATCAAAATTTTACTGTATGTTCAAAAAAAAATCCTCCACTGTATGGAACTAGAGCCCGTTGTTATAACGAGAGCCTTTTGTAAAGCTATAGGCGGCTCGCAAGGGCTGAATTGATCAAATACAGCGTCAAAAAGAGTGGGCGTATTGTAATTGTCATCGTCGTGTGCACAGGAGTCAGATAAAGCCAACTTAATTAGACAGTAGTATCTAAAAATCTTAATTACGGTGATGGAGGAGAATAATACCAGTTTTTTAAGGGTTTTGACGATTTCCGTTTTTCAAAAGTTAATTTGCGATTTTTCTTAAATTAAATAATATCTTCACTATTTTTTTTAAATTATTTTTAAAAATCATATTTATTCCACCTAATAATTTTTATTTTATAATTATAATTTTTTATTTCTCCATATACGACATGTTAGACTAGAGCCTTGTTTAGTATATTTTGATTAGATAATTATAGCTTAAACATTACAACACTTAAAGAGTTTTTTTGTAGACAATTGTTCCTATGATTGAAAGCAAAGTTGATTTTAGTCTACACTTAAATGACGAAGAATTTATACTGTCTTTGTTATTCTTTTCAAAATTATTATTTAAATGTCATTTTACTACACACCATACATTGTTAATTTTTATTCCATTGCTAGGAATTTTTTTTATTAGTACTATTACTTTTAAGTCACATCATCCTAATACTCAACAAAGCCCAATACCTAAAGGAAAAACGGACAAGGCTCAACGATTTCAGTACCAAGGATTTGAGTTGCTTATATGTGCTTAAGTGGCGATGTGGGTAAAGCTTGGTTAGGAAAATCACTCGTTTTTAGTAGAGCTGGGCTTTAGTTTGGCTCATACTTGAGATAAACTGAAAAATAACTGGAATAAAATATAAACCGAAATTGAAACCAAACTGACCGGTTTGGTTCAGTTCTAGTTCGGTTTACAGTTTTAAAAAAATATTTTTTTATTTATTTAAATAATTTAATAATTTTAGGACATGAACTAACATGTCATGTCCTTTATATCATGCTGCATGCCACTATTTTTTTTTTTATAAAAATAATCTTGACTTATTTGATTTGGTACTGATTTTAAGAACTTGAACTGTGAATCGAACTGAATTTGGTATGGTTCTTTGTTTATATTTATTATTTTTTTGATAAAGAACCAAATTGAAATGAAAAAACCAAAGTAAATCAAATTTATTTAGGAGTATACTTACCCTAGCTTTGAGGCTTTAGCGTACAAATGAAGTAGTTAAGATGTATAATTATTCTCATTATTGAGATAAATAATGCAATAAGTAATCTTAAATAGAGAGAAAAAAAATCTAATTAAATATAGAGGTTGTAAAGGAAATTAAAGTTTATTACTTTCTTTTATGCCATCAAATAAAAGAGTTTAAGAGAAAAAAAAAAAGAAATAATAGAGAGATATAGAGAACTGATCAGGCGAGCACCATGACTCACCAAACGGCCCATGTGGCCATCTCTAATTAAAATCAATACCGATATTCATACAAAAGTTAGCACAAAGCTTTGCACAAAATGGTTTGTTTTGTGCAAAGTTTAAAAGTCACTTGTTCATACGTGCAAGCAAGGAACACCACACACGCACGCCACATTTTCTCCTAGCAGAGATTCCATTCGTGCCTCTCTCCTTTCTCTCCTCCACCACACAACAAACATTTTTCGGTCTCTTTGTCTCCCATCTCCATGCAAGGTCAGTCCTAGCTCCGTTCTCCCTCACCACACGATAACAGTGACAACTTTCTCTGTTCTCGCCCGGAAGCATCTCGCTTCCTCACTCTCCCTGACTATCTCAACTCTGTTCTCCCTCACTCTCTCGATCTCAACTGTATCGCTCTCTCTCACCCCAAAACAATCTACTTAACACGGCTTGTTAAGGTCAGTGTTAAATTCATTGGTTTAATTTGCAATTTGGTTGATGGAATTATGGAATTGAAAACCCTAGAAAACTAAATTAGAAATGAGATAGACAATGTTCAATTTATTGCTTTTATTGTATACAATTTGCTTTCATTACTTTACTATGTAATTTGGTTGTTGGAACTATGGAAAAAACCCAATTATAAATTAGGCAAACAGTGGAATAGAGGACATTGCTTTAATTCTCTGTAATTAGACAACCTGGTTATGCATTTTATCTACTATGTAATTACTGAAACAAAATATTGGCAAAGTAATCAAGTTGCTAAATAATCTCACCTGGCTTTTTTTTTCAAATTTTCTTTAATATATTTGGTTCGATACTTGCATTATATACTATACTCATGCAGTTGAGATTATTTCAATGCTTTAATTTCTGCAATATAGAAATTAAGATTATGGAATTGAAAATCTTAGAAAAGCAAATTAAAAATTAGGCAGACCATAATCAATAGAATTAGCTTGTTAGGGATTGAGTGTGACAACTTACTTGTAGCAACCTAGTAGCTTTTATCGTCATCTAATATCCCCTGTATGACATTTTCATGATATCGGCTTCAACTACATAATTAGGGGAGTAATGATAAATTATTCTTGGAGACCCCTCTGACATAGGAAGTTTTATGGTTAAAGCATAACATAATAGAAAATGATAATGTGGTAGTTATAGCCGTATGTTATGTTGTAAGCTTATTAGCCCTACTTAAGTTAAATTTTGATCAATCATCAACATTTCAATGCCTTGTTCTCCTTTTGTGGCTTTTTACAATGAATCTGAATATCATTCATCAGCAGGAGCTTTTGCATGCAAGTGCCACCAAAACTATGAACTCATCATGTAGAGAGGGTTGGATTGAATATGACGAGATGATTAGGGAAAGCTTTAGGAAAGTTATAGAAAATAAAGTTTACACATAAAAAACTAACTGGAATGTTGATGCCTATTTTTTCCCCTGCAATTAGTCATTAACTGTTGAGACCTCTTCCCCCCCCCCCTCAGTTGCTTAATGCTTACTAACTATTATAACATTTTTTCTCCTCTTCAGTTGCTTAAATTGGTTTGATTCAAGGCTATAGTTGAAGGGCTCTTCATTAGCCAGGAAGCATCCTGGTTGGATATTTCTATCATAATGTCTTCTAGCATGAGTGAAGTTCCAAATTCACATATGAAAACTTGAGAAAAATGTTGCAATGATAAAATCTTACGAACTTCACGTACAAGAGAGAATCTAAATCGTAAGTTTTGGAAGTGCAAAGTATGCGACGCTTTTGAATGGGACGATGATCGGAAGAGTAGTGAATCTAATGAGTTTCGAGGGATGGAAGATCGAAATATGAGTGAGAATAAAATTGATGTCTTATTAGGAGAAGTCCTCAAGCTGGGGCATCAAATGGAATGATTGTCTCTTAAATTTCAATTGCTTGAAAGAGAACTTCAATGAAGACGAAAATATGAAGACCAAGGACAATTGATGGAGGATGAACTACGAAAAAGACAACCAAGTGTTATTGTAAAATATGTCCCACAAATAAATATATCTATTTTGATATGTATTGTATTTAAGTTTTATATTTAACTAATGTACTAGCTTCTCTTGTTTGCAATGAAAATTAAGTTTATGGTTTAACCTAGTAGCTTTCTCTTATCTGCAATCCTTAGCAAGGTACTTTTAACATTAATTATAAATTCAGTTAAATATGCATTGTCAGAAAATATCAAGTAAAAGCATACAACTTAATAAGCAAATTAATTTCATTGAACACCAAGTAATACAATTCAAAGAAAGAAAAAAAATATAACTGTGTTAAGTCAAACATCTGAGTAGTCTTACTTAAAACACAAATACAATTATATTTTCCGAAATCACTTTGAAACTCCGTATTATCTCCATATTCATTAGCTTGCTGAAAGAGCAACTGTTGAAAGTGTCCATGTTACTGGAGTTGTGGTTTCTGTTATACAAAATTAAACATCTTATTATAACAAGAAATACAGTAGATAAAATGAATAAAAAAAGCATATAGAGTGTGAAAAACTTACATGATAGTAGTCTACAATTCCATATGAGTGTATATCTGTACCAATATCCTCAAACGTTTTGAAGTGTCTACATAAGTTCAACGATATATTTTAAAATCTGTATGGATTAAGTGATGAAAATTAAGTTTATGGATAAGAATTCGGCTTGACTTACCTTGGCAACATTGCTTCCTTGTGGAATTACAGTAGCCACTTGAGAAGATAATACATTGTTTACCTCTCCATCCTGCAAATTCAACAAAAAATCATTTGAATGTCATTTATGTAATGAAATTATTTTACTTTAGTTAATGTTAAAACTAACCTCTGCATCAGAACATGTCGAATTCTTTTTAGGTTTCATAGATCTTGTTGACTTTTTTCTTTGACAAGGTGGACGACCTTTACGATGCTTTACTTCAAGATCACTTACTCCTTCAATTATATTCGTTGAAATTCCCATGTTGTTATTACAACTTCCTTGACCCGAAATTCCCACATTGTTACCTCCGCATTGAATTGTCTTTGGTAGATCTTTCCGTACATCCTTAATCCAATTTAAAACAAGATTAAAACTATCAACCTTTGTTGCAGCCATGTTTGCAATCTCTGCAAAACTAACACATTTTCTCATATTGCTTTTGTTTATTTGTGCAACTGTGCAACTCATGACTCGTTTTGACCCTACTATGGTATCTCCACACATCTTCGTAAGTTGTATTTTTCTGGAAGAACTTCCATATCATTGTGTATCATGATTGTAATGGCATGCTTGTAAAGGACTCCCCTAAACTGGAACATTGAACAACTATAACTGATTTCACCTTTATCTTTTTTGAAATGAACTTTAAAAAAAGTTGTTTTCTTACCCTCTCCAATTTTAACATCTTCTTTGACTATATGTTCACATCCTATAGAATTGACAAATTCTCAATATATCTTTCTAGTTAACTTTTTTTAAAACTCCTGAAACTTTGAAATGGTATACACATCTCGAACTTGCTTCTCCATTTCATAAGATGTTACATATGGTATTTGTTGTGAAAGACACGTGGCATATTCTTCAATTTCTTTTTGAACTTTACTCTTTAATGCATTGCTATACTGCTCTACAAACTGCTTCAAAGTGGTTTTTGAGTTAACATAACCATAAAAAAATGCATTTATGCTCTCGCTGCATTGAGTAGTTGATATTCCTGCCAAAAAACTGTTCTTCAGGTAACATGGTACCCAATGATGTCTCTCATAGTATAAGCCTTATAGCCATTCATTACCACCCAAATCATATTCTACAATCATGCGATGCCAAGTTTCCTTGAACTTTGCAGGGCTCTGTGAATTATAAACAGCACAATGCAACACATCACTAATGTCAAGATATTATTTATAGCCCCCTAACTTATTTGGAATCTTCTTAAGTATATGCCACAAACACGACCGATGTCGAGTATTAGGAAAAATATCTGCAATTGCAATTTTCATCGTCTTGTCTTGATCTGTAATAATTCCAATGGGAGCAGAATTAGACAAGCATGATAGCCACATTCAAAATAACCACGTGAATGTCTTAACGTTCTTTTGTGAAATCAATCCACGTCCAAACAAAATAGAATGATCATGATGATTTAAATAACCACGTGAATGTCTCAACGTTCTTTTGTGAAATCAATCCACATCCAAACAAAATAGAATGACCATGATGATTTACTCCCACAAATGGAGCGAATGCGAATGACATGTCATAATTATTTGTAAGGCATGTAATGTCAAATGTAACAACATCTCCAAACTCTTTGTAGGCTTCCCTATTCCTTGGCTTAGCCCAAAATATGTTTTTCAATTGACCTTTATAATCTACTTGCATACTTAAAAAAAAAATATGTTGTCTTCTGATTGCACTTTCATAAAATAATTTTGAAGAGCAGTAGCATCTCCATCCCCAAGCCGTAGTCGTCTTTCTTTCTGGATATGATTTCTATAATTTTTCTCTGTGAATGTCACATTTTCATGGCCGCCAGCCTCAATAACAAGTGATTGATAATTTTGGGACAATTTAATTCATGCTCTATCATTCACATCAAGCTTTTTTTTTGCATATGAATTGAGACTACAATCGCACCAGAAAAACTTAGACTTGGTTGGAGTCAATAGTGTATGATTGTGTTCAAGGTTTAAAACTCGAATCCTCCACTTTCCGTCTTTCTCTAAACTTGCTCCCAATTTAGCATTACAGCATATTTTTGCATTAGGTTGGGGCCTGAGTAGATTAGTAAATTTGCTTCTTGTTGCACTGCTTCGCCCACAAGCATAACTCACATGTCGTATTGTTCCATCACTGCCCTTATTACTACTTCTTCGCATAATTGGAAACCTTTTTTTTTTACCATATTCTCTGTAATAACTAAACATTTCAGTCTCACTATCAAATGACATCTCAATCATTGGCTCATCATCCTCTGCAATTTTCTCCAACTCTTCAACTTCAGTGCTTATTTCCATATTCTTTATTCCTATAAAATGAATATATTTCATATTAACAAGCTAAAAACAACATAAATTATAAAAAAATGTGCTATAAATTTAAATACCACATCAATTATAAACAAAATTCTAAAGTGATAATTATAGCATAAGCCAAATGTGCGTGGGTTGTAATTTTTCTTTAATTCTTTTCGAATAATGACCAATTTAATTTATTAAACAAAGCAAACAAAGCAGAACAATGTGACCAGTAAAAAGCAACCGAACATTTGCTAGAATCTATAACTCATCCAAAATTTGTAAAATAATATCTCAATTCACCGATTGACTTTCAATGCATCTTTAATTAAGCAGGCTGCACTTTAATTATAGACATTGTGGAATTTTAAACCTTGACAACTAAATTGCGAATTAAACCAATGAATTGGACACTGACCTTAACAAGCTGTGCTAGGCAGATTGTGTTGGGGGAAGATTGAGCTACGCAGCTGAGATTGAGAGAGTGAGGGAGAACAGAGTCGAGATAGTCAGGGAGAGTGAGGAAGCGAGATGCTTTAGGCGAGAATAGAGACAGCTGTCACTGTTGCCGCGTGGTAAGGGAGAACGAAGCTAAGACTGACCTTGCGTGGAGACGGCAGAGAAAGAGACTGGAAAATGTTTATTGTGTGGTGGGGGAGAGAAAGAAGGGAGGCACGAGTGAGATCTCAGCTAGGAGAAAATGTGGCGTGCATGTGTGTGGTGTTCCTTGCACGTACGAATGGGATTTTATACTCTTAAGAAAACGCACTGTTTTGTGCACACCTTTATAAGACATCATTTTCCAATTAGAATAGTTGTGGGTCCCATTGCGCTACTCTTTCAACGAGAGTTGGTCCACGTGCAACATGAGTAATGACACTCATCTAGATCAAAACTCTCTCTCTCTCTCTCTCTCTATATATATATATATATATCCAAAATTTATTTTAATATTACAACAATATATTTTTCAGTAAATTATTGGTTAAGTAATAAATTTCTAATTTTTAATTTGTATAGCACAATGTTTGCGAGAGATTTTTCATATAAATTCACTTTCAAGTTTACATGAACTAAAACTTTTGTTTAAAAGGATTTGTATTCATAATCTCATTGTTGTAGTTCATTATTCCCTTTTTATTTGTAATTGATATTATCCGCAAAATAATGATAATTTAGTTTTTAATATTGGAGGAAACTAATAAAAAAATTTTCTGCTATAATGAATTAAATCCTTAACTTGCTTATTGTAGTTGATGTTGAATTATTGTGTAACACACATCATTTATGTCTCTATTGATAAAGAGGATATATTTCACTTGCGTTACTAACTCACGTAGCATTTCTATTGCAACATGACAATCCTTTTCATCTGTAGTAATTAATTTTTTTTTATCAAATATTAGTTTTTTTGAGTCAAGTATTAGCTTAAGAATTTGTTAGGAGCAATGTTAGGTATCCCACATTATAAGTTCTAATTTGAGTCTCAACTGAGGTGGTATTTATTCATTGGATGGTAATTAAGTAATCTTATTATCTATGAAATCCATCATCTAATAAATGAATGACACATAATATTGGGACTCAAGTTAGAACTCAAAAGTTAAAATCCCAAACATTATTAGTAAATTTACTAGTAAGGTGCTAGAAGTATTTTGATGGTAAGCCTTATCCTTGGATCTCGTCGATGTGTTCACATTATAGATAAGCAAACATTCAAATCCACACCAAGTAGATAAGTACGTATTGTAAAACATGCACGTAACCTTTGGTGTTAAGAGAACTTAAAAATTAATTATCTTAGAAAGTCTAAATATTATTATTTCTAATCCAAAAAGCAATTTTCTTTTTCTCCGAAGAATGGAGAAAAAGAAACAATTGAGCTAAGAGACGGAGCTAAATGAATCCCTCTAACATGAGCATATTGTAAACGAGAGCCATAAAGCATAAGCTGCCGCTTGTAAGTTGTGAGTTGCAACCTTCATGTCATGTATCTCCACAGGATGACTTCTATTTTCAAAATAGACCACCAGGTCAAGTAAACATATCTCCTTTGTGAGAGAAGAGTGTGATACAGCAAAGACAGTTAAGGAAATTTATTTGGTCGGAGTTGAATATTTACATCAATTAAGCAAAATATTTCTTGGGCAACATAAATTCGGTACCCAAAGATTGGTCAACCCCCAACCTGTTCAGAAGTGACCACACAATTTCTGAACTTTCCTGTCTGCAAGCGGTTACCATATCATTTGCTGAAGGGAATTCTTGTCCTCAATAGTTATCAATTTCTTTTCCTTAGCGCGACTGTAAAAAGAAAACAAAATTATAGATTTTAATTCACATGAAACGGGTATAAAGAAATTTTTTTCCTCGTAGAGAGAATACAAATGTCCCTAAATTTAATGACACCTCTGAAATTATGGCCGCCGCAGAAATAAAACACTTTTTAGATTCTTTTACTAATATAATAACCTCACTATCAGTCTAACGTGATGGATTTGTCTAAAGCTAGGAAGACTTTTGTAAGTTAAAATGTCACATTTTATTCTTTAATAGTAAAGTTCAAAAACTAAAATTACAACTTCAGTAGTTGAAAATAAATTAGGGACCCGAGTGTCATTCTCTTTTTCTCCCAAGTGTCATGCTCTTTTTCTCAGATTACATAATAATTGTAAACCAAAACTCATTCCAACCAAAGCGCGTGAGCGGATTCGATCTTAGGATATCTTTAATACCCCCTCATGCATTATATTTAATCAAATACAAGTAAGCCAATGTTCATGCTCAATAAATAAAAATCAAAATGGGAAAAGAAAGAGGCTATGTGGCTGAAGTGTTGGGTATAGAGTTCACAGAACCAATGCTACCACTCAAAGAAGAAATTTACTCAATACTACACTCAATACACAACTTCTTTTATTGCTTATAAGAAAACTTGCTCCGAATACAATACAAACTTACAAGGAAGGGTTTATATAACCTCCTAAATGCAATAATAGCTACACCATATGCTAGGCACACTAGACACATTTATTAATCACAAATATTTCCTTATCACACTCATAGCTCGCTGCCTTGCTTATTGCTTACCAACTCCATTCTATTATAAAACTTTTAAACTAACAATAAAAAGTACCATAGGCTAGATCTTTTCAATTATACTGGTATTGTATAATTCAACACTCCCCCTCAACAACAACTTCCATCCTTTTTACTATACTGAGCTAACAACGAAAGTTTTCAACTATTCAGCAATCAAACTTTCGTGAACAAATCTGCAACTTGCTCATCTGTCTTGATACATCATATACACTAAGAAACCGTTTCAGAACCCAGTTTAAATATATACCCAGTGGTTGATCGACAAATGTCGTAATTTCTTGCATAGTCAGTATCACAATAACCAACTAGCTTGCAATCTTCACATTTCTTGTACAAAAGACTATAGTAAATTATACCTTTCACATATCTTAGTATTCGCCGAACTGCTTCCAAATGTAACTTCTTTGGATTTTGCACATCTACTCATCATACCAACTACATTAAAAATGTCGGGCCGAGTCCAGATCAAGTAGATAAGACAATCTATCAATTGTCGATACATTGTTGCATCTTCCAAGTCGTTTCCTTCATGTGTATATATTTTGCCATTTGGTTCCATTGGTGTTGAGATTGGCTTGCATTCAAGCATCACAAACTTCTTCAATAGATTTCTTGAATATTTTTGCTAACAAAGAAATATTTCTTCTTATGTGTAATCAACCTCGAGACCAAGAAAATACTTAAATTGTCTAAGTTCCTTCATCTGAAAATGAACTAACAAATTCTCCTTTGTTTGAAGAATTTCTGCCTCATCATCACCGGTTATAATTAAATCATCCATATTTACTAGCAAGATAGCTAACATTATTCCATTAGATTTAACAAAGTTGGAGTTAGATATACATTTGGTATCAGAGCGAGATTATCAGTGCTATACATAACAGTGTAGCATATCAAATCGAAGATCTCAACGAGAGGAACATGATGCTGCAAAAATCAGACTGATCGGAGACCGAACATGCATGCAATTGCCATCAAAATTTCTGCCTAAAATTTAAGTTGACCGAAAGTTGATCCAAGTTCCTCCTAAGGTTTTTAAACGTTATGGTATTATTCGCGCGGTCGAAATTTCCAAATTTCGACTCTTTGGTGGAGTTATCTTGAGTCGTGAGAAGTTTGTAATTCTACATGATTGTTAGTCAAGTTTGATCAATATAGTTTAAATCTTACTGACATGATGGGTGACTTTCATGTAGTTGGAGGAATCAAGAAGCTTAAAAACCAAAGTTATAACACATGGGCAACAGCCAACATGTATGGAGTCTTAGCTACAAAGTCAAGACCTTTGGGAGATTGTCGGTGGTAGTGAAGTTACAAAACCATCGGCGGAAGGTACTAATGGCGTTTTGTGAAAGTGGAAGATTAAATCAGGCAAGAAGATTAAATCAGGCAAGACAATGTTTGCTTTAAAGACCACAATTGAAGAAGAAATGTTGGAGCACATTGGGATGCCAAAACACCGAAGGAAAGTCAGGACACTCTTGCTGCACATTTTTCAGAGAAGAATAATACAAAACTGCAACTTCTTGAGAACGAGTTGCTATCGATTGCGCAATATAACATGACGATTGCTCAGTACTTTCACAAGGTAAAGCCGATATGCTATAAAATTTCAAAGTTAAGATCCGACAGTTGCTCTTGGGGAAGTCAAGATATAAAGAATAATTGTCCATAGTTTGAGACCCCAATATCAAAGCTCTGCTGGTGTAGTACAAGAATGGCCGACACAACCATCACTTGTTGAGTTTGCCAATCAAGAAGCAATGGCTAACCAAGAGGGAGAAGTCTTGCTAAAAGGTTAGGAGGAAGCGCTTTACACCAATAAAAGCAAAAGGTAACCCCAACAACACAACAGAGGCGGGTTTAAAAAGAATAATTGCAAGACAAAAAATCATCAAGGAGAGGGAGGTTCTCATCCAAAGGGAACTTCAAAGAATTGTGGTAGTAATAAGAAGTTTGATGGCGAATGTTTCAACTGTGGGAAGAAGGGCCACATGGCCAAAGTTTGTTAGTCTAAGAAGAAGAAGCCCGCTAAGATTAATAATGTTACTTCTAGCTCTAAAGAGAAAAGCAACGATGACTAAGATGTTGAAGCGTCTTTCACTGTGGAGGGAGAAGAATTGGCTCTTACAGTGACAATAGTGAAACAAATTGACTACAAGAATAACTGAATCGTTGATTCAGGTTGCTCAAATCACATGACTGGAGGCAAACAAAAGTTAAAGGATTTGTCTGAGTATAAAGGAAGTCGAGTGGTTGTGACAGCCAATAACTCGAGGTCACCAATAGCTCACATCGGTAAAACCGTAATTGCACCTCAAAATAGTCCCAACCAAGTACCACTCCAAGATATCTATCTTGAAGAAAAATCTACTTTCAGTGTAATAATTAACTTCATCCAGCCACTATGGCTTTTCTGAAATATTAAGGTTATGACCTTAATAAGACAAAGGTAGAGGGACGACGACTAGAGTCAATTTATATAATGTCGACAGAGCCTGCATATGCAAACAAGACAAGAATGAACGAGACAGGAGATTTGTGGCACATGCGGTTAGGTCACATTAGATATTTGAAGCTAATTATAATGGTAAGTCAATGCTTAAGGGACTTCCTTAAGTTGATGTAAGAATAGATACTATTTGTGAAGGATGCCAATACAGTAAAGCACATCAATTACTGCACAAGGAATCAAAGTTCAGAGCAAACGAACTATTAGAGTTGATACACTCTGATGTGCTTCGGCCTCTCAAGCAACATCAGACAGCAGAAGGGGAGTTTTGAAGTATACAGCACCAGCCCAATTGAAAAGATCCAGCCTATAAAACCTTCTATTGTTAGTTTAAAAGTTTTATAATAGAATGGAGTTGGTAAGCAATAAATAAGGGACCAGCCAAATCGAAAAGATCCAGTCCATAGAACCTTCTATTGCTAGTTTAAAAGTTTTATAATGAAATGGAATTGGTAAGCAATAAGCAAGGAACTGGGCCACGTCTGTTATGATGAAGTATTTGTGATTAATAAATGTGCGTAGTGTGTCTAGCAAATTGTGTGGCTATTATTACATTTGATGCTGTATAGCAAATTGTGTGGCTATTATTGCATTTGTGATGTATGTAAACCCCACAGCAAGCTTCCTTATAAGCTTGCGTTATATCCACAGCAAGCTTCCTTATAAGCAATAAAAGAAGTTGGTTGAGTGTAGTATTGAATGAATTTCCTCTTTGTGTGGTAAAACTAGAGTTGTAAACTCTACATTTTTACTCAACATGAAGAAAATAACATAATTATGAAATCCGCACAAAATAAACAAATATGGGGAACATCAAAGAAATGGAACTAATCTAGTACATAGCCATAGCCAAATTTCAAGATTTAGGTGTTTGGGTAAATCTTTGTTTGTTTGGAGTGTGGTTACGCAGTGGGGTAGGGATACGATATTGGCTGCAGAGGTTGGGGCGATTCACCTAAAGCCTTTCCACACAGCAAATTGTAGGTATAGGTTTTAAGGTTTTGGAGTTTGGTACCTTCCTATTCTCACCGAGTGGAATCTGATGAAGGTTCGTCAGAATCATCTTGTGGATTGAGCGAGGCATTAACTGGGAAAAAACCAGAAGAAGCATCCTCCCGATCATTAGTATTGTTTCCTGGTTCTTCTGGAACATCACCTGACAAGTCGCCAGTTCGATCAACACCGTCACGAATCTCTGCAGCATCTGAGCCATCATCATCAGACAAATCTGAATTGATCCTATATACTAGATCAGTTAAGCTTGTTGGTTGCATGATTTCAAACTTGTGTTCTGGTTTGTGCTGTTGATTAAATCGACCTGGAACCTTTACAGGATTATTGTGGCATGCTTCACATAGGTCAAAACCTATTGACTCCACACAGTCTTTGCATTTGTATCTCTCCCCAATTATAGGAGACATCTGCATAAAAAATTATATCAGAGGTGTCTATTCAATAAGTGAAGCAGATTGCATGCAATACATCAGCAGCATAATTTATATTATCCAATATCCAAACCAAGAGTAGCAAACACAAAAATTTAAACTCAGCTTAACAAAGAATAAATCCATAATAATCGGGGATGGGCTTCTCTCATTGACCAATCTTAATATTTATATTCACTCCCAGAGCTATTATTTATTATTTAAATTAATTTCGGACATATACTTCACAACAACCCCTAAGTGTCTTAATGGAGAAGAAGACTTGATAGTCAATAAAGTTAATCATTTATCTTCTAACTCATAGTCATTAGAACAAACATGCATTCTTATCTTTCCACCATACTTTAGAATCTCACAAGCTTTTGTAGCAATAACAAATCAGCCTTAATTTCTTCCTAACTATACTGACATCTCCGGCTAACAAATACTTCTAAATCATAATTTGTTGCCAACTGGTCTGTGAATGTTTTTGTTCGTAGTGGAACTATATCTTCAGTGATTCTAGGAAATAAAAATACAAGGGAAATAAAAATAATGTCCACAAGTGGCAAATTATCTTAGTTAAATATATCAACCAAATGTTCAATTTTTGCTAACCATAACAAGTAGCAAAACTACAACAAGAGAATCATGTGTTTTTATAGTGGATGGGTTAGAAGATTTGGGTTCAAAACAATACATCTAATATTAATATTTCTTCTCATGTAAGCCACCAAGCTACTTTGGCACTTATTCTGAAAAAAGAACAACTAACACTGAAAAGAAATGAAAAATTTGATTATATTACCCCACAATAATCACAACCCACTCCAATATGGATCTTAGGCCCATTGCGAAGCCACCATGACGCATAAACATGTTTAGGGAATGAAGCTGATCGATTTTTCTGATGTTGAGCCTGTGTTGAACCTGAAATAAAGTTGGTTTTGGATGGCAGAAACAAGTCAGATGATAAACAAAAATTGCGACATAAAGATTGATAGAGATAAATCAACATCGCGGAAACAGTGCCAGCCCACAAATACACAGCTGCCCTTATTACTCATTGTAATAAGTTGAGTGTATGTGGGGATCCTAGTTTGAAAAAGGATACGTAGGCCAGCCATTTGTTAGGTAAGAAACAGGCTTATACATAAATAAGACGGGAATGTGGTACTAGTCAAGCAAACAAAAATGAATTAACACGACTGGGATGTTAAAACTAAAGAAATCATGAGTAAAGAATTATCCATTTCACCAATATGTTTTTTGCTAAAGAGAGCTTAGTGACTGATACATTCAAAATGGTTCTGACTTGCTTATGCCCTTAGAAAGAAAGAAGAAAGAGGAGACAAAAGGGAACTAATAGCTAAATTATAAATTAAATTCATTTTCCTTATAGCAAAGTCAATGATAATTTAAAGTATCCCACAAGAAATCAAGAAAATAACACTTTTGAGAAATAGAAATAAACTCTAGTGATCCTGTTGAAAGATTTCTTTTGTGTTTAATTTCTTTCCTTCTATTTTGTTGGGATAAGTAAAATATTTTAGCAATGGCCTTTAATAATTGATTTAGCATAATCACTAGATCCCTTATCAAAGATATGAAGCGCAAGGCAACAACTATGAACTAAGTCACTTTGACGATTTTTCCAAATAGAAACCAAGAAAACTATGGAAAATTAGCAATTAACTCTAATGACATAGCTGAAACATTTTTCTTGCCTTCACTATTTCCTTATTTCCGTATAGGCATCAAGTTTAACCATAACTTGTAGAAGTTGATCAAACTAACAATATCAAAACTTGATAAAGAAATTGAAAGAAACAAGCTCCCATACTGACCATTGGTTTGTTTAGATAAACCTTCCTGTCTCTCTGCATATAAATCAGAAAACCACTCCTCCAAGAAATGCTCTATAATCAAACATATGCTAGGGAGCCCATAAGGCTGCAAGCTTTGACAATTTGGGCACTTAAAATTTCCATCTTCAGGAACAACCAAACAAGGTTCACAAAACACTGCAGAAAAGAAGATTTAAAGTGAATGTCCACACCCAAAAGAGCAACCCCCCCCCCCCCCAAAAAAAAACCCATACACGGCAAAAAAAAAAAAGTGCTATTTCCTATTTCAATAACCAAAATTACTTAATTTAACATAAATTACCATGTCCACAGTTAAGAACAACTGGCTTCAAGAGCATCTTCTTGCATGCAGCGCAAGACAAATCATCAACTGAGACCCGGTTTTCAGCTTTATGTTCAAGATCATTTCCAACCAAACCACATTCTTGGGCAGTTGAATTTGCAGTAGCTTCAGAGCTTTCTGAAGATGTCACCAATTTCAGCATTGCATCATCTCCAGAATCTACGGTCGTTTCCAATGATTTCATGCATGGGGAAGATTTCCCTTCCACAGAAAAATGACTTTCTGAATACAACTTTATCTGCTGTTGAGAGGAGGAATCTAGAGACTTGCCCAAGATATCAACCTCCTTACTAGTAGGTGATCCAAATAAATTATAATCAACCTGTGGTGAGAAGTAGCCGAGTTTCTTCTCTTCTTCTGAACAACCAAAGAAGACCATAAAAGAAATTTTCACATGAGGCATTGTTGAATCACATGCGTGAGTAAGAAAAACTTTAAGACAATCTTCTAGTATAAATATGCTTCAGTAGAGTGGCAGTTGTAATAATGTGATATATATTTCTACTATTTGTTGTATTCAAAAGAATGCAAAAAGGAGAAGAGTCAGAGGCAATGGGGGGTCAAAAGATGCAGATAATGACACCTTCCCCACCTCTCAGACAATAAAATGGAATGCACAGTTCATTCAGAATCTTAAAGTCGAAGTACTATTTAGAACAGATCTTTAATATCTGCACAATGCCCGTCACCGAAACTGGGGATAACATAAACCTACTGCTTTAATTGTCAGATCCTACCATCCACCCATGCGACCTTTCATGCACAAAAGACTCTCTTTCAATCAAGTTATAAACTCAGCACAAAAAGGGAAAACATTAACAAGTCAATATTAGACAATAAGGATTAAGGTCAAGTAGTAATAGCTTTTCACATTCCATCAACTGCACTCTATCAATCTGGGTGTATCATGCTTCTATCTGTACCCTGCCCAAGATTTAGGATGAAAAAATTGTAACATTTCTCATTTTTCACTGTTTTCTTTTAGGGCTTTGCCATGGTATTTAGTCATATATCATCAGTCATACATGAAGAGAACAATTAGATTTAGCTGGCCTGTCCACTTTCTGTAATTATTCTCTCTTCAATACAATTTGTCTCCACTATTTAAAGGCACATAGAATATCATGAAGATTTACAGGTTTTACAGCAAAACTAATACGAGGAGATACGGATAATCAAGAACCTAAATGAAAGAAAAACAGTGATTCTCACCTGCCACTTCCCTTTCCCTTTTCTCATAGGTCACTGGATACAGCTTCTTGAGCAACAAGTGCAGCAAATGACAGATACTTGGGAAATGATTGTAAGGGTCACGACAAACTGGGCAGCTAGACTCATGCCAAGCATTCATGGCATTAAATATGCACCAGAAGCATGAAATGTGGCCACAGGCTGAAAACATAGAAAAATGGGCATCAGAAAGGTGCATCTACATATCAGCATGCAGTTTCATGTAGTACCTTCTTACCCAATACAACTGGCTTGTAAAGGAGTTCCCTGCAACACAAAAGGAAAGCGCTCATACAAATCATATACCCAGTAAAAAAATTGTGGAATATTTCCAAAAACTAATGGCAACCAATTGACCATAAAGTCTACTCGAATTATACAATATCATAGGAGAAGAATAAAGTTTCATGGTATCAAATTTCACTGAACTCAAAGGCAGTTCCACCATGCCTGATTGTTCGAAGTTTCACCTAATCGGACAAATTAAAAAACAGTCTTCAGGTTGAATATATCCTTTTACACTTGTTTATTAGAAAGGCAGTCACAAAATAAATGGAATGTTAGCATCCTCATCTTTAATATTCTGCGAGTCTTGTAATATCACATTGCTTACCGTACAAAACTAGATTCTATAAAACATTTACAATCACTTGCAATGACAGTTATATTCGTTCCAAATCAACAAACGAATCTAAAACTTTTTCATAAGTGATAAAGTGATGAATTCAACATAAGCATTTGTCATGCACTTCTAGCCCTTGGCTGACAAAATTACTTTTCACATGCGCTTCTACTACTTTAATTAGTAAAATAAATAAATAAATTTCTACTACTTTAATTAGTAAAATAAATAAATAAATAAATAAATAAATCCTTCGAAACGAAAAACCAAATTAACAGGGTGTAAATTATATTAGCCTCTTGTTTATCTTATTTATCACGCTAAACAGGCAAAACGAAACGACTAAATATGAGTAATTTTGCAGAATTGAAGAAATTCGGTAAATAAATAAACAGAAAATGGTGATAAAAAAAACTTACAGGCAAACGCAGCATTTAAACTCGTCGCTGAATGCTTCCTTATCCGCAAGTTCAATTTCTTGCTCTTCTGCTTCCATTAAGGATTTGGAATTATTATTGATATTAATATTGTCAATTTTATTGTTATTATTTTATTATTATTATTATTATTATTATTATTTTCCCCTAGAGAAAGAGAAAAAGAGAGAGAGAGGTGTTGAGAGAAGAGAGATGGGGGAAGACAGGTTGAGGTGCTGGCCAAATTGCCTTCTTTTATATGGATATTTCTAAAGATGGGTCCCACCCACTTCTTCCTCAAGAAACTCCTCACTTTTCCACATGTGAATTGTGGCCCAAGGTATTTCATTCTAGGGGGTGACAACTTGAGTTGGCGGTCGTTCTAATCTTAAAACTTGGGTTAAAAACTTACTAATGACTCTTTTATTAAAGCCCCATTCAGGACACCTACGCTTACCCCAAACCACCCATATTATAGGGACTAAGATAATTATTCCGAACGGGTTTAAATTTAGAATTTGATTTCAGTGTTGAGTTAATTTATACTCAATTCTTTATAATTGTCTACTCTATGTGTATGTATAGTAATATAGGGATAATATTTGAGTAGTTTTATATTCTTTTTCAACAACTAGCAATTGTATCTTTTAAAAAAATTAACAAAAAGATTAATTCCGTACTGAATCTAAATTTTTACATCTACTAGAGTATGACGGTTTAGATTTCATAATTTAATTATAAATTACATTAGAAGTTAACCATTTCTTCTGAAATAAGGGCATAATTTGTCATGTTTATCAAATAGATGCCCTACCCCATTTTAAAATAAGACAAATGTCTTGCAATGTTAAGCTACATAAATTAGAATGTTGGATGTTAGAATGTGAGATGGCAAAGAACCGCATTCGCATCCTCTAATTGTCTTAATACGAAATCATTCCCTAACACTCAACGGGTTAGGAATTTTATTATCAAATTCTCTTTAAAAGATATGTATTCTTTACTAAATTCGTGCATAGATTCCAGGTTTATGGCGGATTTTGGAAAAATAAAAAATATCTACTCTATGTTTAAATTCAATCAAGGACATTGCACAATTACATCGTTATTTTTTTAAAAGAAAATTATAAAATTACATTATTATTTCTTTTGAAGAAATTGTTTGAGCGTCGACTACTTCTTGTTGTTTATGGGTGTTAAGCAGTTGAGTTAATAAAATATTTTAGGTTGAAAACAAAAGTTCTGAGATTCAATTTCTGCTCACATGATTAGGAAGGAATTAAATTATCATTAAACTAAATAAAAAAAAGATTTACCGGTAAAAATTTGATTTAAGTAATTTTCAAGGTGTTTTATATAAATAAATCATCCAAATTCGAAACCTGTATTAACAAATTGATGAATTGTTTCTTTGTTTTAGAATGACTTTCATCGGCCCCGACCTATTGTTTTGTGAGGCTTGCTCAAAGTCGGTTTCCGGAAAGCCCTGCTTAGTTCGGATCATTTTTTCCCACCACCACGTGCCATCCTAAAGTCAACAACTTTACAGGGGAATTTCACACTTCAATATGAAGGCAAAGCTTATGAATTAATTTTGGATTACTAATTACTGAAAATCTTTAAAATAATCCAAGAGCCAAAATATTATAAACTTCAATTTACCCCATTATTTTTATTAAAAGACAAGAAATTTCATCAAAACACTTTAATTTTTTCTTAAAAGGCTAATTTAAAAAATATTTTAAAAATTATCATTTCACAAGGGATAATCCAAAAATTGCCCCTTCGTTATAACTACTAGATTTGAGTTTAATTTATAATGAGAAAGCAATGACGAACGTAAAATGTCCATTAAAACAATAACTGGCTAAACCATCCGGTTTTAGCTTCAAAATATTCCGTGTATAGATGTCCTCGGCAACCAAAAAATTTAGAGCCAATCAATCACCCAACACAAAGAGAGCTATCAAGATCATCAACAATGAAGTAATTGAAAAGGAGGAAAAAAAAAAAAGGATCATCAACAATAATGTAATAAATGGATAAGGCAAAATAAAATACATGGAAGATAATTTTGCTTGTATTCGAATTTTTGTTGAATGCTGTGCGTGAAAAGTCAGCAGACTTGATACTGCTGGATTTGAAGCACCTAAAAGCAAGCAACAGATTATTTCCAGATCTTAACAGATTTGTCGTGACTCGCGGAGGCAACCGTCCCGGTTAATGGTGATTGTGCTAGGGCTGATATCACACACTCATGTGCTGTGATTGTCATACACTTATTCTCAGCCATATCCCATAACTCCAGTGACTGCAAGAGAGAATGTTACAGAACCATGAACACAAGATTAGCAATCTATGACACATTAAACATCATTATGGTCCCAACTATTATGCCAGTTTAAAATTTCTCTAGTGAAATGGATTTGTGCAAACCACAAAGGTTAAAAAATAATTCTTCCTCTGGAATTAAAATGAAATCATCCCCACAGACCTATTGTACTGTAACAAGAGATGTAAGTTTTTGCCGACAAACACAAGATATTGACAGTTTCAAATGCTAGATTTGTTGCATCTTGCATAATCGCAATGGCATAAAGTTAATTGGAATTTTTACAGTCATAGCTCAATTCCAAATTCCCAACGCAGCATCAAAGCAACAGAATGCTTTTCCCTTCAGGGAAATGCAATTGCAGACAAAATTTAACAAAACGACTTAATGCTTATGGATCTTCTAAGATATATGGAGCTAGAAGAAGAACACAGCAATTTAATTTAACAAAACAATGAAATTTAAGTTAAGATAAGAAGATCACCTGGTAGCCTCCAATGACCATGAGGGTGGGATAGCTTGGATGAAAAATACAAGAATGAAACTTGTTCCCACTGGAACTAAGCTCATGAATGCACTCTCCTGTGGCCAATGACCACACTCTGACAGAATCTTGACTGACAGATGCCAAATAATCTCCATTTGTGTCCCAACACACGGAGTGTATCTCAGTGGAGTGTCCCTGAGAATCAAAAGATTGTACCATTTATAAGGAACTTAAGATGAAAAGCATGTTGTAAAAACATATTTTTCAAATTCCCGAGATGCAAAAATTGCATTTATACCTTGAATGAGTGTGTCAGTCTATCTGTTTCAACATCAAAGATAGACACAACATTCTCTGATGCTGCTGCCAAGAGATGTCCAAGTCTTGGCTGAAATCTTACTTGCACAGTACCTCCCTGATCCATCAAGTGACTCAGATTAGAAGACTATATATATGATAAGCCTTCAAGAACATAAAGCAATAAAAGATGAAATTCAAGGCTAACCTTGGAAAAACGAGCACAGGGGTACTGACTTAGATTCCAGAAGCGAATCTCACTGTTTCCATCACATGAGCAGAAAAGGTCATTCTTCTTAGGGTGGAAGTCAAGGGACATAACATGAGTGTTATGCCCTGTATAAGTCTGCAAACAAAAGTTCGGCTGCAAGGATACACCAAAATAAGTGCCTAACATATTTGGTGTAAACATAAAATTTAAACAAAATAGTTGAATTAGTGCCTCAAGATGGCAGTGCCAAGTACTGGGTCAAAAGAAGGAAGAGAGTGAATATGTTGAGCATCCCCCCAAGAAAAAATAATAAACAAAACTTTAAGAGCTATGAAATTTTTCAAAGAAGGTAAGCTTAGAAGGGATACAGTAAGCTAAATAGCACTTTTACATAACTCCAAAAACATTTACAAAACTGTTTGTAAAGACTCACGAATATGCACATTGTATTAGAAAAGAGGCAAGAATTGAAACTTTTATGACGCACATAGAAAGGAGAAGAGTGTTCTAAAATTTACGGTCAAAATGCAAAAAGAATAGTTGCGGAAACAGAACTTAGAAAAGGCTCTAATACTGCCTCTGCAGCAAATTAGACCAATGCATGAAAAAACACAGAGATATAGAAGAAGAAGAAGAAGAAAGAATAGAAAAGGTAGAGAACATACTTTAGCAGCATCCCAAATTCGCACTGTCTTATCAAATGAAGATGTTGCTAGCTGAGTTGAATTCGGCCTGAAGCGAACATCAGTAATTATATGATTGTGATCATCTGGAGTGCAGTCAGTTTGAAGAGTTTCCATGTTCCAAACAACAACCTACTGACATAAATGAAAATAAGCATCCATATCATTTTTACTCTTATAAAAATAAAAATGGTTCATAATGTTCTTCGGCCAATGAAAGATTCTGTGAAACTTATATACATGGAGGAATTTATTAAAAAAAAAAAAAATAACATACAGGAATTCAATGACCGAATTTCTATAAGGCGTACGTATATATAATGGCAACCAAAATTATGTCATTGGAATTCTACATGTGCTTACTCAGAAACTAAAGAATTCTGAAAGGAATAAATATTTTGATATTTGAAATAAAGAGAATTTAGACAAAGCACATTTATTCCAGCCATTTTTTTTTTTAAATAATGAAAAATTTTGTAATTTTAAGTGAGTGCAAATTAGATTTGTCAGCTCTGAAAAATTAGACGTGTTATGGTTCTGACCTTTTCAAACTATTTTTCACATTTTTACTTTCTTTCAACACTCTCATACAGAACTTACCCACACACATGAACAAACAAATGCTTAATCAGCTCATTAAGTCATGGTGCACAAAAAGAGGATCTCCAGAAATGTAATTGAATCCCTTAAAAGAGCATGAAATCCATAACTCTATGTGGCCTAGCAAAATCTATTTTAAATCCACAAGAGAAATCAATTTGTAGTATCTTTTCAGAAGCATTGTGAGGGATAAAGAGTGGAGTGGAAATGATTTACTCATAATCGTTTCTTTATTTCTTTCCCCAACAAATAAGCTGTGCACTTAGCGTTCCTGTCTGGGTGCTGTTGGTGTTACACTTGTCTCTGCTGCTTTATATATTTATTGTAATTCATGTACTCAACCAGAACCAAAAGCAAACAAGGATAACAAAAAGAAATTATAGCATTTAGAACTTTTAATTATATAACTAGGAGGACTTTCAAGTGATCCATCATCTGTGATCTTGTGATTATATCTCCTATCCGAAGGCAAATAAGAAGACATGCTATACCATACAATGACAAAAGTAGAGGATGTGGCAAACAAGGTAAGCAAGATGATGTTACGCAAATAAGTATGTAAAGTGGACAGGCACTTCAAGATCCAAGCTAATCATTTAAGCATTGCCCAAGGAGGCATTTGCATTTAAGTTTTTGTTAAATGTGGAGAATTCATTGAGGATTAAACCTTAATGTTCCTCATAAAAGTGAGTGAAACAACTAAATACCATAGAGTATAAGAGCATTTCCCAAATCTACATCATAAATATATGATATTTTCCTTGAATCATGTGGTATGCAGCAGCAACAGAACTAACAACCAGTTGGGATACAAGTAAAGAGTGGTGAGGAGTCATATTCAAATGGTTTATATATCAGCTATAGACTGAATGATTTAACAGTTGAATGATCAAATTTCCGTAATTCTGGTTAAACCTTTTCATAGTTTTGAGGTCAATGGTTATGACAACTTATCACACCAGTTATCTTGTATCTCAATCAACAATGGTCTACCTGACCCATGTCACTTTTATGAGAATTATTCAAATGGGAATGCTGGGAGGCCTAGCTTTTTATCTAATGCTGAATGGCACACCAGTTATCTTGTATCTCAATCAGGAATGGTCTACCTGACCCATTTCACTTCTATGAGAATTATTCAAATGGGAATGCTGGGAGGCCTAGCTTTTTATCTAATGCTGAATGGCCTTTGCTGACCATCTTTGTCATTTTTTCAATTCTTTTACTTCTCAAAACATCATCTTCCTTGTTCAAAAAGGAATATTTTATAAGGAATATCATAGAACAAGCACAATAGATAAATCAGGAATTTGGAATACTAACAGAGTAATTTTTTTGATTTTAAGCTTGAAACTTTCATAAACAAAATGTCATTTTTTGAGCTAAACTATGACAATTTGTTATTTAAAACTTGTTTCAAACTTTTGTTGATTCTTAGGGAACTGAGACTCATAAATTTGAACAACAAAGCATGGCTCTTACCCACAACTTTCATTCATCTATTTGCGATTCTCCGTATATCATATTGGTTAATCAACTGAGTTGACATCTCTTCTCTCTCTCTCTCTCTCTCTCTCCCTCTCTCTTTTTTGGGTTATTTTTCTACAGAAGTGAATACCTATTGAACATTTTATGTCAAGTAAAACATCTAATTACAAACAATCAAATTTTAAAACATCTAACAATCTGAAAACATTATTTTAAGAGTTTTATGTTTGGAGATCAAGATTGAACAAAGAGAATCGTCAGCACTATAGCAACATCAATATTTTTGCTATTGCAGATGCTTCATAAAATATGCTAAAATGGATTATACCTTCTTGTCATGCCCAGCACTGGCCAATAACTTTCCATCTGAAGAGAAATGACAACAGGTAACTTTGCTACTGCTTTTACGTATTGAACTAACTTCGTTGAATGAGAAAGCTGAAAGAAGAAAACAGTCATTCCTGTTGTCAACATAAACAATTATCACTTGTAGAAGCATGAGATCAAATAGTACCTTTGGAAGTTTCAGTAGCTTGTTCAGAAGGGTTCCGTTTCAATGTGCCAAACAGATCCCTTCCATCTCCATCATCTTGAGAGAGAAAAGATTCCACATTATCATCTAAGGTGCCAATATCTCCAAAATGTTCCATGTCGTCCTGCAATCAAGTAAACAGGAAACCTAAATTTCCCAGCACTCAGACATGGTATTCAGCATTGAGTACACCTTTAGTTTGACACAAATGACCACTTGTTTTTTACGATCAGCTAAGGGTTCATAAACTAATTGGATTGAAGAACAAACTCTTGGAATGATACCAACAATACATGTTCAGAAATTTCCCTTCACATCGATAGTCTTTCTTTGTATTTCTTTTGTTTTTTATTTTGTTTTGTTTGCTTCGTCAAGATAACTGCCTACAAAGTAGGTTACCCATTTATTATATACATACCAGCTGGTTTGTTGATGATGCATGACCACCTGTTCCATCAGAACCATACATCATCAAACCTTTAGGAACATTACTAACATGCTGCATATTGCCTGATATAGCCACGGCATCACCAGGTGTATGAGTTGATGGGGTTGACGGTTGGGAATTTGGAGAAGGACCAATGGTGTTTCCAGTACAAGCACTATTAGCAGCTCCAGAAGAAGAGGGCCCTTTCCTTTTTCTGTTATTCTGTTCCATCATGATATGCAAGTCATCAATAATCAGGCAAACAGGATTAAAAAAGAAAATATAGGTCAAATTGTTATTGAACTAGTTCATAAAGAGAATTATACAAGATGCAAATAAGTGGCGATAAATTATAAGATCTTTCATAAACCAAAAACATTATACCATATAAATTCAAAATAACTGCGAAAAGAAAAAACAACCTGTTGACTTTGCTGTGGTTGCAGAGGATCTTGTTGTTGAGAGGAAGACTGCTGTATCTGTGGCATATTCATCTGCTAACATCAAAGTTTTCAGAATAATCATCGCAATGAGCTTTCAGTACTCTTAACCATATAGGACAATAATAACAATCACAAAACCCACAGGAACATTGCTAACAAAATTTCCTAGCTATTTTTTTACATTTCTAAAATGTTGAGTCCATTTCTTTCTCAGTCTACAATAATGACTCATTTTGTTTTGATGCTTCCTCCAGCTTAGGACAAGTAAACAAATGATTCTTGGATATATCTAATTATTTGAGAGAAAATGCTCTAAAACTCGAATAAGCACAAGGAGTAGCTGTAAAAGCCTGTTTTGCAACCCCATAAGCCAAGATAGTGTATTAACTCAAAATAGGTCTTCAAACGCTACTTAGACAATGAATTACAGGAACTACACCTCAATTCCCTGATTCTACATAAAAGCAGCTAACTAATTTAGCAAATTACGGAATTTGGACCTCATAACATTGAATTTCAAGAATTCAATAAAAAAGTTAGTCTTCTATGCAGGTATATCAGAATAACTGCGGATATATAATGATTAACAGTGACTGTAAGGTGTGTGCATTCAATCTGAAACTGAATACAAGTAATTTAGCATATTGTGGAAATTTTTCAAACGGAAATAGTATCTTTGCCGGTGGAAGTTTTAGTAACCTCATTATAAGGCTGTGCTTCATTATTTTAGACGGGCATATTTTCATTGACTGCAATCTAATAGGCCGGTACAAAAAATCAGAGATGAGATAGACACAGCTTTTATGTATCAGCAAGGATGCCCAAAACTAATTCCAGCCAACGGTCAAGTTTTGACAACAACAATTACGAGGAAGTCCAACTTTCCTCATGGATGAAACTGGAGCTTCTATAGACTTCTATCAAGCCTTACAATAAGATAATTCAAGGAGAAATTATCAACCATGTATTAAAAGCATTCAGTGCAATAACGTGATGCTTGAGCATATACCATGAAAGCTAAAGCAAATCAACCAGTTTGGAGAGAAATGCATACTTTTGATGACGTTGATTGCATTGGCGAACCTATAGATCCATCATTTGCTAGTGGTTGGCCATCTTTCGCATTCAAATTGCTCCTAGGTAATCCCCCAAACCTTCGAGGATCCATCTCTCCATACATTGCATTACCAAGGTTGCCTTGTG
This sequence comes from Murraya paniculata, assembly GCA_030449075.1. Taxonomy (NCBI): domain Eukaryota; kingdom Viridiplantae; phylum Streptophyta; class Magnoliopsida; order Sapindales; family Rutaceae; genus Murraya; species Murraya paniculata. Next base: position 974,938 of record JAEVFN010000011.1, on the reverse strand, counting down.
CCTGAGCCTGTGCTATGAGCTGCTGTTGTTGCTGTGGCAAGAGTTGAAACTGATTTCCACCTTGTAAAAAGGGCTTTTGGACTTGCGCACCTAAACTTGGCCGAATTTGGTCAATACCCTGTAGCATTCAGAAAATGCCATGTTCACATACAACCGTTCATACATATGAAATTAGACTCAAGGTCAGATGAAGTTGATTACAACTTACAGTTAATGGCCAACCCTTCAGCGGAAGACCACCAACTCCAGGGCTCAATCCTTGAAGAAGAAGAGAAGGCATACAATTATAAAGAATTCAAATACATAACTTGCAGTGTATCACATGCCCATAATCGAATTTTATTATATCTGTACATATTTGAGTACAAACAAGGCTGTCGTAGTGCCTGCTACATAGTTGCAGAGGCTCCAAGTGTATGTACAAGTTGAAAGGACCAGGTGTCCTTTTTTAGCCTGTCAACATTGTGCAGGATCACATACATGGGTGTGTACAGGTATTCCCTTTTTTACTAGTAACATACTCTCCCTTTACACAGTTAATTTGACACTTGCATCAGCGGTATGCCATATTATATTAGCTTCCACATCCTCTCAACCAGAGTTGAGAAACTATGACATTCCTTCTTGTTATCACCTCACCCTCATAACCTGACTCATTAAATTTCCTGACTCTTCTCTCTAATAAAATAATTGCTAAAATTTAAGAGTATTCTTCATATAAAACAAGTCTTTCATCACGATTAATTCAAGGACATTGACGACTTGTTACCCCAAACTTCTAAGGATATTTAAACAAGTTATTTGGAGATACAGTTTTTTTTTTTTTAAAGAAAATCCATCTAGTTGTGTTCGTTTTATATGACCACCACTTTTTCCCTACTCTCCACCATATGACAACTCGGCTTCCCTCTATTTTTCTTAATACTTATCCGCTTCACCATGTTTACATTTTGACTATTTCTTCTCCAGCAGAGAAAGATAAAGAGGAGAGCTACTGAATTTTCAGGCGGTTACACTGTAAGACATATAGAGTCAGAGTAATAGTCAATTAGACATAATATTTCTATAAACCACTACATTTCAAGAATACATGATTCCAGCAAAATTTTCGCTAATTTTATTTCCTATTTATGCTATAGAGTATGGAGGCTTCCAATTGTCTATTGCCTTTGCCAAGAGGTCAGTTATGGCAAATGATCATTGAAATGCCTCTTTAGTGTTCCATCAACTCTTTCAATAATGCACAAGAATTTTCCCATGTGGATAGGTCATATTTACCTGCATTTCCTAATCCCGGTTTTGATTGCATGATTCCCTGACTATAAAGTGAAGAGGGATCCATAGGCATAGATCTCTGACTGGTACCCAGGTTCATTTCACCTTTGATGTCCTAGAATACAAGATTGACAGATTAACAAAACTGACATATAAAAATATATATCAGGACCAAAAGTAGCACCGAATATAGCAACATGTTTTTGAAGTAGTTACGGGAGTCTGTTGGGACCGTGCCTGAATTTGCTGCAGTGCTGCATTTACACTTCCATGATTTCCTTGGACCAACTGACTGTCAGTAAGAGAAATAGATACTGAGCAAAATAAATAACTAAATAAAAAGAGCGAAATTGAAGCTTGTCAGAAAAGTTCACGAGCAAATTTACCCAGGATGATTAGTTGCTGATTTGAGAAGGGCCATCCTGGCATCAAGAAGTGGCTGGGATGTCTCTGAGCCCATTGAATTCCCCATTGAGTTTTTATGCTTCATGCCTTCTTCGTATATTTTTGCCGCCAATGCACTAGCATTTGATTGCCCTACCATTCCTTCAGAATTCACAGAATTTACTGCTCCACCCAGGGAAGGATGATTTGGGTTCCTTTGTTGCATCTGAGCTCGCATTAGATGCAACTGCTGCATTTGCAACTGCTGCTGCTCTTTTGTTTTGATCTGTTGTGCCTACATGCCAAAATCATAGCAGGAAAAGCAGAAGAGCCAACATAAGCTGCTATTTTGTTGGTAGTAACATCAATGGCTGTTTAAATTAAAGCAGTTACCTCAATATATGAGGCAGCTGATTCGGAGTGTTTCTCATTTGTCCTTGCAATAAATATGTCCCAAAATACAGACCACCATTCAAAAAGAAACCCTCCCGGCGCATCAATTGCTGCAAAAGTAAATCAGCTGCTTCAGACATGCACACCTTCCAAACACCCTTTCAACATACTCCAACCAAATTACACACTATAGTGAGGAACCACTTGAGTGGGGCATCAAATAGACTAAAATGGGATGGAAATGATAAAAATTTAATTGAAGCAAGTTTAACACCATGATAGTAACAAAATTGCACCAAATTTCTCAGAATTGTCAATAACTATGAAAACTCTAATTTAGTTTCAAACATTGAAAAATTGCAAGACATGTTTCTTATTTGCAGAACTACATTTTGCTATAATTTACATCACATGTCAAGAAAAGTTAAGATTCTGTTGGAGAATACATTACCTACAGGATCTGGGGCAACTTTTCCTTCGGTCATGAAGGACTTTGCAGTATTATGCAATTTTTTCTTCACCAAATAATCATAAATGTACACATCAAGCCTAACAATATAGCAAATAAAACAAGTAAGACCCAGTTTATTAATAGGAATCAAAAGAACTTATAAACCATGTAACAAATGAATATCATTAATAACAGTAAATTTACATCTTATCTGCTTCCCAGTTACTGCTTTGCTGCGCCATCGTTTCCGCTAAATCAAACAAATTATCTGCTCAAAGAATGAGGCAATTACAATTCAATTTCGCATTCAAATTCAAAAGCAAGCTAAATTGCTAAGTTCAATTTTCAAACAAAGTTCAAATTTAAAAATTCAGGAATCCCCATCTGAAAACCAAATAACTGCTCTGCACTCAGAAATAGCATAATTTCGCGGAATTTCAAACTTTAGAAAATTCTAATTCAAAAAAGAAAAAGAAAAACAAAATTCATTCAGAAGCAAACCAACTGTTCAAGAATCAAAAAGTCATAATTCAAAAATTGAACAATCACAGATCAAATTTTCATATTCAAACTTAATTACATGAAGTCTTATCAATAGAGCTAAAAAAAATTTTAAGAAAATAAAGATTATAGAACCAAAATTCAAAATTAACCAAAAACTAACCTTAAATTCAAATATTTAGATGGATCAAAGCAAATATTAGCAACCCTAAGCTTTATTCTACAACGATCTCAGCTGATCAAGCATTGGTCCTGCATTAAACAAAACTAATTCGAATGATAAAAATTCAGAAGAATTGAAGAATTAAAAGCAAAATTTAAAATTCTGACCTCCGAAATTAATTTAATTTATTCAAAAATAAATAAAAGAAAATGAGGAGCTGGACCTGCGTTGAGTTAATCAACCATGAGCTGAATAACGGCTGGAAGTTTTTTTTTTTTTGTTCTTTTTTTTAACAGAAGATAAAAGGAGTGTTTGAATGGATACTCAGCTTAAGCCGGTTCGTGTTGGAAGCATAGGTTCGGCGGACAAAGCTGAGGCTTGAAATTCGAGGCTGAGGTTGGGAGTTCAAGTTTTAGGCCCAATTAAGCCCAAAGGATTGGTTTCGGTGTTTGAAAGGATACTCAACTTAAGCCGAGTGGTGTGCGGAAGCGCAGGTTCGGAGAACCAAGCTGAGGCTTGAAATTCCATTCTGAGGTTGGGAGTTCGAGATTTAGGCCCAGTTAAGCCCAAAGGACTGGTTTCGGTGTACGGTGCAGTGCAGGCTTGATATTTTTTTATGGGCCCAATGGCACATAATCATGCCCAATGGCGATAACGTGGCAGAGCGTAATTCGCTGAATTCTGGTTTTAATCGTCAATTTCTTCCATTTTTTTTGTAATGCGTGAATAGATATTATCATTTCCTTTTATAAATGTAATGAGGTATTTAATTCTGCCAAGAGTCCTTAAGCTTGACAATTTCATATTGGTTAAATTGCAATACAAATAAGAGTGCTACGCTTTTAATAGATACAAAATCTGGGTAAGAAAAGCATAAATCCTATAACCATTAACTCCCTACTGTCACGGGATGGGTGTAATGCGCAGCAAACCTATGTGACACTTAGACAATTTCTAACACTCAAGTCGCTAAGTAAGTCAATGAACTTTTCAAGTTAGCCAAGAAAAGATGCTTGCGACAAATGCTAGAGAGAAAAGAGAACAAAATAGCCAAATATAATTTTATTACTTACAGAACGGTAAATCTAAGAGAGCTATTTACAAGAGCTTAAGAGCTTGTGTGTGTGCTGGAGGTTATGTGTGTGTCGTGTGGTTGGTGAGCAAATGAAGAGGGCTTACCCCTATTTATAGTTGTTGGGTGCTAGGTCTTAAAGTTTCCTAGTAAGTTGGCAACTTGCCTAAATATCTAGTTTAGACTAAAGCGCAAAAGTTTAGAAAACTCTAGCATATTTATAATTGTAGAAAAGTCTAGAATTTAGGCCAAGCTTGGTTTATCGCTGAGCACACCACGGCCAGCTAGTTATGTGAGGCGGCCCAACATTAAGCGTACCTTGCTGCTGAGTGTATCCCATCGTGCGTACTGAGCGAACCCTCATGCTAAATGCATCCCGCCATTGCGCGGAGTGCACCCGCTGCTAAGTGCATCCCGTTGTTAGGCCGACTTTTACAAAGTGCAACCATGCGCGCTAAGTTTGCCTTCATTTGCGGGAAATTTGGGCGGCCCGTGACACTAAGCTCCCTTTACTTTAATTCAATTATCATTTATTTTATATTTCCTGTATTCAATAATTACAACACAATATCAGCACATCGCTCTATTATCAGAAATATTCCATCTCTTATTATTTTATTTTATTTGTTTATTTAATAAAATTAGCTTTATAAATATGCTTTGTGGTCGCCATTAATTTGAATTTTCTACATTAGAAGATAAGGCTAGTTATTGTGTTTTTCTTGTTTATTTTATACTACTAATAGTACAAATAAAGATTGAAGCATACAAGATCAAAGCGTATTAATGAAGCATAAATCAAGATTGACATATATAAAATTCAGTTTGAAGCCATACAGTATCAAGATTGAAGCCTTTGAATATTCTTACCCATATGTGAAGCTTTTATTTGAAGATTCTTAAGCCCCTTAAGATTAATTGAAGGTGACAAATCCTACGAAGCTTGAATTTTGAAGTCAACAATATTTTCGGTGTAAAGTTATTTATCTTGAATTCTACCTCAGTAATTTACTAGAAGCCATATTCATCTGGAAGCCATAGGTCACAATATATGAAGCCATTGGTTGAATCAATATGAGGCCATTGCATGAAGACAAAATATCTCACCCAAGTGGAATCAATTTCGATTGTTAGATTTCAAGTTAATCCATGATTACAACTCTGAGCTTTAGAGAATCACAATATAATTAAATATATATAGAAAGAAAATTATCGATGAAGAAGGCATGCTCAATATTTCATGCTTCAAACATGATTCTATAGCAACAATATCGAGCTAGCTAACTTGATAGGCACAAAGTTGATTTTTGAAGTAAAATGCTACCATACAAAAGCATGGTGAAACCATAGACATGACAATGTCACAGTTAAGTTAAAAATCGTGGTTAGAATCATGAATGCAGTCATGTTCTTGAAGAAATCGTTATCGACCTCATGGTGATATTACACATTTGGATATCTCATACCCCTGAAGCAAAAACAATTGATTTAATTGGTGATGAAAATATCCATACCAATTATGATTACTATTAAATTTTACGAGGTTTTATATTCATATCTATTTTGTTATATATATGACAATGTCCAACGTGTTTTTCTCTTGAAAGGACATGAACATTTAAAGTAGATTGCATGATGAAGAAATGTGTTTAGCTCACAGTGTAACTACATATGCTATCATTCGAAATAATAAATATTTCATGAGTTTAACATTATCTAAAGCTAAAGTAAATACCATCTTAGGTCTTGCATATCTGTAAAGCCATATTTATATTGACAAGTAGTACATAACAAGTCCAGAAGAAATCTTTTGAACTTCAAATATATTTGTCGTAATGAGTATCGTATATAGACAATATGTGAGAATAATACAAAATATCCCTTTGGTGTCTCAGGCTAGAAACATATATTGGAGAAGCTTATAGATTTCTCATTTGGCTTATATTATACAATGATGAAAGTGGTTGAGATCTACACAACATAAACTAGAGATTTTGAAATCCAAAAGCTTTTATTTTGGCATGACCATCTTGGTCATCTTAGATGAACTATGATCCATAGAATTGTTGAGAATTCTTATGGAAATTTAAATATTCTTTTATCCAATGAGAATAGTTGCACTGCTTGTTCATAAGGTAAATTGGTAGGAAGAGTATCTCCTTCTAAAAATGGTCTTGAATCTCCATTAATTTTACAAAGAATTCAAGAAGATTTATATATACCTAGTAATCTATCTAGTGGTCCATTTCGTTAATTTATTGTCTTGATTGGTGCATCTATATGATGGCCACATGTTTGTTTATTATTTACACGGCCACATGTTTGTTTATTATTTATACGTAATGTCGTAATTGCTAGATTACTTGCACATGTTATTAGGTTATGTGCACAATTTTTAGATTATCCTGTTAGGACTATATGACTAGATGACACTGGTGAATTCATGTTGTGCAAATTTTGTTGTACTCGCAAGCGTACGAATCTATTGCAGTATAGATTTATGGTGACGAGTGTCGATCCCACGAGGAGATAGATTTAATCGTGTGTAGGGTTAATCTTCCAAGTTTGTATATAGATTGGTAGGATGTGATTTTTGAGCAAGATTTAAATTAAATAAATAACGAGAATAAATTAAAGATGAAACAAAAAAAAATAAACACTTGAGTCTTTGAACTCACACTCAACATTTCACTATAGGTTTAATATTCCTTTTTAAATTTCAATTAATCTATGAGTAGGGTATTTCTACTCTTCATAAATCTAACTCTAATCAATAGAGTATCAAGTGCTCATTGTGTTAGGAAAAAATAATCTTATGTTAAATGGGTTTCAAGTACACACTGTGCCAGATGATAACAATTATATTGTCGACAATGTGGCAAAACTGTCCACTAAATAACTCTAACTTATTCTCTGTCAACAGTAAGTCAAGATGGACTACTAATACTACAGATGGAGTTTTTCTCTAATTAATAAAGTGTAAAGTGCTCATCGTACCAAATAGTAATAATTTTGCACTAAGGAGCCCGTATACTAGTGCAAACTCTAGACAAAATTATTACTATCTGTCAACGATGGGTCAAAACAACCTAAATAAATTAGAGAAAGAGAAAGTAAACTTACCAAATTAAGCCCATGGATCATGTTAAGGCTTCACCTTCAACCCAAACTTAAAAATAAATTAGCTATTCATTTTTTAACTAGGGGTAAAATAGAAATTTTATTAAAATACGTAGAAAATACAGGATAGGGAGGAAATTACAGAAAACAGAGCTCAAAAATGAAATCAAAGGTGTCAACTTAGGGGGGTAGTCTCCTATTTATAGATATATTCAGTAAATCATGGCCATCAGATAAAAACAATTTGGACGCTTAGGATTGTGTTACGTGACAAGCTTTAATTGGATGGAACACATCATCAAGGCTGTCATTCCGTGTATGTGCATGTATCGTTTGCATATTTTTTCGATCTACTAATATGCTGCCACGTCATCAATCAATACAAAAGTCAACTTTTTGGTCCAATAATGTATCGCCACGTCATCAATCAATGCTACATCATCCGGTCAAAGCCACATCAGCATTTTTCAGTCGAGTAAGATGATGCCACATCATCGGTCAACATTGCGTCAGTCGTTCAAAGCCACATCCACTGGGTCCCATCAAGATTCTAGAATTACGGCATTGTTCATGTATACGGTACTGTTCACTTGTACGTTAATGTTCATGTATGCGGTACTGTTCACATATGCAATTATGCCCTTTATGTCATTCTAAGGTTTTCAGCTATTCTGAGCTGAAAAACATGATCCGGTTTACTGTCCGACCTCTCGTTAATCATGAAATAACCAAAATATCTTTAAAATGCATAAAAAACTCAAATTATAGTAAGACACACACAATTAAAATTTAAAGAACATAAATAAAAAAAATAAAAATGTTAGTGAGACTTAGAGCACAAAATGACAATCTTATCATTTATAAATATGCATTGTTCAGTACTCAACAGTTCACTTACAAAGCTTTAATGATTATTGCATGTCAGTGGAGATTGATGTAGAGCACCTGGTATTATATTTTCAAACTCAAAATGGATTAGTAGAATTCCTTTATAAAAAAAATCTTCAAATAATTGCAAGAACTTTGTTGTTACATGCTTAATTACCTACTGCCTCATGGGAACATGCTATTTTTGCATTGCATGCTAAGGCATTGATCCACTTGAAGCCTATTATCTATCACCAATATTTTCAATTGCAATTAGTACTTAGCAATTAACTAGATATTTCCCATTTGAGCACTTTTGGCTATACTATATGAGTTCCTATTGCACCTATATAGGGCATTAAAATAAGACCCCAATGATATTTAAGGATTTATGTAGGTTTTGAATCACTATTTATTATCAGATATCTTAAGTCTATTATGAATGATTTGTTTGCGACCCATTTTTCATATTGTTATTTTGATAAGAAAATAGTTTTTCCTTTGGGAGAGGAAAAGTAGCCATATAATGATAAGCGTGAGCTTTCATGGCAAGTGATAAAATTATTTCATCTAGATTCTCGATCAATCGGAGTGAAAATGAAGTGCAAAGGGTAATTCAATTACAACGAATTGTAAATCACTTGCCAGATGCATTTATAGAAACCAAGTGATATATATTAGTTATAAATGTACCTGGCTAGGTTATTATTCTTACTAAACATTCAGATGAAAAGGTAACTAAAGAATCATATGTGGTAAGCCTGAAGCATGGCAGACCACCTAGTTCAACAGGTTATATTCTACAAAAAAGGAAAAAAAAAGTTAGGATCTTATTATTAATGATTAGACTATAAATAAAAGTGATCCTTTAGAGAGAAAGGTCTTTGATTAGACTTGTGTTCCTATAGTGACACTAACTTTTGAACAGCCAAATACCCTAGATACAGGCTAAGCTAATGACGTGACTTAGAATGAACAAAGTTTATATATTTTGCTAAAACATAGGATGTGTCCTATTGTAAAAAAACAGTCATCGACGATGTTTTTGCGTGTACATGCTACTAATTTAGTAAATGATAATTTTGAGGCTTAATTTGTTAATGAATGTAGATTGAGATATAATTGGGAAAAATGGAAAGAAGCAATCCATGCGGAGTTGACTTCTTTAGCCTAACATATTTTTTTTTTCACCTATAGTCCAAGCATTTGTTAGTGTTAAACTCATTAGATATAATTAGGAATTTGTTTGGGAACGTACGATGTTATTAGATATAAAACATGACTTATGCACAAGGTTTCTCACAGAGGCTGGATGTTGATTATGGAGAGACGTGTTCACCAGTAATAAAATGAAGTTAAGTTTCGATTCTCAATTAATTTGGCTCTTTTTAAGTATTTAATATGCGTCTGATGGATGTGGTAATAACTTATTTATATGGATCACTAATTATATATATATATATAAGTTCGTAAAGGATTCAAAATGCCTGAAATATCTAAGTTACTACATTGTAGCTTGTGCTTTAAAAAGTTATAGAAATCTTTGTATAGATTGAAATAATCTGGATCTGTGTGGTATAATTGTCTCAGTAAATACCTGATCAAAGAAGGATATGTAAATATTCTAATTTGTCCTTATGTATTATAAAGAAGTCAAAAATTAGATTTGATATTGTAGCAGTCTATGTTGATGATATAAATTTAATTATCACCTTAAAGATCTTCCAAAGACTGCTAATTACTTGAAAAGAGAGTTTAAAATTAAATATTTAGGAAAAACTAGATACTATCTGAGGCTATAAAGCAAGTATAGATTTAATGATATCTTTATTTATCAGTTAAATTATATTAAAAAGATATTAAGCATTTCAACATGGATAAAACGTACCCATAAGTAGGCCGATGGTAGTCTTGTCTTTTGATACTAAAAACGAAACCATTTCATTCTAAAGAGGATGATAAATAGATAGTTGATCCAGAAGTAATATATTTAAATGTCATTGATGCTCTAATGTATTTAGTCTATTATATTAGACCGGAAGTAAATTTTCCAGTAAACTTATTGGCAAGATTTTGTTCTGAACCAACTAGACAACATTGGAACAATATTAAGCATATTTTTTGGTATCTTTGTGGAACTATTGATTTGGATTTATTTTATTATAATGAACTAATGAGAAATTCAAGTCTTATTGGTTATGCAGATGCAAGCTATTTATTTGATCATCAAAAAGCTCGTTTATTGACAGGTATGTTTTGACATATAATTGCACAGCGATGGAAATCTATGAAGTAAACTCTTGAGACTACAACCTCTTATTACTCTAAGATTCTTACATTACATGAAGCAGGTTGAGAATGCACATGGTTGCAATTTGTCATCCATCGTATTTAGAGTGCTTGTAAATTATCTTCAAGTACAAATGTCCTAATAATGAAATATAGAGATAATATAGCTTGTATAACTCAACTTAGGGGAGGATATATTAAAAGAGACAAAACAAAGCATATATTGCTGATGTTCTTCTACACTCGTAAATTATGATAAATTAAGAAAATTAATATCAAGCAGATACACAGGTTTTAACGATTTTGTAATTGGGTTTTGCAACCCAAAACACATTAAGAGAGCCCATGACTTATAGACAAGTCCAGGAACTCACTTGTTGGAGATGTGGGATATTACATTATGCTTCCTACACTATCAACAATTACAACAATGTTGGATTTTTCAATCGCTTGTTTGAAATTTTCTTCCAAAATATGTTTGATAATTAATAATTATTTGGTGACTGTAAGTGTATTAAACTTAAGACCCTATTTGGTATTGAGGTACTGTAGCTACACCGAATAATAATTGTAATAAAAATAGTAAAGATATATAAATTTTTCATCATATAAGTGGTAGATTGAAACAACTTAGCTTACAAGCCACAATTACTATTTATTAAATACTTTAATATTGTAATTTTTAAGTTATAACGGACTAACCTTAATACTAAATTTGATCTAAAAGAGCACCTTATGTCAACTATTTTTCATTAAAAAATAAAATAATTTAAAATATATTTAAGGAATAGATTCTCAAACAATTTGACACCACAATCGCAAATATACACTGGATGAATTCAACATAATGGGTTTGTATTGTAAAAATTGGTAAAATTAAAGTTTTTGCATTGTACTGGTGCACCAAATTATCAACAACAAATCTGGATAAATAATCATAAATTTGAACGATAGCCCCCATGTATATCTGCATGTCTTCATTAAATACTTTTTTTTATATATAAAAATAAATTATTTTTAATCTTATTTAATTTATTTATAATTAATAAAAAATTATTAATAAGATAGGCAAATTTGACAATTTTAACTTAATTTTACTTCAATAATTTTTTTCACAAAAACATTTCTTTAATATGATGAAAATAATTTTGATCGCAAAAACTTTATAAAATAGTCTTTTCATGACTAACATATGATGATTTATTTTTCGTCATAAAAAATATAAGGTGATTAATTTATTACCTTTAGTGACTAAATTTGTTGTGATAAAATATTATTTTTGATGCAGAACACTTAATTTGCAACCACTTACAATCAGATATTGTCAACTATTGTTGTTGCTGCCATCCATTGCTTGCTAGAGTTAGTTCTAGACTTCTAATCAAACTTAGTATTGTTGGAATTCTCATATATCGCAAGTTCTCCACAACCATAAAAAGAACATTAACAAATAAGTTCTTATTTGCGAAAAATAATAAAAAAAGGTTGGAAACTGCTGGCTGCTTTGACTCATTGCCTTAAATGGCAGCAAGTTGAGAATTATTATCATAACAGGCATTACATCTTAAGTGGATGGTGGTGGTGGTACCACCTAACTCGCAACCATTTAACATCTAATGGCACCTCTTTTTGTCAATGTTTTTTGTATAGTTGCATAAATTCGACAATCAGGATATTAAAAAATTTGCAAAATATATAAATATATAATTTTATATTACACCAAACGTTGTTTTACACTAAATTTTAATACATTTTAATGTGATATACTACAATCCAATACAATATAGTACAATCCAATATGTACAATGCAGTGTAACACTCTAAGGTTGCGTTTGGCACACAGGACTAGATTGGACTAAATATTATGATTGGATTATATTAGTTTGGATTGGATTAAGTTGGATTATATAATACTATATTATGTTTGGAACAATATCGGATTGGACAATGTAAATTATATTTTCATATAAAAAAATATTTATCAATAATTAAGAGTAATAATTAAAATTAATTTAAAAGTGATTAATAAGAACATTAAATAGTTATTGGGAAGTCATAAATATAATAAACACATATAAATTAATAAAACTATTTAATTAATTTTTATTAGATATTTTAAATATGTTTTATTTTATCAAAAAGTTAGCAAATAATATATATAAAATTTATTAATTATTGGTATTATTAATTTTCATGATTATTTTTAATATTACATTAGTGATTATTAAATTTAATACAAGTAATAAATTATTAAATAGTTAATTTTATTGAAGTAAAAGTTCCAATTTAATTAAACTATAAAAATAAAATAAAAATAAATTCCAAGTAAATCATGAATAAAATAAATAAATAATTAATTAATTAAATTTTAAGTGATAAATAAAAATTGGTCTTATATATGAAAGAAATATTTCAAATGAATAATTTTTTTTCTTATTCTAATCCCATCTAAACTCACTTATATATTGGGATTGTTAATCCCATGATTTAAGGACTAAATTTAAATTAGGTCCTCCCTAATCCAATCCAAACAAAGTTGCCAAACATGAGATAAGACATTTAATCCCAAACTTAATCTAATCCCACACTTAATCCCAACTCCCAAACATGACCTAAGTGTACTCTAAAATCATTCTGCATAATTCTATGGCATTTATTCACTCCTCATTAATCAAATTCATGATATAGTTGCGTACATTAATTAATTCTTGCAATAAAGGGATTGTTAGTGTGCAGGATTAATTTGAACACAATTTGTAGGGCTAGCGACGCTGATGTATTGGAAATTATAATATTCTGCTTGCGTAAGCTAACTATTTTATTACTAACAATAATATCCATTAATTTCAACTATATAATTTATAATATACACTCTTGAATATACATCAATTGCTTATCCATAAATTTTACTTGAAAATAAAAAAGTAAAAAAGATAAATTAGACATAAATGCATATAAAAGTGACAATGGCTTCATGCTGCCAATCAAAATTCTACGTGGTTAAGAAAAATACCATATAACCCTTTTCTTGGAGGAGTTATATGACATTTTTCTTGTGACAAGTGTCAGCCAAAGCCATGCACGGAGAACTTATTCACATGTGTCAATATTTGTTCATGATAAGTACTCTTTTGAAGCAACGTGGAAGCGATATTAGGTATCGTTCTAACGTACGTTCTTAAAAACTCAAGAAAAATGGCTCTGATAAAGAAGAAAATATATTAGTTAAGAACATACTAAATATTATTGATGAAAAGCTTGTGTAGAGAAACAAGCATAGCAAGCCTATTTATACTAGCTAAGATTATCCTATTCCTAATAACATTTGATTCTTTGTAAGAAAAAGATATAACTTAAACAAGAAAATATAAAACAAGTCTTGATCAAACTAAAAAAAAGGAATTTAGACTTGTACGTCTACTATGACTATGTTTGTCCTACATCAATCTCCTCTCCTTTGAAGAACTCATCCTGAAGTTGATTTAATCATATGGTGATGGTGTAGGTCCATGATCCTCAAACAAGTCTTAAATATTGAAAAAGCCTTGGAAATATATAGTTGGCTGGTAGATCCACGACATAAGCATTGTCATTGTTTTTCTGAAGGATGTGGAATGGTCCAATCTTCTTTTGCTTGAGTTTGTTGTATTTTCCAACAGGAAATTTGTCCTTTCGTAGATGAACCTTTAGTAGATGAACCATCACTTGATATCCTATAGTAAAGGAATTGAAGTGCTTTTGCTTATCTACATTGGTCTTGTACTTAGTAGTAGATTCTTCTAATTTCCTCTTGACTTCCTGTTGATATCTTACTGCTATATGTATCAATGTGCAAGCGTACACAACAAGTAATATAATGATGAGTATTCAAGATCGTCTCCATAAAGATTGATGTTAATGCAATTTTAGACTAAGTTAAAATAAAATAGTTAATAAAACTAATGAACTAACTAAAATTAAAGTGCAGTAAACAAAATGCAATAAGATAAATTCTCAATTCAAAGACAAAGATAAACTCAGTGGAAAATGAGTAGTTGAGTATTTAAACTCAGTTAATGGTATTAACTGTTTTTTCCAATTAAGATTCTATTGCTACAACATCTACTACAGCACTTGGTAGAATCCCTCATGCATCCACAACTGTCGCCTGTTGATATCTTATATCTAAATGCAACTTAACAATGATCAGTTGTTACGCTAACATTAGATCAGTATTATACGTTTTAGGTTCCAATTGTCCGACACAATGACTCCTTATGTCTAGCTCTTTACTAATTTTAGATCAAGTATGACCCTATTCAAATCGAGATTAACTCAACTTGGGAAACCTAATCTAAAATAATGTATTGCTTTAATTTATTCCACTAAGTCAGACTTTTTTTAGACTCCTTCTTAGCTAGTATTCACTACATGGCGATCAGCCAAAATAGGCATGGGCGGACGACGCAGCTAAGCCCTAGGAGGGGCTTTAGCTCCTGCTGGGCCATTAATTTTTCTTTTAAAATGTACCATAAACCCCTTCTGAATGAGTTAAATAACAACGATTTGGACACATTTTTTATATTATAAATGACTTGTAGTTTAGTGGTAAAAGTATTATTTGATGGTTTTAAAATCTTGGTTCAAATTCCTATCACCATATTTTTTTAGTTTTTTTAATATTTTATGAAAATTACTTAAAAAAAGGATACTTTCACGCATGTAAAATAAATAATTTATTACAGTTATTCTTTTAAATTTAAAAGAAAGTAATAAAACTTGAATTTATAGGACTTAAAATGTGTTCGAGTCAACATTTAAAAAATCTAAATTAAATATTTTTTTTTAACCAAGCCCCCTTAATTTAGTTGTCTGGGTCCGCCACTAGAAATAAAGATTTGCAATAAATAAAATCAAGACAAAATGCTGTAGTAAACTCAGAGCAACACGCAAATATCAGTCAAATAGCCATTAAGCTTATTTAACACTCAACCACAACAAAGTTTAGTTCATGATGTGCGATAAAACAATAACAAAAATTGTTTTAACCATCAAATATATTCCCATAAAGATTAGAAAACAAGAAAATAAAGATGGAGAATTGATTCCCGCTATTTCTTTGCAATATTTCCTTTTTTCACATTGAATTCCCTGTTGCAGCTCTCAACTCTCTCTCTCTCTCTCTTTTTTTTTTTCTGTTGTTGTCTCGGTTATTTTCCTTGAATGACGGTTCTCCCTTGTTTCTTTCATGTGTGCTCGTTACATAACTTGAAATTAGGGCAACCAAAAGCGTAAGGCCGCGTGTCTCTCAATTTTGGAAACCTCATGTCGCAATCTTTTTTTTTTTATATATATAAACATGCGTGAAATTTAGTTTGCAATTGCTACAGGATTGCTACAACAACAGCTACAACATCTACTCTATCCTAGATTTGTTTTAGTTCCTCTGTAACCAAGTTCTTCTAGCATCTCTGCAAGTGTACAACAACAGTATTCCATCCATAAAACTTTAGCTTTTTAGTCACCTATAATCATGCACATAATCATAGCTCTAAGTGATATAAAACAAGGCTAATTTATTAAAAAAAAATTTAAATCGATGCTCATGCAAAATGTAACTAAAAATATAACAAAAACACATAATTTATTTTCTAAGTAATATTAGTTTAAGTTTAAAAATGCTATGATAACTCTCTTTTCATAGAGTTATCACACCTCCAAACTTAAACCATTGCTTATCCTCAAGTAATGACAGTAATACTAACACTTCAATCATGCAGCACACCACTTAGCTTTATCATCTAGCTTGCTATGATTCATCAACCCTCAGATCTCATTCTTCAACATGCCACATTACCATAAGCAGTTCCAGTTCTAGACTTAGGTCTTATTTTGTCCAACGCGTGTGTGTGTGTGGCACTTTGATCAAGTTTCAGAGTTGTTGTAACATCACACAAGCATCAAATATAACTGAAACATAAGACAACATACATTTCCTCTTATTGGGGAACCAGAATCGAAAATGGCTTTAAATTGTGCTATAGCAAAATTATTATTTTATTATTATTTTTCAGTCATATACCCTTCAGTGTAGCATTGATTTTTCATGTGAATACCTATCATCTGTAATGATGACACCCAATTATTTGACTAATGTATAGATAAGAGTTGTTGCAGCAAAAAAATATCTAAGATGCTCTAAATTAGTCATATCTTTATATGCCTTTAACTCAAGGCTAAACATGGGGCTCATGAATAGACCTAACCACTCAATATCCTAGATAGAGGAACATGGGGCCTATCTTGCTTTTGAGTTGCTATAACAGTGCACATAACTGTAGCTGCATTTTTACTCAAGTCTGCATATGGGGTACATACTCTACTTTGATTACTAAGCAACTGAGTCATTGGAGCAGAATTTTATTTCATAACTTTCACAGTTTGTGATAATTATAAAATAAATTTTCAAGTTCCCCCCTCAAACTTGAGATATTTTTAACCTTGTTGCTCTACTTGGTTTTGCTACAGTATAATCATAAAACTCAACAAAAGCTTATGTGTTAAGACAATTTCAACATTCATTTATAAACTATCTTTACTTGGCAGTCATTCATCCCTCATTTTAACACTCAATTTGTCTTCATTGGGTTTTCTAATCCAAGTACAAACACTAGATAAATAGAGCTACACAAACATACACATTCATAAACCTATCACACCGTAACACATCACCCCAAACTTGAGAGAGGTTGTGTTCTCACATGCACTACAAATAAATTAAAAGGAGACATACATATACTGAAAATAAAAAAATGCAGAATAAACACAATAAAATAAATAAAAGAAAAGAAAAGAAAAGTTTAGAAATGGCAAAGCTAAATTGGGCTGGCAGGGGATACTCCCCTATTGTTGGAAGCTATGCTTCAGGACAAGTTGTAAGGGGCCACTTCTTCTTTAATACACTTCTAGAATGCTCCTTTTGTGAACCCAGTGGTGCAACAACTGAATGTTTCTTCTTCTGGCTTTTGGTTGGACTGGTTGGAAAGGTTCTAACAACCTCTGTAACTTTGGGCTGAGTTGGCTTTGTTTCCTTGGGTTCTAGTTCTTCTAGTGCTTACAATGCTGCAACACCTCCAGAAAGTTGTTATAACACCCTAGTCAAATCCCATATCGGTAAAGCACGGGAGAGATGCTGGGTTTATAAGGGGTGATCAACACCTTAATTGGTAAAATGCATTTTGGGGTGTATGGGCGCCCTAGAAACAAAACCGTGTGGGCATTGTTAAGGCCCAAAACGAATAATATCTTACCACGTCTAGGTTGGGTTATCACATATGGTATCAGAGCTAGGTTTAAAGCGATTTTGTAGACCGTCCATATGCACAAGTCAAGGGGAAGGACAAGGCTTGACTTTTTAGTAAAAGATTTAGAATTAAGTTGGTTAGAAATCTTACATTTGATTTGTTTGACATGTAGAAATTAGAAAAAATACTCGTTAAAGTAATTCTGTAGACCGTCCATATGCACAAGTCAAGGGGAAGGACAAGGCTCGACTTTTTAGTAAAAGATTTAGAATTAGGTTGGTTATAAATCTTACATTTGATTTGTTTGACATGTAGAAATTAGACAAAATACTCGTTAAGATGCCAAGCGCTAGGGGTAACAGAAGCAGGAGGACGGAAGAAACTGCAAGTGAGCAATCTGCAATTGATCGACTTACAAACATCGTGTCACGACTCTTAGAGAGGAAAGTTTGAAGGGACAAACATGCTCAGGTAATAACCAACGCATAAAAGATTAAATCCACCCATATTCGAAGGAGGTGTAGATTCTATCGCAGTAGACCAATGGTTGCGAAGTATGGAAAGAATGATAGAAGTAGCCAAAGTGCCAGAAGAAGAAAAAGTCACTTGTGTCTCCTTTATACTACGAGGAGCGGCGAAATATTGGTGGGACTCTATCAAACAAATCCATAATGATAGAATTAAAATTTAGTATAGTGTTTCACCCTCAAATAGATGGACAGTCAGAAAGAACTATCCAGATGCTCGAAGATATGTTGCGTGGATGTGCTCTCGACTTTCGAGGATCATAGAGCAAGTATTTACCATTGGTTGAATTTTCTTACAACAATAGCTACCAAGCAACAATAGGTATGGCACCATACGAAGCTCTATATGGTAGAAAATGTAGATCGCCTTTTCATTGGGATGAGATGGGCGAGCAAAGGCATCTTAGACCTAATTTAATTACTGCCTCATATGAAGCAATCAAGAAAATACGTGAAAGAATGCAGGCAGCTCAAAGTCGAAAAAAAAGTTATGCAGATAAGAGGCGAAGGCCTTTGGAATATCAAGTTAGTGACAAAGTATTTCTACAAGTTGGTGATAAAGTATTTCTAACTTTGTCACTTGGGAATGTTTCCTACCAACTTGCCCTCCCACCATCGTTATCAGGAATACATAATGTCTTTCATGTCTCTATGTTGAAGAAATATGTTCCAGACTTCTCTTATGTGCTAGATTATTAGCCTCTACAACTAAAGGGGACCTAACCTACGAAGAACATCCAATTCAAATTCTTGATAGGAAGATAAATGAGTTAAGAAACAAGAAAACCCCTTTAGTTAAAGTACTATGGCAAAATAGCTCAGTGGAGGAGGCAACATGGGAACGTGACGAAAAGGTGAAGAATAAGTATCTTGAGCTAATCAGTAAGTAAATTTCGAGGACAAAATTTTTTAAAAGGAGGAGGAAATTGTGAGGTGCAATTAGAATTTATTTTAAGCTAGCAATCCCTTTAAGTATGATAATAATAATTTTAATAATATAAAATATTTAATTCTAAGTACTGATGACATAAGCAATGACATAAGTAATGATAACATGTGGTATCAGAGTGGCTCTGCGTGTCCTCTTTAGCGATGGTGGGACAAACCTCAGCGAGGACGCTGAGTCCCTAAGGGGGGTGTATGTAACACCCTACACGAATCCCACATCGGCAAAGCACGGGAGAGATGCTGGGTTTATAATGGGTGATCCACACCTTAATTGGCAAGAAGCGTTTTGGGGTGTATGGGCGCCTCAGAAACAAAACCGTGTGGGCCTTATTAAGACCCAAAGCAGATAATATCTTGCCAGGTCTAGGTTGGGTCATAACATATAATATTAAAGTGGCTTAGCGTGTCCTCTTAAGCGATGGTGGGGCAAACCTCAGCGAGGATGCTTAGTCCATAAGGGGGTGAATGTAACACCGTAGGTGAATCCTACATCGACAAAGCACGGGAGAGATGCTGGGTTTAGAAGGGGTGATCCACACCTTAATTGGCCGTTTTGGGGTGTATGGGTGCCCTAGAAACAAAACCATGCAGGCCTTGTTAAGGCCCAAAGCGGACAATATCTTGCCAGGTCTAGGTTGGGTCATGACATATGGTATTAGAGCGGGTCCGCGTGTTCTATTAAGCGATGGTGGGGCAAACC
This sequence comes from Murraya paniculata, assembly GCA_030449075.1. Classification (NCBI taxonomy): domain Eukaryota; kingdom Viridiplantae; phylum Streptophyta; class Magnoliopsida; order Sapindales; family Rutaceae; genus Murraya; species Murraya paniculata. Next base: position 954,965 of record JAEVFN010000011.1, on the reverse strand, counting down.
TCAGCGAGGACGCTGAGTCTCTAAGGGGGTGTATGTAACACTCTAGGTAAATCTCACATCAGCAAAGTATAGGAGAGATGTTGGGTTTATAAGGGATGCTCCACACTTTAATTGACAAGACGCGTTTTGGGATGTATGGACACCCTAGAAACAAAACCGTGCAGGCCTTGTTAAGGCCCAAAGCGGACAATATCTTATCAGGTCTAGGTTGGATTATGACAGTTGTGCCCCTTTTCTTTTGCTGGACGCCCTTGGAGTTGGGATAAGAGCTTTTGTGGGCACCTTCTTGGCAGCTGGTGGAGAAGTTGTTATTGCCGGTTGTTTGGCAGTGATGTTGGAATGAGTTCCTGCAAGTTCTTCCTTACTCCTTCTATTCTTGTAGCTCTGTAGATGGCTTCCTCTATAACTGCATCAACATCCTCATCTTCCTCTGTCTCTGACTCCTCACCAATCAAAATTTTTTCTTTACCCTTATTTTTAAGAGTCACAATTGGAGGCTCCTCTTCATTTTCCTCTTCATTTGCCTCATCTTTACTTTCTTTTCCTCCTCTACTTCTTCATTTTCAACTTCTTCTTTTTCTTCATGTTGCCCTTCTGCTGCCTTTCCTTCAGTCTCTTCTTCTGCACTTTCTTTTGCTGGAGCAGTCTCCTCAGTTCTTTAGAAATTGAATTGCTGCAGCAGTAGCTCAGGGATATCTGAATATTTGCTCTTCGTATACATGGCAAATTGATGTTTTTGTGATTCACGATGCTATAAGTAAGTCCAAAACTTATAATTCTCCTATTGTTGTGCTTGGAAGCACGCATTCAAGCTTTCCCTGAGTTCCTGCAGCATCTGCCCACTCCCTACTGCTTGTCCTCATTTAATTGTAGTAGGGTGTTCTAAGGTTGCTGCAATAGTAGATTCTGTATTAATCCTTTCGACTATCTTGTCTGTGATAGCCTTTTTATTTTTCACTCTCTCATTCTTTGCCTCAATATTTACCCTTGATGCCTAAATACCCATAATAAGCAACAGAAACAACAAAGCGGCAGACTTTTGCTTCTTTGTGGCACATGCTCTAATTTCTTATTCAATGATCTTTCCAACATCAATGGCAAAACCCTTTTACTATAGCATAAAAGAGTATGAGTCTATCTTGACACACAATAGTTGTGTGGGTGGTCGGCATTAATCTAGATTTCAAGAAATTTACTTAAATCTTAACGATAGTCTTTAAGTCTATTATATTGACCACTTTACTCTCCTCATTCATCCATTCACTTTCTTCTACAGTTAGGGTTTTAAAAACTTCCCCCCACTTCTTTGTAGTCATGTTCTCAGCAAATTTTGTGTATTCACAATCAATAACAGTAAGCAAGTCATAAAAAAACATTAATAACTCGAGAATCTAAGGGGACTTGAACTTGCCTCACAAAGATGTTGCATTGGTCTTGTTGTAGCATATTTGAATAGAGCTCCTTAACTATTGGGATTACTAGGTCTTGGGGGTGAGCACAAAACTTGATCTATCTTCTTCGCACTACAGCAGTACAGATGTGCTTCAATTTTTTGGCATGGCTGCAGCAATTCAAACTAAGTTTTATTGGGTTTAAAAGATAAGAATATTAAAAAAAATTGTAAAGATGCTAAGAGTTACAGATGAAGAGGGATAGTAATAATGAAATAGAAATAGGGAATGTAAATCCCTAATTTATAACAAAAAGGAAAGTGGAGAGAGAGAGGTAATTAGGATGATAAATTTAGAAAAAATTTGAAATTTGAAAAACAAATTTTAAATGGAAAAAAAGGGATATGTGTCACGACAAATCAGGAGCTATAGAATCGTCCTTATCACAAATTTTGATATGCTGACATAAGCATGTCAGTCTTTCAACAGTAAAAATCCTAAGCTAACATTGCAACAGTAAAAAATTGTTGCTATAACAACTAAACCGATGCTACAGCGCCAATGATAAATTCCTCTATTATTTGAGCGCCATCTTCTGTCTGCCATACTATAAGTGATGCTGCAGCAATTTTATTCTACTTTTTTGCCCATATTTTTTTTTCAACTTCTACTTGCTGCAATTCAACACAAGGAAATACATGAAAATAAAGAAATTAGATGCACAATTAAAATAACAAAAAGAAAAATTAAATAATTTTTTTAAGCTAAATTTAATGCTTTAAAAGCTTAAAACAACTTCTCTTATTGGGTTGCCTCCCAATTAGCAGCTTGAATTTAGGTTCTTTAGCCTTACATCTCTGATTGCTCAAGTTGGATCCTTGAGGAACACATTCTCCTTGGGATTGTTAACAATAGCTCCAATGTAATACTTCATTCTTTGTCCTTTCACCTTGAATTCCTAGCCTATCCTTTCATATTGAAAATCAACAGCTCTATAAGGATAAATTTCGATAAGTTTGAAAGGTCCTGACCATCTAGATTTTAGCTTTCTAAGAAAAAGTTTCAATGCACAGTTATAGAGCAATACTTGTTGGCCTGGAACATGCTCCTTTTGCTGAATTTACTTGTCATGCCATTGCTTGGTCCTCTCCTTGTAGAGTCTTTCATTTTCATAGGAAAATAACCTAAACTCCTCTAGCTCACAAAGTTGTGGCTTCTTCTGCTTTGCTACAGTAGTCATATCAATTTTTAGTTGTTTAACTGCCCAATATGCTTTATGTTCTAGCTCTAATGGCAAATGACATGATTTGAAGTAAACAATTTTGTATTGAGATATGCCAAGCAGGGCTTTGTAAGCTGTTTGATAAGCTCATAAGCGGTCATTTAGTCTAAGAGACTAATCCCTTCTACTGGGACTCACCACTTTGTCCAAAAATTTTTTTATCTCCCTATTGGACACTTTTGCCTGACCACTTGTTTGTGGATGATATATTGTAGCAACTTTATACTTAATCCCATACTTAGCCAATGCCGTAGCAAACATCCTGTTGTAAAAATGGGTTCCTCATCATTGACAATGACTCCAGGAGTGCCAAATCTTAAAAAAATATTCTTTTGAAGAAACTTCACCACTACTTTGGCATCATTTGTTGGCAATATTGTAGCTTTTACCCACTTGGATACATAGTCCATAGCCACTAAGATATATAAATTGCCAAAAGATGGTGGAAATGGTATAAAAAAAGTCTATTTCCCATACATCAAAAAGTTCAACCTTCAAGATGTTGGTTAATGGCATTTCATACTTTTAAGAGATGTTTTCTATTCTTTGATGCCTGTCATAGTATTTAACAAACTCATAGCCAATAATAACTTGATTAGAGAACTTTTGTTGTTGTTATGTGTCCTCCAAAGTGTCCACCATATGCTGCAGCATGACAGGACCAGAGAATATTTGAAATTTCATCATTAAGAACACATCTTCTGATAACTGGGTCTGAACACATTTTATACAAGTATGGTTTATCCCACCGATAGCTTCTAAGATCATGGAGAAATCTCTTCTTCTACTAGTATCTCAAATCAGGTGGTAGTAATCCACTCACTAAGTAATTAGCAAAATCTGCATACTATGGAAATCCCAATTACTGCAGCATCTGTGCATGCTGTAGCATTAGCAATTGCACCATTAGGAAATATTCTGTGATGTCCTGCTTGGTCAGAGTGCTTGCATTACCTTCCAGCCTTGAGAGATTATCTGCTACTTGATTTTCAGTGCCTTTTTTGTTCTTAATCTCTACATTAAACTCTTGTAGTAAAAGAATCCAATTAATCAATCTTGGTTTGGCATCTTTCTTTGAAATCAAATACTTTATGGCTAAGTGATTTGTATAAATAGTTACTTTAGTACCAACAAAATAAGTTATGAATTTATCAAATGCAAAAATAATTGCCAGCTTTTTCAGTGGTAGTGTAGTTGAGCTATACATCAGCTAAGATTTTGCTAGCATAATAAATAGATTGAAAAATCTTGTCTTTCCTCTGCCCTAGTATTGCTCCAATAGAGTGGTTACTAGCATCACATATTAACTCAAAATGTGTACTCAAATCGGGTACTACAACAACTGGTGCTGTAATAAGAGCATTTTTTTAACTCAATAAAGGCCTTTAAACAATTCTCATAAAAATTGAAGGATCTGTCAATTTCTAGCAACATGCGTAAAGGTTTGGATATTTTGGAAAAATCTTTAATAAATCTTCTATAAACCCAGCATGTCTTCAGAAACTACTAATGCCCTTGACTGAAGTAGGTGGTGGAAGTTTATCAATTACCTTTATTTTTGTCTTATCCACATCTATTCCCTTTCTAAAGATCCTATGACTTATGACTATCCTTTCTTATACCATGAGATGACACTTTTCCTAATTCAGTACTAAGTTTGTCTTTTTACATCTCTTAAGTGCATTTTCTAAATTATGCAAACAATCATCATATAATTCTCCAAAAATTGAAAAATCATCCATGAATACCTCGAGTGTTTACTTGACCATATCTAAAATTATAGACATCATACATTTCTAAAAAGTTGTTGGTGCATTGCACATGCCAAATGACATCCTTTTGAAGGCAAAGGTTACATAAGGACAGGTAAATGTTGTCTTTTTTTGATCCTCTGGTGGTACAACAATGTGGCTGTAGCCTGAGTACCCATCCAAGAAATAATAGTATTCTTTTCTAGTAAGTCTGTTCAGCATATGAACTATAAAAGGTAATAGAAAATGATCATTTCTTGTGGCTTTGTTTAACTTTCAATAATCTATGCAAACTCTCCATCCATTACTGCTTTTCATTTGCTATGTTCTGGATTAATGTGGTTGGTGTTGCAGCATCTTGTCTAACAGGTGTTGGATCATCATTTTCTACAGATGTTGTAGCGTGGCTATTCTCATCAATGTGTTGAAAGGTGGGTTGTTGTGGCTCCTCTTTAACTTGAGTTTCTTCTTAGGTTGAAATGGGTTTAACTCTTCTTTTTGGTACACCAATTAGAATATGAACATCCTTTCTAGATCTTAAAGTAATTACTTTGCAATGTTATTTTCCTTCTCTTCTTGGATCCTTTGTGTTGCTGGGTAAATTGCTCCGAGATCTGTTGCTTAATGCTGTGGCAACCTGTCCAATCTGATTTTCTGAGTTTCTTAAGGATATAGCTTGGCTTTGGACAACCACTTCATTCTTCACAATGTACTTCTTAATCAAAGCGTCAAGAGAACTGAGTTGATCATTGCTGGTGCTTCTTTGCCTTTGATTTTATTAGTGAAATCCAGGTGGTTGAGTAAATCTATTTTAACCACCGATTCTTATAGCATGTTGATTCTGATTGCTCCATAAAAAGTTTGGGTGCTGTCTCCATCCAGGATTGTAGGTGTTTAAGTAAAGATTGTTCTGATTCTGTCCATTAAAGTTGCCGACATAGTTAACTAATGTAGGATTTCCAGGGCAATTATCGAACATATGCCCTTCTCTGCAACAAACACAAGGTACTTTAGCAACTTGGTTGACAGTTACTAGAGTAATAGTCACAGCCTTCACTATATTTGTCAATCAGGTTACTTTGGCTGATAATGTCGTCAAGGCATCTATATTGTGGACTCCTGTTGTTCCTCTTGCTGTAAATTGTCTGGTCGATGGCCGTTGATAGTTGTTATTAGCTATCATTTCCAAAATATCATAAGCTTCATCGTAAGACTTAGATAATAAGGCCTCATTTACTGAAGCATCTACCATCAATCTAGTTTTTGGGTTGAGACCACTGTAGAACGTTTCCAACTGTATAGAGCAAGGAATACGATGATGATGACATCTCTTGAGTAACGCCTTGAATCTTTCTCATGCATAGTACAAGCTTTCATTTTCAAGTTAATGGAAATATGTGATCTCATTTCTCAATTTCTCATTCTTGGTATGTCAGAAGTACTTCATTAAAAATTTGTCAGGTGCAGAGAGTTTTTGCACCAACTAAAATTGACACTGCAAATCACAATAAGTATTCAATCCCCGCAGCGACGCCAAAGACTTGTTGTTATCTTCCTGCTATATGTGTCAATGTGAAAATGTACACAACAAATAATATAGTGATGAGTATTCAAAATCGTTTCCACAAGGATTGATATTATAGAACTTGTTACAGCAATTTAATAGTGCAATTTCAGGTTAAGTTAAAATAAAATAATTAATGAAGCTAATGAACTAACTAAAATTAAAGTTTAGTAAACAAAATGCAATAAGCAAATTCTCAAGTCAAAGACAAAGACAAAGTCAATGGAAAAATGGTAGTTGAACGTTTAAACTCACTTAATAGTATTGATTGTTTTTTCTAATTAAGATTCTTTTACCATAGCATATACTATAACACTGGACAAAATTCCTCATGCATCCTGAGCTGTTGCCTATTAGATCTCTTATATTTAAATGCAACCGAACAATAACTAGTTATTACGCTAACATTAAATGTAGCATTATGCGTTCTAGGTTTCAATTCCCTTACACGGTGAATCCCTATGTCTAGTTCTTCACTAATTTCAGATTAAGTATGACCCCATTTATATCAACATTAACTCAACTTGGGAAACCGAATCTAAAACCATGTATTGCCTTAATTTGTTCCACTAAGTCAAGTATTTTTTTAAGCTCTTTCTTAGCTTGTATTCATTAAATGGGTGGTCAACTGAAATATAAATTTGTAATAAATAAAATCAAGATAAAATGCTGCAGCAAACTTAGAGTAACACACAAATATCAGTCAAATAGTCATTAAGCTTATTTAACACTCAACTACAACAAAATGTAGTTCATAATGTGTGATAAAATAGTAACAAAAATCATTTTAGCCATCAAATACATTCCCATAAAGATTAGAAAGCAAGAAAATAAAAGTGAAGAATTTATTTCCACTAGGTCTTTGCTATCTCTCCTTCTTTTTTCCTTGAATTCTTTTTTGTAGCTCTCAACTCACTTATTTTCTTATTTTCTTTTGTTTTCTTGATTATTTTCCTTGGATGATGACTCTCCTTGTTTCTTTCATGTGTGCTCTTTTTATAATTTGGAATTAGGGCAACCAAAAGTGTATAGCTGCGTCTCTCTCAATTTTGGAAACCTCGAATCACAATCTTTTTTTATAAACACGCGCGAAATCTAGTTTGTAGTTGCTATAGGATTGCTACAGCAACGGCTATAGCATCTTCTCTGTTCCAGACATGTTTTAGTTTCCCTACAGCCAAGTTTTTTGGCATCTCTGCAAGTCTACTGCAGCAGCATTCCATCCATAAAACTTGAGTTTTTTGGTCACCTATAATCACACATATAATCAGAACATCAAATCATCTAAAACAAGACTAATTTATTAAAAAAAAAACTTAAATAGATGCTCATGCAAAATGTAACTAAAAATGTAACAAAAACGTATCATTTATTCTCTAAGTAATGTTAGTTTAAGTCTAAAAATACTATGATAACCTTTTTTCATAGAGTTATCACTTCTTCATGAATATTGATTACTTTATCTCTTACATAATCAGCAATGATGCTCATTCCAGGTAATTTAGGCATAGAAACCAAATCTAAAGTATATAAAGGAGGTCTAATGTAGACAATCTCAATAGGTGACTTCCCACTCAATTGATTGGGCATATTATTGTAATGAACTCTGCTTGAGGTAGAGCATAATCCCATTGGCAGGGATTCTACTAAATTAAACTTTGTAAAATATTGCCTAAGTGCAATTAACAACTTCAGTTTGTCCATCTGTCTATAGATGTCAAGTACTACTATACTATAAGGATGTATATAGTCTCCTTCATAAAGTCTTCCAAAAGTAGCTTAGGAATTAGCTTAGGAATTTACTATCTTGATCAAAGAAAATAGTCTTAGGTAATCAATGCAAGCGAACAACCTCTCGAAAGAATAAATAGGTAATATTCCTTGCGTCATAAGTCTTCTTGTATGGAATAAAGTACGCCATTTTAGAAAATCGATCACTAACTGTTCCTTATTGAGTTCATGGAAATCCCAATAAGAAATCCATCGATAAATTTTTCGAAAGAGCCTCAGGAACGGGAGAGGAGTGTATAAACCCGTATTCTGTGAATGGTCTTTAGTGGTTTGGCATGTGTAACAATGATTAATGAATTTCTCAACATCTCTTTTAAAACACGGTTAGTAATATTGTGCTTCTACTAATGCAATGCTTTTATTTCAACCCATATGTCCTCCTAATCCTCCACTATGTTGCTCTCAACTTATATGCTACCTTAAAGAACCTTGAGGAATACATAGACAATCTTCAAAGATTAAGGATCCATCATATATCTAATACTTGCTTGAAGCTCCTTAGGTACAATTCTTCCATTCCTTTTTAAAGTCTTCATCATCTGCATAAAGATCCTTTAGGTATTCAAAGCCAATAATTTCACTTTTTACTGTAATAAGAAAAATTGCTCTGGGACTCAAAGCATTGGCCACTTTGTTCAATTGCCCTGACTTATGCTTAAGAAAGAAAGTAAACCTTTAAATGTGGGCAATCCGTTGAGCATGCATATGATTTGGCTTTAAAGAATTGATGATGAATTTAAAAGCTTTATGATCACTATTTAGAATAAATTCCTTTTGAATTAAATAGGGCTCCCATTATTTTAACATGCGAACAATAGGATATAACTCTTGTTTATAAGTAGACCACTTTTATCTGGCCTCACTAAGCTTCTCGCTAAAGAATGCTAAAGGTGAACCTTCCTTAGATAGGACAACTCTAATTCCAATCCCAAAAGAATCACAATAAATTTCAAATAACTTACTGAAATTTGGGAGCCCAAAGATTAGTGTAGTACTTAAGCTTTCTTTCAATTTTAAAAAGTTTTGCTTTGTCTTATCTGTCCAAACTAGTTGCCTTTAGTTAAGGTAATCAGTGAGAGGAGCAACAATGGTACTGAAGTCTTTAACGAAAATGTAGCAATTCCATGGAAACTTCATACTTCTATGATATTTGTAGGTGTTGGCCACTCTTATATAGCTTTTACTTTCTTTTCGTTTACTTTGATGTATTCAGCACTCATAATATACCCTAGGAATATCACACTAGCACTAAAAAAACTACACTTCTTTAAGTAAAAATATAGGTTGTTCTCTTGTAAGGCTGCAAAAAATGTTCTTCTTTGTTGCGGCTATAGATCAAAATAACATTAAAGTAAACAACAACAAATTTATCTGTGAAAGGTTGGAATACTTGATTTATCAACCTCATGAAGGTACTTGGTGCATTAAATAGTCCAAAAGGCATGACTAACCACTCATATAAATCTTTGTGAGTCTTAAAACTATCTTCCATTCATCACTAGCGCGGATACGAATCTAATGATATCCACTTTTCAAATCTATCTTTAAGAATATCTTCGACCCTCCTAATTTAAGTATATCATCTAATCTAGGAATTGAGAATTGATATTTCATTGTAAATTTATTAATAGCTCTACTATCTACACATATTCTCCAACTTCCATCTTTTTTTAGAGTTAGTAAAACAGACAAGCATATGAGCTCATACTTTCACGGATTAGGCCCTTCTGGAGTAATTTTGCTACTTGATCTTGTAGGATCTCATACTCTTTTGGACTCATATGATGATGAATATTACTCGTAGAAGTAATTTGTTAGGAAGTTCTTTAGGCATGATGTCTTAAAATTCTGAGAGTAGCAATTGGACTTGTTTGGGCACTGATTCTACTTCAGTTACATCTTTGGGTACTAAAAGATATGTTCCCTTGACTTTTGATTTCATTGGAGCAAAGATAACCTTCATGTTATTTTTGTAGAACCTGTATGTATTATCCTTCCCATGACGTACCGTATTAAGAATAACTACCAAGGTGTCCCGAATATTATATGACAAGTATTCATGTTGACAAAATTATAATTTACTTCATCCTTGTATCATCTTATGGAAAAAAGAATATGGCATTTTTTAATAACTTTAGTCTCTCTAATATCTTTTATCTATCTAATGCGATAATTAAAAGGAAGTTTGTATGTTTTAAGTTGTATCTTGTCACTACTACCACTGTCAATAATCAGATCACAACCCTTCTATTGACTATACATATTGTTTTGAAGATGTTATATCTCTAAATGTCTTCTTCTTTCTTTGGAGTGTATAGTTACTGTTGTATTACTAGTGATATTTGTTCATCTAGATGTGTCCAATCTTCCTTCTTTTCTATGTCTTTATTGTCTTCATATGGTTTGTGCTCAGGCTTTTAATTTTTCTCTACATAAGTTGCTAAATTAACCGTTTGGTGTCTTTGTTCTTTATATTGGTTTGATGTATGGCCTGATTTGGAACAACGAAAATATTTCTCACTTTGAGGAATTGCATAAGGATTACTACTACTCGGTGGATCTTTCGTTGGTTGTATAGTTTATCTATTATGACTCTGTGTTGGCTTCCCAAAGTTTTCAATAGGAGTTTTTCCTTTGTTAACTTCATACCTTCAGTTGCTGACTAGGAATGAATGAGCGTGAGGTAGCTTGTTTACGAGCCTTTCATTTTTCAAGTTGCATTTCCACCTTTTTAAATAGCTAAATGGCATTCTGCAATGTATGTACCTGTTGCAACCTAACTCGATCTTCTATTTTAGGGTGCAAACCATCCAAGAATCGACCAATTATCTAGGCTTCTGTCTTGAGGAGATTATCTTATTCCATAAGCCTTTGAAATTCGAGGGCATATTCTACAATTGTCTTTGCTCTTTGATGACAATTGTTGTACTCACGAAACAAGGTTTGTACATAGTCAAGAGGCAAAAATTATTCCCTTAGCAAGTGATGCATGCTATGCCATGTCTTGACCTTTACTTTTCTTTGTAGCACGTAAGGAGCCTATCGATTGTCCAGCCAAACTACAGTAGTGCCTTTGAGTTTATACACTACTACCTTGACCTTCTTTGATTTTGAAAAGTCCATTGTTTCAAAGAATCGTTCAACATCAGATAACCAATCAAGGAACTCTTCAATGCCTAGTTGTCCATTGAATGATGGGAGGTGAATTTTGATGCAGTAGTAATTCTGAAGTGTTTCTTGTCATTCACCTTCTATTTCCTATTTATATGAATCATCTGAACTTGGAAAAGCTGGAGTAGCTTTTGAATTCGAACTAGAGCTACCTATTTCCTCAGTTCTGTTAGAGTTCTTTTGCTCACTAAAATTATTTTCTAAATCAACAATATCAATAACCTTTGCTTCTTGATTACTTCTTTGGGCATGTTTAATCTTTTTTAAATCTTGTCTCACACCAAGTAATGTTTGTTCATTCACCATAATATGAGTTTGTATTAACTGTAAGACTATCATTATGTCGCGCCACGCTTTTGCTGAATGCTTTTGTAATTGTTTGAGTCGCTCTATCCTCCTTATAATTCGATCTTCAAATTGAATACCGTTTTCTCTAAAAACATTGTACTGTTTTTGTTTTTTCTTGGTTTTTTTAATTTTTTTTTGGGTTTTTTAAAAGAACAGGAAATTATAGGGCAATAGTATAATAAAAATATAGGGTAAAATGTTTAAATAAGCAAAATATAGAGTTACTGGTAATGGTGATCATAAAATTAGATAAGGATGGGTGGATTTGAAAGATTTGAGATCGATGAGTGTGATGATGGTGGTGGTTTAACTAAAATCATTGTGGATTGACTGAAAAAGGTGAATCAATGTTATGGATGGAGTTTTCACTTAGTTTCCAGTGAATAGGGCAGCAATTGGCAACAGAATTTAGGTTGAAAGAAATAGCTGATAATGGTGAATGGATTGGTAGTGGTGGCGGCTAACATATTTCGGTGGAGGATAGCAAATTGAGCTACGGCATTGGTGATGGTTTAGTGGCTTTTTGGTAGTGTTTGGGTGGCGGTTCAATAGTACTATGGGTTGGGTTTTAATGGACGTTTTCTTTGGTTTTAATGGTGGTAGGGATCGACAAAAAAAATGAAGAACGGCAACGGAGGCTGCCACGTGCGTGGTTGTGAAGGTGGCTTTGGGTTTTGTAGTTTGTTTTATTTGATGGATTTGTGTATAGAGAGTAGTTAATGGTCAGGAAAGCTCTGCTAGGCATAGAGAAAGACTTTGATACCAGTTGACGTAGTGCGGAAGCGATACTAAATGTCGTTCTAGCATACATTCTTAAAAACTCAAGAAGGTACAAAAGGAAAAAAAATATCTCAATTGAGAAAATACTGAATATTATTGATAAAAACCTTGTGTAGAGAAATAAGCATAACAATATAATTTATACTAGCTAAGATTATCTTATTCTTAATAAAATTATGATTCCTTATAAGAAAATGAATATGACTTAAACAAGAAAATAAAAAGCAAATCCTAATCAAACTAGAAAAAATGAATTTAGACTTATACTCCTACTATGACTATGTTTGTCCTATATAATCTTTGGACACTTGTCATGTTTTTTAAGCTTTTGGCATTTAATGAGCTTGCCCTTGATTTGACCCTTATGTTGGCTCCTAATAAAGAGGATTGCGTTTGCGGCATTTCACTCGTGGTCACCTTTTGTAAAATATTTACTGGCCAATTGGCTCACTTAGTAAAATGTATATTAGCCTGTAGACACATTCAGTAGAATGTATATTTACTCATAGCCACATTCTGTAAAATGTTTATTTTGCCTTTAGGTGCATTCCATAGAACGTATATTTATCTGTAGGCACATACTGAAAAATGTTTATTTGCCTGTAAGCTCATTCCATATAATGTATATTTGCCCGTAGGCACATTTCATGGAATGTTTATTTGTCTATAAGCATATTCCGTAAAATCTATATTTGCTCGTACAAGCATTTTGTAGAATATATATTTGCCCGTTGGTGTATTTCGTAGAATGTTTATTTACCTGTAGACTCATTCCGTAAAATGTATATTTTACTCATAGGCACATTCTATAAAATGTATATTGGACTGTAGGCCAATTTCGTAGAATGTTTATTTGCCACTAGGGTCATTCCATAAAATATATATTTGCCCGTAAGTACATTCTGTAGAATGTTTATTTGCCCATAGGCACATTCCATAAAATGTATATTTGTCCATAAGCGCATTTCATAAAATACATTTTTGCTCATGGACTCATTTTGTGGAATGCATATTTGTCCTTAGGTGCATTTTTTAAAATGCTTGTTGGCTCAAAGGCTCTTACTTAGAAATATTTATTGAGTATCCAGGTAATTCTTTATAAAGAATGAACATAAGTTGTTATTTGTAATAAGTAGACCTAGATCATTCTTTGTAAAGAATGGAATTATGTTTTTTTTTTTTTGGGTAAAATCACCCCTTTCACACTTTATCGAAAACTCTCACTTTGAGCATTCTATTTAAAAATATTTTTCTAAATATTTAAGCCATTTTTTATAAAGAATAAACCTAGGTTATTATTTATAAAAAGTGGATAGAGGTCATTCTTTGTAAAGAATAGACCAAGGTTATTCTTTCAAGAATCACTTATTTGGTGCTTTGTTGAAGACTTGCCCTTTGCGCATTTTAATTATAAATATTTTCCAAGTGCCTAGGTCATTCTTTGTAAGGATATTAGGTCATTTTGTAAGTAGACCTAGGTCATTCTTTGTAAAGAGTAGACCTAGGTCATTCTTTGTAAAGAGTGGACCTAAGTCATTCTTTGAAGAATCATGCCTTGGCACTTTGTCGAAGATTGACCCTTTGGACATTTTACTTTAAAATATTTTCTAAGTGCCAAGGTTTTTATTTAGAAGGAATGGATCTAGGTTATTCCTTGTAAAGAATGAATCTAGGTCTTCTTTTATTGAATCATACTTTTGACGTTTTCTCGTATCTTACATTTAAACACTTCCTTTATAATTCTATGTACCTAGATCATCCTTATAGAGAATGGACATAAGTTATTTCATGTAAAATATTTTTATTGGATTTATATTTTTCATAGGTTTTGAGTCATTCGTAACTTGGTCTAACACTGTGTATAAACTGCAAAATCTTCATTATAGGTATGGTGAATTTTACCGGATATTCTAGATGCATGCACTTGCTTGATCTTCATCTTTAAGTTTCAAAATTTCTCTAATATATTAGATAAAGAAGGCTTGAATGCAGGATGAGTGAATTAAAGCATGCAAACAGCAGCAACACTTTTGTTGATGATGATATCATCTCTCTTCAAGTTGATCTTCATGCGGATAATAGAAGAAAAAAATAATTAAAAAATTGTGTCTACGCGTTTCTGTCTATATAGGCATGGGCTCGGAGAGAGAGAGAGGATGAGCGAGTCACTCTGTTGCCTTACTGTTGGCGAGCGCCATTAATAATGGCATTGGGAAGCTGCACTAAATAAAATCACAGAATTAGGGTTCAACTGCGCTACATTATTTTCATTCAATCCTGATCTCTATTTTGGGCCAACTTTTAAATCGAGTTGACTATTTTCTTAAATTGAAAAATAAGCAAGAAGAAACCCCATGCATGCAAGTCAACACTCAAGTCTCTTTGTTGCTGTGTACAAAGTGAAAACAGTATCCTGACTCTTGAATGAATTGAGACTGAATTGGAATGGACAGTTGGACAAATAAATTTCACTCACAATGACAGATGAGCCTCATTTACTCATGCAAGAGTGGCAGTTGAGTTTTTTTTTTTTTTCCCTTAAACACAAATTATGTTACTATATATACTTCACTGCTTCTCATTGCATCTCCACACTAAACAGTGAGCTAGCAAACTATAATAAGAAAAATGGGTTCTGTTGCACATTTTGTTGTGGTTACTATTTTTTGTGTTCTTCTTGTGAATGGTTTTGTTTTAGCTGATCATGATAATGTCAAAAGTGTTCAAGAAGATAAGCATTTGTTTTTCCATCATCCGCATTTGTTCAGAGGTGGGGGTTTGGGGCATGGCATTTATAAGAAGGGTTTTAAACATGGAGGTTTTGGTGGTGGTGGTGGTCTAGGAGGTGGTGGGGGCCTAGGTGGCGGCGGTGGCTTAGGTGGTGGTGCAGGAGGCGGTTTTGGTGGGGGTGCAGGCGGTGGTCTGGGCGGTGGTGGTGGTTTGGGGGGTGGTGGAGGAGTTGGTCTTGGTGGTGCTGGTGGTTTAGGTGGTGGTGCAGGTGGGGGGCTAGGTGGAGGAGCTGGTGGAGGCTTAGGCGGTGGTGCTGGTGGTGGTTTAGGTGGGGGTGCTGGTGGTGGTCTTGGTGAAGGAGCTGGAGGTGGCTTAGGTGGCGGTGCCGGTGGTGGACTAGGTGGAGGAGCTGGAGGAGGCCTGGGTGGTGGTGGTGGGCTTGGCCATCATGGTGGTTTAGGTGGAGGCGCAGGAGGTGGTCTCGGCGGAGGAGCTGGAGGTGGTTTAGGTGGCGGTGCCGGTGGTGGACTCGGGGGAGGAGCTGGAGGAGGCCTTGGCGGTGGCGGGGGGCTTGGCCATCATGGTGGTTTAGGTGGAGGAGCTGGCGGGGGTCTAGGTGGAGGTGGAGGGCTTGGCCACCAAGGTGGGCTCGGTGGAGGGGCTGGAGGCGGTCTCGGCGGTGGTGGAGGGCTTGGTCATGGCGGCGGCATTGGTGCAGGTGGTGGGCTTGGAGGTGGTGCTGGTGGAGGCGGTGGCGGAGGCTTAGGAGGAGGTGTTGGTGGAGGTACCGGTGCCGGTGGGGGACTTGGTGGTGGTGCAGGAGGCGGAGGTGGATTTGGTGGTGGGGGAGGGGTTGGTGGTGGCGTCGGAGGCGGAGTTGGGGCAGGATTTGGAGCTGGTGGAGGCGTAGGTGGTGGAGTTGGTGGAGGAGCCGGTGGGGGCTTCGGCGGAGGCGGAGGTGGTGGTTTTGGTGCCGGTGGCGGTGCCGGATTTGGAGCTGGTGGAGGAGGTGGCGACTAATTAATTAAAGCTCCATCAAGAACAAGGATATATTATACTTACTAATTAATCTTGTGTGTTTGGTAATAATTTAATTTGCATCAGTTATTATTAAATCATTCTCTCTCTATGTATGATTTAGGCAAAAGACATGGTAGTTATATCAACTCTTTTTAACTCGTAGCTTGTATTATTAAGAAGCCTGTTGTTCACGTAAAACTACTCTTGTCTTGTTTCCTGCTCCATGCATCGTGCATGGGAACTGGGGAGGAAGTGTATCACTGTAAGCTTCAAAAGGCTAAGAGATTAATAATGAAAAAATAAGCGTAAAATTAAAGTTCTTGCAATGACATGTAACAGCGAGAGAATTGGTCAAACGCACAGAGATGATAGATCCGACGATCTATGGCTTTGGTGAAAAGGTTCCATCAATTAATGAGATGACCCTCACAATTTATTTTATGTCTGTTGTTGTACGAATGGCTACCTACTATAATTTATAATTTTGCAGCGAATTAATGACGATTCATTTCTAAGCCTGTTTTCAAGTTAAATTCATAAAGCGGATCATTGCTTCCAATATATATATATATATATATAGCTGAGATAGAATGTAAGTATACATTTTATTTTATCTTTTATAATTTTAGTGCTTTTGCTTTTGTGTGTATAGAATATAAGTAGAGCGAACAATTTTATTAACAACATTTTGGTTAATATTCACACTTACATTACATATGTATGTACAGTTGTTTTATATTTTTGGGGCTATGGCCTGTGGAGTAATTACATACTTTAACTCTCTCTTTTATACCATCGAGAGGGAGTTTTTCCTAACGTATTTTTCTTTGAAAAATTATATTTGAACATCAATAAAATATCATCATGATAAAAACAAAGTATTATAACATGAACAATATTATCATTTTGTATTATCATTTTGTATGCTATTTTAATACCGTAGCATAACATACACCATCTTCCGACTTAATAGTATTTTTGATGGTATCTAGATATCGATACTTTTTTTTCTTATCTTTATCTTTTGTTTCTCTACGTCTGTATCAGTTCCTAGGATATTTGTTAGTAAATCTGTTGATAGAGTTAGTGCTGAAGATGAGATTCATAAAAGAATTAAGGTGTATTTCTGGTGGCACTCCGATATATTATGTACACGTCGGGTGAAGAAACCTCAGGTGCAATGGTGGAACTAAGATTTTAGTTCAAAAGGGAACAATATGTAGCACAACTTCAGATTTTTGGCTGTTCACGATGCCCTTTTGACAGAGAAAGTAGTTGAATAAAACTAGAGGAACGCTTAGCTTTTTAATGTCAATAAATAATGTTTGTATGGGTCCAGTTACTTTACCATTGCTGTTGCTTGTCCCTATTTTGTCATTTAGTTATTTAGCCATTAGATCTAACTAAAGAGTTGCACAACGACCTAGATGTGTCTGGCTGGTCCTGGTTGCATGGTTATTAACATTGCTATCCCTAATGTTTGTTGAAAAATCAGAAAAGGAAAAGGTTTCTAAAAGTTGAAATATATGTCCAGATTGTTTCAAATTTTTTTACACTTAACTCCGCTGACATAGTTTGACTATTAATATGAGTACCGGGGCAACAATGTAATCTCATGTAAAAATTTTAAAATACATGAAAAATTAATATGTTTTAATAAACATTTTTATATCTAATATCTCTTTAATATACAATAAATTATTTGAATATCTTATTTAAAAATACTTAATAAAAATTTATTAATTTGCCAATAATAATAATGTTTGACCAAAATGAACATATATATGCCTAAACTAAATGCTTTCACTAATATTATTATTGAACATGTCACGTAATTTCTAAATTGTATTTATTTAAATATTTTATTTTAATATAAATATCTCTATCTGTACGGTTAACCGAACTCCATCCCTCTTCTTTCTTTATTCCTAATTAGCCATTTAGCGCCCATGAACTTGATCCTCTTTTTATTTTTTTTTAATTTCTTCTTTTCATAAACTTGTACCTAATAAAATAATAGATTTTAGAAATAGATTTTTTCATCAGTAGTAATCCTACCATTAATTCTTTGGTGTGCATAGTGGTGTGTTTTAAAAGTATTATTGTTCTTTTCCATAGATGGCTCTAAATATAAGATTTATATAACTCTTGAAATTTTATTATTTATAAACTTGTCAAATGTCATTCACGTTCTCGTGAAATCCTTGAACTAAACCTTTTCTTGGGAAATTTTTTTAAATGTATATTAATTACCATTTTTGTGTTAAATAAAAGATAATATAGATAGAGAATAAATAGTTGTAAACTATATAGATTTATCATTTGTCCTTAATCGTAATTTAATGAATGTGTGTTTTTGTAATAAAAATTATTCAATTAAAAGGTGGTACAAAGAGTATTTTTATGGTTTAAATATCCTCACTCTTTAATTGATTTTTTTGTAAGGGTAAAAATAACAATTCCACATTTTGTTAAAATTCCTTAGTGGTCAACTATAATCAAGGATATGAGTATAAAAAAATTAAAATGAACAAGACTTGAGTGTTAAAATTTAGAAATACTATTTGGTTATTTTATTTTTATCAAACAAAACGAGGAATTACTTATCCCATTGCAAATATAGTTTTGCCCTGTCTATGTAGTTTAGAAATTCAAAAGGTAAATTCTTCTTCCAATTAGGGGTGGGTATGGTTCGATTTTGAATTGTACTGAACCGATCATTTTTTTATAAAATATAATTCAAATCGGACCGAACTGAATTGGTTCGATTTTCGATTCAGTTTCGGTTCATCTTAGTTTTCTTTTAAACCGTAAATTCCTTTATACTTTGTAATTCTTTTTTTTTTTCTGTTTTTAATTTTACCAATCAACTTGTTTTCAATTTTTGAAACCAAACCAAACCTCTAGTTACGTTTTGGTTTTTTGGAAACAACGTTTTTTTTACGCCCCTACTTCCAATATTAAAATTTGTAGCGTACCAAAATTTTATTTTATAGCTAGGTGTTGCCATAATTTAGGCTTGAATTTTAAGTATTGTCTTATATATTGTACTTAAACTTGATTTTTCCTTATAATTTGTGCCTATATACAGGTATATTGATGATCATTTTTTATCCTAATAATATAAAAGAAATTAATATAAAAGAAAAAAAAAGTCTTCATGTAAATTTTTAAAAATATTCTCATAATTCCATCAGATATAAGTACAACAAAAAAGACGACGAATATTAGCCAAATAGGATTAAAAAAAAAAAAAAATCTACTTTCTATAGAGATATGTGAGCAATAAAAATGTATTATGGGCAGCTATCAACTCAAACTTTTCTATTTTAGAAGCAATGAGTTTTTATTTGGCTTTTTATTGTAACCTTTGAATATTGAAAAACTAGAGGGGACTTTTATAGAAGTCAAATTAATGCCCATGCATATATGGGTAATTAGGCTTTTAGAAGCATGATTTTTTAATTGCGTACTTTATTTTTCATTTACTTTATTATTTTCGGTAATTTATTAAATTAATCTTTAATGAAATTTGGCTAAGACTAAATAGTAATTAATATCTTACATTTATTACATTTATAGTAATCATTGAATTTTCCTTAAACATAGATTTATAAAAAAAACTGAGCATAAAAATTAGATCAACCTTGAATAATACTGTTAGAATATAGAAGTTAAAAACTCAGGTCAATTAATAAAAAAATCACATACTCTTCATTTTATTGGGAAATTGAAAGAACAGATTGTCGAAATAATCTATTAATAAATAGAAAAAGGTAAAAAAGGTTATCCTAGTCCCCAAGCCATTATTTGGCTTCTGTTTCCAATATGATTATTCTTGATTTACTATTAAAACAGTAAATTAAGATGATTTTTGCTCAACCAAAAGTCACATGATATAACTATCTACACTGCAATTGAAGGCTGATTATACTAATTAAAAATCTATTACAAAAGTCCTTGCCTCCAAGGCTTAATTTGTTCAAATTCAAGCTGTACTCTACCAACTTTGGGGCTTATGTTTGTTTACCATTTTTCACGTTAAAGGATTGAATGAATGCAGCCCAAAGAACCAAATTAAGTGCAGGTTATATATATATATATATATGAATGAAGCTCAAAGAACCAAATTATGTGCAGGTTATATATGTATAAGGGACAAGTGTATAAGTCACATGTATGATTCTTTAATGATAATAATAGAGTATGATGTAACATAATGTAATGGTGTGTTGTAAAGCAATATTCCTTAGAGATAAAGATGAGCTAAAGTAGTAATGAATTATAGCTATAAAGTAGATTTCTTATGATAAAGTTTGTAACAAGAGATTCCTTTGGAGCATATAAAAGGAACTCCCTAATAGTGTATGGGATATCGAGTTTTAGAGTGAATCTTGTATGATAAGAGTCTTGGGTGAAATCTTGTATTCCTCTTTCTGTAATAAAATCGTCTCTTTCTAAGTATTTCTTCAAGTTGGTATCAGAGTTAGTACTCCCAAAAGGAGTGTTTTGGTTTCCTACTATCTTCTATAACAAAGTATGCTCTGTGATTGCCGCTGAGACGGATCTTCTACCCCAGAAATATTATAGAAGCCTAGAAAGATGAGTTCTTTAGATCAAGTTATTTTAGTCAAGCCATCTGAAGCTTGAATTCCTTGAAGTTAGAGTGGTGCCTAGTTGTTAAGGTCAGGAGAGCTATGTGTTCAGGGCTTATCTCAAAACCATAGGGATTCTGCTATTTATCCTTCTGGTTATTAAGACCACAGTATAAGGCAATCTAGGACTATGGACAGCCATGATGTAACCAAGACTGGAGAACAAGCTTGTAGTATGGAGGCTTCCTCTTCCTTTCCAAGTACCAGCTTTTCCACTATAAATTTATACTTTGAAACCCAAAAAGAAGAAAACAGTCATAAGTTTATTCAGCCTTGTGGATTAGACCCTCTTCCTTTCCAAGTACTAGCTCTTCCACTATAAGTTGCTATGTTGGGCTACACTAAAAGTTGCTATGTTGAGACTAGAGGCAGGATTCACCGGATAGTTAAGAAGATGGCAATCTAAGAATCTTGACAGTAGCTCAAAGAGAATACATGCTGAGTCAAGATGATCCTTGTGCTGCTGTTCTAGATAAACTTACTCTAGACTTCAG
Organism: Murraya paniculata; assembly: GCA_030449075.1. Classification (NCBI taxonomy): domain Eukaryota; kingdom Viridiplantae; phylum Streptophyta; class Magnoliopsida; order Sapindales; family Rutaceae; genus Murraya; species Murraya paniculata. The sequence goes on along the minus strand of JAEVFN010000011.1, from coordinate 933,988 downwards.
AGGCACTGAAGTAAAAGAAATCGAGTTAAAAAAAAAAAAAATTCCTTCAGAACAAATGCTGTGATGTCCGATAATTTGAAAAATATTATATGAAACAAGAAAGCCCTTACTTTCTTTTCCAAAACCCTATAGGTTTGGAGCAGTTGCAGAAATGCTTAAACATAAGTTCAAGTCTGAAGCAATTATGGACTTTACTAACTTTAACCTGGCACAGCTATACCAGATGGCTACAGAAAGTCCAGAACCATTACAGGAACTAAGATCTTAGAAAGCATATGAAGTAGATAGAGAAGACCTCTCTCTCCAAATATTGCAATGATGAGCCTAATAAGTTTGGATGCCATGAAACTACTAAATAATGCTCGTGTAGGCATAAATCTCATGAGAGGAAGAAGAAGAAATTCTAGAAACCATAAATGGGAGAAAGCATTGTTTCATGGAGAAAAGAAAATTTGCCAAGAAATCAAGCATGTGCTTCATTTATAGAAAAAAAAAAAGGGGCATTGTGCCAAGTAGTGCAAATAAAAAAAAAAAAGATTCCTGTAAAGCTCATTCAGATGATTAAAGATCTAGAATTCTGTCATGACTACTATGACTGGTCTGATGAACCCCAAAATGCATTGTTAGTGATAGATCTGCAATATCAGGGGTCTGATGAATCCACTGACTCAGAAAAATCAATAGAATCATCAGATAAAGATGAACAAGTATTTGCTCTTTTAGAGGAACAACCTATTGACCTTATGATGCACAGCGGACTAACGTTTAGGCCATGTCAAGGTTCTAATTCCACTCCCTAATGACAAACAAATAGCTCTCATTGCTCTAATAGATACTGGAGCTGTCTCATTGATCATTCATGGGAGTTGTTTGCTAAGGAAGTACCATGTCCCAACACAAGTAAGTTTTGTAGCAGCCACTAGAGAATAGTTTTATAGTTATAAGTATACTAAGCCTATTGAGCTTTTGCCATTTGGTAAAAGGCACAGTTTTTTTACTTATGTCTCATCAGGAGAAGATCTGTTGTTGGGAACAAATTTTTTTAGTCTTATTGCCCCATTCACGTTCCATCCAGAAAGACTTGTTTTTATAATCTTTAACCCTGTTGATAAAAAATCTCATTCCTCTATGATTCCACGGGTGGAGCAATAATCTATTTTTGTGAGGGGTGATAAAAGAAAAATCCAAAAAAGCCTGATCTAGAAGTTTGAAGACCAGCACAAAGAGTTCTTACAATGTTGTGCAGATATCCCAAATAAGTTTTGGTCTAGATAGAAATATTTTATTTCTCTTATATATAAAGAATGTTGGACAATGCCTCATCAAATAGTCTCGCATCCAATAATCTCGTATAATAAGGAATTGTGCGAAGAGGAGATCCAGTCATTATTGGACTTAAAACTTATTAGGCCTTGCAAGTCCCATTGGGCCAGTGCAACATTTTACGTCAATAAACATTCAGAGCAAGTACGGGGAAAAATGAGATTAGTCATTGACTATAGGAAGTTAAATGAATGGCTTTAAGACATTAGATATCATATACCCAAAGGACTCATCTCTTAAAAAAGATAACATCTGCTAAAGTCCACTCAAAGTTCGATATGGAGTCAAGATTTTGGCAAATCGGGACCAAAGATAAAGAAAGGCACAAGACAACGTTCGTAGTACCACGTGGACACTACGAATAGAATGTCATGCCCTTTGGACTAAAAAATTCTCCTTCAAAGTTCCAACACATGATGAATGAAGCCTACAAGCCCATTTCATACTTCTACCTAGTCTACATTGATGATGCCCTGATCATCAGCAATAGCGAAGATGAACATGCCCAACACTTGTTGCAATTCAAAGAATTGACATACAAGCATGGCTTGGCACTATCAAAAACCAAAGATGAAAATTGGGCTCGAAGAAATTGATTTTTTTAAACTTCACATCAAGGACGGACATATGATTCTGCAGCCATATATTACTGGAAAAATATCTCAGTTCTTTTATGAGTTATCGGGTAGAAAGTAGATTTAGAAATTTTTAAGAATCATCAATTATCTTCTATGATAGTTTAATTGGTTAATGTTTGGTAACGAAAGCTACTGATCAAGAGTTCATGGTCAATAAAATACAATTGATTTTTTTTTTTTAAAAAAAAAAAGAATCATCAATTATGCAGCGGACCGTATCCAAAACCTCACAAAATTGGCAAGTCAGATTTCCAGACAATCAAATAAGAGAGCTTTACTGTTGTCAGCAGAAGCAACAAAAGCAATAACTAAATCAAAGGTAAGGTGTCAATCACTCCCACCTTTAAAGATTCCAGATAACATACACCTTATCCTGCAGACAGATGCTAGTGACCATTATTGGGGAGCCATACTAATTGAATAATCTAATAAAAATAGAAGACTTTAGGGTAATAAATTAGGGCAATTTAGGGAGGCTCAACACCACTACCTATTTTCAAAGAAAGAGGTCTTGGAAGTGATCAAAGGCATCAAGAAATTCTAATTCTTTATTTCTCTTACTCCGTTTGTAATAGAAACAAATTACAAATACCCCCAAGGGGTACTCAGGAGAAAACAATGAGAATTCCACATCCACAGTTGGCATGTGAGTCCGAGTCTCCTTTAAGATTCAAATTTGAAATAAAACACATTAAAGGAGAATCCAATATAATCATAGATTTTCTATCAAGACCAATTATGGCATTATCAGCAACTTGTGAGTAATAAATCACCCAACAAACGGCTACTTATAGAATGGAATGATCAACTAGTCACAGTGTACTCAATGTCACTAGGGACAAACAGGAGATTATCTTCAAAATAGTTCAATATTCAATTTTCCTACACCCTTCTAAACTGATTGAAAAGCTTCTTTTCGACATAAAAAATCAAGTTCTTGACAGGGTAACAAATCATCTCATTTACCTGGCAAGCTCTGATGAGACTGAATGGAGACTTTGGGCACTTCTGTAGAATATTGAACATAGGCCTCCAAAGAAAAAAGATGAAAAACTCCTGCACTATAGTCTATTTGATCGATATCCAAGCATAAACCAGATGAATGAGTCTGTGTTTTAAGCCAATGTCTACTTCCATTATGTGATCGATGAAGATACAAATTGGGGACATTTGTGATATGTGATGCCATGCCAGAAGCATATAATGTATTTTGGTTATTAATCAACCTGTATCCAATGGCTATACTGTCTTAACCCCATATCATCCACAGGAGCAGAAGATAATGACAAACGTTTTGCACCAACTTTTGAGGATCTCTTTACTCTGAAGTTGATCAACGTTTATCAGATATCTCAAACTATTATTGTCATAGTAAAATTAAGAGATATATATGGATATGACAAGAAGCCCTTAGTTCAAGATGTGGATCATAATCATCAGAGAGATGATAACTATACTACGTGGAATGGATGCTTGCATGCACGAAGAGCATTAGCAGAAATCTACAACATGGAGCCATTATACAACACTCACAGTCTGATCTCCCTTACTACTGTAACAATACCTGATCTTTTCTATAAGGAGAAATAGAGTACTTCATGAGGATGAACCTTAGAGGTGGGCAAAAATCGAACCAGAACCGAAAAATCTGGTTCAATTCGGTTTTTTTGGTTTCAGTTCAATTTTTTTTAAACTAAAAAACTGAATATAAAAATACCAAACCGAACCATTCGGTTTAGTTCGATTTTTAGGTCAAAAGTTAAAAAACCAAAACCGATTCGATAACATCATTTAGATCTCTATCCTTTATAAAATTTTATTATGGCCGAGTATTTAGGAAATATTTGCATATGGAAATTTTGTTATGGCCTAATCTTTTTGCAAAATTTTCAAAAGGGTCCTTGATCGAAACTCAACAATTAAGATATCATTTTGATCCCTATGTTTTAGTAAATTATATTATGGTACAGAAACGTATTTTATTTTATTTTCGTTGTGGGCCTAAGTTTTGATATTAAAAAGTGATGGTGATTCTGAAAATTCGTCATTTTAGTATAAAATTCTTGCAATTTTTTTTTTACGAATGCAAATTTGTAAATTATTTTATTTTTGTTTATTATACATTAAATATAGTAGGCCTTGTGTGCAAGTTAGGATGAACCGAAAAATCGATTTGTTAATTCAAACCGTTAAGCGAATTGTTATCGAAAAAATGAAACCAACCAAAAAAATCATTTCCAAACTAAAACCCAACCGAACCAAACTATAGGTTTCGGTTCGATTTTTCTTTTCCTTAAAAACCAAATGGATTTTTTTAATTTAGAACCTTAACCGAACCAAAACCAAAAATTTATTTTAAAACTGAACTGAATTGAACCAATGCCCACCCTTAATGAACCTTATGAGCTTGAGATGAGGAAATAATATCATGAGTGGCTTCGAAGCTACAGAACAGAAGGAGAGATCACACCTCCATAGATTTCACCTATACAGGAAGAAGAACCAGCATAGTGGGCACATCATGGAGAAGAATGGACAGACATGAACCTACCACAACCAGAGATAATGGACGAGGATAAGCTCATTAAACAACAACTAGCCATATGGGAGAAAGAATGACTCCACCATGCAAACCCTGCATGGTCAATAAATGAAAGTGGTACGGACTAGCAAAAGACATTGGTGGACCTTCACAGCGCAAGCATGGGTGATTTATTTTAATAATAAGTGACAAGTGTGTAAGTCACATGTAAGATTCTTTAATGATGATAATAAAGCATGATGTAACATAAAGTAATGGTGTGTTGTAAAACAATATTCCTTAAAGATAGGGATGAGGTAAAGTAAGGATGAGTCATAGCTATAAAGTAGATTCTTTATGATAAAGCTTGTAACAAGAGATTCCCTTAGAGCCTATGGGCGTCGAGTCTTGGAGTGAGTCTTGTATGATAAGAGTCTTGAGTGAAATCTTGTATTCTTCGTTCTGCAATAAAATCCTCTCTTTCTAAGTATTTCTTCAAATACTTATCATACAAGATTTCACCCAAGACTCTTATCATACAAGATTCATTCCAAGACTCGATGCCCCGTAATACACTACTAAGGAGTCTCTTTTATAGGCTTCAAGGGAATCTCTTGTTACAAGCTTTATCATAAGGAATCTATTTTATAGTTATGACTCATCACTACTTTAGCTCATCCTCATCTCTAAGGAATACTGCTTTATAAAACACCATTACTTTATGTAACATCATACTTTATTATTATCATTAAGGAATCTTACATGTGACTCATACACTTGTCACTTATTATTAAAATAAATCACCCATGCATGCACTGTGAAGGTCCACCAATGTCTTCTGCTAGTCCGTACCACTTTCATTTATTGACCATGCAGGGTTTGCATGGTGGAGTCATTCTTTCTCCCATATGGCTAGTTGCTGTTTAATGAGCTCATCCCCGTCCATTATCTCTGGTTGTGGCAGGTTCATGTCTGTCCATTCTTCTCCATGATGTGCCCACTATACTGGTTCTTCTTCCTGTATAGGTGAAATCTATAGAGGTGTGATCTCTCCTTCTGTTCTGTTGTTTCGAAGCCACTCATGATATTATTTCCTCATCTCAAGCTCATAATGTTCGTTAGGGGCGGGCATTGGTTCGGTTCAGTTCAGTTTCAGAATAAATTTTTAGTTTTGGTTTGGTTCAGGTCCTAAATTAAAAAAATCCATTCGGTTTTTAAAGAAAATAAAACCGAACCGAAACCTATATCTTCCACTAGCCCATACCACTTTCATTTGTTGACTATACAGAGTTTGCACGATGTAGTCGTTCTTCCTCCTATTTGGCTAATTGTTATTCAATGAGCTTATCCTCATCCATTATCTCTGGTTATGGTAGGTTCATGTCTGGCCATTCTTCTCCATGATGTGTCTACCATACTGGTTCTTCTTCCTATAGAGGTGGAATCTATGGAGGTGTTATCTCTCATTCTCTTCCATTGCTTCGAAGCCACTTGTGATAGTATTCCCTCATCTCAAGCTCATAAAGTTCATCCTAATAAAGTACTCCATTTCTTATTTCTTCGTTATAAAAAAGATCAGGTATTGTTACAATAATAGGGGAGATCGAACTGTGAGTGTTGTATAATGGCTCCATATTATAAATTTCTGTTAATGCTTTTTGTGCATGCAAGCATCCATTCCACATAGTATGATTATCATCTCTTTGATGATTATGATCCACAACTCGAACTAGAGGCTGCTTGTCACATCCCTAGATATCTCTTAATTTTACTATGATAATAGTAGTTTGAGATATCTGATAACCATTTATCAAATTCAGTGTAAGGGGATCCTTAAAAATTGGTGTAAAAGGTTTGTCAAACCATCTTCCATATATGTATCTTCTGTTCCTGTATATGATATAGGGTTGAAACAATGTAAGCATTGCATACAGGTTGATTAGTAACCAAAATGCATAATATGCCTTTGGCATGGCATCACATATCGCAAAATGTCCTCTATTTGTATCTTCATCGATCACATGATGGAAGTAAACATTAGCTTGAAACACAAACTCATTCATCTAGTCTATGTTTGGATATGGATCAAATAGATTGTAGAGTAGAAGTTTTCCATTTTTTTTCTTTAGAGGCCTATGTTCGATATTCTGCAGAAGTGCCCAAACCCTCCATTCAGTGACATTAGAGCTTGCCGGTTAAGTGAGATGATTTGTTACCCTATCAACAATTTGATTTTTGATGTCCAAAGAAAGCTTTTCAATCAATCTAGAAGGGTTGTAGGAAAATTGAATATTGAACCATTCTGAAGGTAATCTCTTGTTTGACCCTCGTGGCGTTGAGTACACTATAACTGGTAGATAATTCCATTCTCTGAGTGGCCGTTTGTTGAATGATTTATTACACCAGGCTGCTAATAAGTTTGTTGGGTGATTTATTACTCCAGGCTACTAATAATGCCATGATTGATCTTGAAAGAAAATCTGCAACTGTATTGGATTCTCCTTTGATGTATTTTACTTCAAATTTACATCTCGAAAGAGACTCAAACCTGCGTGGCAATTGTCGATCTGAGATTTCCCCTTCTTTCCTCCTGAGTATCCATTAGAGGCATTTGTAATCTGTTTCTATTACAAAATGACTAAGAGAAAAAAAGAATTGGAATTTCTTGATGCCTTTAATCACTGCTAAGACCTATTTATTTGAAGATGGGTAGTGGTGTTTAGCCTCGCTAAATTGCCCTAATTTATAGCCACAGACTCTTCTATTTCTATTAGATTCTTCAATCAGTATGGCTCCCCAATAATTGTCACTAGCATATATCTACAAGATAAGGTGTCCCTTATCTAAAATCCTTAAATGTAGGAGTGATTGACACCTTGCCTTTGATTTCTTTACTACTTTTGTTGCCTTTTTGTCTGGAAATCTAACTTGTTAATTTTATGAGGTCCTGCATATGGTCCGCTACATAATTGATGATTCCTAAAAATTGCTAAATATGCTATCTGCTCTATAGCTCATCAAGGAACTGAAATATTTTTTCAGTACTATGTGGCTACGGAATGATGTGTCCGTCATTGATGTGAAGTCCCCAAAAAATCAATTTTCTCGAGCCCAATTTTCATCTTTGATTTTGATAATACCAAGCCATGTTTATATGTCAATTCTTTGAATTACAATAGGTGTTGGGCATGTTCATCTTCACTGTTGCTAAAGATCAGGGCATCATCAATGTAGACTAGACAGAAGTCTGAAATGGGCTTATAGACTTCATTCATCCTGTGTTGGAACTTTGAAGGAGAATTTTTTAGTCTAAAGGGCATGACATTTCTTTCATAATATCCATGTGGTACTATGAACGCTGTCTTGTGCCTATCTTTATCTTTTATCCCGATCTGCCAAAATCCTGACTTCATATTGAACTTTGAGTGGACTTTAGCAGATCCTATCTTTTTTAAGAGATGAGTCCTCCTAGGTATAAGATATCTAATGTCTTGAAGACATTTATTTAACTTCCTATAGTCAATGACTAATCTTTGTTTTTCCCGTACTTGCTCCGAATATTTATTGACATAAAATGCTAGGCTGGCCCAATGGGACTTGGAAGGCCAAATAAGTTTTAAGTCCAATAATGACTAGATCTCTTCTTTGCACAGTTCCTTATCATGCGGCATTCCTAGATGCAAGGTTGTTTGATGAGGCATTGTCCAACCTTCTTTATATGAAAGAGAAACAAAATATTTCTCTTCAGACCAAAACTTATTTGGGATATCTGCACGGCATTTTAAGAACTCTTTGTGCTGAGCTTTAAACTTCTGGATTAGGCTTTTTTGGATTTTCCTTTTATCACCCATCCCGAAAATGGATTGTTGCTCCACCCATGGAATCATAAAGGAATGAGATTTTTTATCAATAGGGTTAAGGATTGTATAAACTATCCCTTCTAAATGGAATGTGAATGGGGCAATAAGACTAAAAAAGTCTATTCCCAACAATAGATCTTCTCCTGATGAGTCATAAGTAAAGAAGCTATGCCTTTTGGCAAATGGCAAAAGCTCAATAGGCTTAATATACTTATGACTGTAAAACTACGCTCCACTAGCTGCTGTAAAACTGACTTGTGTTGAGACATGGTACTTCCTTGGACAACTCCCATGAATGATAGACGAGACAACTCTAGTATCTATTAAAGTAGTGAGAGCTATTTATTTGTTATCGGGGAGTGGAATCAGAACCTTGACATTTGACCTAAACATTAGTCCGTTGTGCATCATAAGATCAGCAGGTTATTCCTCTGAAAGAGCAAATACATGTTCGTCTTCATCTGATCATTCTATTAATTTTTCTAAGTTAGTCGATTCATCAGACTCCTAATACTGCAGATATATGGCTAACATTGCATTTTGGGTGGTCATTAGACCAGTCATAGTAGTCATTACAAAATTTGGGATCTTTAATCATTTGGAGGAACTTTGTAGAAATCTTTTTTTTTTATTTACACTGCTTGGCACAATGTCCTTTTTTTTCCCACCAATGAAGCACCTGCCTATTTCTTGGCAATTTTTCTTTTCTTCACGAACAATGCTTTCTCCTATTTATAGTTTCTAGAATTTCTTCTTCTTCCTCTCCTGCTTCTTCCTCTCACTAGATTTATGCCTGCATGAGCATGAGTTAGTAGTTTCATGGCAACCAAACTTATTAGGTTCATCATTGCAGTATTTAAAGAGAGTTGTCTTCTCTATCTGCTTCATATGCTTTTTGAGATCTTAGTTCCTACAATGGTTCTGGACAAGCTTTGTAGCCATTTGGTATAGCTGGCCAAGCTAAAGTTAATCAAGTCCATAATTGCTTCAGACTTGAACTTAACTTCAAGCATTTCTGCAACTGGTCCAGGCATATTGAGAATAAATGTCCTGTCGATAATGTCTGCAGGTTTCTGGAAAAGAAAAAAGTAGGGTCTTTCTTGTTCTATATAATATTTTTTCAACTGTCGGACATCACAGCATTTGTTCTAAAGGAATTATTTTTTGGCTAACTCAATTTTTCTTTACTTCAGTGCCTATAAAGCCTAGAGTTAGGTTATCTAGAATAGTAGCATAAGGATTATCTTGACTTAACATGTATTCTCTTTGAGGTGGTGTCAAGATTCTTATATCACCATCTTCTTAACAATCCATTGAATCCTGCTACTCGTCTCAACATAACAACTCTTCCAGTTAGTTGTGGAGCTCGCTGACATTCTCTTTTATACCAAGCCATCATCTTTTCTAGGTAAGGATACCTTTCTTTAGGCTTGATATCATCTATGTTCCAGAATATTTTCCCCATAGGAGCATGTGGAATTTACACTCTTGCTTCCCATTCTTGGCCTTGTTCTTTCTATTCCTATTCTACTAGATATTGTGCCTGTTACTGTGGCTCAAGATATTGGGGTCCTTGTTCTTGTGGATCTACTGATGAAGCTACTCCTGAGTGTTGGCCTATCTCAAAGGTGGATTGTGGAAATCTCCTTCTCCTAGTAGTATCCACGTAGATGGGATTAACAGGGTTTCGAGGTCCTCTTTCCATCAGGATTGGTCTTTATGAATAGAAAAAGGACATCACTGTCTTGCTGGATTTAGAAAAATCATCTGAATCTTCAATTTCCCAACCTATGGTTTTGACTAGCGATGGCAGAACTGTTGGCATCTTATAACTTCTCCAAAATGATTTATGTTATTACCTGTGGAACTTTCTTCCCACGCGTGTGCAGGTTTGGAAGGCTTGTCCCTTTTCCAAGAGATTTCTTTCTGAGATCTCTTGAAAGCTTGCTGATAGCATTTTAGAATTCTCCTTTGTTCTTTATCACTCTCTACTCCTGTTTTGCATAGCATAGTTACTTTTTTTGGTTGCTCATAGTGATCAGATAGTTGTTTGCTAGTAACCCATTGGATTTTGTGAGATTTCTTGATGTGCCTTTGCAATTCCTATATTTGTCGAGTAAGATAATATTGTTGCACAATAATTTCTTCTAATATTTTGTTATGTTCTAAAGCATAGACATTGCTCCAGCTTATCGCCTTTTCAATGAGTCCAAAATTTGTTAGATTTGTCTTTTGGATTATCTATATGACACCTACAAATTCATCAGATATTATTCTTCCTGATTCATCAGTAATTGAAGGAGCATTGATTACTCTTATTAGTCCCATAAATTTGGCTGAATATGATCTCTGAGGCATTTGTGAGCAATATCTTGGATGCTTTCCTTCAATTTGGCATCTTTCACAGGGGTACATGAGCCTTTTTTTTCTTTAGGAAAAGAAACTGATATACTGCCTAAGCTAGTCTTTCCACCTTAGGAGTCTCATGGATCTGAAGAGGCTTATTATTTTGCTCATATTCATTTATCCATTTTGGTGGGAAGATAAGTTGGTTTTGTCTGAAGGTTTTGGATTGGATGATTTTGCCTTCTCTTGCAGAAAATCTAGTTATTGGAATGGTGTATGGCAAGAATGGTGTATAGCAAGTCCAGACTTTATAGGTCATAGAATGGTGTATGGCAATGACTGATTCATCTGGCTTCATGACTAATTCATTTAACTGGATTTAGAATTTTTATGGTTTCTGGAAGAAAGGTTTTATGGAGGTCAAGGGTAAAGTTTGGTTCCACCTGGATAACAATATACCCCTGGTTGAGTCAGTCCTCAACTGCAGAGATCAAAGCCTTTTCAAAGGTTTGCCATCTCATATCAAGGATGGCTAAAAAGCAAGTGACATTTTTGCCTACAAAAAATAAAGTTCGGAGCCCAATCCTAATTGCACCAGGATGTAATCCTTTATAACCTTCATTCCTGTATCTCCTGACATCTTGTACAAAGAGAATGAGGAGATACGTTTTTTCAGAACTAGAGGAAATGGATTGGACTGGGACTTCTGAGGACTTATAGACAGACTTTAATTTGGCTTTTCTAAAAGGAGCGACAGACTTTATGGAGGAGATAAGAGTATTCACATTATAAAACTTATAAGGGTCAAGAGAGTCTAATCTACTAGGCTGAATAGACTTATGACGGCTCTCTTCTTCTTGGGTTTCAAAGTTGAAATTTACAATGGAAGAGATAGTACTTGGAAAGGAAGAGGAAGCCTCCATACTAGAAGCTCGTTCTCTAATCTTGGTTACATCATGGCTATCCATAATCCTAGATTTCCTTATACCATGGTCTTAATGTCCATAGTCCTAATAGAATCCTTATGGTTTTGAGATAAGCCCTCAACACAAGGCTCTCCTGGCCTTAACAACTGGGCGTCACTCTAACTTCAAGGAATTCAAGTTACAGATCGCTTAACCAAAATAATTTGATCTAAAGAACTCAACTTTCTAGGCTTTTATAATATTTCTAGGGTAGAAGATCTGTCTCAACAGCAATCACAGAGCATAATTTGTTATATAAGGTACTAGGAAACTAAAACACTCATTTTGGGAGTACTAACTCTGATACCAACTTTAGAAAATACGTAGAAAGAGAGGATTTTATTACAGGAAGAGGAATAAAAGATTTCATCCAAGATTGTTATCATACAAGACTCACTCTAAGGCTTTATGCTCCATAAACTACTAAGGAGCCCCTTTTATAAGCTCCAAGGGAATCTCCTATTACAAGCTTTATCATAAGGAATCTACTTTATGGCTATGACTCATCACTACTTTACCTCATCCTTATCTCTAAGGAATATTACTTTACGACACACCATAACTTTATGTTACATCATACTCTATTATTATCATTAAAAAATCATACATCTGACTCACACACTTGTCATTTATTGTTGAAACAAATTATATATATATATATATATATATGATTAAAATTAAAGAATGAACAAAAAAGATGTACATGCATTAGATACCATAAACATTATTAATTGGGCTTATATTATTGAAATTTCCCTGATAAATGAAAGAGAAAAATGCCAACTCAGAGACATAAATATAGGAAAAAAACAATATTTTTTTAAATTAAAATAATGGTAAAATGATATCGTTTTGCCTATGTTTTTATTAACACGTTGCAGCGCGCTGTTCCTTTTGACATATCGATAAAGGGACATTTGAAAGCATATCACATGCACCTTATAAATAGATAGCATTAATTCTTTAAATACTTTCACATCATCAAATGTGAAAGCATACCACAACCAGAACCAGACCAGCTAGCACCCGTAAGACCGGACCACGATGCTTCAACTATTACAGCCACATATGCTCAGGAGATTTTCCTTTTGCAGGATAATGGGACCCATAACCATGGTCAACACCCCGGATGCCAGAAGGCATTCTGGAGAAGCTACGCGCCACCACCACAGTACCCGTGGTTGATAAAGGCTATGGGATGGGGAGACAATGATGTATAGGCTCAAAGGATCCACTATTATATACTGTATACATTATTGATCCTTATCACTAAGAAATCTACTTTACAGCTAATATTACTTTGTGTCACATCACACTTCTTATCCTTATCGCTAAGGAATATTACTATACACATGTGACACTCGTTTACAGGCTTTTCATAGAGCGCTGATATCTGCTGTGTGGACATCTTATTACGTATTCTGGTATTGGCTCAATCTTTACCCAATGGCAATTTTGTTCGAACCAAACCTGATTTATACGAGTAGGAGGTATGGAAACGGACGGTGGTTCGATAGGATGTTCTCTCCCATCTACGAAGATGTCCTAACACTCAAACTACTAAACAAACGATGCATCACCCACACCACCATTATAATCATCAAGCTTTCAGACATCTGGGGAAAAACTGAACAGCCTATGATCTAGGTTGTTGACCACAACCACAACCAGGAGGACATTGACTCAATATGGACTGGCTACCTCACAGCACGAAGAGCACTTGCGGAGGTATATGGGACTATTCCCATGTACAACACTCATAGCCCCATATCCCCACAAGTCCATAATACTCCTGACCTCTACTATAGAGAAGAGATCAGGAACCTCCATCTCCACAATAATGAGACTGAGGCTACGGACATGCAAGATAGGTATAATGACTATCTCATACGTCAAGGACAAGTAGGCAAGGTCAACCCGTGGGAATCCCCAGAAGTCGACAGGTGGAGAGGCGAGCTAGAGAACATGGCAGAATGGCTAGACCTAAGGCATTGGCCACAACCAAAACCAGACCAGCCAGAACCCGTAACACCGGACCACGATCCCTCAACCAGCACAGCCAAAGAAAAGCGAAAGTAAGGTGGACCCCACTGTGGAAGCGGTGATGATAATAATATGTAGATTTTTTATGTAAACGAGTATCACATGTGCATAGTAATATTCCTTACCGATAAGGATAAGGAGTGTGATATGACACAAAGTAATATTAGTTGTAAAGTAGATTCCTTAATGATAAGGATCAATAATGTACACAGTATGTAATAGTGGATCCCTTGAGCCTATAAAAGGGAACCCATAGTTTGTATCAAGGCATCGTGTCTTGGAGTCTATCTAAGCATTGTAAAGCTTTCCCTCTCTTGTAATCAACCAGCCGGTGTATATATATATATATATATATATATATATATATATATATATATATATATATATATATATATATATATATATATATATATATATATATATATATATATAAGCTTTGCCCGTTAGAATTGGCTGACTTCTTAAGGTTGTGGTTACGTGGCTTATCAATAAAAAGAATATGAGAATGAAACGCTATTAATTAATTACTTGATAAAAAAACTTTAGGCCTTCTCACATATGATGATATGAATGGAAAATTTGTTAAATGAGAGAACGTGCAATTCTTTACATAAGATTATGGCTTCAATATAATATCAATTTGGAGTTTACTAAGAACATAAATTTATACATCTATAGCATAGTCCAAAGCTTTATCAAATGTAGTTAAGATATTTGTAAATGTGAGACTTAGAGTTATTTTGTGCTCTAAACGCATGCGAGAAAATAACAATTTTTGAATTTAATAAAAAAATTATTTATGCATTATTTATTTGAGAATTATTAGCTCCTATTTATAAAGTATGAGATTTATGTATTGGACATATTGTGTCAATACAGGAAGATATAAATTACAAGTTTTTTTATAAATAAAAGATTATTCACAAATGAATGGGCATTTCATAATTTGCAAGGTTGTAGCTTTTCTATTTATATTATGAGTAGTTTTATCTGGATAACTGAAGTGGAGGCTTCAAGTTGAAAAATTTAGTATATATATAATGAGACTATAGTGAATTATTATATAGTTTAACAAATGTCATTGATCATAATTTACACAAGTTTTATAAGCTTAATCGATCGTAATCTAAGTGAGTAATGAACTTGTATTTATATATTATGTCCTTCGAGTTATCACGTAGAGAGATCTATATAATTGGCCAAAACTTCGATAGCTTGGAGTTGTAATTTCATGGATCCCAGAAACATATACTTACAAAATGGAATCTATACATATGATGCTTACCTAAGCTGTTTGTGGTACTTGAACTTTTAAAACTATGACTGCAGTTTATTCAATAAATTATTTGTTGAATAATAATATTTATTTGTAATATATTTACAAATATAGAAATATATTAAAAGTGATCATTAGAATGAAAATTAACTTAAGGGATAAATATGTAATTGTAGAATAACGATATCACGGGCCTCACTTTAATTACAAGCATTAAATAGAGGGTTAATTAAGTAATTATCATTGGTCTAAGCTCAAGTCTCTTATTAATTAAAAGAAGTTTTAATTAATAGGGCTTTTATTTATGACATGAGTGACTAGAGTTGGGCTTTGGGATTTTAGTGGAATAACTTTGGGTTAACTTTAGTAGCTTTAATATGTTATAAGATGCATGGACCTTAACTATTAAGTTAGAGTTACAAAGCTCATGAGTTTGCAATTCCTCTGCTATCTCAATTTCTAGCCAAACTCATACTTTAATAGGTGTCTATATGAAGAAGAGGAAATTAGAACGGACAAATTCTTTTAAATACATAATTTTTCACTATAAAAGAAAAGAGAATTTTCTAGGGTTTTCTTCTTCTATATAGAGGATAGCAGAGAAGACTACAATTATATTCTTCAAAATCCAACAATGGTGGTGGAAAAGATTACAGTAGTTCTTCGAATCTTCATTGAAAGTCTAAAGTACTTCTTTAATTCTATACACGTATACATAATCATGAAAAAGATCTTGATTTTCGGTGATTTTATTAATAAAAAAATAATTTTTCTAGGCTTGATTTACCAACAATATCAAGTAGAGACGAGATCCACCCACTACATCTAAGAAATATAAGTTTTAGTGTAAAATCTTAAAAGTACTAAGTAACGTTCAACATTTAGTATTGAAAGTTTAAACCAAGATTATGTGTACGTTTGTAATGGTTATACTTATAATCTGACATATAATTTAAAGTATTTGGTAAATATGCAAATCACTTATGAACTTACTTATAATATTTGACAGCTATTAACTCAGTTTCAATAATGGTTTTGCTTAACTCAGTTTCAATAATGGTTTTGCTTTCAAAGCCAAAGCCTTAATTCCAAATTTAAATGTGACAACTATCTATTACTCTCCCTCAAGTCAACACTAGTTCAAGGGTAAAATGGTAAAAAGTTTCAAATGGTTGTACTTAAATGGAATCTTTCTACAATTAGGTGGAGTATCCAAGTATTTTTTAAATATGAGGGGGAAATTGGAATTATCCAAATTCGAAGGGAAAAAAGTGCTTGTTTCCCTAGTTTTTTGTTTTGATCGACAAGCTCAATTCAATTTTTATCCCGCAAACTCTCAAAAGAGTCGAACTCAAGTGACCAGGTAAATAAAACTATTTGAAAATTACTCAGTCAGGTCCTTGAAGGTAAGGTTTCCCTGATATATAGACAAAGGTCACACATTTCAATGGGGTTCTGATTTTCATCCTTGGTTGCATACGTGTGGAAAAGATTGATTTCAAATAATTTTCTAGTTTTTTTGTCAATTTTTTTGTTTATTTATCCTAATAACAACTTAATCAATAAAAAGATCCTGACTATTACCAATTTATTAAATAAAAAATTATTTTTCTGGATTTACCCATATTACCCACTAGAAACGAGATCCACCCCCTACATCTAAGAGATACCTATAAGTTTTACTATAAAGACATAGACCACTAAGTAAGCATTCAATATTTAGTCTTGAAAGTTCAAAAGCAAGATTATATGTATGTTTGTAATGGTTATACTTCACTTTGAAACACAATTTAAAGTATTTGGTAAATATCAAAATCACTTGTGAACTTTGGGTGCGTTTGCACAATTGCACTTGTAGCAACGCAATTGCCCCAAACGAATCCTTACTTATATTATTGGATAGATATTAACTCAATTTCAACAATTTTTACGTATTTAAATCCAAAGCCTCAATTCCAAACATGCCTCTACGTTTATCTATCTGTCTCATATAGAAAATTTATACTATAGTGCACATATTATAATATTTAGGGAAAAACTCCCACCTACCTTCCTCCCTCAATTTTGGGCAATTATACCCACTTTCTTCCCTCATGTTTAAAAGTACCTTAATATCCCTAGTCATAAAAAATTATATTAAAGTTTAACTTTTTAATTTTTTTTGTCATCTGGATGACACATGTTTCAACAAATATAAAAAAAAAAAAGTGATACAATTTTTAAAAATAGACAAACAAATCAAAAATCGTTGACTTTTATTGTTAATTATAACGACACAACGGCAAAATGGGAACAATTGATACAAATAATAAAAAACAAAGAGTTAATGTCATCTAGGTGACACATGTATCAAACTATATCTCACATGTGACAATTGTTTTAAAAATACTCCTACAGGTAACAAACCATTAACTTCTGTCGTTAACTCTAATGACACAAAAATGTTGTAATTGATAAAGAACATGAGGGAAAGATGTTAATAGAGCTTTATTGATAAATGTATTAAATATCCTTGTTGCTACTGGACTGGGTAGATAATTTGGTTGCTATGAATATGATTTTGAAAGAACAAATGTTTACTAAGCCATCATATTGGATTCTTGAAGATTTGAGTCTAATATCATGCTTCACAATTGATAAGAGGTTTGCTTCTTATTTTATATTAAAAAATTAGTTTGATTTAACGAAATTTTTTTAAAAAAAAATAGTTTGATTCAACCCCAAAAAAAGCCTAGATTTAGATTTAATTTATATTTTTTATAAAAGAAAATTAAAAATCAGTGAGAAGAGGTAGAAACGTCCTTTCTAATTTACTGACCACTTTCTTTAGAGTTAATAATAGAAGTTAACAGTTTGTAACTTGTAAAAGTATTTTCAAAATAATTGTCACTTGTGTGATAAATGTTGAAATGTGTCACCCAGGTGATATTAGTCCTAATATTTAAAAAGAGTCATAGGGGTAGAAATGTCATTTCACTAAAAGACAACCAATTTCGTTAAAGTTAATGGAAAAGTTAACAATTTGTCACATGTCTGCTTATTTTTAAAATTTGTATCACCTTTTTATATTTGTTGAAACATGTGTCACCCAGATGACATTAACCATTTTTTTTACCATTTTATCCTCTAAATATTGACTTGATATGTAGTCCCTAACTAGCTAGTTGCTGTCAAACCTGTGGCACTGAGATCAGCATGAGCTTGCTATTACACAAATACCGTACTTCCGGACAAAAAATAATGGAAAGTATATATATACCTTTCTCTTTTTTAAAGATTTTAGACATGTATCTCTAATAATTATATTCTAAATTATTCAAGAAACATATCTTCCATCCAAAGTAAGGATAATTATGTTATAGCAAGCTCATATGAGCCTCAATGCCATAGGTATGACAACTATATATTTATCACTATCCCTCAAGTGAACACTATTTCAAAGGATAAAATTGTAACAATGCTTTAAAAAGTTGTACTTAAATGGAATCTTTCTACAACTAGGTGAAGTATCCATATATTTTTAAATATGAGGGAAAAAGTGGGATATTATCCAAACTCAAAGGGAAAAACTAGATATTTCCCTATTTTTCCATTTTGAAAAGATAAGAGGGATGGACAAGGCCAAGTTGATTTTTATTCTTTTACCTCTCAAGAGAGTTGAACTTAGGTGGCCAACTAAATAAAATTACTTAAAAACCATTCAACAAAATCCTTAAAGATGAGGTTTTCATAATATATAGATAAAGGTCACACATTTCAGTAGGGCTCTACTTTCATCCTTAGTCACATTACTTTTGGAAATGATTGAATTTAAATAATTTTCTAGATAATTTTTTCTCCATTTTTTTCTTTATTTAGCCCATAACAACTTAATTCACTCTCCACCCATGTGAGGAGGGAATTGGGTTATTGTTAATGTCTCCTATAAGCCACCTAAATAAGAACACATATATAATTACATCCGTTCAATAGTAATAAAATCACAAAGCATAATGGAAGTAGAAAACAACTACAACATAATCGTCAACACTAATATCATGTAATTAATACAAGAAGAAATTCATCGTTAATTTCTCTAACTTTTAATAAGTATCCTGGTGTAAACTATTCTTTAGTTTTAGGGTTAAGCAAAACTGCTGCCAGTGAAGTTAGTGGAAGCTAAGTAGAAAACAATTATAACATAGTCGTCATTGGTTACATCATCATTGGTTACATGATTAAAGATATGTAGACTAATCATGTTGTAATTCTACTGTGATATGATTATCAAATCATATCTTATGACTTTTTTGGTGCCAGATTTACTGGGCCATGTATTTATATGATAAGACAAATGAAAAAATCCATAACCTACTGCGTTATTAATTTTCCCAACGTAAAACCAAAGCTAGTTGTATGGTCAAGTCACTATTGCACGTAAAAATGACACATCCATCTGAATTCTGACACAAATTCAAAATATAAGATTCAGAATTCATTTCAGACTGCCTTTGCCGGGAAAACACACAAATACAAGATCCAGACAAATATAATTCACATGGGAAATTTTAATTAATTTTGTCAATCACAAAAAACGGAAATTAAGAAACATATCTTAATGAAACGCTTTATATTTTCCTGAACCCAAAAATATATATTCATATTTTTTTCAGAATTTGTACTCACATATATTAATGGCTATGCATATTATAAATTATATAAACCTCATAATCATATGAAACATCATAGCATTAAATACTTACTATATACACAATTTTAGTCCAGTTTTAAAGAGCAAATAAAAGTAGAGAAAACAAACTATAAATTGATAATTATGGTATAATAACCAGCATATATATATATATCTTCTCATAATGCTTGCTTACTAGTTGGATTCAGGATTTGGGCCACTGGGAACATTGTGGGCAGCTGCTCTATATTCTCGATCTGTAGCATTATTGACTGCAGCGGCAGCACTGGTTGTTGTAAAAGAAGAGGAAGCTGCAGCTTTATACTTTGTTGATTTTGCTGAGAGAAGTTGCCTGCTTGTTGTTGCTGCTGCTGCTGCGGCTGCTGATAATGATGATGATGACGATGAAGGATTAAAATAAAATATCGGGCGAGCAAAGATAGGTAAGAACAAGAGAACAAGCACAGAAAATAGCAACAAAGCATTAGCTTGATGCTTTGTTGAGGATTCAAAAGCAGCTGATGATGATGCCATGATGAAATAATTATAATTATTATCAGAATCTAGAAGAAACCTCCCCCCCAGTACCCAGAAGGGATCAATATCCATTAACCGGCTGAAGCACCAAAGAATTAATAATTAATTACGAAGCTGCAAGAAAAAGAGAGTGATGATGATTTTTATTTTTATTTTTTTTATGCTAAGAGGTTTCAAAAATTTTGAGCCAGATTGCTGATGTATTCTTGGAACTTAATTTATATGGATTATCACCTGGTGAAGTGCAATTATTGCCCTCTTCTCTTTTAGAAAATTCCATTTATATCCTTTATATGACTATGCACAATGACCATGATATTTTTCTGAATCATATGACCAATAATTGAGTTTAGGTTCTTATATACACAAAACTTCTCAGATGCGCAGAGGTTAAAATGCAAATTTCGTGCGGATGTAGATAAAAAAAAATTGAAAAAGTAGACTCTCATATACTAAAAGAAAACAATCCATTGAAATATGTATTTTTCTTATTGTTTAACTGCGTACGAACGAAATCCGTATTTTAATATCTGTACCTGAGAAACTCTGTATACATGTATATGCGATCATTATTTTTGCAAAATCTTGAGGACAAGAAAAGTTTATTAAAAATAAATTTCTAAATTTTAGAACAAAATATATATTAAAATAATCATGATGATTTTTTATTTTTTATTTTTGTTATTTTAATTTATTTTATCTGAGCAAGAGTATTATTTGTATATTTAACAAATTTCTCCTTATTCTGTCAAAGATGGCCCAAAAATAAATAAATAAACTAATAGGCAAGTGAAAATTATTCTATTTTTACTGCATAGTTAAGAAAGGGGATTAAAATAAAATAATATTATTAAAACCAATAAGAAAGGGCATTAAAATAAAATAATATTATCTAAACCAAGAGAAACATTAAACTTGGGCAAGCTGGTCACGTAAGAAAAAGAGAATATGAAAAGATAAAAGCAAAGTGTAGCCATAGAAGGAGAATGAAATTAAAGGAGTTGAAGGTTGGTGGCTTTTTGCTACTTGGCTGCTTATGCAAGAAATCTCTCCTCTTTGACTTGGAGAAAACCTAACCTTTAATTTGGAAAATGATTAAAATATATATAATTTTGGCTTTTGTCTGGTTTCCATTTTATCAATCAAATTTGAATTAAAGGCACGACACACAAAAGAAAGAAAAAGGAAAAGGGAAAAAAATAAAAAAAGAAAGAAAGAAAGAGAGAAAGCAAAAGCAGCAACATCATATCTTCAATCACTGCTTTTATTTTGGCTTGTGAAAATCCTGGAGTTGTCGCCGTAATCTGATGCATTGGGTCCCCACCTCCTTTACAGCCTGCTATTCAAGGAGTGTTTCATGTTACGTTAAGGTTATTTTGGTCATTTCGAATAACACGATTCTGTGCTTTTTATCCCTATCTACTACAATTTCAACATAGGATTTATTTCCCATGCAAAAGTTGGATTATGACTTTCATGCTAATTATATACCTATTCTTATGCTGAGGTTGATTGTAGAAATTGTGTGTGAACTGCAATAAGAATTTTAATGAAAATGTACAATCAAACTTTAATATCCATTGATATTTGTTAAAATATTCTTATAATTACTCTCGAAGTATTTTCATATTTTAAAAATGTTCAATAATAGTTTTATTATAGTCTTGGGGGCAATATTATAATAAAAAATTAATGAAAATGTACACATTCTTATAATTATTCGACGCATTCTCATATTCTAAAAATGTTCAATAATAGTCTTGCTATGGTATTGGGGGCAATACTATAATAAAAAAAATTATTGAAAATGTACAATCAAAGTTTAGTGTCCATTGATACTTGTTAAAACATTCTTATAATTATTCTCCACACGTTCTCATATTTTGAAAATGTTCAATAATAGTCTTACTATAGTCTTGCTATCAATACAATTAAGTTAAGGAAAAACAAATTATCTTACCATAGCAAATAATTTCATCCCTAAATCTTTAAACTTCTAATTGTGCCTTCTAGTTGATGAAATGAGAAAAAGAAAGAGGAAGAATTTTGATGGGTTAAAAAGGGCTTTGTTGATCAAGGATGAGAAGGCAGAGCTTATTAAGAGAGCTGCGTTGATCAACGGTGAGAAAAATAATTTTGTTAATATTTTAATTGAGTTAAAAAAATATTAATTAATTTGCCCCCATTGTAAAAGATAAATTTATAAAATAAATTGATTCATTATTAATTTTTTGTATAAAATTCCCACACTGAAAATTTAGTCTCCCAAAAATTAATATGATTTTTTCTTTAAAAAAAAAAAAAGATTTTCTAGTGGGGACAGTTGCCCACACTAGCCAACAAGTACATCTGCCCATGAGTGTAGAGTTATTAAAGTAGTCCTATTAAATTTAGTTTAAATTACTAAATTTAGATTTTATAAAATTCAGACATCCGATCCTAAACACCTTTTTATATATATTGATATACTCACATACCAAAAACTATATTCTTTCAATGCATACAATTTTTCTGTAGAAGCAGTTTTTTTTTTTTTCAATTAATCAGTATTTCGAAAGTTAATCGATATATGTGCAAATATAATTTTTAATGTATTTTTCAACTATGTGTCTTGTAAAATTTGGATTATTCTCTCACAAATCTGGATTTTTATCTAAGTAAATATAATCGTATGATTGATAGTTAATAAATAGAAACAAATTAAAAAAAAAGTAAATTTTGACTATACATAAAAAAATATATACATACGTTAAAAAATTTTTAAAACACGCCTTTCTCATGTTTCAAACTAAGGTAATTAACTAAATACAATTACATCAAAGTTAGGCTAAGTGCTTAGGATAAAAACCAAGAGTAATTTGGGTGGATGTATAGTGTACTAGTTATAAGTAATTTTTTTCTCGTTTGATTCAATAGTATTATAGCAACACAAAAATATCCAATTATTGAAAAGATGAATGTACACAGTATAATTTTACCTTAGACCTTCTGCTTTCTACATTTCCAATGATTTTTTCAAGAATCAAACAATGGGAAAAGCATTGTAAACCTTAATATAAAGCCAGATCAATAGTCACTAATTTAAGATAAGCATGCAACAAGAGCAGTGTGATTACGACTTTCATGTTTGCTCTATATATATATAATTGGTCCTTGATGGTTGGATTGGATTGACATCGATGATATGCTCAAGAAAAATTGAGTCATTATGCGCCTTTCTCGCTTTTTTGTTGGTGGTCTAGGCAGCTAGGTAGGTGTGTGACTTGCCAATAAATTAATACTTTTTGAAATAGAGATAAAAAGATTGATTCCATTCGATTATGTATGCTTTGGCAAAAAGCAATGTATATTTCCCCGTATAGCTTTCAAATATATAGGCCTAAATATTGATCAATCATTTTCGAATGAAATTTAATGTCGTCTCATTTTGCTTCTGTTCCCATTTGGAACTCGTTAAGGAATCTATTATCTCAAATCATTTATATATTGTAAAATTCATTCACACGAGCGGGAGAGAATTAGATTATGCTACTTATAAAATAGAAAAAACTAAACCTAAGAATTGTTGCTTGTGGGAGTGTTTTTTGAAGTGTTACTGGCCTAATTTCTTGGGTGATTAAAGTGCCCAGAATAATTGATTTTTGTGCGTGGCAGAGCCTATGCACTCCCAAATTAGGCCAAATTATGATCATTAATAAAGAAACAAATCTTAAACGAGATGTATCATAGTTCTATTTTGTGATAACAATGTCTGACTAAGAAAGATTACTTACACGCATGATTACATATAGTTATGTGGCCCGCCTAAATTAAAATAAAATAAATCACCTAGGGACAAATGGGGAAGAAGAATTTCATCTAGCTAGGCATATATGAGATTTGCTTTATTTTATTAATATATAAATCTGCCATAATATAATCCTTTGATCAACCTTATTATTAGGCAAATTATCAAAGTGGTACAATGTATATTGTATAATTAGTCAAAGGGTAAATTTCGGATTATTCCCCTCGTGAATTTATTGTCCTCAAATTGTCTTCTTATTTTTGAAAACATCAAATGATCCTTATATTTGGTCAAAAAAAAGGAAAAACGGGGTGGGTTGATGATTTTTTTTTTTCTTAACAAAAGTAGAGGTAAATTAAGATTTTTAAATATAAAAAGAGCAATTTAAAGATATTTAATTTATATGGGGAATAGTCTGAAATTAACCCTTAGTCAAATGTAAAAGCAAAAGTTCAGCTTTGGCAAAGTTAGCAATAATTATTATGCATGCAAAAAACAACATATGCCTTAACGTAATCACAAGATATGACATTTAACCACACATGATTTTCATAGCCAACGACAACGATATTGTTCGCCAAACAATTTATACATATGTCTTCTTTTAGATTATCTCTGAATTATATGAGTATGACTATGTAATAGATTATGTACGTTGTGCCCGCCGTCAAAGAATTTGGTTTATTCTTAATAAAATTAATCTCACTTACTTTTTGATGATTTAAAAAAAAAAAATCTATTGTACATTTAAGTATTTAGTAAATTATAAAAATTACATAAGTTATCCAACAATCTAAATAACAATTTTTTTTAACAATATAAATACCAATAAATATAGCGAGTATTTATGTCTGTTGAGATCTAAATGATTTACTGAGGGCTAAATTACATAATGATAATATGTGAAAATTAATATTTTATAGGTTAATGATTTTATAAAGGTTATTTTAATAGATTTAGTAGGGACTAAATAAAAAAAAATAGTAAAACCACTCATATGGATTACTGTAAGCTTTTATTAAAGTGTAGTTTTTATAATTCTCAAAATTTAAGTTTTATGAGTTCATGAGTTTATGATTTATCAATTTAACGGGACTACTTTAATAGATTTAACGGGCTAATTAGTGACTCATTATTTTCTACCGTTGGGCTTGAGCCTCAGTCTACTAGTGATGAGGAGGATCCACTTCTGCCAATGCCTAAACATTTGATGTATCAAACTTGAATTCCAAATTGAAAATGTGAAACCAAAGAAAATCACAAATAAATAAACTCTCACACCCATTAGGAGATTTGAATCCTCAATCTCAAAGATAAGGTGAGGATGTACCTGGTCTTATTAACTTAACTAAAGAATTATTGGCTATAAATAATTTTGACATGATTTTAAAAAAAAAAAAAAGAAAAAAGATCAAATGCTCATTTAGCCTCTATATTTTGAGTTAAGTGCTCGTTTAATTCTTATATTTAAAAAAATACTTCAAGACACCATTACTGTTAAATATGTTATAATCCTACTCTTAATTATTTTTTTTTTACAACTACAATATATTTTGAGATATTAATGAAAAGAAAAAATGATAATTTATCAAATTAACCTTAAAAGTAACAGAAACTTTTATATTATTATTTTACTTTTAGGATTAATTTAGTAAATTAATTTTTTTATAAAATAATTATTAGTAAGATTGTTGTAAGGATATTAAACATTACTTTAAGTTGGCGGATATTAATTTATTTATAAATTATTATCAGTAATATTGTTACCCATGTACAAAAAATATTAGTTCTTTTATACTGATATTTATTAATTAATTTACTAATTTAATTTTTTATAGATAAATTAATTAATATTAAGAACACCGTTGGAAGGTATAATTGTAAAAGAAAATAAAAAGTAATGATAAGAATGTAACATATTTAACTGCGGATGTATTTTGAGGTACTTTTAAAATATATGAACAAAATAAAAATTAAAGTCAAAATATAAGAACTAAACAAGTATTTAAAAAAAATACTTGAAAAATTATGCTATTTAACAAATTTGGCACTTGCAAAATTATTGGAAGAGCAATTTTACTTTTAGTTTCGTTGGGAAAGAATTATGAAAATAACTTAACCTTCATTTTCTAATCTAATCCTAGCGACCAAGTACCAACCGACGCCAATTTGTGTTCCTCAATTCATGCTCCGAAAAGCAAAAAGTTAATTGCACGATTTTCGGTAGTTTCTTAAAAGTGTGGACATAAGAGCAATTGACTATTTATTCGGTAAGAAGTTTCTTGTAAAGCATAATTTATTTTTGTTAAAAATAAAAAACGGTTGATAGGGCAATTCAATTCATATGCGAGACATCTTTTGAGATGTGTTTTGCTTTATTTTAGTGATCTTTTCAACTTTAAGTAAGGCTCATAATGCTAGTCAATTTATATATGTTCAACTTTCGCAAGGATGATACATTCATTCTCTGTGCATGATGTCATCAAGAATTTTGAGCTAATTAGATTTACCTCTAATACCATACTAGATTAAAGAAATTTTATTTCACTCCAAAGGAATTGTACAATATAAGTGCCTTTCCCGATATCTAGAAAATGAAATAGCAATTTATTAATATTGGAATTATTCACCCATTAAACACTAATCCTTACTCTTACTATTATTGAACTCAGATGATCATGGGTGTTGAAGGTACTAAAATTTTACCTTCACACGTATTTGTAGTTTACAAAACACTTATCACGATCGTTCGTCTTGAATAAGGTGGGTGAGTACCTGAAAAGGCACTTTGACGCCCAAGTTAGTGTTTGATTAAGATTTAAAAAAGAAAAAAGATGGAGAAAATGAGTTTTCTTTCTCTAAGTATGAACAGTGCTTTTGGAGGCCAAAGACTCTCCATTTATAGATGATGAGTTATGTGGATTTAGGGTTTTACTTTGAACCCTCAACCTAATAACATGTGTCACCTGTCATTTTTGTACGTGTGGAGGTGAATTTGGTCGTAAAGAATTATTCTCCATATGCATATTTCCCTATCATTATGACATTTGGACGTGATTTTCCTAAACTAATCGGTTGCCAAACTAATTCCCTCCTCCTCCTACACTAATTTGGAGGAATTTTTTTTTAGATGTTATTTTCCAATAATAGCTTGAATGTTATTTCCCAAAAATAACTTTTTTATTTGAAAGTATAGATAAGTGGCATGGTTTGGTGCCTTTGAAATATGGCACCTAAACTACTCCTCATTTTCTTTAGAAAATACTTTGATTGGGATAGAAAGTTTTGACTCTTGTTCCACTGGCCACTTAGACTTTTAGAAAGAGCTATGCCTTGGCCATTTATATATATCTCGAGAGGAATGTATCAATGAACTTTTCTCTTTGTTGACTTAGGAAAAAGCAAACTATTTTCTTTGAACTGAAGTTCTTAGATGAAATGTTACCTATTTGAATTCTTCCTCTACACTGAAGTTCCAAGAGGAAATGGCAATTATTCTTTGAGCTTTTCTCTTGAACTTAAGTTTCAGGAGGAATTGTGATTGTTTTTTAAATCAAAGTAATTGAATCCATTTAATTGTCTCTCTGAACTGAAGCTCCGAAAGGAGATGCCAGTTTCCTCAAATTGTTTTTTCTTTTTTTTTTAACTAAAGTTTTAAGGGGAAATTCGAATTTTCCCTAGGCATTCCAGCTAGTTTGGGAATGGTTCATAAAAATTCTTGTTTTTATTCTGAAATTTCAGCATGTGAATATTTTCTACCTTAGTTTAGGTTGACCAATTTTTGTCTTGTTGGTTTTGACCTTTGTTTTCCTTGATTAGCCTTTGCCTCAGTTTTCCCCTAAGGCCTTAACCTTTGTGTTACCTTATTTGGCTTCAGCCTTTCTTGGCTTGCCTTGCTCTTTAGGTTATGGCTCTTTTTTTTTTCAAGTTACCCTTTGCTCAGGGAAGAGTGACCTATTAGAGATAAATATTATTATTGAACTTGTTCTCCTTGTTGGCCAGGGAAGCCCTTCCTCTTTGTTTGCCTAGGAGAAAGTGAGATATTTCAAATGATTATTAACAGGGAACTTTTCCTTTTTGTTTGCCTAGGAAAATGAACTATTCTTAATTAATATTATTACGGAACTTTTCTCCTTGTTGATCTAAATGTGAGTTATTTTGGAGGAATATTATTAGGGAACTTTTTGAACAATTTCTGAAAGGAATGATTTTGGAGGAATATTATCATGGAACTTTTACTCCTTGTTGGCCTAAGAAAGCTTTTTCTCTTTGTTGGCTCAGGAATCTATTCTAGAGGATTAAAATTTTTCCTCCTTGTTACCATAAAAAAAAAGTAAATTATTCTAAAAGAATACTATTATGGAACTTTTTTCTTAGTTGGTATAGGATATTTTTTCTCTTTATTGGCCTAGAAAAATTTTTCATCTTTCTTAGCTTATAAAAAGTGAGTAGTTATGTAGGAATATTATTAAGGAGTTTTTCCTCCTTTTTTGAGTAGGGGAAAAGTAGCCTTTTCTTGATTTGGCTTGCTCTTGTAGGCTTGGCTTTTGTTTACCTAAGTTTTTTCTATTGATCTTTACTTGTTTTGTTGGGTATTAGCTTTTATTACCTTAGCTTGGTTTTATGGCCATGGCTTTTTTTTTTTTCTTTCTTTCTTAGTTACTATTTGCCTTGGCTTTTTTCTTAAGCCTTTCTTTTTTTTTTTTGTGCCTTATTGGGTGTTGGCTTTTTTTTTTTTTTCCATGACTTGTTCTTGTGGCTTTGGCTTTTGTTTCCCTTGATTTTCCCTTAGCCTTTATTTTCCTTAGCCTTTATATGCTTTGTTAGGTATTGGCTTTTGGCTTGGCTTTTATTTATCTAAGTTTTTCCTTAACCTTCGATTGCCTTACAAAGTATTATTCTTTTTTTAGCACAAGAAAAAGTGACTTATTCTAGACGAATATTATTACAAAATCTTTTCTCTTTGTTGGCC
Source organism: Murraya paniculata (assembly GCA_030449075.1). Lineage (NCBI taxonomy): Eukaryota > Viridiplantae > Streptophyta > Magnoliopsida > Sapindales > Rutaceae > Murraya > Murraya paniculata. The sequence continues at coordinate 905,051 of JAEVFN010000011.1, read as the reverse complement.
TAAGGAAGTTTTTCCTCATCATTAACTTTAAGAGAAATGAAATATTTTCCAAAGGAATCTTGTTATAAAACTTTTCCTCTTTATCCGTATAAAGAAAAAGCGAACTATTCCAAAAGAATATTATTAGAGAACTTTTCTTCCTTATTGGCTTAGGGAAGTTTTTCTTCTTTATTGGCCTTGTTAATATTTTCATAATAGAGAGAAAAGTAACATATTCTGGAGGAGTATTATTATAGAATTTTTTCTCCTTATTTGCTTAGGGAATTTTTTCCACTTTATTAGCTTTAGGAGATGTGAACTTAAAGGAATATTGTTATGAAATCTTTCATCCTAATCTATGCAAAGAAAAAGCGAACTATTCTTGAAGAATATTGTTAAGGACTTCTCTTCGTTATTGGCTTAGCAAAGTTTTTCCTCTTTGTTGCGTTTGTGAATTTTTTCTTAGTAGAGGAAAAAGTAACCTATTCTGGAGGAATATTATTACAAAATTTTTTCTTCTTATTGACCTAGAGAATTTTTCCTTCTTTGTTGGTCTAGGGAAAATGAGTTATTTCAAGTAAATGTTATTAGGGAACTTTTCCTCCTTGTTGGCTTAAGAAAGCGTTTCATCACTGTTAAAGTAGAAAAGTTTTTCCTCTTTCTTAGCCTAAGGGAAAAGTGAGTGATTTCGTAGGAATATTATTAGGGAGTTTTTTCACCTTCTTGAAGCAGTGAAAAATGGTCTTTTGTTGGTTTGGGTTGCTCTCGTGTCCTTGGCTTTTGTTTCCCTCGATTTTTCATTGACCTTTGTTTGCTTAGGGTTTTCCTTAACCTTTAGTTGCCTTGCAGAGCATTGGCCTTTTCTTGATTTACTTTACTCTTGTGGCCTTAACTTTTATTTGCCTTAGTTTTTCCTCAGCCTTTGTTTGCCTTATTAGGCCATGGCCTCTTTTTCCATTTTTTTTTTAGGCTTTGTTTCGTATTGGCCTTGGCTTTCCTTGAGCACCTAAATTTTTAGATAGTGTTGACCTGAAGATCACAAGTAAGCCAATTAATGTAGCTTCTAATTTCTGATGTCCTTTATTCTGAATTTGGCTTTTAATTCCGGAGGTAGGTCTTGCTTCCTCATGTCTATTTCGAGTATGGGGGAATCCATTCTTAAACTTAGAGGTTGTGCACATTTGCAAACTTATGTATGTTTCCTTCTATAATTGTACTATTTTGATTATGATGATGTTGTGATCAGAATTTCAATCATTTGGGAATTTTTCTTGTGAAATTTTTCACTATGAAATAGGGGTTGTTACAACCTCAGATATTATCATCTAATAACATTGCTTGTGAAAGTTTTCCTTATGGAATGCGGGTAGCCTTAAGCTTTAATACTAAATGTTTAGTGAAATATTACTCCCTCTTCCAACTAGTAACAATCAGGCTGTTGTTACTAATGTTTAAAGGTGACAACCATGGAACGTCCCCTTTTTATTGGCTTACAGCTTCTCGGCATATGGAAAAGTGACCTATTCTACATCAATTTTTCTCCTTTTTGGTGTAGGGAGTTTTTCCTCCTCTTGAAGTGGGGAAAAGTAAATTATTCTGAAAGAATATAATTAGGAAAATTTTACTCCTTGTTTGCCTAGGAAAGTTTTTCCTTGTTGTTGGCCTAGGAAAGTGAGCTATTCTAGAGAAATTTTATCAAGGAAATTTTTCTCCACATTGGCCTAAGGAAGTTTTTCTTCTATGTTGGCCTAAGGAAAAGTGAGTTATTTTGGAGGAGTTTTATTAAGGAAAATTTTCTCGATATTGGTTTAGGGAAGTTTTTTCTCTTTATTGGCCTAGAAAAGTTTTTCTTATTTGTTGACCAAGGGAATTTTTCCTCTTATTAGCCTAGGAAAATTTTTCCTTGTTGTTGGCCTATGAAAGTGAGCTATTCTGGAGGAATTTTATTAAGGAATTTTTTTCTCCTTATTAGCCTAGGGAAGCTTTTACTCTAAGTTGGCCTAGGAAAAAGTGAGTTATTTCGGAGGAGTTTTATTAGGGAAATTTTTCTTCTTATTGGCCTAGGGAAGCTTTTTCTCTACATCAGGCTAGGAAAAGATGAGTTATTCTAGAGGAATTTTATAAGGAATTTTTTTTTTCTTATTGACCTAAGGAAATTTTTTCTCTACGTTGGCGTTGGGAAAAATGAATTCTTCTAGAGGAACTTTATTAGGAAAGTTTTTCCTCTTTCTTTAAAGTAAAGAGAAGCAAACTATTTCACTAAACTGTTGCTCTGAACTGGAATACTTGGTGAAAATGTATTTCTTTTTTAGCATAAGAGGGAATATTAATTATTTTTAGACGTTTCCCTTGAACTGAAGTTCTATGATAAAATCTAGTTTTCCCTTAGCATAATGGAGAATATTATTAATTGTTTCTAGAACTTTTCCTTTAAATTGAAGTTTTAGGAGGAAATCTATTTTTCTATTGAAGTATAAAGGAATATTTTTTGTTTTTTGAACTTTTTCCTTGATGTAGGAGGGAATATTTCTTGTTCTTTGATCTTTTCCCTTGAACTGAAGTTCTAGGAGGAAATCTCCTTTTACCTTGGAGTAGGAGAGAGTATTAATTATTCTTAAACTTTTTCCTTGAATTGAAGTTTTAGAGGAAAATCTACTTTAAGCAAGAATATTTCTTATTCTTTAAACTTTTCCTATATTGAAGTCCTAGTGGGAAAAGAGAATTTTCCTTAGGCTAAAATAGATTTTGAGATTTTTGGAAGCATATACGATGATATATGAGATGATCATGAGCGCTCATGAAACAAGAATGAATATGGATTCTTATGAGATGTAAGATATAAATGTTTGAGCATGCGAACGCTCATTAGTGCAATGTATAAGTCTTTTGGAATTATGGAATAGTCTTTACATTTTGTGATTAATTGCTCGAGTACAGGAGTTGTACATTATCAGTTGGATTAATATTTTCAAGAGTTGAAATCATTCATATAGTCATATTGGCTAAAATGGACTGTTCCTCATGTACAAGCTATCAATCTAAATAAGCATTTAGATTAGTCGGGAGTATGACTCAAATGCACTTTAGCTTTTTCTCTTGGGAGCCAATATCATGGCATCATCTGCTGTGGAAGCCATCTGGAACTTCTTTTTGGATTTTCTTTAGGATCTTTTGAATTCTCTTCCGTAGGCATTCTTAGAACCTTCGTTCCTCACCACTATCAATTCCTCATGTACCTTTTTGAGTTTGTTCTTTGTGGGCTCCAACCCTTTCTTTTGGTGGGCCAATTTGCCTCTCCGCCCGTTTTTAGTTTTTCCTAGGCTACTTTTTTTGCTGTTGTTTATGGGTTGACACTTTGGCCTTTAATTTTTGGTTTTTTGTAGTTTTCACTTCCTCCTGGAATCAGCATCTAACATTATAAACTTTGCAAATAACTAAAGAGTAAATGTGGAAATGTAAAGGTTAGATGTGTAAAGATTATCATTAGTTGCATAATATGTAAGGAAAGTTAGATTAGTCCACGTTGGCGTAATACCCATTTGTTTATTCCCTATCAAGAGGTGAAATTTGGGTTTTCTTTAGCCCCACTCATTCATAAGTCAAAAAAAATTAGGAATGACATAAGAGAATTAAAAATAAAATGTGTTAATATGTTCGATGTGGAATCATAGTTGTTAGATTAGAACATAGAGTTATGTTTATCCACGTTGGCTTAATACCCTTTGTATATTTCCTCAAATAAGGTAAATACTTGAGTTTTCCTTAGCCTCACTGGTGGAAAACTAAAGAAGTACAATGAAATAAATAAAATGACAAAAATGAAAATAAGTCAATATAGCTGTTAGGGAATTATCATAATTAAAAAGAAAATGAATATAAAATAAAATAAAATATAAATGAGTCTTGGGTTTAGGTCTACAGAATATTTTGACCCTTTTTTACCATCTTGACTTTCTACTATTTGGTCAATATCTTATGTTGACCAAATGGGTTTTCATTTTTTCGCTCTTTATTTCCAGCAAATATAAAAATAGAGGAGAGACCTCCATTTTTTAGCTTGGATTTTTGGTTTTATTGCATTTTTAATCATGTTTGAGATTTAGGTCTCACACATAAACTCATTTTCAAAAAGTATATGCGAGTATTCACCTCTTTTTTGAACTATAAACAACCGAATCTAATCTAGAAAGATGATGGTAGAGTAGTGTTTGTGTGGGTTTTAGTGAGAGAAGAACAATTTTTTAGTAAGTTCCCAACAGACGGGGCCAATGAAGGTGCTGAAATTTTACCTTTACACGTATTTGTAGTTTGTGAAAAACTTGTCATGATCGTTTGCCTCGAATCTAGTGGAATAAGTACATGAAACTTGTCACTCGAACTTAGGTGATTGTGGTTGCAAAGCACATTCACAAGCAATTGATTAAGTTTTGGCTAAGAGACTAATTATAAAATATACTTTCATTTATACATTACTTACGTGTCTTTCTACCTTAATTTTATGCTAAATTATGTTTTAGTTTATTTATTTTAATTTTTTGTGTTTTGTTAATATGAGTATATTTTGGAATATCAAGCAAAAAGAGATTAAAGTGAAGTTTCCCCGAAACAAATGAAGGAAAAGAGCAGATCCATGAGTCGGTCGACGGTCACAAAGCAAAAATCAGTTGGATTCAGCATGGGGCTACATGTTAAAAGTAAGGAAAGATGAAGATTTTTGAGATATATAAAGAGTTTGAGGACTTATGAGAAATTTCTAATCATGTCATTATCCATCACTGTTCATGTGCAAAAAAGCAGGGATTAGTCGTTAGTCAATGCGCCAACTAGGGATGTCAAAACTCCGAGTCCGGTCTGGGTTTGGTACTGCCCGGGACCGGCCCGGATGAGCATAATATATGCCTGGACCTGGGTTTAAGCCTGAATTTTCCACATACGGGCCGAGTCAAGCTCGGCACCTCCCCGGCATAGGTTTTTGATCCGGGCTTCCCAACCCGTAAATTCAACTCCCAACAATGCAAATTTTATACAAATAATAAATAAAAATTGTTTCAATTTATTTTTTACTACCTAAATTCATCCAATTTCTAACCTAAATTAATTCAATCTATATCAAAATAATTTAAATTCAATAACACAATAATCACCAAATAAATTTCAATAACTCATCCAACATATCATAAGTTCGTAATTATGACTCGAATTACCAATATAACATATGAAAATCCCAAATGTTCAACAACTAACAAAATAGTTCATAAAATAGTTTCAAAATACTCCCATGTAAAATAAGTAAATAACAAGTTCATGCCATACTGCTCGATGCTTGTGGCCCATCATCATCATCTGAAATTACCTCCTCCCAAGCAAAAATCTCATCTTCTGGAACTCTACCTAACAACCAAAATAACACATTAAGATTCAATTACATTTTAAGCAAACAAATACTACTAAAATATAATTCAAATAACTTTATACCTCGAGAAGTAGAATCCCAAATCCAATTCTGAGCAGACATTAACGGTTCCAAAATGTCAGGAAGAAGTTTACTACTATGCAGACTCAAAAATCTACCCCCGGTACTAAAAGCTGACTCAGAGGCAACGGTGGATACAGGAATGGCTAAGATATCCTTAGTCAATTCAGCCAAAATAGGATATTGGCCTGTGTGCATCTTCCGAAAGGCCAAAATATCAGAGTTCGGAGTAGTATCCAAAAATTCATCATCTAAATACTTATCCAACTCCGACTTAGTCACCTTAGCACGCTTATTTTGGCTTCGAAATGTTTCAAACTCATCTACATCACAATACTTATTTGGATTCAAAGAAGATTCAGAACGAACAATTTCCGATCCAACATTCTGCCCACCACTCACAACCGTTGCCTTCAATTCATACTCTTTTCACTAAATCATGACAAAGCTCACATGCACGCTCAATATGCTCATTTGCTGTATCACCATATATCTTTAGGAAATAAAAATCAATCAACATCAGCTTATATCTTGGGTCAAGTACAACAGCCACAATTAATATCGGATGAATGTCATTCCAATATTTATCAAATTTGTCAGTCATTTTACCAGTCATAATCCTAATAGCAAGATTATTAGAGGTGCGCTACCCATTAATTGACAATTTGATTTTACATATCAACGGAAAGAACAAATTAACTGTAGGGTATTTTGTACCCGAAAACATCTCTGTTAACATGTAAAATGATTTCAAATGCTCCACCATTATGACTGCCAAATCCCACTCCTCATCACTTGGTAAGCTTTTATATTGAAGCCCACGCTGTTGCAACCGAGAAAAAACACTTCTATACATCAATGCTACTTCAAGCATGGCATAAGTAGAGTTCCAACGAGTAGAACAATCTAATTTCAATTTTTTTTTTACAATTAATTTGCAATTGTCTAGCAGCTAGCTCAAAAGTTTCAAATCTTTTCGGTGTTTGTGTCCAGTAACTCACACTCTCTCTAATCTTTCCAACCCCATTTTCTATAACTTTCAGCCCATCCTACACAACCAGGTTCAATATATGAGCAGTACATCTCATATGAAAAAATTTACCACTAGAAATTAAAGTGCTAGTATCAAACCTTAACAGCAATTTCTCCACCATCGCATCATTAGTGGTACAATTATCCAATGTCACTGAAGACAACTTTCTATCCACATTTCAATCCAACAGACATTGTACTAACTCATTAAAAAGGGCATCAGCAGTATGAGGGCTCGAAATATAGATAAACCTATCAAGGATTCAAGTGTTAGTATTAAATACACAAACTTAAAATACTATAACAATTTAAACTTGAAAAGAAATCTAATATAAATAATAAAAAATTTAAAAGTTAAATTAAGCAAGTGAAAAATTATAGACAAATTACCTTAAGATTCGACTATACAATTTTTAGGAATTGTCAATGAAATGGGCAGTCACAACCATATATCCCTTTTTATGATTACTAGTTGTCCATAAATCTATAGTAATGGCCACTCTACCATGATTTTTCTCCAATGAATGCAAAGTCTTAACCTTCTCGATTTGATATAACTTCAAGATCTCGCTCCTCAAAGCTCATTGGCTTAACCACAGGGTTCGCATGTGCCATCATTTCTCGAAAGCCTATCTATTCCACAAATCTAAGTGGAAGCTCATGCATTATGACCATTCTTGCTATCAAACTCCGTAAAACATTTTGATCAAAACTAGCATAGCTAAAGCCGCAAGTTCCATCCTTTCTTTTAATCACCTTGAGACTTCCTTGAAGTGCTTCATCTATTTTCGGTTGATGTTTCGTGAAACAAGATTCCACATGTTTATTCAAAGTCGAAGTTCCTTATTGGTATTTGGCTTTTAAAATTGCATTACAATGCATGCACTTTGCCTTTTGTTCTCCATTAATAATTATTTTTGTAAAGTGCTCCCAAGCATTAGAGACTTTCTTCCTCTTTCTGGTTTCTTGCTTTCTCTTCTTATCATTCGCGGTTGACACTGAAATTTCTTCAACCTTATTATCAGTGTTACCTTCGATATTATGGGATAAAACGGGAGCACTCGATGAATTGATTTCTAAATTATCTGACATTGCACTGCTCTGCTATTATAATAGCAAAGAAATTAAAGATGCTATCAGTTTCAGCAATTAGTATGTGGAAACAAACTTTTGCAAGTCAATCTCAGCATGTGCAAAACACTTGTGCAAGTTAATTTCTATACTTTTTTCTATAATTTTATTGTACCTATTACATATGCTTATTATTATAAAAAATCAGCTCATATTACTGTATTACATATGTTTATTCTGATAAAAAAAAAAACCAAAGTGCATGTAGGGCAAAACTGTGCAGTAAAACTATAATAATAAGCATAGCATAAGCATAGCACAAAGATATAGCCAAAGAAATCTACACAAAAATCTCATCCAAAAGAAATACATAGCATATATATATAATAATATAACACCGAATAACCATAATAATTTCATCATTTTTTTTAAATTAGCTCGCAAAACTATATACAAGGCAAAACTAAGAAGGAAAAAAATAAACACTTGCTGGCTGCTATTGAGGCTGGCTGGCCGTGACTGATGGCAGACAATGGCAGTTGAGAAAATGCCGATGGAGATGGTGGCTGAGATAGCAGCAGATTCGGCTGCACGAACGTCGATAATCATTGTGATAGCAGCACTGGAGATGGAGCAAAACCGCACGCAACTGTCAACTGAGGTCTGATAAGAGATGATGCTGACGGTGGCGATGGTGTGGCAGCCGACGGTAGCGCTGCTGCTTGTGCTTTTCAAATTGGGGATTGATTGGGATTTGGGAATTGAGAGAAATTGGGTGTTGGGTATCCGTATTTCTGTATTTGGGTTTTTAATTTTTCATTTAATTTTTTTTTATATTTATTAAGAAACTGGGTACGGGCTTGGTTCCGGGTTTTGGATGTCTTGGCCGTACCCGTGCTCGGTAACATCCGGGTCTTGAAATTTAATACCCAGACCTGATTTTTTATATATGCGATCTGGGTAAAACCCGGATTAAATTACCCGGGTTCGGTCCGAATCCGGTCTGGACGGGTTTTTTGACACCCTTAGCGCCAACTGCAGGGTCTTTCAAGCGATAAAACATTAAGCTGACTCGAAATACACCCTTTTATATCCTAAATACACCCGTTCCTACAATTAAACAATGAACCTCAGACTGATGTGGGGTGCAGGAAGAGTTATTGTGGGTGTTTATAGAATTACTCACAAAATGTTCTCGACTGAAACCAGTTAAAAGTCATTCAGACTGCGCAGCCCAATCCTGTCTTTCAAACAAAAATAATAGTAATAATAATAAATAAAAATACCAAACGACGTCGAATGCAATGTCTGAGTCTGATAGATGGAAATTTCCTTGTTCTCGTGAAACCACAGATTAGACTCACTGTGTTTCGTCACAATGGATTTTCCGATTCGCAGAATTTTCCATCTCCTTGTTTTTTCTTCTCTCCTTTGCTTCCAAATTAGGGTTTGTTATTTCTCTTTTTTGCTTTTGTATTATTTAATGTAAATATGAGTATTTGATCGTACGATTTTATAGTCTGTTTTGGTTCCAATTTTATCCAGGCTCAGGCTGAACCTTCCGGTTCAGTGTTCTTTATTGATAATCCAACGCATCAATTTATTCGCACTCCTTCACAAAACGATGTCCCTCAGGTTCTTTCGATATTGCCATATTACCTTGAAAAATTAATGAAATTTTGGTTGTTTAATTGATTATTTTGAGGCTAGGAAATTAATCGTTCACACTGTTAGGCAAGGTCTGGATTTGAATTTTGATATATTAATAAGTGAGCATTTAATTTGCATTCGTCAGATCGACTCTATGAGTGCTTTTTTTTTAAATTTAATTTGTCACTTATGGATATGTAATGAATCTATGAAGATTTCAAATTGATGATCTAAATAATTTGCCTTGCATTCTTGTTTTCTATACATTTAATGAATTAGATTCTGGAATAAAAGCAATGCATTTTAGTTTTGTTATTATTTGATATTAAAGTTTTATTGTTCTAGCTTTTATTGTTTAAATATGTTGTTGTCCTATGCCTTTTCACTTTCAGTCTTGTTCAATGTCACTTTCGGAAGTCGGCGCTGCTGTGTCAGTCTTGCTAGGTTTTGCACCACCTGCTTCACTTTCAGCTGATGGCTCATCTAAGGTCATCAAAATTCTACGCTGCTTTTTATCTTTATCATTTTAGCCTTTTGTTTTTTGTGTCTTGTCTAGTCGACGTTTGCGGTAAGAAAATTTTTTTTTGTTTTTCTCAGTTGAATGAGGTTCTCATGCCAAATCCGTTCAATAGACCTCGTGCTGTTTTCATGGTGGAAGTCAGAGGAGTTGGTGGTACTGACCATACTTTGAATAATGAATTTTCAACTTCTTTTCACCATTTTTAAGTAGTACTTGATGATGAATTGAATAATTTCTTTGCTCAGATCCTAAGCTCACGGATGACCTTGATAACACTCCGTTATTTGATGCCTATCACAGCAAGATTATTCCTGGTCCAAGAAAAGCTGATATTCAAATTCCAGGTAGCTTAGCCGTTGTAAACATGTGTATTTGCAGGTTTCTTATATGCATGTTGACCATTCATTGTATTAAGATTATTTTAGTGTGAACCTTGGTGAGGATTGTTGATTTTCTTTATCTTGTTGCAGATGAAGATGAAGTTTCAGTAGTGTTTTTGGATGAACTATCAGAAGATCGCACTGACAAGGAAATTCGCAATTTTGTTAGTCATGACTCAATCTCATCCTCTGCAATAGTTGCTTATATTAACCTTCCATATTTCCACAATCTATACATTTGTGACATCAGTTTCCTTTATCTATATAGGCATCTTGGTTGGGTGGATCATATGTTGCTGATACCTTGGAACCACTGAATGGAGAGTTGATCATCCCTGTGGCCAATGGCGACCATGTGAAACTTCATATGTCAAAGGTTCTATGCCATATTCAAAATTGTGTTTATCTATTAATGCACTTGCTGATATTACTTTATAATATTTAAGCTTGAATTAGAAGAGTAACATCTCAGTTGTTTGCAGAAAGCAGAAAAGGATTTTGCATTGAAGCTTCTGGTTCTGTCCCAGAATATCAAAAGGGCAATGGATGTACATGAACATTTAGCTCAGAGTATTCGAAGACCGGCTGAGTTAATGATGGGTAGTTTTGATGGCATTAAGGTGAAAGCACTTTCTCTTGGCCTTAGAAGTTAAATTGTACTGTGCTTTTTATTTGTTACAAATTATACTGAACAAGGAAATCCAAAAAAAAAAAAAATGGTAGTTGCTGACAGGGATCATGGATTGTTTCTGTGCATGCATATAAACATTTAAGTTTGGTTAAGTGATGCATGTGTACAAGGTTTGGTTGATTGTGCATAAACTAGCTTGATGTTTGTATTCATTACCATTTTATTGATGTTAGTATGCTTTACCATTTTCTTCTCTTTATATCTCTACAGGCTTTGCAAGAGCAGTATGGATTAGGTCAGCAAGGAATGAAGATACTACTTGCAACACTTTCCAGGATATTTGATTCCTTGCAAACAGCATATGAAGGTATGCTTTTGTTATTTACCGTGTAGTCTGCACGGCATGATAAAATCATTTTTAAAATGGCAGTCCTCCATAATGCCAATTTATTATGAAAGAGGAATAACGTCTTTTCCTGCCAGCCTACTAGCTTGTTGTGCAAAAATTGTACCTTAATTTTTGTCTCGCATAACTGCTGGAGCAATGGACCATCAGAATTTTTATTAGCTTTACGATGTGATCATGTTTCTTATCCGCATTATTATGAATTTTCATGCAAAATTATTTGCAAAAAAACCCTTGTCTACTACATTGGATTTAACGGTTTTAACCTGTTTTTATGGTTTGCATGATGACTTGAAAATTTTGGTATTTGAGTTCTAGCCTTCAATCTCAAGCATTTGCCATTTATAGGAGTTTTAATATACTGTTGTTTATGGAAAAAAATTAGCAGCATTATTGATCAAGTATTATGTCTTTTGATCTACTATAAATTATTGTTATTTATATATTTTAATTAGTTAATTAAATTTTCCATAATTGTGAATGTTTATTGTAATTGATGTTGGGCAGGTCAAATTGTTGGAGTTGTCTTCTTTAATGAGACACCATCTCCACAGTCAGAATCTGTGTTAAATTTGATGTATACTTCTAGGCCATCTCCACGAATGATGGCAGAAACAGAAGGCTCACACAATGCTACCTTGGCTGCTGCTGAAGTGTTATTGGTTAGACGGACTCTAGCTTGGCTAACAGGAATTATTCTTATTATTGCAACTCTCTTTGGGGTAAGACTCTATATTAACAAGGACCTAGGAGCTGTTTTGCATCTTAAAATAAATTCGATGTTGGTGCTAGGAAGATGTAATAATAAATATTTTTAACTGAATAGCTTTTTCAAATTCTATATATAAATATTCTTATAGAATAGAATATTGTCAAGTATGAATTCTGTACTAATAAGATATTACTTGTATATTTAAAAACTAGTCCTGCATCTGAGACGAGCTTTTAACACGCCATCGCAATTCCTACAGACTGCCTTCTAGGTCAACAACATGTCATTAATTCTGATTTTCTAATTCACAGATAGGAGTTGATGCTTGATTGATGCTACAAAGTATGGTGCCAATTGCAGTTTTTGTTACATTATCTTCTTATTTATTTATGTTTAGAAGAAATTCTGGCATATGTTTAGAGGGTTAATCGTGGCAGCTGCAATAATGTTAAAGTAATTTCCAATATTTGACTAACTTGAAATCTACAAAATGTGTTGTAACTTGCAATATTTAGTAATATTAATTAGTTTTGCATGATAGTTGATTCAACTAGGCTTTAGTTAAGAACAAAGTTTGTCGGTATGCTGCAGAAATACATGTGTCTCATATTTAACTAATTTCATTATAGTTCCAATACTTGGGACCTTGATTATTTTTGTCTTTCCAAAAAATATTTGTTCTTGTATACAACATGATAAATTATTCCTGTACAAGTAAGTCACTTCTGAAAGGAAAGCCTGGCGAAAGAATATAACAGAGAGTAACATTAGTGTCTCGACTTTTGACACAGTGATATCCCATTTGAAAAGCAAATTAGCATGAACAATTATCACATGACTTCAATTTAGGTCATAGGACTTGTTGAGAGATGGGGCTCATCAGTCACACCATATGTAGAAACTATAAAGGTTTATTAGGAACTCATCAGATCTCTAGAGTTGTGATTGACACCTGGTTGCTGCAACACAGATGATGATGTTGATATATACAGGCTTTTTACACTCTTGATTAGAATTCTTTTACATAGATTGATGCATTAATTGTTTATCGCTGTGGCGGGCTATATAAGTTTGGTTTCTTGCTTTGTCGTTGTAGATTTACTTCCTTCTCAACATGCCACTTACAAGGGACACTCTTCTGTACTCGAACGTCAAGCTCGACTAAGTTGAAGAAAGCAACCTAATATATCTTTCAGCTTTGAGAAGCTGCTCAGGACAGTATTGAACCCGTTTACTTGTGGGTTTATCTGTAGATGTCTTGTTATTAGTGATGCTCTTTTTACATTGTTAGGAAGCCAATTCCTTGAACAGCATTCGCTCACTAGTCGCATGCTCTCTTTTAGTTGTTAGTGGCTGCATCGAGGGGCATTGGCTTATAAAGAATCACTGGTCATCTCTTTATATAACAATTGTAGGGTTGAGAGAAGTGTAATTTGTGATAAAGTTATGATGTATTTTGGGTGATTATGCTTATGATGTTTATTGAGTTAATGAATGGTTTTGAAAACATTTGTGTATTCAATAATCAGATTCAGAATAATTGAAAAGCCAAGATTCCCGCTTATAAACTTTCTTAATCTTTGTCAACAATTTTTCGGATTTGATACAGGCGTAAGGAGTTTACACCTTAAAATGTTTTATGGCAACTTCGTAAAAGGAAGGTTTTATGTAAACTTCTACTTCTTAGAAAATGAGTTTTATTCCTAGGATTGGTAAATATACTTGATATTAGATTATTAAACTTAAAATTTCACCCATGTTAGGCCTCATTGTTTTTAAGAAGAGATTGTACTGAGTCAACTGATTGGCTCCCACGAACACACACATATTTGGTATTTAATTTTAATACTCAAAAACAATTATTTTATGAATTTTGTAAATACGATCTAAAAATAAAAAAATAATAATAATAATAAATTGTATTGTGTTAAGAGCTATGTTGAAGATTTTTTTCAATATCGTAAAAAACGTCGTCCTGCAAAACCCAAACCGCTGCCCTTTTTAACAGAAAGCAAATCTTAACTGATGTACTGCACAGTCTGGGACTCTGCGTTGCTGCAGCATGAAAGTTCATGCTTTCCAAGCCACTAGTGAAAAATTGCATGCCTTTTCCTCTCATTTATCATGCTTATAAATAGCCCGTTGCTGTATGAATAATTCAAGAAAAAGGTTCAGAGAAACCTCTTCGTTTGCATTTCTTTATTAGTTGCATGTAAGAATTGGATGGAACTAAACAGATCAATTAGTAAATAGTAAGATCAAAATAATTTTTTTCTGTTTAGTTTCCTCCAATATCTTATCTCCAACGCAAAAATAAAGTTCTAAGTAATTGGAGGACATAAAAGAGACATGTCCATCAAAACATTCTGTTTATTCGTTTCTCCAATATCTTGCCTCTAGCTTTTAACCTTGAAACGCGAGTGCTGTATCGAAGTACTAATTTATAAGTTGTATGTAAGAATTAGAGGCGGCTAAACAAATTCGTAGATTGAAATTACATTCTGTTTAGTTTCCTCTAATATCTTATCTCCAACTTCTAAACTACAACACAATTTTTTTTTTCAATTTGTTTTATTTTTATTTTACTTTTAATTTTTTTCAGTCTGAATGAAGAGGCAGATATAAAATTGACCTGAACCTGTAAGTAATCCAAGTACAGTTCTCAAATGGAGGTACATTTCCTTTTCCATGATGTGGACCTCTTTCATAGAAGAGCAAATTTATGTATTCGTTGATATTTTTAAAACTTACAAGGACCTAGTTAATAATAATCCATAAATATCATCGGCATATTAGCTTCGATGCACAATGTTCTGTCCTAATTACTGGAAATATAAACAAGTAAACAAATCTTTCTTGTTAGATGTTCGTTACCACAGCTAATTAAATTTTAATAAATAGAGGGTGTTTTGAAATTACAATCCTGAAGGATTTAAGATGAAATTATAAGGGCTTGAAAATTTTTAACCTTCGGTTGTGGATAATGCAAGAGTTAGGTGAGAGTATACCTGATTTTTTTAAGTTACGTTTTATTTTTGTCATTAGTGTAAAGAAGAAAAAGGACTATAACTTTCACTTTATCCTTATCTGCTCTTAACTTATGAGAAAAAAAAAATTAACAATCTCAAAATTTTTGGACTAAAAATAATTAACTTATGATGTGTTTATTAAACAAGAATTGAAATGGGTTGGATCTGAATGAGCTAGAGTTGGAATGAATAATTAAAATCAGAATAACTTGTTTACTTGAATTTTAGGAATCAAAATCCAAATAAGTTATATTACCATTTATGTGTTTATTTTGTCTTAAAATCGAAATCAGAATGTGTTAAATTAT
Organism: Murraya paniculata; assembly: GCA_030449075.1. NCBI lineage: Eukaryota > Viridiplantae > Streptophyta > Magnoliopsida > Sapindales > Rutaceae > Murraya > Murraya paniculata. Next base: position 889,860 of record JAEVFN010000011.1, on the reverse strand, counting down.
TTCAAATTACTACTATAAAGTTCTAAATTAATTATTGTCATAATTATTATTTTTTATTTTAATTATTGTAATTATTATTTTTCAAAATTTATTAATAATAATAATTGTTAATTATTATTGTTATATATTAATTAATTATAATACTTTTATCATTAATAATAATAATAATAATAATAATAATAATAACAATAATAAATTTAAAAAATAACAATAATAATAATCAAAACAATAATCATCATCACATCAACGGCAACAACAAATTGGGCTTGGTGGCGGCATCATCATCAACAATGTCGACACCATCATCAACATCATGAAGACGAACGATGAAGATTGCGGCGATGAAGAAGATGACAAAGATTAATGATGACGACGATGAAGACCAGTGACGACGGCGACGGCAACAGCAGTGGTGATGGAGGCCAGTAGCTAGTTGCGATTGAGGCTCAAGAGCTTGAAATGAAAGCTTGCTGGCTTATTTATTTATTTTTTAATTAATTGAGTGTAATTTCAAAATTTTCAAATTTTATTGGGGCAAATTTAGTATTATAAAAAATGAAAAATTGATTCCCAACCCTACTTAAAAATCAATAAACCCATTCTTCATTCCCAATATGATGTAGATTTTCCGATTTTGATTTCCACCTCTGTTATAAAAAATAAACACCGTCAATAATTTTAATTTCATATTTCAATTCTTTAATTTAAGAAATAAACACACCATTAAATTTTTAATATGAACAACCAAATATAATTCTAAATAAAATTAAAATTTTTATCTTAAAAATTAGTCTTGTCCTGCCTTTATCCCAGCAGGCAGCCAGCAGATGCAGCCTTGGAGTAGGCGCCCGCAGTATAGTGGACCTCTTCACAGAATAGGCTAAATTGTTGGATCTTATTGATATTTTTCAAAATTACAAAGACCTAATAATAAAATAAAAATAGTTCTAAAATATCTGCGGCGGGTTAGCTTCCCGCCGCATGGAACAGAATCTTGTGGTTCAAACATTTAACCCAAATTATCTTCTTCCTCTTTCCCCTTCTTCTTCTTTTTCTTCTTTTTAATCATCATCTTTAGTTTCTGCACTTTCCTCCCTCAAATCTCGATTCACCGACATGTCGTCTTCTCATGTCCCTCTCTTTCTTAATCCTCCTCTTCTTTCATTTCATCTTCATCGTACGACATGCAGTCCTCCTCTTGTCATCTCATTTTCTCGAGCCTCCAAATTCCCTATCCGCGCCACTTCTTCGAGCTCCGATCACGAAGAAATCCGGTGGCTCCGCGAGGAACAGCGCTGGCTACGCGAAGAACAGCGCTGGCTCCGCGAGGAACAGCGGTGGATCCGCGAGCGCGAGTCGCTGCTCCGCGAGATTTCGGACCTTAAATTGCAAGTTAAAGCTCTAGAGAAACGCAATTTAAGTGATAGAGTCCCCGATTCTGTTTCCGATACCATATCAAACATTGCCGGCTTGTTACAGGTGATTATTGTAATCTGGTTAAAGTATTTGATTTATTTTAAAAGACATACTCTGAAAAATGCTGTATTTTTTTAAATATAGTTAAGTTGGTAATTGAATGATTCTGGAAATAAAAAATTTCTAATTCAATTACAATTTCTCATTTTTATTTTAGGAAAAATATCTTTTTGGAATCAATTTTGCAAAATTAAATTGATGCCTAGGATTAGTGATCTGAGTGTGATATTAGTTTAAGTGAAGGTATGAATGTTTTTTATTGAAGCAGGTGTTGAAGGAGAAGAATATGATTGCAGAGAGAGTGACAGTAGCCGAGGAGGAAAATTTTGAAGAAGAGGAACAACAAAGGGAAGTGATTAAGGTTTTGGAAGGAGAGAAAAAGAAGATTAAGGCATTGAGGGTAGGCAGTGAAGGAGAGGATGTGAAAGCAATGCAGGTGTGCTTAGCATCTTTAGAAAGGCGAGTTTTTGTTTAATTATTTTTTTGTCTTAGAATCGTGTAGAGTGTATGTTTAATTGTATTGACACAGACATAGAATTTACTAGGATATAGTGAGGTATTTGGGTTGCAGGGTTTCACTTTGTTTAATTCTGGTGCAAGGAATTAGCACAATTCTTTGATGAAATAATTAATTATCCTTAAAAGTGGATACTCTGCTGCCTGGCATTCACAACATGTCTGATATCATACTGAGCAAAGCTGAAGGATCAACATATGTTATTTTGGATTGAAAGGCATTTTAACGGGTTAAAATATCCAAATTAGGGGAGTGGATTAGTATGGAGGAATTTTATCAATGGTACTTTAATTACAAGGTAGCTGGACAGAGAGTGAAGACTGAGATGAGTGAACTTATTGCATGCTTGAGATCAACATTTCAAAATCCTATAATGTAAGGGCTTCTTAGGCTCTAAAGTCTGGACATTTATATGTATGATTCAGCATCAAAAGCATTGATGATGATATTTGAGGGAAATTGTATTAAATTTCTGGGAACAAGGCTGACAAATTAAATGCCATTTTGATGTAAATTGAACTTTTGTCTATAGAAATCTATGTCAACATTCCTTGATTATCACATATGTTGCTTTCATACTAATTTTAATTTAATTTTGATGCGAAGCTTCCTGGATCGAGGTGAAATATTGAAAGTTTGTGTTACACTGCTTCTAATATTTTCAAGTGTTTTCATTTAATATATGTTCCTGATCATCTGTATTAGGTTTTTTACTGTAGGCAATTGTAAATGTATTTCCGTGTATATATATTGGGTGTAAATTTGATACCAAATTCAGGTTATTTGGTTTAAAGTCTTTCCTATTCTCTTTTTCTTCTTCCTTTTGTTTTTGTTAATTAGTAATTATATTAATGATTTTGAAAGTGGATGTGTCATAGGTTTTGATTTGCTCCATGGTGTGACCGTGACAGGAAGAATTGCTAAAGTTGGGATTTTTCTCAGGTGAGGAGGACATGGAGTATTCTAGCTTTTCAACTGGAACTGAACGTGCTGTGAAGACTTGGCAAGTAAGTTGTAAATTTTTCTAAAGGTTACATCGCATGGCTCATACAAAATCCTCAAAATTACCATAAATTCAATAACATTCCCAATAGACTGCGATTTATGTGGAATTATTACTTATTAGATCATGTTTGGTTAATAGGCGACAATAGGTGTCACTGAAGATGGAATAATGACTTCAGAACTCCTTGAAAGGTTATATATGGAGCATCGAGTTGAGGATACTGACACAAACACGAGTCCTGATCAGAAACGAATCATTCAGACTATTCCACCAAAGGTAAGGCTAAATTACATTGTTTCCGGCATCCTAGCGATTATGACTTTTGTGTGTTTTTGTAGGATCATTTGCTCGTCTGGTTGGTGAATTCGCCTTTTAATTGCATCGAGGCTGCTAATATATAGCAGCTTCAATGTGGTTTGTGTTCTTTTAGCTAATATGCCAATCAGGCCATTCCCTTTTAATTTATGGATTCATGTACGCACAGATATGCTCTTGAGTCTGCTAATTTGGTGCAACAGAAAATATCCCTTCCAAGCAATAGAGCCCCATCTTGAGGGAGGGATTGTGTTGCTTATTTCTGTTTATCATTTTATCTATGTATATCTGGTTAAATTTTGAAATGGCATATACCTACCATAGGGGACAGTATCTTCAAAATAGAACATGTAAATCTGATTCATCCAGGGGATTGAAAACCTTTAGTTCACTGACAACGGTGTAAGAAGTTGGCTCATATTCGCATCTTAAGCTGTCTCAGAATTTCACTTTGCTCATATTCGCATCTTAAGCTGTCTCAGAATTTCACTTAGATATTAGGATTGAGAAGCTCAACTTCAATCACAATGCTATTTTCTAATCTACCCAAAGAAATTAGATAGAAATGTGTTGGTGCGAAACATTATTTATCTTACTTACATGGTTGAAGTTGAGAAACCCAACTTGGATTTTATGTTTCATTGACCACCCCTGAGATTCTCTAAATATGGGCAGACCATGTTAAAATTCGTCCTGCAATTTTGAAAATTGTCATAAATCTCCATTTGATCCCTCTAATATTATAATTTATCAGAATCCTGCCCTAGGGCTGAAGGGCTCTGCCTATTTCTAAGTCGTTGTCCTGGCTGATAATTAAGCCAAAACTTAGGGGAGAATAATGAAATTTGCCTTTGATTTTAACATGCATTCTGGAAAGCGGGGAATTGGAAATCCGAATGCATTTCTTTGTGAATTTATATTCTCATGGTTTGTGTTGATTAATTTTGTTGTGGATGTTAAGTGCACAATTGGTACAACCAGCTGTAGATATTAGCTAATTCTGATTATTCATTAATAGTTGTCTTCCTTCTCTTAGTTGCCCTATATAGTTAGCTGATGGCCTGATAAACATGCATATAAAGTAACTGAAAATTGCCTTACAAATTTTGAGATTTCCTGAACAAACTTGAGTTCCTTAAGTTTTAATGTCTTTTCAGGAAGGCACAAATGGATCTCCAGTTGCTTCTATTACTGAAATCTCAGAAATTCAGCAGACAGTTGTGAAAGAAGAAGGTTCGACAGAAGTTGATTTATCTGAAAAGCGAGTTTTTCTACTTGGGGAGAATCGTTGGGAAAAACCCTCTAGACTTGCTGGCAGGGCTAATCAAGATGCTGGAAGCAAAGCGAAGAAAGCTACAACCCAGTGTCTTACTTGTCGTGGGGAGGGCCGTTTGATGTGCCTAGGTACTTTCGTCGCTGCTCAGATTGAATCTCCATTTTGAATAAATAAATTTTGTTTTGGAAATGAAAGGAGTATAGATTAGATACTGTCTTAGAAGAATCACAGCTTTCGTCAAAACTAATTCAAATCTTGAAACTATTGGAGAACGGAATAAGAATCTTGCTTTTGGATTTCTTATATTACAGAAACCTCTAACTACATCAAGTATTTTACAAGTTTCATAATCAATGGAAGTGTTCATATCACTTTTTGAAGCAGTTTAAGTGATGTTTAGTTTTTCAGTGCAATAAAATTTTGTTGGTTATATTGGTCATTATTCTGTCCGACAGAATCAACCATGACCGGGCATGTCCCGAAGGTCAAGGTTATTTAATTTACCAAATGACTCTGTGCATGTAATCCAACTTGCCCGTAAACTTTTTTTAAAAAGTACTTTTTTATTCTTTTCCCAACAGAATGTGATGGAACGGGTGAGCCTAACATTGAACCACAGGTAAAAGGATTTTCTCTCAATTTTTTTGTATGTTTCATTACTGTGATTATTGTTCGTCTACAGTTGGCTCATATGAGCCAGTTCTGTGATGCAGTTTCTAGAATGGGTAGATGAGGGAATGAAATGTCCTTATTGCGAGGGCCTTGGATATACAATTTGCGACGTTTGTGAAGGTAAAGCTGTGGTTTAGGTATGAAATTCTCTAATTTTTGCCCTAGTGTACATAGTTACATTTTTAATGCATGTAATATCATTTTTAATATCGTTTTTGAACAAGTTTATCATAGGCAATGATACATAATATAAAGATAGCAATGATGATATCTAAGCTGTGTACAAGTGCTTAAATAATTTCCAGGCGGCGAAGAGATGGGAGTTCAAATTCAATGTTGCAGCTATCAGAATTCAAATCTTGCAATTATGCATCACTATTCTACCAAGTGCTCTGTAAATATTATAATCAAATTTGGATTGAACATTGCCTATCAACCTTCAATTTTTATCTCATTAGGTTTCAAAGCTAACCTTACAGTATTATAAGTTTCATAATGAGTTATATTTGTCGACATCCACCCTAGTATGTTCAGTTTCACCTTATTATAACTAGGGATACACACACAAAACAATCAGCAATATCTACCATCTGCTTTGCTTATGACAATGCCGCAGTCCCCCACCGTCCTTCCTCCGTGTAATTTCACTCGCCATTCGAATAATCTCATTAACGGCAGCTAAAATTAAATGATAATTCAGGCTCTCCTATTCAGAAACAAATAAATAACGTTCATCAGGTTCTAGATATTGAACCAATTTTTAAAGTAGCCACGAGATGATGAGCATCGAAGCTGCAATATCACAACATCAACAGCAGGAAAAAGCGGCACAACGAGAGAGAATAAGCATAGTTATGTGAACTCCTATATGAAGAGTTTTAAGGCTTTTCTTCAACCAATTTAGCATCATCTGGATGGTGTGGTTCAACTAGTTTGGGATTCGCGTATTCCCAACTGCGATGGGATCTTAAGAAGAGACTTCCTGGAGTCAGATGTTACAAATACAATCTCTGAAGACATTGGCAATGAGTGAAATCAACTGTGTTCTTCTCTTCAGTCTGAGATGACAAAAGCAACTCAAATAAAAAATTCTTGTGAACAATGAACAGTCGAAGAGGTTTCAACGGATAAAATATCCATTCGCACTTCACAGCAACAAATCACAAAGTCATGAAAACGATCATAGAGTGATGAACCTAGTTGATGGAATCTTGAAATAGGGAGACCTTATGTGATGGTTCCATCAAAGGATTGGAACTTGGGTGAAAAATTAAAAAGAAGAACAAAGAATATAAACAATTTGGAATCCTTTAACCATCGAAGGATAAACCCAAATGAAATAAAACTGAATAAATAATGCTACATGCTCATCAGTGTGACTTGTGGAATTCAGGAAAGACCAAACTTGACTCCTGGCATTTAGTAGAATGATCATAAGAATCCAAAGGACGCTATAGATATTATTCAAATAAAAAGATATGAAGATAAGGAATAAAATCACATTGTTGTTTGCACTATCAGAATGAAAACCATTGTAAAATATTTTCTAAGATGAAACTTTTATTTAGGTGAAGATAAAAACCAGAAAACCGGGCTACTTCTGCCATACCAGCTTCCCCCACCCCCCCAACCCCGTTCTTTTTCCTGTGGTAGGTAAATGCAAAATACCTATATTCAAGCAAATGATGGTCCAACATAAATCTCAAACCCCCTTCTCTCTGATATTTGATTGAACGTTACAGATTTGTCTTTGGTTTGCTGCTAGCAGCAGCAACACGTCTTGTCACAGACCGCATGGTCACGAATTCCTCAGCAGAGGAAGGATGTATTCCCACCTGTAGAGCCATCATTAATTACTTCATCAGTAACACAGCTGCCAATAATAGTACTAAAAGTCCAAAAAATGTTGGAGTCAAATGGACTAGTCATCAGTCAAACGCGACAACTTAAAACCAAAAATTTATCACAAACTGGGTTCATTCCATTAGTTTGGGGAACTTCATCCATAGTCTTCCTCAAAATGCTGACATGCTCATGTAGTTAACTCATGCACAATATTTTAGAAGTTACTCTATAGGTAACAACATTTTGAGAGAGACTGCATTTCAAAGACACCACTATTTGAATTCCCCATACCATTACTTCAAATGTAACCAGTCAAATCATGTCAAAGGTCAATTCAAAGAACAAATGAGATGTTTAGAGCCTATCAAGGAGGATAATATGCATTATTGGAAGCAATGCAAACATATAAATAAAAAACTCAAGCATACCGTGCTGTCAAATTGTGTCTTCGTAGCTCCACATTTCAGTGCAACAGCAATACCCTGTGAACAGAAACCCCCAATTTGATATCATGATAAAAAATTTAACAACAGATCTTAGACATGAAGATCCTAACAAGCCTCCAAGCCTAAACCCTGGGCAGTTTACCTTGCTTCAGGAACTATATTAGATATAATCCAAATTGTTATACGTTTATCTGCAGACATTCATGGATTTGTCAAAAATATCATTTTAATGGCCTCGTCATATGGCCAGATGTACATTGTTTTGGTGTCATGCCATATCAAAAGAATTTTAAACAAACATAATACCGTACCAATTCATCCGGCATATTTAGCAATTTATATATAATCTATTGTATGGAGATTATCTATTTCCGCAGACTAGAAATAGATCAACTGCCATGTGAGAGAGTGAAAATTGAATTAATCTATGATATTGAAAATTCACTGTAGAACAGGGGTAAGAAAAGCTAGCCTATTTATATTATATATACTTCCATTCTGAACTCATCCAGCTTGTAGATCCCCCTCTAATTGTCATGAATATTTACAACAATAATCCCATTAAAGGAAAGAAAGTTAAACGTGGTAGGGTTACCCTCTAATAAAACATTTTTTTAGCCAGAATTATGTCGTCGAGTCACAAAATTTCATTAGATCTGCTTATTCAAAGGTTTGAACTTTACCACACCAGCGCTTATTGACAAATGACAAACATGTTGAGAGTAATTTCAAAACTATTCTGACAATGTCCACCAAAATCACTACCATCCTCTTAAACTTCTACGCAAGTACTAATCATTCGTTCTCCATCAAATTACATAACTAAAACTACCCTTTTATTTATTACAAGATGACTGTTTATTCTAATTAACTACCAAAGTGAATCTCATCTCACTATTTAGGGTATTTTTGGAAGCTCAAAATGGGAATTTATGACCAAGCAATCAACTGAACCAAGTCAAAAGCACAATCATACCTGCATTATCTCAGCTGCATCTGGCCCACACATTGATGCTCCAAGAACTTTATCTGTCTCAGCATCCACCACTAGCTTCATTACTATCTTCTCTTGCCGTCTAATAGCAAAACATACAAAAATTAACTTTAGATAGTTAAAGACCAAACATTAATACATAATAACTGCACACAGGACTATCTTGCATTCTACAAAAAAATAAGTAAAAGGTTAAAATCAATTAAAATAATAACACTAGTAAATAGAATTCGTAGGGATAGAAACACATAAGTTTCCTCAATTTTCTTGCTGACAACAAATTTATTAAATATAAACACACATAAGTTTCATCAATTTCCTTGCTGACAACCAATTTATTAAATAAGCCAAAAGAATAAGGGCAACCCCAGTAGTCCTCAACCTGTTGTCTTAATTGTTCACATTGTTGGAAAGTACCACGTTGGGAACTGTAGAAATAACAGCTATTAACTAGCCACAATTAGTAAACAGCTGTTAATTTAGCTATTATTAGTGGTTAAGTGCAGTAGATAGTGGTTAGATTAATTAATAATAGTTGGGTCTCAGTAGTTAAGTTAATCTCTCTCTCTCTCTCTCTCTCTCTCTCTCTCTCTCTCTCTCTCTCTATATATATATATATATATATATATATATATTCATGTAATTACTGCAGTATCAGAAAAGACTAAAGTCTTTTCTCTTCATAGTATCAGAGCTTTAGCTTTTTCTGCCTAGTGTTATTCACATCCTTCATAGCCATTTTCTTCTTTGGCCTTAATTGCCACTTTCTCCTTGGGCTTCATTGCCAACTTATTCTTCCTGAAATCATGTCAGAAAAGACTAAAGCTGCACCTCTTTCACCCTATCCATGCTGAGAACCCCACCCTCCAGATTACCACCTCCAAACTTGGTGGAATGAACTTAATGGAGTGGTCTCAGTCGGTGAAAATCTCCCTGAAAAGAAAAGGGAAGTTTAAGTATGTGAGTCACGTACCACCGGATGTGAAGGATCCTAAATTTGAGACATGGGATACAGAGGATTACATGATAATGCCTTGGTCACTTAACTCTATGGAACCCCGAATCAAGAAAACCTATATACTGGGATACTGTGAACAAAACATATTCCAAAGTCGGTTTTGTTACACAGATACTTCAAATTAAGAGACAGATTTATATCACAAAGCAGGGGCCCATGAATGTCACTGCCTACTACAACACACTCAAAGGGTTGTTAACTGAATTGGATTTGTACCAGAATGTGGAGCTGCAATGTTCTGAAGATGCAAAGACAATCAGAGATCTTATGGAAAGAGAACGTGTCAATACAGTTTCTATTAGGACTTAATTCAATGTATAAGCAAGCAAGGGACCAAGTCCTCGCGACAAATCCTCTACCTGATCTTGATGGAGCATTCGCTATCATTAGAGGAGAAGAGAGCAACAAAGAACTGGTGGGCACTAAAACCATAGAGGGGGGAGATGCAACTACCGAAAATTCTGCTCTTGTTGTGACAAAGTCTACTAATAACAAAAAATCTCAAGAAAAGGACAAGCTTTGGTGTGGCTACTGCAATAAACAGAGGCATACACGGGCCACATGTTGGAAGCTACATGGGAAGCCACAAAATCAGAAGCAACTTGGCAACCGAGGAGGATTTCAACCTAACCGGACAGGCCAAGCAAATCAAGCCTCAACTGTTGATGGAAACAACGGCCAAGGACTAGAGGGATTTAACTGGCAAGATTTTGAAAAGCTCCAACAATTGTTGAACCAACTTGACAGCACCAGCACCAACCCTGAACCCACCATTACAGGTTCTTGTTCCATGGCTTCCTCAGGAATAAAAGCCTCCTCAATGCCCTTAAAACCTAATTCTTGCAGCTGGATCATTGATTCAGGTGCTTCTAATCATATGACAAGCATGTCTAATATCTTTTCTAGCTTCAGGTGCTTCTAATCATATGACAAGCATGTCTAATATCTTTTCTAGCTATTTACCATGTTCAGGTAGACAAAAAATTAAAGTAGCCGATGGGACTTTTTCCTTGGTTGCCGGTCAAGGGACTGTCAAAATCTCAGACACCATAACCTTACAATCTGTTCTTCATGTTCCAAACTTGGATTATAATTTGTTGTCTATTGGAAAACTCACAAAAGACCTAAACTGTTCAGTTCAATTTATTCCATCCAGTTGTTGTTTTTAGGACCGATCAGAGAAGATGATTGGGGCTGGTAAACTGAGAGATGGACTCTACTACTTGGATACTGATTGGAGGAGTGGTGAAGAAAAGCCTCAATGTCTAGTTTCTCAACAAGACAATTTTGACCAGAGTTATCTTTGGCGTAACCATTTAGGGCACCCACCTTTTACCCTATGAAAGAAATTGTTTCCAAAGTTATTTTAGAAAATAGATGTTAGCAATTTACATTGTGAATCTTGTATGTTTGCTAAACATCATCGCTCTATTTTTCCAGTAAAAGGAAATCAGATTTCTACACCATTTAGTCTAATTCATTCTGATGTATGGGGCCAATCCCGTATTACCAATATTTCTGGCTCTAGATGGTTTGTCACCTTTATTGATGATTGTACCAGGATCACATGGGTCTATCTTATGAAAAATAAGTTAAGAGGTTTCTTCTATTTTTTCTTTATTCCATAAGTTTATCAAGAATCAGTTTGGGGTCCATATCCAGACTTTGAGATCTGACAATGGAAAAGAATACTTTAACCAGGAACTCAAGGCATACCTATCAAATGCGGGCATTTTACATCAGCCAACTTGCATTGATACACCTCAACAAAATGGTATTGCCGAAAGAAAGAATAGACATCTTTTTGAAGTTGCTCGATCTCTTTTGTTCCAAAGCAGAGTACCGAAATGCTATTGGGGGGATGCCATCCTTACTGCCACGTATCTAGTCAACAGAATGCCAACCAGCGTTCTTGATAATCGAAGTCCTGTGAAGAAACTCATGACTTTGTTTCCAAACTTTCAGGGGATTGGATCTCTACCACCCAAGGTATTTGGATGTGTTTTATATGCTCTTGTTCAACCACACTTAAGGAGTAAACTTGATCCTAGATCTGTGAAGTGTGTTTTCCTAGGCTACTCTCCAACAAAAAACGGGTACAAATGTTATCATCCTCTTACAAAGAAGACATATGTTACTATGGATGTGACCTTTGTGGAAAATCATTATTACTTTAAGACCTATCTTCAGGGGAGAGTGACTTAACAAAGGAAGAAGATAGGTGGGACTGGGATGTGGAGAACAGTGTGCAGCCAAATAACAAACCAAATATGGAGTCAGCTATTGAGAAATCAGAAGTAACAGTCACTGAGAAGCCTCCAAATGTGGAGTCAGCCACTGAGGAATCGGAAGTAACAACCACTAAAGATTCTACTACAAAGGACCCTCCTTCAGCCCTTCAACCTGAGACTACAATTCAACTTGACAGCCACCATTCCAACCAATCAGAGTGTACTAATACACCTAAAAGATCCTCTCAACTGACAACAAATGCAGAGACAGATATTGAGGCTCTAAAAACACACACTCTAAGAACGTATTCCAGGAGGAAAAGGACCGTCACCGATTCCCATGCTCCAATCATTAACCTTGAATCAGGTAATGAAAATAATGATTCAATTCTCATCCCTAATTCTTTTCCTCAAGATGATGTTGATTTACCTATTGCTTTAAGAAAAGGGTTCGGAGTTGTACCCAACACCCTATGTCTCATTTTGTGTCTTTGTAGAACCTTTCTCCTCAATATAATGCTTTTCTTACATCTATATTGTCCCAAAGAGTTCCTACATCAGTTCAAGAGGCATTAACCTCAAATCTATGGAAAGAGGCAATGAACGATGAATTAAAAGCCTTGGAGACAAACCAGACATAGCAGATTGTGGACTTGCCCAAAGATAAGAAGATTGTTGGCTGCAAGTGGATCTACACCATAAATACAAGGCTGGTGGGTCATTGGATAGATATAAAGCAAGACTAGTTGCGAAAGGATACACGCAGACCTATGGAATGGACTATTATGAGACATTTGCACCTGTGGCACAGATTAACACAATCCGAATTCTCTTGTCCTTGGCAGCAATGAAAGAATGGCCGTTGTACCAACTAGATGTGAAGAATGCATTTCTCCTTGGAGACTTGGAAGAGGAAGTCTATATGGATATTCCACCAGGATACCAAGAGGACTTGAGAGGGAACAATGTGTGCAAATTGAAAAGGTCCCTTTATGGTTTGAAGCAATCACCACAAGGAGCATGTTTTGGAAGGTTTACTAGAGCTATGAGAAATTGGGGCTACTTCCAAAGACAAGGTGATCACACTCTTTTCATTAAGAATTCAATAAAGAGGGGAATTACAACTTTGATTGTGTACGTAGATGATATTGTTGTGACTGGTGATGATTATGATGAAATTGCTTGTTTGAAAGCTCATCTAGCAAAAGAATTTGAAATTAAGGATCTCGGAAGCTTGAGATATTTCTTGGGAACTGAGGTAGTTAGGTCACGACATGGAATCTACATTTCTCAACAGAAATATACCAAAGATCTATAACAAAAAGTCGGATTGGCTGGCTGCCGACCAATTGATACTCCAATTGAAGCCAGTCATCGACTTGGAGAACTAATCGAGGAAGAAGAACCTGTGGACAGAGGAGAATATCAGAGAATGGTGGGCAAACTTATCTACCTAGCTCACACAAGGCCAGACGTTGCCTATGCCGTGAGTGTAGTTAGTCAGTTTATGCATTCTCCTTTAAAGTCTCACCTTGAAGCTGTCTATAGGATTTTGAGGTACTTGAAGGGATCACCAGGTAAAGGTCTTCTATTTCAAAAGGGAGAAGTTCTTAGACTAGAAGCTTACATAGACGCAGATTGGGCTGGTTCTAAGACAGACCGAAGGTCAACTACAGGGTATTGTACGTTCATCAGAGGAAACCTAGTTACTTGGAGAAGCAAGAAACAACCTGTGGTGGCTCGCTCTAGTGCAGAGGCAGAGTTTCGCGACATGGCGCCCGGTATATGTGAGCTATTATGGTTAAGGATAATTCTATCTGACTTGAAGGTCAAGATAGAAAGTCCGATGATGCTTTATTGTGACAACAAGGCTACAATAAGTATTGCTCACAACCCTGTTCAACACGACCGGACTAAGCATGTTGAAATTGATAGACACTTCATCAATGAAAAACTTGACTCAAAGCAGATTTGTATTCCATATGTTTCTTCCAAGAGTCAACAAGCAGATGTCCTTACAAAAGGACTATTCCCCACCACGTTCCAGAATTTAATCAACAAGCTTGGAATGCAAAGTATCTTTGCATCCGCTTGAGGGGGAGTGTTGGAAAGTACCACGTTGGGAACTGTAGAAATAACAGCTATTAACTAGCTACAATTAGTAAACAGCTATTAATTTAGCTATTATTAACGGTTGAGTGCAGTAGATAGTGGTTAGATTAATTAATAATAGTTGGGTCTCAGTAGTTAAGTTAATCTCCTATATATATATTCATGTAATTACTGAAAAGGTGATGTAAGCAGAAAAATAAAGAGTCTTTTCTCTTCACACATGATACGAAGTTAATATTTCCTCGTGCGAAGGAAGAATAGATCTTACAAGTTAATATAATGGCCACAGGAATAGGGCCAAGATTTGATAAGCCAGTGACCTCTCATCTTAACTATTTGTATGGCATGTGCAAGCTGTTTCTATCATAAGACCCAATACCAATATCATTATTGATGTCTCAGGGCCTCTCTGGAGCCACAAAACAAATGCTGACTAGCAAAGATTTCTCATTCAAGAGGCTTTTAACCCCCAATTCTTTGATGCATATATTCTCTATAGCTTGGCAATTTGATTCATTGAAAGATTTTAATATTAATTTATTGAAATGAGATCTCAAATCACCATACATACCCAGAGATAGTGTTCTTCATGGGATTGAAGCTTGATGTGAAAACCAGGATATCACCCTTTCCTTGCTCTATGGCCTGCTCCTCACTGAGACCCACTACAGAGAGAGGAGGTATGCTGCAATAGGTGAAACCATCAGTCTCAGAAGAAAAGAAACTAAAAAAAAAAAATTACTTATTATTTTCTTGAGATTTTCAACTATTGCACTTTTTATTGAAGCAATTTGCCCTGCGCTATTCTAGTTTAAAGTTACACCCTTTGTTAAACATCTTGAAGTTAAAAGTGATGCAATTACAGAGAAGAAATCAATACATTGTAAAATTATTGGTATAATCTGAGAGAAGAAATTAATACATCGAAAATTTGAGAGTTTCACCATACTATAACCACAGGTAAGTACTTCCACTAGTTTATATTATCCTTTGGCTCCAAATTTATATGGAAGAGATATTTGAGATATGAAAGAAAAATCAAAATGAAATTACTTCAAGCAAAAGCGTGAGAATGTCAAATGACGAAACCACTAAAATGAAAATAGAATTATCAACTAATGGAATCCTATTAGATGGAGAAGTCAAAAAGAGGGGACACTAAGAGAGGAGGATGGGAAATTGCCGCTTAGGCAATTGCTTTATACAAGACTGCGATGCACAATGAGAATATTTACCATGTTTTTCTTCATTATTGAATATAAACATATAATAAAAGATTAGCCTTCCTTTGACATGCATCAGAATTGACATATAGTCACTAAAAACCTCTCAAGTAGTTGACCAGAAACAATATGTTTTGCTAAAGGCTAAATCTATGGTACAAAATTCATCTGACAAGCGAAGTTTCTGGAAGAGGGAAAAATGATAAGTAGCTTAAGAGTAAGACCGTTTGAGTTTGAAAAACTTGAGTTTGAAATAAGATTGTGTGATCTAATTAATTTCAATAAAGTTTGGCTAAAGTGACTGTACGTAGTAAATGTTAGAGAAAGGGAGGGAGAGAGAAAAGAAAGAGAAAAAGAAACTAATTGTTACCAAAATACAGCACAGGGTACATCTCTGTGGTCCGGTTTGCAGGGTTGTCCACCAAAAACAGTTTTCTGCAGGAAGTGTAACAATATAATATTTTAGAATGACATACAATAATAAACGTACATGCCAAAAAGAAAGCCCAAATCAAAACTAAAATTTCAATAATATTAAATTGAAAGAATGCAGATGAAAGACGTACTGCAAAGCATGTTCCCTCCATCAAGGCCACAGGGGTAAGATTCATTCGATTAGTTACATCACCAACAGCCCATATACTGGGTACATTGGTGCGTGAGTTCTCGTCCACCTGCAAGAAAATCAGGGGGGAAGACATCGCTGATATTATTATTTAAATAATTTACCCACTCCTTTTCATAAGAGATCAGCATTGCAACTATTTCATGCAATCTTTGAATCTTGCACTGTATATAGCAATAAACACTATGGACATACTCAGAACAACTATAATTAACAAACCAACCAGCTAACTTTGTGACCTCAAAAAGATTTTTTCTCCCTTTTTTTTTTAATTGCAGTTCCACATTAGAATTAGTTTTCACACTCCATGGAGCTAGCTCAGGGCTCAAAACACAGAAAAAGGAACTGCCGGATGAAATTTCAGAGTTAAGTAATTCAGAATAACAGATGAAAAATGAATTGGATATGTCAGCTAATTCCCAGTCAAATCAGTCACAAACATTCAATAAAGTGAAAAGGAATATCAGAAGAGTAAGCAAGTGACCTTCACAGCTCCTGTTTGATCAACTTCCACACCAACAGCTTTCAAATTCAACCTTTTTGTATTAGGTGCCCTGCCTGTTACATGCAAAAGAATACTGTTATTTTCTAGAAACAAGTTATACAAACGTTTTCTTGTTCTTTTTTTTTTTAATTTTTCTGAAAAGGCATTTCCATGTTTGAGTGGATTTATGTGAGAGTACAGGACATACATATAAAAAGAACATTAATGCAAGGGAGGTCAGCAGTACTCCCATTTTTGTAAAACTTGAAAATACATGGAACTTCATTTAAAAAGAAATTTTGGCTAATCCAAAAAGGAATGTCCCCATACAGCAATGAAAATTTAACTGGATACTAGGATAACCAATTCAATCATTTTTTATCATTTTAAGGTAGTACAGACTTTCGCTTACTTTACTGAAAGAACAATACGCAGAAAAACATGCACACCAAATATCTACTTTTTGGCTGTTCTACAAAAGAAATGCTGTTATGTACATAAGGTGACAATACATATATATGTACGAAAGCATGTGTATAGGGTGGGAGAGGACTTTGTCAAACATCCATGAAACAAATGCCATCAGGAAGATGATACACGTATATGTTTGTGAGCATGGGCATGTTTAAGTGAGAGAGAAGCAAGGATACTTTGCGAACAAAATGAGGAAAAACCCTGACGGATGAATACATGAAGAAAAGGCCAGAATCTTCAAAATGGAAAGGTAATAACGAGCCTTATATTTTAGAATGAGCATTGAAGAATTGCTCAAATGTATTTCTACTTCTATATGTGAAGGTACTTACCAGTGGCAAAGAGTACAACATCTGCCATGATCTCTTCACCATGATCTGTAATAACTTTTATACCCTCCTCTGATTTAATCAACTGAGGATTAGATATTGCCATCAGCATAAGATCATATTAAATAAATAAAAAGTATAATATTAAGAAGATGATAACAAATGACAAAAACCTAAGAAAAATGCACGAAAATAAACAGAAGCCTAGTGAATCAAAAAAATTCCAGTAAGTACCTCCTTTATCGTAGTCCTCGGGTGCAAATTAATTCCCCTGCCTTCCAGATTTCTGGCAACTAACGCCCGCATTTCATCATCAAACCCTCTGCAGAGGACAAAGTAAAGCGTGTCGAAAACAAAAAGTTCATAGAGAATATCCTTATAATAAGAAGGAATGTAAGGGCCAGACTCAGTACGAAATATACTCTTATGATATAGGAAATGGAAAAGCAAGTTTATAACTTCTAATTATCATCCAAAATATGAGATGAAAAAAAAAAGCTACTGTTTTATTTCAGTCGGAAAAAAAAATTAAAGGAAACAGTTCAGAAAAAGGCAAAGGGAAAATGCCCATTGTCAATAGCATACTCATGACATTTATTCACAAGCTAAACAAAGATGTGGGCTCTCCACTATGAGGCCAAAAAACAAAGAATATTTTGAAACTGGGCTATCAAATAAACACCACGTTTTTACTCTGACATGGTTCACATCTCCATTCATAAGTATTGCCAAGTTTGCAATGCCAAGGTTTAACTAGATCAATTAGTGAAAAGATAACTTAACAATTTAACACAAAAAGGTTACATCTTCTACATCTCCTGATTCATTCAAAATTTTGCCAATAAGAAGATATGCTATGATCCAAAGTTCCAATTGGCCAGACCCACTGAATACCAAGGCAAGAAAATCAAGATACCAAATTAAAATTTGAAATTCATACTTCTGAATAAAAACATAGTGCAACTGGTAACTAATACTAAATGACAATCAATCTACATTCACTGCTAACTTTGAAGATCAAGGACCTGGCATCGGATAGTGAAAACGAACATAAGCATGAAAAAAAACCTTAATGGAAGTTCCTTTCTGAATAATAGATCCACAGTAGAACCCATCCCTCGCCATATGGAAGCAAACTCGACAGCAATATACCTAAATAACACGGGAGGACAATCATCTAAGATTATCAACAGGAAAAGCAAATGCAACTACAAATTGTAAAAGAAATAGACAAAAACAGACTAAGCGAGAGTAGTCTCACCCTCCACCAAGCACCACAGCACGCTTGGGTAATTCTTCCAAGCTCAATGCCTCGTCAGAGGTTATAGCCAGCTCCTAAAAATTCAAAGGCAAAGGACGAATGAATGAAGAGGGAAAAAAGGGTCTGCAATGCCAATATCTAAGTACAGCATTAAGCAGTAGATAGTTTTGCACAGATCATAGATTTAAATTCAATATTTCAAACAGAAGTCACAACGAAGGAATAATGAATCCAAAAAATGATCTACTAGACATCAAACTAGAAAGATTTTCACAAGCGCAGAAAATGATGCAAAAAATATGGAAAAAAAATATATGACTTAGATCAGATTGAGATAACCAGAAACTGAAGCTGATTGAACAGAATGATATGTTAAAAGAGAGAGAGAGACAGAAAGAAACATAGTTTCACTCTTAGCATACTTACAGCAGTTCTTGTGGGCCTCTCGCTAGAACTAAGATTTACAAATTTTACTTTATACACCAGCATAGCTGAAATCATTCAGCTATTGATGTCTAAATTTAAAATAAGTTGCTGACTGAACAGAAAAAATTTCTTGTCACTAGCACACAGTTCCATGACTGCATTACTACCATACAGGTGTAGCATAGCTTGCCAGACAAATTCCTTGCATAAGTCACCCAGTCTGACCAGAACAAGGTTTGATAATATAGATATGTGCATTTCAGTGTGTACACACATAATTCATCCAATTTCCTTCAACAACTTGTGCATAGGTCCTTCCTCCAAAAATAATTCAGAACAACAAAACGTTAAGGCCAGGTTCTGATGGTGGAAAAATGCAATTTCATAGAACAAACATAACTGGTTTCTATATATCAGTAAATTCCAAAGCTTATAGTACATATGTTTTGTTTATTCACGACACAGGCAATAGATCCTTAATGACATCACAAAAACTAACATATACACTGATAATAGTCGCTTCGCATTCTAAACCTACTTGTCATAGGTGAAAAAGCAGCCAGCATGAATGTTGTGCTGAATTAATTTTCAACCATACAATAACTGAAAACCAAAAGATTACCTGGCCAGGAATAGGAGGACGTTGAGCCCTACTTCCAGTTGCGATCAATATGTGCTTTGCTGAGTAACTTAACTTAGTGCCATCTAGTTGTGTGACCTCAACTTCATTTGGACCTACTATCTTTCCCTCCCCTTCATATAACTTAACCCCAGCATTAGATAATAATCGCTTGTAAATTCCATTTAATCGGAGTATTTCATCCGTCTGCAATTTCAAAAAAATAAGAAAAATTAGCAATTGAAACATAAAAAAACAAAGAGTAATTCTATATCCATGTATTAATCTGACTTATTTAAGAAAAAAAGTAAAAATTAACCCCAAAAAAAAAAAAGCAATTCTTAAAAGGAAGTAGAGGTAGGTGAAAAAATGCGTGCAAAAATAAAGTATAAAATAGGCAGATATGTAAGAGAAACTTTCTGACACACACTAATATAATATGACTCATTTACTTCAAGCATAATAGCTTAACAATAAATGAACTGAAACAAAAGGTACAGCTACATTCAGTATGCTTAATGCCAATCCATTCCTCCGCTCAAAACCCATGAGATGTACATTCTTGTTTCAAGCATTTTATATGTGTGTGTGTGTGTGTGTGTGTGTGTGTGTGTGTGTGTGTGTGTGTGTGTGTGTGTGTGTGTGTGAAAAGCAAAACAAAACATGTAAGTTTTTGTCTTTTTTTAAGAAGAACTGATTCAAAGAAACCATACAAGGACAAAAATTAAAACAGAAAGGCGTGCATCACACTCATATAACTCTTGCTTAATCCATATAAAATACAGACAAACCTATTTTATCCAAATACAAATCAACTAAAGCTGCACTTAATTTCTAATATCAACACAGACATTGTCAATTTCGTTTGATTCTCGAAACTTGTTGCTAAACGAATAACATTATAGGGCAATAAACATGAGTAATGAAAGACTACGACACCACAGATACAAAGGTTTTTGAACAAATAAATGAATCCAAACCTTCTTTTGCAGAAGTTTTTTCCAGTTGAAGTCAATGTTCTCGTGTAACTCCCATCCATAACTCCTTGCATCCTAAAACAAAGCAGCAGAATCATCAAATCACTTTAAAATCAAAATATAAGTAAAAAAAAAAAAAAAAAGAATTTCTTAAAACATACCGCAGAAATTTAGCGACTACTAAAAACCAAAATTTCATGACAAATTGAATGCATAAGCAAATTTCATATCCATTTCATGAAAATTTAAATAAACTCTTATTATGTGACTTATCTTGTGTTGCAACATACATACAATTTTTAAAACATATCTTTAGGCGCAAATGGTCACATCTACTGAAGGTCCATATAAAGATGAATCTTTTTCCACCAGAGAGCAGCGCGCCGCCCCCCCCCCCCCCCACAACAGAAAAAAATGAAGGGAGGATAGTGAAAGACTTTTAGTTGTAGAAATTAATAAAGACTTTTAGTTTCAGCTATTAAGAAAGACCTTCAGTTTCAGCTATGCAATCCCTAAAACCTCAGCAAAGTTTACCATCTAATCCTTATGTGAAATACAATCTCATCTCACCTCAAGTTCACCTCCAAATGATGCTCCATAGACCAATATCTTTTTGGGTACACAACCACGAATGACACATCTGAAAAATAAGAAGGTAGAGAGATATCATGGTCATAAGGACTTTACTCCTATAGGTTAATTAATTTTCAGTCACTATCATCACCCATTAACACTCAACAAACAATCAATCACATTTCAAACATCTAATAAATAAACATTGCAGAAGTCACTACTTTTGAGCAACAAGGTCAAACAAATCAATATTCACCAAAAGAAGGCAGCACCGTATCTAAGAATTATATCCACAAATAAATTTTCCTAATTTAACACAATTATGCTTCTTGACTGCTAACAACAGAGACCAGCAAGCAGCCGTAAATGAGAGACCCCACATAATATTGTCCCATCATGTTTTTTTTTTTTTTTGGGGTTTACATACACAATTGAAGGAAACATTTATACTGATTAATGCCCAAGTTCATGCCAGGAACCACATAACTTACCACAACTCTAGTTACTTTCAAAAATAACAAGCGATATTTGTTCATATATTGTCATTACACAAGACCATCAAAACCACTGATGCTCAATCTCTTTACCGATTTCATTTTGCGGGTCATTCTATAAAAACTGATAAAAAAAAAAGGAAAATAAAAAAGATGATTCAGAGTCAATAGAAACATACATTAATTATCCAGCTAAAAAATTTCAACTGCATCTCATTGTCGACCTCATCTTAGAATTTTTCTCTCCCGAACATTTAACTCATTTTTTCAACAGCATCCCGTCACAGTCAAAATGAATATAAAAATCAGTATCTGCACCCCCAATTTACCACTTGAAGGTCTCTCTCAATTAATTCAATTAAAGTGCACTGAATGGCTTTCTTTTGGGTGAGGCAGGGAAGCCACCTAATTCTTGGTTCAGCATTTACAAATATAACAGGAAAAAGGCTAATAGTCACAAGACAATGACACCAAAAGAATACCTAAAATTCGTCACTAAGACATTAGCTAAACCTCTCAATGTACCATGGGGGAGAACAATCAGAAATTTCCTCCAAAAACAAGTATAGATAGAAACTGTCCTTTTTACATTTGATCAGACTGAAATTCATTATACACGTGAAAACTGTCCTCTCAATCCATGAGGCAACAATCAGAAATTACATTTGCAACAAGTGAAAACAGAAACTCCAATTTTAAACTTGATTAGACTTAAGCTAAGGATCACAAGCCTGAGCAAGAGCCCCTTTGTTTCGCACATAGTCCAGCTCAATGATTTAGATTCTACTTCATTAAAAAGACCCACTTGCTATTATGAGGTGTCCAACTACATAAAAGACACACAGTGATTTGAAGTTAATGATAAGGATTTCTGAAAACCAGTGAAAAATGATTTTGTTCATTGCTCTAGCATCCAACTAAGACATAATGTGATATTTCGAAATGTCTGATAATCTAATTCATCGCTAACAGAAGGCTGGCCATCTTGATTTTAAAAATTACTGCAAAGTGCATCCGGATGGTTTATCATCCACCTAATGGTCAAAACTATATTGCAGATTATACCATATCCCACTAGCTCATCAATTACCAAGAGAACTTAAGCCATATTTTTAGGTAGGTACCGTAAAGTATAACTGGAAACAAATTAAGTAAAGAATATAAAATGAAAACATAGAAATTGAGATGTGATTTGAAGAACAAATATTATGATGGCAAGTGAGCTACTGAAAAGGACAGTAAAGCAATAGTCCATCAACTTACGTTCCACCAACTCCCCCAATTACTTCAGAGCTGATTGGATCAAAAGGAAGCTCACATATCCCAACCTTGAAAGATGAAATTAAAAAGCGGTCAGCCAACAATTAACCATAATGAACTCATTTAAATAATACTAAGAATTATGACAAATCAGAAGACCAAATGGGGACATCCACAGTCCATTACATAATCAAACTTTCAGTTCAAAATAATTTAGTCCATTAATATTTATGAATGCAAGTGTGTTAAGAAGGAAAAAAGCATTTCCAAGAAGGTAAAGCGGAGTTGATCTTCCAGAGACCAACCGAAATCGAATTTGACAGAACAAATCATTTGCAATCAGCTTTACCAATGGAAAAAAGTAAGACATCGCAATAATGGGACAAACAAAAAAACAAAAAAAAAAAACAAGTTTTTCCTTAAGTTGAGCATGACAACTCTCTCCAATCTGGTTCTCTTCTTCTGACAAGTAAACATAACTTAGACCACAGCTAGGAAGAATTTACTCAAATTGTAACGTTGTAACTCTTACCATAGATCAGCATAATTTAAATTCTTATTTATGCATAAATGTACACATTCTTCATAATATCAATTGAAGAGTTTTCTAAAACAAAACAAATAGCACGAGTGTGTATGCTTTTCTATCCACAACCACAAATAACAACAAATATTTACTTTCACTGATTTAAATCTTATAACAACATATACCTTGGCTCCAAAATTAGCTGAAAATCGAGCAGCACGAACACCACCACTTCCAGCTCCAATAACAAACAAGTCAAAGTCAAAATGAGTTTGTGCTTCTTGATTGGGCTGGCTCAGCTCCCCATCGTTAAGCATCTTCCTTGCCATCGCTCTTTAATCAATTCAACTGAAGCCACACAAACAAACAAATTATAACCTAAATAAAACTATCAATAGACAAAAAGAGAAAAAAAAAAAAGGGCAGCTAAGGGTAACATTGTGTCTGGATAATCAGAAAATGAAAATCACTTCGTTATCATTAAACCGAACAAATAAAAAAATAAACAGAAACTACATACTTTTAAAACCTGTTCGGTTTAACAAGAAGGCCGAAGAAAACGATAGAAAAAGAAATGAAACGTTAATGTTGATTTCGTTGCTTGTGATTGAATAATAGTAGTCTAAACTATGCTCGGTGAAGTGGACGAAAGCCGAAATTTATGATCTTAATGATTAATTCGGTTAATTTATTGATAATTTTCCTACGGTTTTTCTGGGGAAACAAACAGAAAAAATAACGGAGAGATCGTACCTACGAGATGAGCGAAGGAATTGAAAGAAAAGCAGGGGCTGCTGCAATAATGACTAATGCCGTCGTAATTGATGACATAAAAAGGAACGAAAGAAACTATTTATAAATGGAAAAATAAGAATGCGATCGCCGAAGAGCCACGAAAGTGAATTATAAATTACTATTAATGGTACAATAATATTAATAATTGTAATAAATTTAGGTTCCCGACTTAATTAATATTTTAAATAAATTACGTAATTTTTGTTATGGTAGTAAGAGACTAGAGAAGAGAGAGCAAATCAAAGAAGGAAACGACCAAAATGAATAAGAAATTTACGGATATAGCCAAAAAGCTTGTCTAATTTACAGTACTAGCCCAAATGAATTTTCGTTTTTTGGAGGTTATTGCCGGGTGTATTTCAGTTTTTAAGTTGTCGGTTTCATGGGTTAATAATATTATTTGTCCTGAACGTGTTTCATATGACGAAATGATGGTGTGTCTGTGTGTATGAATTCAAAAAAAAGAAAAAAAATTGTTGGCATATAAAAAACTTTGGCCCAATTAATAAGACAAAATTTATCAAAAATTAATTTGTTATGATGTTTACTGTTGATGCACACGTTTATTAAGTATATTAAGTAATTCTCTAATTATATTTTAGTATTATTGTTATTATTTTAGACTTCATAAAATCAATTTGTCTAATAATGCGTTTTGGAGGATCAAGGAGAGTTCGGTAGAGGCAGTGCGAACTATGAAATACAAGCATGGGGAAGCTAGGGCATTTTATGTTTGGAGAATTGTCCAGGTTGAAGTGTTTGTGTATACAAGGGTGTATCAGTTATTTTGTATAATTTTGCAAGTCGCTGCAAGCAACATCGTTCCATAAATATCATTCACGAAGATCTCATAGATGACAATCAGGGGCAAGGTCAGGAATTTTTTGTATACTTGGGCTAAATTAATTTTTTTTTAAGGTACAAAATTTATTTTAAAGACAAACAAATCTTTAAAAAAAATTTGTTAATACATAAGTCAAAAAAGTAATTCAAATAAAATCAAACACTATTGAAGTTGTGCCTTACAATGCTACAAAGCAGTAGGTTTCTTATCCGCACAAGTTCACAAATTTGGTTAGAGGGAGAAGATAAAAATTCTAAAATAAAATGGACTGTGGATGAAGAAATTGAGGAAAATGATGATAGGATCAGTTTAAAAATTAAAACAATGTCGAAGTGGTAGTTTTTATAACTGCAGTGGGAATTTAGTAAAATTATAACAGCAGCAGTTTTGTAGATACTGTAGTTGTAATGCTGTAAAATTGAAGCAGTGGCAGTTTTGTAAATAAAATGAATTTTTTCATCCGGGGGAGGCGAGATCTAACTTTAAGAATAGTGAATGCTCTTATTAATATACAAATATAATATAACTCGCCCAAAATTTAGTCGGATAAAACCATCTTTTGCCTACAAAGAGCTTCGCCACTAATGACAATGACAACACTCCTGAAGACTAGAAGCGGATTCACCTAATAAACAATATTATCACTATGTAATTTAAGATTTAGCTCTCAATAAATCATATTTTTGAATTCACCACTGGTAAAGACAATACTTATAGTCTTGTATAAAAATTTACAATGATCACTTCCATGGTAACAATGATCTAATAGGCAATGGTAAAGATTGAATAATTATGAGGATGAAAATCCTATAATACCGTATTGTTCGGTAAACATCTATTATTTTGATTTTAAAACTAAGTTGATTTTATTTCATATTTATATAATGAAAAACTTATAATATCTTTATTATTTCGGTCAAAATTATAATTCAAAAGTTATATTTACTATACATTATCAACTTTTATTTTACAACTGAATTTTTTTTTTACAACAATTTATTACCAACCAATAGCTTACTTTATACTTTTAGTATTTTAATTAAATTCAGTAAATTAATAAAACAGATCTATCAAATATTTTGGTCTTTAGAGCTCAAGAACCATTTTTTCCTAAAATATTTTATTATTATTATTTATTTTTATAAAAATAAGGAGTGAGTAAAAATCAAATCAATTTCTTTTAATAGATAAGTAAATATGGCCAATCCGTAAATTTACGATCAAAATGGGGATGAGATGAGAAAGCAAAGTTCGGAATTTGGGTCAACGGATTTCAAATGCTTGAACATTGAACGAATGGGGGTGTCCATGACTGACTGTGACACATCCACATTAAGGTCAAGTTCTTTAAAATTATAACTTTAATATAATTTTTTTTTTTTCTAAAAATGTGTAAATAAAAATTTTTTTCTTTTGAAATATTGTTCTAACTACAATTATTCTAACCTTAACCACTAAGCAATTACCTGAAATTCTTTGATTATTTTTTTGAAACCAAAAGAAGGTGATCCTAACAAACTATTTCAATCTTCCAAAAAATAAAACGATATTTCTTAATTAATTTTCATTTTTTTAATTGGAGTATGGGAATCTAATGCCACAGGTGATAGAGCATACTGTTCTGAATTTTCTACGGGAAAAGAAAATTTTGTCCTCTATTTCTCCGATATTTATTTATTTTCTATTATTTGCTCAAAGCTTCAAATATAAAATCTTAAGGAAACTGAAAAAATAGAATTAGAGAAATTGATCTTCAGCATTTTGACCAAATCGACAGCCCAATTGACAATATTCAGACAATGCCTGTAGTATAATATTACTAGTGTGCCCGCCGTGCACATCAAACTAGATTTTTTTATTAAATTAGTTTCCTAAGATCAAATTGAACAATTAGATTGAATAATTCTAGGTTTAAGTAAGTTGGATATTGTTAAAACCAAAAGCGTGGGGGCAGCATATTAATATTTATTAATTAACAATGTTAGAGATTTTAATATTTGAGTCCCAACTTAAGTTTTAACATTATATGGTATTTATTTATTAGATGATAAGTTTTGTAGTTAGTAAAAACTATTTAACCACTATCCAATGGATAAATACCACATTAGTTAGAATTTAAATTATAATTTAAATGTTGGGATATGTAGCATTGCTCTTTATTAATATCGTTCGAGGACTTTTGCATGCATTTATTATTCATTGAAAGAATTTACGAGGGTAGATAAAATTGAGGGCCAAAATGTTTGAAAGGATTAATTGATTTGTGTTTTATAGGTGCAATTGTGCAAGCTTTGTTCCTATAAATAGAAGACATTTAATTCCTTTCTAAGTATCCCAAATTCGAGCAAGTAATTTAAGTGAAAAATTGCTTTCAGAGTGACCAATTGAGAGGCTTTTTCTCTCAATTGTGTGTGAGAGAACCGGGTATATTTAAATTTTGAAAAAAAAAATTCTTTACTCAAATATTATATTATATTAATTGTTAGTAAAATAATTATTTTCTCATGCTCACGTGACCTTAGTCATTGTTGCCGAATCACGCTAAATTCTTAGTGTCCTTTATTTTTCAAAAAATTTGGTTTGCTTAATTTCGTAGTCCACACACCACAAGTAGTATCAAAGCCATCGGTTTATACTTGGGAGTATCGTTAGCTTGTATAGTAGTTTGGTTTTGTACATGTTTAACGTAACGTTTACTTCTTAAATTAGAGTGAGAATTATAAGGAGTAAGAATACAGGGAATTGAAGTGTGAAATGAGAATGTGAGTAAGTTGTTTACTTACACTGGAATAGAAGTATGAAATAAGAATTAAAATACAATTTATGTGTTTACTTTGTCTTAGATTGAGAGTGAATTATTTCAAATTGTAATTTTATCTTTATTTAAAGAATTGTAGTTTTTAATTACAGAGTGAATAAAAAATATTTGTAAAATAATCTATTTATTTTATTATTAATTTTAAATATATAAATTAATAATTATTATTAATATTCTTAATTTCATTTTATTTTAACTTTTGTAAATTAAAATTATTCATATGAGCAACACAAATGAAACATTATTATTAATAATATAGTACAAATTAATTTTTTTATAATAAACTATTTATTATTATTAATTATTAAGATTAAATAATATAATACTATTAAAATTAAATAAAAATAATATTATTATATTTTCAAAGATAGTATATAGTAATATTATTAATTCTTTCATAATATAATAATATTATTTCTAAGTAATTTGAACTTAAAAATCAATAAGCATAATATTATATTTAAATAAGCATAATGTTATTATTCTTAACAAATGTAATGTTATTAAATAATATAATAATATTATTTAAATAAATATAATATCATTATTTTTAAATAAATGTAACATTATTTTATTTTAATAAACATAATTACAACTATATTAAATTTAATAAGAAAATGGTAAAAAAATGCGAGAGTGAGAATCCACTCTCACTCCAATAAATAAGTAGGATTCATGAAGTGTGACTCCTATTCCCTCCCTAAATCAGTAAGTAAATGCTAAAATGAAAGAAATACACGCTCCTCATTCCCACTCTAGCAAGTGAATTTAAGAAAATTCTATCAAAAAAATTATAAGTGTCTAAGGAGTTGAGTTTTAAGTAGGACTGTTATAATTTTCTAGTCTTTCAAAGAACTTTCTTGATACACTTTTCACTCAAACAAACACATAGAAATTGCTCTTTCAACTGGGAATAGTTTAATAAAGAACATCAAGAATTTAATATAACATGGCAATTATGCCTAAATCCACAGGAGCAAGAGGAATAATTGTTTTACTAAGAATTAATAAAGTACAACATTTAGATTACAAAATCTCACTTCCCAGAACTGAAATACAACTAATACTCTCACTCAAACTTGAAAGTAAATACCTCTCAATTGCCCACGTTCTCCAATTGCTGACTCTCGGAGCAATGAATGAAACACAAATCAAGTTCTTCACTTGAATTGCTCACTTAAATTTGGGATGCTAAGAAATGAATGAGATGCCTTCTATTTATAGGCAATAATAATACTTGCACAATTACACCTATGAAACGCAAAATCATTTTATTTGCTTGCAATCCTTTCAAGCTTTTTGGCCACCGATTTTAACCATTTTGCAAACTCGTGAAATGAAATTAAACACGTGCAAAAGTCTTCGAAGTATATTAAATACTGCCTTTTTTTGTATTCATTTGAAGATTTTACAAGAGTGGTTAAAGTCAGTATCCAAAAAGCTTGAAAGGATTGCATGCAAATTAAACGATTTGTTGTTTCTAGGGGCAATAATGCAAGTTTTGATGCCCATAAATAGAAGACATTTCATTCTTTTCCAAGTATCCCAATTTGAGTGAGCATTTTAAGTGAAGAATTACTCTGAGAGTGAGCAATTGGAGAGTGAGCAATTGAGAGGGTATGTGTGAGAATGCTTGATGTTAGATTTTGAAAAGTAATATTTCTTTATTCAAATATTATATTTTATTAATTGTTAATAAAACAATTATATTTTCTTACTGCTATGAACGTGGGCATTAATTTTTCATCAAAAATACTAATTAGCAACTTCGTAATATCCATGATGTTAAATTCTTAGTATCCTTTATTTTTTTGAAACTTTGGAGCGCTTAATTTCATAGTCCATGCACAACATATATGTTCACTTTCAAAAGTTAAAAGAAGATACATGACGTTCAGAATAAGTTTTGGAGAACTTGACAAATTTCTAATTGTAAATATAATTTTTCTAATGTAATAATTAAAAAGAAAATACACAAAATATCACATAAGAAAGCATAATAACTAGACCCAACACTTTCACCAATAAGTCAAAATATGATGGATCACCCTACCCAATAATTTAATCATTTGAGTTACTTAAATCTTATATCACAACCCTTCTTACTAGAGTTAATTGTCCGAAAGATAGATTATTGAGTTATCTCAAGAAAAGAAAAATCACATTAACAAATAACTTGCTTGACACAATGAACTGATCTTAAAATTGGGACAACAATCACGCATAAGATTATTGTACTGTAGATAGCATCTAATTTGCTTCCGCAGACACTTTCTATTCCTTGCTTCTACCCTATGGAGTTCTAGAGAGAGATTCATTAACGTGCACCACCTCATTATTAGTAGAAACCTGTTGTGTGGGCAGCTCAAGAGGATCTCACAGTGTGATCCATCGTATCTACATAAGTGACAACAACTCGTACTGACGTGGTGTGCCAGAGTAGGTAGAATAAATTTTTCTTCCACTTAAGATACTAGTTATAAAGTATAATATTTTCTATGAATAACCCACTGCACATCCAAAGTTGAAAATTTGGCAAAACCATACAGCAAACCTTTTAACACCGTTGCTATATAGTGCTATTAAGGGAAACAAAAAGGGTTACATTTTGAAATTTGGTCCAAAAAGCTGCAAGCACTCGAAACCATTATCGTTCTTTCCAGGTGCATGTTCTGACTTTCACTTTACACGTAAAATTTGCAAAAAAGAGGAGGGGAGATCATAAAGTGACAAATGAATCCACGTGGTGGCTATCTTTTTCCTTCGAAGTCTTTTCTCTGGCTGCTGCTACGATGCAGGCCATAAAAATGCCCTGTATCGTGCAGAAGGTGAATTAGAGCCGTTGGATGTGTGTTTGCAGGCATCCAATGGCTGGGGTTTAAAATGAAAAAAAAAATGCTTGGGCTTCCAAAAAAAAAAAAGAAAAAACAAAAAAACGGGCAACTGGTTGAAGTTTTTTTGCCAACACTCATTGTTTTCTCCCTCCCTGCCTCACCTCGTTTCCCTCCAATTTACCCACGGTAAAATCCGCAATATTCTCCCTCTCGATCCCCACACTGTGTTGCTCTCACTGTTGCTCACTCTCCCACTCCTGCAAACGCCGCGGCTGACCCTCACCCTCACCCTCACCCGGACGCTGTCGCTGTCGCTGTCACTGTTTCCGCTGTTATTGGTGTTGCACTTGCCGTTTCTTCCAACTGAGGCTCACGGTGAACGTTGCAGTCAGTGTCCATCGTGCTCCAGTCGATCACCTTCACTCTTTTCAACAAGGTAACTCAGCTTCAAACTTAGCTTTGTAGTTGTTAAAGTAAGTAAATTTGTAATTGATTGTATTTGGGGAAAACGATTTGGTAATGATATGGTGTAAAAGTACAATGCACATACAATATTGGATGAAATGCGAAAAAGAACTATTTATTTTATCATTTTAAGATTGTAGGTTGCCATTTGTTTTTGTTTGAGAAAGAGCTGTGGCTGTGTGAATCAAATTGTTATAATAATTCGAGAATGAAAAAAAATGAGTGTTGGCTGCTGGAGTGTCGTAGTTTTGTTTGATATGTTGGTATATGCATTTGTTTAGTGCATCAGATATGACGTGTGTCTTTGTTTAGTTGTGTATCGGTTGATGCGTATGGCACCAATGAGCTATATTATGGTGCGATATGCAGTAATTGTTCATCGGTTGATGCGTATGGCACCGGTGAGCTATGGTTTGGTTGGATACACATTAATTGTTCATAGGGTGATGCGTTTTATATTCTGAGCTATGGGTAGGTGCGATAGGCAGTAATTGTTCATCGGTTGATGCATATTTTATTATGAGCTATATTTTGGTGGGATAGGCAATAATTGTTAAGCGGTTGATGCATATTTTATTCTGAGCAATGTTTTGGTGGGATAGGCAGTAATTGTTTAACGTGAACTGCTATCTTGTAGCTTCTATACAGCGACATGGAAAATCAGAGGAAAATTTCGAAAGGAAAATCAATACGGCAGGAAAGGCAAGGAGTGAAAAAAAATGCATTGATTTACTATTTGTAAGTATAAATTATATGCATTTATGTACCCATTATGTTCGAAGGTATAATTTATTTTATTAATATAACTTTAAATATTGATGACAGTAAGGCGGAAGCAAAACGACTAAGGCAATTAGGAGTAGAAAAGGTGGATAAAAGGGTATGTAATGTAGATATAACCTGCTGAATATGTGATTGTATGTGACTAAGATGGCTCTGAACATATATGTATTACATTGTTGCAGGTTAGAGCTGATATTGCAGAAAGTTGGAAGAAATTGAACCCTGAGGAGAGGCATCAATGGATGCTTAATAACATGGATGACATATGTACCTCCAATATCGGGGAAAATAGCGGTGAGGGTAAAAGTATTGGAGAATCCGATGAGGACAAGGCTGAAGGTGGGAACCTTGTATCTCGATGTCGGGTAGCCTCGTTCGCTGAGTTGGTTTCAACTTTTTCAAGTGATCAAGAAGCAGCAGTAAAAGAAACCTGGTTTTGGAAGTCTACTTCACTTGAAATGTGGGCGGTTAAGACAAGAGTTATGTGCAGCATTAATTGAACAATGTGATGTAGTTAGGCAAAGTATAAGTCTACATGGGAAAGAATACAATTTAAGCCCAACAACGTTTGCAGCTACCATGGGAGTTAGAGATGGAGGCAGGCATGTGGACTTAAATGATGCAGCAGTTGATATAGGTGAGTTGCGAGCATTGTACAACAGTGGACCCAGAGGGATTCATATAGCGGAGGTGAAAAAAAGGCTAATGAATAGTTGTAGTTCTAATGATGAATTTAAGATACTATTTTGTCTATTTGCGTTGGGAACCATTTTATGCCCGACGAGTGCAACATACATTAATCCATCATATCTTCGTGTACTGAAAGATACAAATTCTATAAGGGGAAAAAACTGGGCTAGTTGGTGCTTTACTTTTTTATGGGAAGATGTGCAGAAGTTCAAAGCAAATAAAGTGAGCTCTGTTACCGGTTGTGTTCTTTTCTTAAAGGTTCGTTTAATGTAAGATATTTTGTTGTTTCTTGTATTCGATGTCTTATTATTTCACTGTATGACATTGTTCTGTGCCATTGACACGCAGCTGTTCTACTTTTCCTGCGTTGTATATGACCGACCTTCTATCAACAGAACAGTCTGTCCTATCAGCGTATGGAATAATGAGGAGATTCGACGATTCATGAAATGGCAAAGAAGGCTTGGGGGCATCAAGAGCAACAAGGTATAAAATGCGTGCATACTTTTTGATCACATCGTTTAACCATATTCTGGACTAATAATTTTTGTATGGATTATTTCAGGTTTCAATGCGCGACATTGATTGGGTTCGTCAGCCTGAACAGGCAGGACCCTTTTGGCTGGAACAATGTTAACAACGATGCTCTTCAACAACTAATGGAAAGGTTTGGGTCATTTTGCGACCAGAACAAAGAGTCATTCCAAGGCCTGGAACGACGAATGGAAAACATAGAAAAAGTATTGGGTGAATTGGCATCAAAGTTTCATGAACGATCAACCAAACAACCATCCGCTCCTGATCCACCTTCAAGTCCGCAAATTCGAATCCCAACACCTGTGGATGGTAAAACAAT
This sequence comes from Murraya paniculata, assembly GCA_030449075.1. Classification (NCBI taxonomy): domain Eukaryota; kingdom Viridiplantae; phylum Streptophyta; class Magnoliopsida; order Sapindales; family Rutaceae; genus Murraya; species Murraya paniculata. Next base: position 856,596 of record JAEVFN010000011.1, on the reverse strand, counting down.
GTCAAAGGCTGAAGGGAAAACCATTTTGGTGAGTGATGATGACTCTATTGATCGTCGAGTGAAAGCACAATTACGAGTCTTGGATGGCGTGTTGGGCCGTCTTGGGACTACTGCAGAAGGTGGCGAAACTCCCCCTGCTTCATTTGAATATAATGGGGGTCATGGTCCCAAGCCAGCACCGCTACCTCGCGACGAACAAGAGGTTGGGGAATTTGATCTTTTGTTGCATTTTGCGTTCAATGATAATGAATTAATGTTGACGTTGTTCTTTTATAGGATTTGCCCGAACCAGTTGACACTAAGCAAGAGTTCCAGACCTCCACTAGCATGAGTGTAGCCGGCAACCTAGACCAACAAGGAACCGGAGGCCTGGACGGTACCAACTATCTCCTTACGATAAAGTGTCGCGGGGAGCAAATGCTAAGTTCAAAGCTGGTCCATTTCATGTAAACAACCCTCTTTCTCTTGACCAACTCAAGCTCATTCAATATGCATTTGATAGAGATGGTAACGGCAGGTACTTGTGGTTTATATGGATTTGTATTTGTTATTCCCCTTTGCATATGTCTTGAAAACCTAACACAATGTGTCATGTTTGTGATGTCAGTGAAATAATTGTGTCCACTCATGATCAATTTATCCCCAGGCATAGTTTCATGAGCCTTTTGCCTAACACAGCTCTAAATGGAGACGTATGTGGTGTATTCCCACTCCCTTTACATACAATCTGTTTCATGTACTGTTATTGATTCATAATAAATTTCCGTTAATGGACTACTGTTTTAGATTATTACCATGATTGCATATCACCTCACACTTTGTGAGCGGGCTAAACGCGAGGATGAACCAATTAACTGGTATTTACCGACAGTATATGCTGTAAGTTTCTAGTGCAGTTATTTGTATGTTAATTGAAGTTGTTTTTCTAGTTTGATTATCGAGACGGTATCACCGACATAACTTACTTTTTTGAGCAGCAATCAGCGCTCTCCGTTGGAGCTGACGTCGATGGGTTTGCACAAGCAGCTAGTGTCGGAAAACCTTTCATGGCGGACTTTGAAAGGTGCGAAAAGGTGAGTGTTTATACTGATGGTTTGAGTTCATAGTTGGAATTTATGTTTGGTCGGACAGATACTTAAATGTTGTCCCTGTAGATTTATATTCCAATGAATGACGGTGCCTTTCACTGGTTCTTGTTCATCATCAATGTGCGAGGAGGCTTTGGTGAGATTTGGGATCCTCTTCCCGATGGTCGGAGCAATCGGAAACGGGAGCAACAAGCGCAACGCATTGTATGTTACTTGGGTGCATTCTGCACACTGTTCAATTGGTGAACTTAATGATTTGACCTATTTTGTACTTTTGTTTCCAACATCGCAGTTACATTCGTTTGATGCGATATTTCATTCAAACATGCCTGCAAATGCCAAGCCATCAGCACGGTTCATTTGGTTCCCTATCCAGCCTGGTCATGGAGTTCCGAAGCAAGCAAATGGGTTTGATTGTGGAATTTATGTCCTGAAATTCATGGAGACTGCAGGCCTGATTCCCACAAAGTCTTACATGGTCAGTGTAACTTTTTGCTGTTATGCTCATGTACAACTTATGTTTTCATTTACCAACACAAGTTATAGCGCCGCTTTTCTGTCGTAGCATGATTCTCAAGATGTTCGTGGAAGACTGGCTGTTCAACTCTTAGACTCAGCTTTCAATGATGCACGACCCCGATTACTGTCTCAGGCAAATGTTGCATTCGACGAACAAGTTGCACAGGCCACGCGTATAGCCTCTACGCAGAAGGTTAAAACATTTGAATTGCCCCCCAGAGGTGAAGCGAAAAGCCGGAGAAGAAATCCCAAACGCGTACGGGCATAAACATTCGTGATTGACATATTTGGGATATTCGATCATTTGTTGCACATGTCTTATGATGTGAACTTGTTGGGAAATTAACTGATGTACATTTGTCTTGTAGCCATTGAGGTGTGTTCAGTCATTATGTTGTCTGCAAACACATATGACTGTGTGTTCTTTTGTGGATCTTCTGGCAAACTAATTATTATGTGAGAAAGGAAATGTTACGTTCACATTAGGGGGTTAACTTTTCATTTGTTTGATGGATATCATCGATTGTGAACAGTTTAGTGCATTATCATGAATTGTTCCGGCATTCGTCCCCAGTACACCTCTCTGTTTATGTGTACATCATTTTTCCCGGCCCGAATCTTCGCCGTATGCCTAAAAATGACTCTATTGATGTTGGCAGCCCGTCGCCCTCGTTTACCTGCACATTTTGTACTGAAGGCAATTGTAGATGCCAACATAAGAAGGCATCCAACCCGTTTGAGCATCAGTTATTATAACGGGCCATATAAAACGGGCCTCCGCTCACTCGCTCGAATCGGCTTGCCGCTTAATTAAAACGGCTATCCGGTTATGCTGTTCTAATTACCGGATCAGAACGGTTAGACGCCTCTCAGCAACTAGGTACCTTGTCATGATCTCTTTTCTGGATGGAAACGGTCACCCGCTTAAACATACCCGGCTTACCACTTGTGGAGATCAACTAACTGGATATAACCGGAGTGCCGCTTAATTAAAACGGCAGGCCGAATAGGTCCAGTAAGCCTACTGGATCTAAACGGCCTGCCGTATTTGGTTAAAACGGCAAACCGGTAAGTATCCAGAGGTCACTGAATCTAACCGGCTACTCGGTTAAATAAAACGGCACGCCGGTTTGAGCCAGTGAGGCTACTGGATCAAATCGGTCAACCGGTAAATTTAACCGGCAAACCAGTTAGTATTCGTAGGTCACTGGGACAAACCGGCATGCCGCTTAAATAAAACGGCAGCCCGGTTGGATCCAGTGAGCCTAGTAGAGCCAACCGGCCTACCGACTTAATAAAACGGCGAACCGGGGAGCATTCGTAGGTCACTGGACCGTATCGGAATGCCGCTTAAACCAAACGGCAGGCCGGCTTATTAAAGCGGGCCTACTGGATTTAAACGGCCTGCCGATTAAATAAAACGGCAGACCGGTAACTTTATTGTGCTAACTGGATGTAAACGGTTTGTGGACTAAAACTTACCGGCGGACCGGTAAGTTTAACCTGCTTTCTCGATCAAACCGGTACACCGTTTATACTTAAACGGAACGCCGGAAAATTCACATAACTACTGCATAAGCGGACCGTTTAGGGCATTCGGGCAGCCGTTTTCTCTTGTGCCACACCCAATCGGCACGCCCATCGGCAAATCGGTGCATTTCCTGCGAATTGACATCGATAGCGTTGAATCGGGATAGTATTTAGCCCGGTTCTACATCACTAAACGTCATTCAAACAAAGGTTTTTAAGGAAATTTCTAAAAATCCCTCGTCGGGACTGCCGAGCGTAGGTTTCATCGAACGACGATCGGACGTCGATTTGGGTGTGTTCGAGTAAGTCCTTCTTTACAGTGCTAGTTTGATTGTAACTTCACACACTGATTCCCCATCATTTCATCGAATCACTGTGGGTAAGTTCTAACTTCCCTAACTCTCACCATTGTGCATCAGTTATGTCAAGTTCGAGAGCAAGAACCGGCAAGGCCAAGAAGGAAGCAATTGTACTGAAACCGAAACGGCCCCGTACTGAAAAAGGAAATGGTTAGCAATCTGATTTCGAGTCAAGGCATTTTCCAACCAAGGAACTTGCCAAACAGTTCTTCCTCAAGTTCATGCCTCGTGTGGTACCTTCTTCCTTCTATGTTGAGTTGACTTGTATTCGATGTCTTATGATTAGTAACAGAAGTTTGGTACAGTTGCTGGAGAGGGTTGGTTGGATTAATGCTGCTGTCATTGAGGAGAATGTGTATCCAAATTTGGTGAAAGTGTTTTACTGTAATATGGATACTTCTCAGGAGAAGCGAAATCGTCTCATTACTCATGTTGGTGGAATCACTATAGAGTTAGGACCTGGTTTAATGAATGAAATCCTAGGAACTGCTGAGAATGGTCTAGAGATTTACTCCGCTAGGAAACCACCTTATGTTGATGATTATTCTCATGTTCAAGCAGTTAAGAACATTTGCAGACGTATAGATTTGTCCGATGACGTTTGCACACTTCATCTCCGAGCACAATGCTTATGTCTACAGAGTAGAGTTTTGCTTCGCATTCTGCAGGCAATTGTGACGCCTAGGTCGGGACATGCCTATGAAATATCTCATATGGATATAGCATTGTTGGATTGTATTCTTAGGGGTCGCCCTGTTAACTTGAGGTATACCGTTGTCCGTCACATGCTCAGCATTCCGAGTGCAGGTAACCGTTCCCTTCCATACGGTAACTTTATTACCAGGATACTCAAGTTCTTTGACGTGCCCATTGATGAACCCACCTTTGAACCAACAAAAGCAATAGGAGACGAACTGGTGAACAGTTTAGGTTATGAGTGGCGAAATGAGAGATGGGTTAAGGTTAAACAGGAGAAGACAACATTGCTAGCGCCTAGTGATGATCGTCCGCTGAACTCCATAATACCCGCCGATGAGTTGGCAGACTTCTCTCTACCTCTGCGGGGTCAGCGGAGACGTTCCAGGGCAGAAACATCAACGCCCGGTTCGTTCTCTGCTATCCCGCCTACTGAGACTACTGGTTCGGAACAGGTATCTCTGCAGCAGCTGATGATTGAGATAAGGATGCTCTCCGCCCAGCAGACAACCAGCCACCAGCAAATTGTCGGGGAGCAGGACCGTCTTTTGCAGCAGCAGCAACAGCTCCTTGATGGACAGCGAAGACTCTTTCAGCACCTTGGTCTTCCCTACCCGTTTCGGCCACCTTCACCACCACCGCAGTAGCCTCCGTTACGCAATCTCATTGTTATGAGGATTGTAGTTTGTAATATGCTATAGCTGAACGTTACAACTTAATTGTATGCAGATTATGTATCAGTAGGTAATTTCGCTTAACTTATCATAACATATTATGTATATGGGGTATTTAAATTGCCAAGCAGGAACTGTTTATTATAACCATATGCACATTTTGGCACCATTACAATATGAGTTCATGTTATAAGCTGTTCAACACATTGAGGACATGATTGCCGGGCCATGCATGGGTTTAAGTTATTAGTCTTCTGTACTAAAGCCAATTTTTAATTCCTCATTCAAGTACCCTTTGGTGTTCGGAAATGGAAGAAGTGTAAAAGCATCCCCTCCCGTTGACGGTGAGGTCGTTGAATAATTCCAACAAGAACCATTGGATTCAGGTAACGGACTCCGGGAACTTCCACAGACAAACGGGGCTCCAAGTTCATTTGAAGCATCACTAATGAAACATGAAAGTTGTTGACTTGAGCTAGCGAAATTACTGTAACTGCAGCCATCGTCCGTATTAAGCTTGGCTTCACAACTCCTGCAAATAATACTCGTACCGGTAATGAATGGAGACATGGGTTCGAAGTAATCATAAACTATAGCTTCTGAGAACCGTAAATGTGACATACCTGATGGCATTGACGTTATTTGGACACCTTGGTGCGGTATGACCATGCCCCCTACAAATGCTACACCTCCTGGGACCTTTTTGTCGAGTTCGTGCAGCACCTCTTGTCGGCGGTAGTAATGGATCTAGTACGTTTGAATTTAGTTGCCGAACTTGTGCAGGCCTGCGGCTGCCAACTTTTTCTCCCCCGAATAGTTGTTGAAATTTCATGGTCAATTGGTTAATGTCGGCTAAAGCCTCTTTATACGATTGCTCACTTTTTGCGACATAGAAGCACATTTTGTTACTGGCGGTAGACAAAGCACTAAATCTAGCAACATCAGAAATCTCACCGGCAACTTGTGGCAGTGCAAATGCGCATTTCGCATAATCCTTCGCCTCTATTGTCCAGCGATGCAGAACCATATTCTCGGGAATTTTAACAAATTGTTCCACTTTTATAACATGGAACATGTGTCGACAGGGGATTCCAGCAGAGTCCATCATCTGGCAGGAGCGACCCAACTTATTTTCTGCTTGACTGAACATCACTGTCCACTTCAACTCCACATTCCCAAACTGTGTTAGTGTATAGTATTGTGTGTCAGCACAGTTCAAGCCACCACACTTAATTAATGCTGCTTCTTGCCGGATTTCTTCCCGAAGCCAATGGAAAACCCTTTGGGTATAAATTTGTGTTGCATGTTTTTCGATGCTGCGCAAGTGTGTCGTCAACACCGGAGTACTGTATTTACATTTGAACTCGTCTTCTGTTTCAGTGGCACGAATGCTACGCAGTGCACGATCAATTTGTTGCACGAATTCAAATAATTTTAACTTGTATTGCACAAAACGGTTGAGATAAGAGTTCATACTCTCACAGCGTTGAGTGCTTCGCATTCCAGCGAAAAACGTTCCTTTCAGATAGGCTTCAGCCCATTTATGACGTTTTCCAAACATTTTTTTTACCCAAACATTATCGCGCAAGTTCAACTCATCAAGCAAAACTAACCACCGTTGGTCAAATTCAGATGGACTCATGGGTGTTAACATAAGATCACGAAATTTGCTAGTGAAGTATTCATTCTTAATATTTGCTTGTGCATTCCTTTCTAAATGCCAGCAACAAAGACGATGAGTACATCCAACAAAAATGGTTTTAATTGCCTTCGCCATTGCCTTGTCGCCATCAGTAATCACGGACTTCGGCTTTCGGTCAGCCATGGCCGACAAAAAAGTTTGGAGTAGCCATGTGTATGATTCAACTGTCTCGTCGGCGAGTAGGGCAAATCCAAACACGGTCGTCCGACGATGATGGTTGGTGCCAACAAGGGTGACAAGTGGTTTGTGATATGCATTAGTTTTGTATGTCGCATCAAATGCCAAAACATCACCGAAGCATTCATAATCATACTGTGCTATATAGTCGGTCCAAAACAAGTTCCTTAGCCTATTATCAGCGTCTAATGTGTACTCATGATAGAGCCCAGGATCATTGTCAGCTTTTGCAATGAAATATGCTATAGTTGCTGCGGAATCACTATCACCAGATTCAGCACGTCTATCTGCATCTAATCGATTCTGCAAATCCTTACGTTTAAACTTAAGATTTTGTGATCCCCCAACTTGATCACCCATGTAATCCACAACTTGGCAAGTCTTAACGCCAACATGCCTCAATGCCTTCGCTTGGGCGACATCTCCTTCACTAACGTTCCGATGGGAACAAAGCAGGTGAACTTCGGTTGTACAAGCCAATGGATGATTGTGTTCCATACTGAATTCTGTCACCCTGTACTTCGCGCTGGACTTGTCGTAATTCACCCGAAACGATGCTTTACAACCTGTACGGGTTATTGGCCGTGGTTCTCGCAGTCGATTATCATTTGCCAAGTATTTCTCTGCCCTATATCCTTCGAAATTACAAACCCACCGACGGATCGTAGTGCGGCCACATTTCGCACGTCGAAGCTCATTTTTTCTAACACTAAAACCAACCATTCTTGAGTAGTTAATGTACCATGCATCAGCATCTTCTACTGAATCAAACTGAGCTCCGAGTACATTTGAAGGATGTAACTCAACAACATCAGATGCAATACTCATCTCTTAACCCTGTGAATTAATACCATGAAAAATATATGTAAAAATCACCAACAATGATTATAGGTGTATTAATAGACAATCATCCTAACCAGAGAAACAGCCAACGGGTTTCGAAAATGCCATGAAACCTTCATCAACATCAACATCAACTTTCCATAACACAAAAATAAAAACAAAACCAACATTTGCCCCAAAAAAACAAATTTATCAAAAACACTTACTTGAGGAACAACACAAATTTGTTCACCACCTTCCAGTTGCTCCAGCAATTACAATGGGAGAGAGCAAAATTTCTTTTAAGGTGAGTTATGGTGGGAAGGCCAACTTTTTAAAAGCCCAAACAAAATACACCTTGCACAAAACGGGGGGAGTGGGGAGTTTTCATGAAGGGGTGCGGCATTAAATGAAAAACAGTTACTGCATTATAAATGCAACAATAAATGTACTAATAGAGTTGTTGAAATGTCGGGGTATTTGGAAAATTGAAACATGAAACATGGAACGAGGAACATGAAACGGCACTGAGAACATGCAACAACGAACATCAAACATGTGGACCTCCGTAACAGTGAAAATAAAACATAGACAGAAACAGTGGACTGGAGACATGAAACATTAACGCAAACATGAAACGGGGGCAAAACAGAATTTTTTCGGGGTATTTGGAAAATTGAAACATGAAACATGGAACGAGGAACATGAAACGGAGCACTGAGAACATGCAACAACGAACATCAAACATGTGGACCTCCGTAACAGTGAAAATAAAACATAAGACATGAAACAGTAGACTGGAGATATGAAACATTAACGCAAACATGAAACGGGAGCAAAACAGAATTTTTTCGGGATATTTGAAAAATTGAAACATGAAACATGGAACAAGGAACATGAAACGTGACACTTAGAACATGCAACAATAAACATAAAATATCAAACATCTAATTTAAACATTAACATAAAACAACAAAAAAAAATAATTTTTTTTATTTTAAAAAATTATTTTTTTTTCCCAATTTTACTAACTTAGTTACTAACCTTTTTTCTTTCCATTATTATTATTATTATTATTATCTTTTTAAAATAAATATATCTAATTTTATATATTTATATAATTTTTTTTTTAAATCAAACTATTAATGGCAGCAACCGGTTGAACCGGTTGCTGCCATTGGTTTGGCTGCCCCAGCTGGCAGCCAAACATACGGATTGACCCCAGCCACTTCCTTTTCTCTTTATCTTCTTGTGACTTTCTAAAGGTCAAAAACAGGACACTTATTTGACGAGATAGTTGGGACCGTAAGTTTTGACAAAGAGAAGCCAAAACAAAGGCTGGGTGACGTGCAAAAAGGTCCGATCACAAGGATCTAAGAATTAGGACCAGCATATGGACACATTATCAATGATTAAAGGTATTTCACTTGAAGACTGTTCTTTCCAACTCCAACTAATGCATAATCATATTGAATATATATAGTTCCGTAATCATCTGGCTGAGTAATTTTAAATAATTTTATTTGATTAGTCACGAAAACTTAAATTCTAGGGGAAGTAGGAAAAATTTAAATTTTACCTTTTTTTTGTTGAAACCCACTAAATTGCTTATAAAATATATTTTTATTTTTTTATTCTTAACAGTATCCATAACCTAAATTTGTGTTATAGACACAAAAAAAAAAATATTAATCCGTTAATCTATTATTGTACGAGCGTTTTCTTTGATTTTTTTTTTTTTTTTGTGATCAACACTTTAATAATGAAGTACTGTTAATGATTGGATTAGGCTTCAAACTTTTCCTAGTCAATTTTTTTGGAATTCATGCAAATTAATTACCTTTTTGGTGGTTAAACGGAATAGGAAAACAAGACATCACCATAGGAGAATGAAAAAAATTAGGTCCTTGACTTTGTTACAAAAACAAATTTATTATAAATTGTTCTTTCCTGAATCTTCCGTAGGTTTGTAATGGTTTGTTGCACTGCTTTCAAAATCAAATAGAAAGAAAAATGTGGAAAAAAAAAAGCTGAAAAAAGGGAGATTTAAGAGTAAGCCCTTAATAAATAAAATGATGGACAGAGACCAAAAGGATGGAGAGATTGAGGAAGAGTTGAAGAAGCCGTGTGAAAAATAAAAAAATGAGATACCTTGCTAAAAAGAGTATATTGAGTATTATGATAAGTTTACGAAGTATAAACTTTTAAATTGAAAATTATAGATTCTCTAAGAAATGCTTTCACCCAAACTCAAATAGACTATACTAATCCCTTTCAAATTTAAAAATTCATCTAATATATTCTGTTAAAATATAATAAAAAAAATCTACATTGCCCCCAAACAGTTAAGTTATTTTCTAAACCGTTAGCATACATGTTACGACTATTATCATTAATATGTTGAGTTAATTTCCCCATCTATAATTTTTTAATTTATAATTTCTAGTTTTGTCTATTTTCATGTTTTCTTGGCCTAAAAACTGAAAAATATAAAGAAATTGGACTATGTAATTTGAAAAGTGAAACGTGCCTTATGTGTTATTAATTAAAAAATGCATTGTCTTATATAAAAAATAAAAATAATATATAATTCATGATGTAATAAAAAAATGGGTTCGTTAAATAAATCAATCAAATAACCCCTTAACGTTTTTTACCACTTCACACCTAAAAATTTGAGTCTTGCTGCTAGTTAATAAATTGAATCTCCGATGACTTTCAAATCTCTCTACTTTTTAACATTTCATCTGGCAACAATTCATGAGCTTTTTAGCTTGGAGCAATGCAAGCCAAACACCGAATAATCGAGAGCAACAAAAAGGACGAATCCACAAATGAGTTTAAGCTACTGAATTAACTTGGTTTTTATTGCTTGTCTATGAAAGAAACACTTCCTCAAAGCCTCTTCCGGCATTTAACCTTTTTGCTGGAAGAGGGTTCAACGAAGCAAACAAATAAACATCTTTACAAAGATGGGCTGGGGGGCCACTTACATTTGATAATTAGCATGAACAATGAAACACAGCAGCTCCGAAACACTTCGCTTTCTTTGCTATCTTTCTAACCCCAAATTCGTGGGATATTCCTGCAGCAGAAGGTGATATGCTTATTCTATCCATTATATTGATCTCAGGAGCCTGGAGAACTGTTTTAGGCATAGATAGTGCCCACTGCATGCCCCAAATTGAGAGAGGCCTCATATATATAAGGGATCGGAAGTGCCCGTCCATTGTCCATCCCTCAGGGGTCTGAAACCAGTACCTACATATAACGTAATAATACAAGAATAAATATAGAGTAATGCTGTATTAACGTCCATCAGACATATACCATAAGTTTTTAACACGTGTTACAAGGAACTTACCCATAGCCCTCTTCTGACCAGCCTGCGGTGAAGATGCCTTCAGCGGTAGTGAATGCCTCTTTCTCCATTCCAGCAAGGATCATGGTAGCTGCCACACCGTACGTTACACCTGTCCATATTTCACGTGACTGCATGCAAGTCTCATCCACTTTCCCATTTGGATGCATTCCATTTACAGCACCCATCCTACCACCTTTAACTTTCATTACATTGAAATCAAAAATTTTCTGGAGAGAACTTTTGATTTTAGCCTCATCAAAAAGTGGAGGTAGGCCTGAGGATGCTGTATACCATTGTCCTGCTAGCTGATCAGTTTGTATAGATTTACTATTACTGCTTGAACCACTATCATAATTAAAATAGGAACCATTCCATAGTTTTTCTTCAAACACTGACTTTGCCTTCAAAAATTTGCCTTTGCAGTATTCAGCAAAAGGCTTGTCACCAAGTTGAAGGGCCATTGCTGCAGCAGCTTGAAGTGCAGCAAGCCATAAGCAGCCACAATAAGCACTTACGCCATGAACTGTCCAAGTATCATATGTTTGATCCGGGAACCCATCATTTTCAATGAGACAATCACCATCTCTATCAAATTGATCCATATACTCCATTGCAGCACGGACAGCAGGCCACACATCAACTCCAAATGACATATCACCAGTTGCAGCAAAATCTCTATAAACTTGAAGCACAAACTTCGGATTGAGATCCTTCCATTGGCTTGTGTCATGTATATTATATGCATTCATTTCATTCCATGGGTCGTGTGTTCCCAAATCATGAGGAACTGCTCCTCTAAGCTTACGAATTCCTGTGTTACCCTCTGCCAAGAACTTTACTTTTCTTCCATCCTCAGATAACACAGCTTTGGCAAAGTCCCGCTGAATATTGAGTTCAATCTTTGGAAACAACTCAAGAAGAGCAAAAGATGCATAGAAGTGCACATCATATGTGCACCACATGACATACTCTACTCCTTCCAAGTACAGAAACCGACCACCATCATCACTGTCATTTTCTCCATTAAGAAATGTAATAGGACGACGTTGGGAGTAACTGTTGCTTCCCTCGTAATTAACTACTGATTCATCTTCACTGTAATAGTCACTAGTTGTAGTATGCTTAACAAGAGCACCATCTCTTAAGTTAACTTCAGCTTCAGTTACTTTAACATCCGTCTTTTCTCCATTTCTATGCTTTCTCTTGTCTGGAGCTGGGAAACGAGAATCTGTACGAAAACTCAATGCAGTCATAATGCTATCATTATGGCCAAAATCCAAATTAAATATGTGAAAAATGCAGTTAGTACAAATGATTACCAATCCAAACTGTTCCACCAGCCACCAAGAAGTAGAGCTCGTTAAATAATGTGAACTTATACCTGCACACCAAAAGATCAGGCATGATTCATCATTATCATGATTTGAGTAACAGTGTGACCCAGAAACATAAACGGCATAAGGTTAAGGGCCCCAAAAAAAAAAAATTACTTTCAAGGCTTGTGGATGATACTCTACAGCTACATAACATAAACAAAAATTACAAGAATTTAATGAATACACTGGGGCAGTGAAGAAAAACTACTTGGTTAAACTGGTTCCAATACTGCATCAAGCAATCACTCGACACATAAGCTTAAAGTATTGTATTTAAACTCTAAGTTCAAGAAAGGAAGCTTAAACTTCAGACAATAACAGTGTAGCCAAAATGACCAAAGCCATTGTTGAAAATCAACTAGATACAAAAGTAAAAAATGCAACTTTTGTAAAGAGGACATTGACATGCGTTAATGCCAACAAAACCAAAATGTTAAGACATTACAACCTCCTGTTCTTTGAGATGTATATGAAACATACATGTGCACACCCAGACATATTCAGCTGTGAATGATCTACATTGATGCATGTATTAGAGGCATCATCTGCATACGTACTCAGCCTGAAGATAGGATGAGGGCACTATTTTCTAAAATTGCTCTTTTCTAAAATTGATCTAAAAGAGTAGAATTTCAGGCATTTAAGTATCAAGAACTCCATTAGCTTTGCACTGAGAGGACCCTTATACAAAAGCATTTTCCCAAACCAAACAAAATGGTTGTAATTACAAGATTATTATAGTTGTATGTAGGTTTACCATTCTGGAAGCCTTTCATCCTTGAGGATTGGATTCTGCCATTTCTCAATATCTTCCTCCCAGCGCTTATAATCTGCATCAAGATTTCCAAAAGCTACATTAGATTCCTGCACGAAGTACAGGAATCCGCAAACACTTAAATATGCAAGGTTTATAAAGTCAAAAGCAAATGGAAATTGTAATAATAATAATAATAAAATAATAATAATAATAATAATAATAATCTAAGTAGGCTTAAGTAATTAACAAAGAGAATACATTTGAGTATAAAACACATCCAAACCAGAGGTACATACTCATCAAAGCATCGTGCACCAAGTCCTGAGCTGCCCCTTCAGAAGTGCCATAGAACTTCGTGTATCTCCTGCCAGGATAAGGGAACAATAAAAAAAAAGTAAAAACAAATATCACCAGTGAATCACCAGAAATATAGCAACATTCATTTTATATTATGATCAAATGTAACATTTTATGCAGAGTTTATAAAACAGGGATTAACTGAATATTACCTGTGGTATGAGCTCCCCTTTAAAAATTTTACTTTTGGAGATGACCAAGCAAGAGCAAATGCAACAGTGCACTTTCCATGAGGTTCCACCCATGCAGAAGCTGAAACTGCAGCACAGAGTGCTTCTCCAGGTGACGATGGCATGCTTGGTCCAGATCTGAAATTCTCCCGATCAAATTGCCCATCCTTGAGATGCGAACATAAAAGCATTATCTAAAATTGTATGGTATGAGCAATGCCTAGTGAATTAATACTTGATAACCAACTTGCTAAGAAGACTACCACAGGGACGTCCATAGTCAGTAAGGCGAATGTACACAGATCCAAATGGACCATTGGTTAATTTAAGCAAAATACTAATGCAAAATACGCCTTTTAGGTTTTAGCAATCTAAAAAACGCAAGAAATCTTTACCTGCACCATTCTACCCCACATATCCTTCGCTGTAACAAAACTCCCTTCTGATAGCCCAAAACACGGCAGAACGGTGACATTTACATTTTGAGTTTCACATGCTGCTACAGCAAAAGTTACAGGAGGATACCCCTTTGCAGTCCTGAAATATTGTTGGAGTATGCAGTCAGTAAAGAAAGTTTAAACAGCTTGATAAAATTTAACCAAGACAACAACTTCAAGTCCAGGAATAAGCTAGAGTAACTTTAACGAAAAATTCACAAAATTAGAATAAGTACACAATAAATTCTAAGTGGTTAAATAAACATGAATTAGTTGTAGACCAGGGGACTTGAAGCGGGAAAAAAATGAGAAAGCCAAGAAGAAAGTTAAAACAAAAGTTGCTCAGGTGGAACCGTTTGAGATATAACCATAAATAAAGACTAGTAAAAAGGTCTAAACAAATATTTGCAGAAGGAAAGTGCATTATAAATGTAGTTCCTGTACTCCTTAAAATTTCATATCCTACAGCTGCATACAAACAGGTAGAAGGGACTAGGCACTGAAAAGTTTTAAGGAAAGAAATTGATGTCGGACAAACCAATGAATCTATATCATATATTATCTAACAAACATGAATCAACGTGAAAAAAGACAACCACAATGAGAACATACAACTCAACCACAAGAGAGGGGGAGGGCTGGGAATCTCTCTCTTTCTCATGCTACAGGAATTTGAAGTATGAAAGCTTCTGATGATAATACAGTCCGTATGGAAACATTTTTGATTACCAACATTTAATAATCAAACCTTAAAATAAATAAACAGTGGAAAAAACTCTGTTTACCTGTTTGACACCACAGACCCCAAATTACTGGATCAATTCTTTTATCAAAAGAAAAAATAAATTAAAGGGGTGCAGTGACCACTTATAAATACATCAAGATATCAGGATCTAGCAATATTTGGCACGTTTCCCCCTGCTGCCTTCCCCATCACCTTGGTTAGGGGCTGCGAAAAGTGAGGGATAGGCCTTAACTGATCTTACCTCGAATGTAACTATAAATTCTGCAGTTAAGAATATAATAAACTACACATTCAGAACATTAGAGCATATCGCAATTTTCATACAATACAGTTGTAAATTTCATCTTGTAAGAACCTTAAAAGACATACTCTTTTATGCCCATTCTTTACTTTTTCTTGGATAAGATTTATTTTTTTTGAAATTTAAACAGTGATGCTTCTCTTGCCTAGATGTATGTAAGGGATTAGAGGATAATGGTAGGCAGGATGTTAGTATCCTCGCCTTCACTTTCATGTCTTAAAACACTGAAATGACCAAGAGAAATATGCAAACCAACCGTCAAATATAGCTAATAAGGTTTGATGACTTGCTTGTGATGTAGAAGTACACCAGAGACTCCATCGTCGCCTCTACCAAAGAAAAGCGAGGAAAGTTAACACATAATTCAAAACAGTTAACCAAATAAGAAGCCTTAGCTATTCAATAGAAAAGAGAGAGTGAGAACATGGATAATATATTACTCACAAGAAGGGTTCATTGACATGATCTCCTGACAAATGTGAGATCCCCCCGATTGAATTCTGCACATAACAAACAAAGAGGACTGAATATCCAGGAATTGACTACATACATATATTTTTTTCCAATTTTGTAACGTGCAACAAATATGATATTAAGATGAAATCTTACCGCCCATGTAAAAAGAAGGCTGACTTTTGCCCTATCCCTCCCAGTGTTCACCAACTATATCCCCAACAAGAAATAATGATCAGATATAAACTAATAAAAGATGTAGTAACAACAGAAAATAGAAGTAAAAATAGAAAAGGCAAATGAATCAACTAATCATAAGCGTCTAAGACACCCAACTAGGGTAAGTAGCAACGCCAAAAACCGGACAAAACTGACACCTTGTAACCAAACTTTTAAATTCAAATTCTGACCAAAAAAATTAGAACTACTACATGTCAGCAAGCACCCACAGCGCAGATGAAGACATTTTACATCAAGGGAAAAGATTGGCAATTATGGTCAACTAACAGATTTCTCTTTATTTATGTCACAGCTGGAACATAAAAAATCCACTTACAATAGCTAAATGTTACAAATTCTGGACACAATTTTCACTCAGCGACTTCAGTTGACATAATTTTCTTGCTTCACCAAAGCAACTATTCAGGAATCTTCTGATTATATACAATTAGTTACACCCCACTAGCTTGCATCCATATATTTCTAAGAAAAGACTTGTGAAGATACCAAAAATTGCCATCATTTGACTATCTTATGTTAGAATTTGAATCAACATACCGTGTAGACAAAAACAGCAGTGGGAAGACTGCTATCCCTATAGTTATGAGGTATGAATGGGGATATTTGTCGACAAGATATTTTCAATTCCGGGTCAGGTTCACCTACAATACAAAAAGTGGAATACATATAAATAAGAAAAGAGGACAAGAGGAATGCTCATTGAACAGAAAGTATGATAAGAAAATGATACCATCATATATTGTCCATGCCCTTGGGAATAATGCATGGTAGGTCGAATGCTGACCGCTAAGATTCCAGCCCCACGAATCAATACCCTGATCTCCAGCTTTTCTGAGGGAGCATGTGTGAAATTAGTCGACAGACAACAAATTTTTCTAAGAAGGATAGATGAAAGGCTACATATAGATGCTACAATGTCATATTAAAATTCTGCCTCCATTTCTTAATTTTGATTCAACTCACATGATGAAAGTAAGCTCAATAAACTATCACATGATGAAATTAAGCTCAATAAACTAACTTTTCTATTTTTCATTAATATAGACCTACGGCACAAGTTCAATCTAAATATCAACAAACCTCGTGTAAAAAGTATATTGAAATAAAAATAAACCGAACAACATTACTTGGCACGAATAGTTGATCCACTGAAGTACGCGCATAGCCACAGAAGAGAATGAACACTACTAGATCAAGAAATTCTTGGAAATAGCATGTGCAGAAGAACAGCCTTACTAATGGAAGTAAAAGTCTATGAATCACTCAAAGGAACAAGTAGCAAGGATAGAAGAAATAACCCCTAAGGGATTGTCAAATGATTGCACTTCTGACAACCTCGAGGCGCCTCTCTCAGATAGGAGATCTAACAATACATCCACTCACCACAAGCTGTACGGTTGCCTCACCACTAAGACATGACACAAGTGGGACACACTCAATCCCCTATGAGAAATCTCCTGCAACTCTTTCAGCAAGCCACTTCCCCGTAATAGCTCTATTATCTCCCACTAGCACCAACAAGAAATTAAGGACCTGCATCCCCTTAAAGATTGTCCAGAGTGCTGTGAAATCCATCTCCGAATTTTCCACGGAACACAAATCCCACTGAATCTCTCTTTCCCAGCAGAGAGTGTAAAAGCCAAGAGAACATATACAAAGCTAATTCGATGCAACATCCCACAAGCTTAATTTTGGCTTTCAGTTGGGGGTGCTAAAAGATACTTAATTCTATTAATCTATCAGCAGACTTCTAACTCAGAACATATGATTGCCAATCGGTGTATTGTGTTTCAGAAAGAGAAAAACCAAACTCAAAAAAATTTTCCCCCTTACCCTAAGCCTTCATGCTGGCCAGGTGCCAAAACGGATGCATAATGTTTATTTCCTCCATCTCGAGTTATAAAAATCTGCAGTTCCACAATAAAATATATTATTGAAAGTATATTCATTGTTCAGAATCCACCTTCTTCAGCATTGTACAATTTTAATTGTTACATACATCCATATAAAGAACAAGATATTTTAACAGCCAATCTTTCCCATAGATGTCATGTTGCAACACATGACAATGCATCTGAACAAAATAGCTCAAGCATAACAGGCAAATATATGATGGGCAATGAAGTCCCGATCACAAAAAGTTATATGCAACCTAAAATCTTGAATTAAACAGCAACCAAAGAATCTCTAAAGAAATTATTAAGCATGCATCTATTATTTTCTTCTTTTTCAAAGTTGTTTCAATAAAAATAGTAGTTCACTTAGAGAAGTTCAGTTTGATTTGTCAAGCATGCATTTGTTGCTTTCCCCCAATACCTACATTCTTCATGGAATTGAACACCATTCAAGCCCTTAATCAATGCGCCAAACATACAATCCTACTAGTGATATATGTATATATGTATGTATGTATGTGTGTGTGTATGTGTGTATATATATATACATATTATTATTTTTTTCCACCAAGGAAGAAGGGGCATCCATCAGAAAATATCACCACAAACAAGCATGCATTTTTAATAAAATAGCTTTTTTCTTTATAAAAAAAAAAAAAAAACAATAGAGCAGGCAGATATTAAGTTTAAGAGAACTTTACAGAAAACTGATTGGCCATGACAGGTGAAGGTTCACATGCACCAGGAACAATCTGCCATTGCCTGAATTCGCCCCTGAAACCTCTTGATATGCTACCACTCCTGTGACATGAACAGAGGTTGATGAACTTCAGGTATGTAATAAGATTTGACAGTAGAAAAACTTAAATGTTAGCAGTGGTCAACTACGTACCCCATCCCTCCCAGAGGCACCCCCTGTGACGCCGATGGCTTACAACTTATTCGGGTGAAAGGATCAATAGGTAGCTTTCTGCACAGAACAAGGAGTCAAAATTCAAATTAGCAATCAAGCTGCGTTTGGATAATTCATTCACTTTTCGTATGTTATTATGAGTAAAATACTCTAATTGCAGCATCAAGGAAATTAAAAGCATTACCCTTCCATGCGATGCCTCTTCCCTGACATAGGACCATAGCCGTATACCAAGTCGAACCTAGATATATTTAAACAAAAATCAGAATATGTAAAGCAGGCAAGCGAACATATATTTTAAACAACGAAAAGGACACAATAAAGGAAAAAAAGTGATACATCTCGCAGAAGCGATAACAGTAGAACTGCATGCCACTTGAATCAATCAATAAGTATATCAACATAACATTTACCATTTTAATTGCTTCCATAAATGTAACACTAAATTCTTTGAGAATATTAGCATGGCTGTTCAATCTCCTTCTCCAAGCTTGCTCAGGTGGGGCAGCACTATCAAAATCAAGCTGCAGAAAAAATGCAAGTCAAACATTAGTTCAAACAAAACTGAAAACCAATACAAATCTTGCAAGGAGGGAAGCAAAAAGAAAGGAAGGATAAGGGAAGAAGAGGAGAGAAGGCCTCATACTTCCTTTATTAGTTCAATTGATAATGGCCAAAGAAGAAGCTTGTTACCTGCTAGTGTTTGGTGTCACCTAAGGAGGTAATGAATATAAACTAACTAATGTTTTTAATTTTGGCCAATTTAATCTCTTGATCCCTAACACCCATTCATGACTGAGTTTTTTTTTTTATTTCTGGGGTTAACAAAAGTACTTATCCTTCCTACCTCCTTTCCTCTCATAATCTTAAAACCAATCAAGGAAAATGGTCCCCTCCCCTCCAAATGTTTCTCTATCCAGCTTCTTTTCCGTTTTCCCACTTCCTTTTTCCAACAAGATCACTCACTCTTCTCTTTTCCTACTAGCCCACAAGTAAATTTCCACGGCCGACTAAATGAAAACTTAATTGCCTTGAATAATCAAAACAAACATCACTTATAAACAAAACAGATGTCCCATCAACTAACAGTCACAATATTTTGTAACGAATATTGGATTTATATCCCAAAAAAATGAATTATCTGTCTCATCTAAAACATCATAACTAACCAGTTAAGCCACAAATTTCGTTCTAGCCGAAACTGGAAAAGAATCTGGAAAAAAGATTTATTCATTTTATTCTAAGCTTTATACACAGAACAGGATCAAAATATTCAAAAGCTTTTAACCTCAAAAGTCAAAGTCTTGACACAAAGCGAAATAATCGCAAGTGATTATGATCAAATCAGTAACTTCAAAACAGGGAACAAAAAGTGCCCGAAAATACTAATAATACAAATTTAAAAAATAAAATAAAAAAAGACTTGCAAGTGAAAAGCTAACAAGAACTTACCAGTTGCAAAGTAGCTCGCCCGATGTATTCTTCAGGAGGCCACGAATGCTTTCTACACTGAAACAAATTTCCACTAACCATAATTGTTGTCGACTAGTTTTACCAAAATATCCTCCTTTTTACACTCAAATTTAAAACACGTTCTTCCTTTAACTGTAAACAAAATTTAAAACCAGAATCTAAGCCAAGCAAAAACCAGAACTAGCTTGTCTTCAAAGATCGCTTCGCCTCGCCTTCGCTTGAGCTAAAACAATAAGAAATATCGGTGTCGTCAACTCCACTGGGTGAGGAGTCTAAAGAATAATATATGTGAAAATATGAGATCACAAATCTTCGGAAATCGAATTTGGTGAATAAATAAAATAAGTTAATAGAAGTCTTTTCGGGAGTTGATTTGACAATAAAAAAAGAAAATGGAGGGAGAAGTGATGGCGTGGCGCGTAGGCGGATCAGCCGCCTGTAAGCGTAAATTGCTGAAGTGACGGGTGACGGGCTCTGCGGATCGCCAGGTGGAGTAATTTGCAAAAGTCTGATAATTTCTATTTCTTTTTGTAAATTTCCTATAATTTGTATAATTTGGTTTTGTTGTCTGTCTACGACTACGAGAGCTTTTAATCTTCTAGTCGGAGAAGGAAAGAGAGAAGAGAGAGAGAGAGAGAGAACGCCGTAAATTGAGAAAAGCTTGCGTAAGCAAGCAGCGTTGGCATTGGTTTTGGCTTTTTGGTTATTTATTTATTTATTTTTTGTTTTTATTTTTTGTGTGTTTTCATTTTCTGAAATTGATTGATGCGTGTGGTTTGTTGCTCTCGGCTGCACGCGGTGGGTTTTTTTTTTTTTGGCTTTTTCTGTTTCTGACGTGTAAATATAAAATTTACTATTTATCCATTTATATATGTGTATATATATTTATATAAAAGAAATCTAAAAGACTTAATTTATTTGTAAATATTGTGTCTGAAGATTTACTTTAAAAAGAAATGAAATGATGTCAGATTACAATTCGGCCACAGTTTTAATATAATTTATGAGGCGTTAAAAAATTATATATATCTATTTTTCTTATATTTATAAAGCGAAGTTATTTATGTTAAATTAGTCAATCTAATAACTCCTGTTGTGCTATTTTCCTTTATATTTAAGAAACAATAATATTTGGTATTTTTTAATCAATCCACAATTTGATTATAATTTATAATTGTAAATAATGTTATGCGTATATTTTTTTTCTTCTAATGATTAAGTTGCTTTTTAATATATATATATATATATATTTTGTGTTAGATTAATCTAGCAAATCTCATCATGTCATTTCCATGTTTAAGAAAAGAAAAACAATTTTAACATATTTTTTAGCATATGATATAAAAAGTTTGATGGGTATTAGAAAAAAAATAAAAATAAAGTTTTCAAATCTAGAAATGGAGATTCGAAAATTTGCTACAAGTGTGTACATGCACCATCTGGCGTCTACAGAGTCCAGACCAGACTACAAACTGATTCAAATTTCAAACCACGTGCTTCCTGCCAAAAATGTTCCAGTGGTTTGTGGAACACTGAAAGATCTTGGTACTACCCAATAAAACTTGCTCCACCAAATAGTCTTAACCTTTACTCTCATGTACGATTTTTCTTTTTTCTCATTCAACTGAAAAATTAATAAAATATAATTAAACTTTTATTCTGTATTGAAAAGATATTTTTATTTCGGTTGCCGAATAAATCAATTAAATATTTTAAAATTCTTCAGTCGTGACATTAATTACTCCAAGTTTAGAACAAGAACAATTTAATAATGTACAAATTTTGCACTAATGCACTACATGTACAAAATCAAGGATAAAATATAGACAATAATAAAAGATAAATTAATTTTCTTTTAGAAATGGTCACAATCAAAATGCGGTAAGCAAAACATAAATTACCCCACAGACATCCTTAATTTTTCTTTTTTTTTTTCAAAGGTGATGCTGGTAAGCAAAACATAAATTACCCTCAGTGAAAAAAGGTTAATAACTTGGCTTAACACATGGCTTTACTCAATCAATTTCTTGTCCACATTTTTGTAGGTATATAATTTTTTTCTTCTGCAATGGCTTAAGCCTTTTGTTTTTAAATTACACAACAATGAAAATATACCCCGGTCAAAAAAAGAATTTTTTTTAAGAAAACATAAGCAAAGTTACACAAAATATTTTTCTTCAATTGTAGAAAATAATTCCAAGAAAAAGTAAAAAGAAAATCCAATAAAAATGAGTATTACTTATTTAATAAAATAATTTAACTTCTCCATAATAATCAATAATCAACACTATTTTTAATAATTTTAAAATTGTTAGGTGGTCTTAGGCCTCGTTCAACTCTAAAAGTTAATTTAAGAGATAAGATTTTCCCTCACACTTATAAAATTATTATCAGCCCCTTCAACATCTGATGTAAAATAATCTTAAAAATCTCTCTCTCACGCATCGAGTCTCATAATGGAAGCACAAATACCTATTTTTCTTATTAGACTGTTTGGGCTTAGATGTTTATAAACTTAGGCTCTGATACTAATATTAGATGTTCTTAGATTTCTCTAACCCCAGAAGCATCCAAGACCAGCTAACAGAAATCAAAATTAATAATTTTATAAATTTTGTTAGATGTATAGTTGTACAATCTGGTCAAATAAATAGATGAAAATTCGGTGCATATGATAGAATGGGTGCATACAATAACAATTTTAAGCTGCAGC
Organism: Murraya paniculata; assembly: GCA_030449075.1. NCBI lineage: Eukaryota > Viridiplantae > Streptophyta > Magnoliopsida > Sapindales > Rutaceae > Murraya > Murraya paniculata. The sequence continues at coordinate 833,835 of JAEVFN010000011.1, read as the reverse complement.
ACATGCTACATGCTGCCGATGCTTTCCCTGGTAACACAACTTTCCACCGCCACACAATTTGGACCAAAAAGTTGTCACCGAGCGACAGTGAAAGCGAAAATGAAACATGAAAGGAAGAAGGAAACTTGAACTTCGAGTTCCGTTGACAATTAGACAACCGACAATGCAGACAGGTTCGCACAATATGATTGATAAAATAAAACAATCTTAATTATTGTTTGTTCTGTGTTAAGATCTTGGCTTCACCTTTATGATCTGTCAAAGGCCCCTTACCTAGATTTGCAAGAACCCAAGGTCTTCTTGTTTAGCATTTTAGCTTTTAGTGGTTTACATTATTAACATGTAAATTATGTTAGTGGTGAATAATTAATAAACAAAATTACTAATGTGAGTAATATACTTGGTTTGAAGGGTATGAGCTAAGTTGAGTTATACTGATCTTTTTATAAGAAAAATTATGCCAAGCGCGAATTTACAGCAATATATGTTTAATGGTTAGTTATCTATATATTCATTACAATAACTATCATCTGTATCATTTTAATTAAAAAATTACACGAAACTCAACTTAACACTGAATTCAAATCTTAAATTTTGTAATTTGGGTTTAGTAGACTGGGTTGAGTTGTGATGAACTTTTTATACTATTTTGCCATGCATGCATTTATCTCAATATGCAACTAAGATTTAATTACATATTATCTCTTATCTAAGTACTACCGATTACAGTATTAACGAAAACTCAGTTCAATAATAAATCTGAATTCTTCACAAAATAATTCATGCATTTGTTGCGAGGACAACAAGATCAAGTTTGTACGGATCCAAATACCCTTCGTTAAAGCTATTTTGAAGTCTTACTGATGATAGATCGAAAAGGAACGAAAAAATTTCAAGTTTGGGTCTGAATCCATTGGTTTAATGTAATAAAAATTACTTTTTCTTTCTTTACATGGTTTATGATCGATCTTTAAGAAAAATATAATCGCTTCAAATGTTTGCCCCTGAAATGAGAAAGAAAAGAAAAAATTGCATTCATTAAGAATGTTTCTCTATAAAATGCTATCATTTATTTTAAAAAACGACAAAAGTATTTAATAAAACTTTATTTCTATTTTATTAATTTCATCTTTATACACACTTGTCATTATTCTTTTTGTTTTGTTTCCATTTTATCACTCTCATCTATGTGGATTGATTGACAAATTAATATAATGATAAGCATATTATGACAATTAATTGTGGTTATATTAATAATTAAGATGTTGTGATTTTTTATTTACAATTTACGTGAAATAAAATAACTAATCATCAAATACATGTCTCTGTGTATGTTATCAGTAAATATTCTTTAATTCACAAAATAAAAATGCGTTTAGCATTAGTTTTAGAATAAGGTGAAGAATACAGATATTTGAACTTAAGGATCTGACACAGTGGCAACAAAACAACTGTAAAATTATATGGTTTGTTAAGTAAAAGCAAACATTATTTTTTAATTAATGATATAACACTATATGGTTTTAACGCACTATTATATCACTATTAGGACTCTTTATTATTTTCCTAAGGTGAAATATAACGAATACAAACACATACTAAAGTATGTCATTACTTGAGAAATTCAAAATCCATGTGAAGTGTTACACTGGTAAAGGTGGTGGTATAAAGATCATATATTTGTTCGTTGACTTTAATAAGAATAATTCATTTTCATTCAAGAAGGATTAAAGATCAAGCTAAGATTACAGTATTTCAAAGGTATCATACTTCACATTCTAAACACTATCAAATAATTAGACAGTCATTTGTTAGTGTGTAAGTTGTAGGATATAAAGTTTAATAGTTTTTTTTTTTTTTTTGAATTACCTCAAGCATAATAGTTATAATTTAAGAATAAAAACATTTTCATATGGCCAAACCCCAGATTTATTATTTACAACACATCTAACATGAAAGCTTCTTAAGATAGTTTTGCATTTAGCCGATCTAGAGGTGCTCACGAGGCCCATGAGAGCTTGAACAATTGCAAAATCCGATTTAATTTATCGTAATCGATTAGTTAACATGTTGGTTAACCGTATTCTAAAACACGGAAAAAAATCATTGGCTTATCAAATTATCTATTGAGCCTTGAAAAAGATTCAACAGATGTATTGCCGCATCTCAAGGGTTAGACCCACTTTTTACGGGTCAGTGGAATTTTTATGCTCAAAACCCCGATTCAAGTAGTCATTTATTTGGCACCTCTAAGGATAGTTTTGTATGAAAACTTCTTAAGATAGTTTTGTATTTAGCCGATCTAAAGGTGCTCAGAGGCCCATGAGAGCTTGAACTCTAGAGAATATAAATACATTTTCGTATAAGTGGGTAATGTTCCCTTTTTTAAATTTATTTATTTATTTAATTGCATTTTGATTTATAGCTAATATAACATAAATCACTAGTGGATGGATAACATGTTAGAGTTTTGTAGAAGTAGACTTGTTTAAGAGTCGTTTTGCCAAATAAATTACAGTCAATCCCAACGTTCCAATCAGCCAGCGATCAATCTTGGCTTAATCAATGCAATCTGGGTCCCCACTAACAACTTTTCTTGTAACTTTACAACTAACGAAATAATAATTTCTTGATCATCAATTTATGAGTGTCCACTAATTGAGGCAGTAAAATTTCTTCATTGAAAGCATAAAAATTTGATATTTGTATCGACTTATATAACTGGAAATTAAGGACATTGGATTGCCTTAAATTAAATAAAAAACAATATTCTTCATAATTAATTCTCTACTACGAGGTAATTATCACATCCAACACTTATCATAGTCAATTTATGAGTAAAATATTTTAATTTTAAAACATAGGAATATTGTACCATAAAATTTAATAACATTTAAAACGCTGTTGATATTGATGTACCTACTTTTATTGTAACCCATCACAAACGATCTCCAAGTGTGCAATGTGCATAACTAATCAAGACGAATGTCATTTTATCTTTTTATTTTAATGAAATTTTTAATACCATTAATGCTCTTGTCAAGAGCGGAATTTAATTTTTATTGATGCAGTATTAAAAAGAAGACAATATAGACAACCTTATCTAATCCGGATTAGGATCAATGAATCCTTTTCCAAGTACAAGACAGGCTTAATGTATCTTTTTAAAAAGAGAGGGACAAATACATGGCCTTGCTTTCAAAAAGTGGCATCCAGCCATTGGTTTCACAAGGATGAATACGACAGAATGAGTATATTCAATCAATCATTCTCCCAAGCTTATCATTAGATTACCTTTGAATTATATTGAATTATTATTTATTTAATATAATGTTGGATAATACTGTGTTAATTTAATTTAATGAAGTTAAAATAACTATTTAAATAATACATTATTTTTAAATTATAATACTAATTGTTGAATTTGATATTTAATACTACAGCAAATGAATAACTGAATAATTTTTTTATGTTTAATATTAAAATAACATACTAGGTAAAATAGATTAGTGAATTAAAATTTTGATATTTAATCTTAAATCAAATACAAGTTAAAAATAATTCATTGAATAAAACTTTCATATTAAAGTAAAATCTCTTTATAGTTATATATATTGTTGGGAATAACTAATTTTATTATTATAAGGAGATTATAATTTAGTGGATGTTAAACAACTATTATATGACATAGTTATCCTTAGTATAAGTAATATAAATGTTAATACTTTAATAATTATTTAATGGAGCCGTAAATTCCACGAAACTCTAAACATGCTTGAGAATTTAGAAAAATATGACTTCAATAAGAATGTGCCTATACTAATGAGTTAATATATATCCACAAGTTTAAAGATGCGGTAACAACTCTAAAAAATAAATTATTGTCTTAAACAATTTTAGAAAATTTTTTTATTCCATGTAAAATATGTAATGTAACATATATATTTTTACTATATATAAATAATTATTATTATGTAAAGGCAAGTTACTTAAGAGGGTATCTAGAAAAATTATAACTTGTTATAATATAGTATTTACTCTTATTTGTATCATACCCAAATTGGGGTCATGAATTTTTATGACTACGAAAAGTTATCCCTAGATAGAGTATTACAATAGAAATTTTTTACTGCAGTAATAAATTTGTATTATGATAAAATATTTAGTCCTATATAAACTCATGTGAAAATGAGGGTTAGTAGTCTCATGAATGTTGGACTAAAATTTAGGCAAATTTGTTAGTCTTGATAACCAAACATGACTTTGAATTGAATTAATTTTTTTTAGTCTCCAAATTAGTCTAATCCTAACTTTTCGCCAACATTCAAACATGACCTAAGTATATAAAAAATTTACTCATCAATTTCTTTGAATCATTTTCATTGGGAGAAAAATTTACATGTAACGGTTTAGTGAAATCACAACATGGTATTAAATGTCCTCTTTCATTATCATGAATGGTGATAGTATGTGTTTTGAAAATTTTAAAATATGAAAAATACATAAGCTTCATCCCCTTCTCGATTTTCAAAAAGTTTAATGTAGTTTGTCTTTGAAATTCGTAAAATATAAAAAATACACATTTTATTTTTTTTTAATTTTTAAAAATCATAATTATATTTTCTCTTTCATTTTAACAAAAAAAATTTCCCAAATTATAATCAAGAATTTAACAAAATTTTGTAAGTTTTAAGTTGATTTTCATGTTTTCTTTTTTTGGTTTTAATAAAAAATTTAGTTACTAAATTGTAATTTATTTTTGATAAAAGTTTAATCATTTTCTTTTAATTCAGGTTAGGGTGGACTGGTAAAGTAGTTAAAGAAAACAATTATTAAATTACGATAATATTTAAAAAAAAAAAAAAACGAAGGGCGTTGGTATTCACTGTTTTCTTGTTAAAATTTTTTTTTTTTAATAATTGTATCATTGTATGAACTAGCTCTTTAGTCTCATGCACGCATGACATGGATGACATGATATATTTGTTTGTGAGGATATTACGCATAAATATTTTAATTAACACCCTATTTAATATACACATTTGTGAATATTTATTTTTTAAATATTTTATCACTAAAAATTTTAATTATATAATCTCTATTTAGATAAGTATGCCAAATGAATGCTTAAATTTTAAGGTAAAAATTGTAATTAATCTATATCATTAGCAAAGATAAAAGTATTTGTTCTCTTAAAAGTTACATTAGCGGGTAAGAAAAGAAAGATTTGTGGCTTTCCTCGTGAGTTGTCACCCAAAAGATTTGGGACCAAAAAAAGAAAAAACAACTGTAGTTACAAGCAAATTCCTTTTCTTTATGTGATGGAATTACACTAATAACTAAAAAGGTAAGAACTTAAGTAGGGAGTTTAGAAATTGACTTAAAGATCTCTTATATGAGATATACTCGAAAAAAGATTCAATTGTACAATGATAAAGCAAAAAAAAAAAAAACTTAAAATATAGGTTCCTTTATTACATGGACCTTATCGTGGAAGAATCAAAAAATTGTTTTCACCCCAATCCTAAATATGATTTATATAAAAAGTAAGACAATAAGGCTTTGGAAAAATAAGATTCACAATATAATTCTTATTAATGATTATCATGAATTTAAACAAACAATAGACTGATTTAATCAAAGGAAAATTCTATAATGTCTTAATGAAAATTTTAGCATCAATACCGTGATAGACATAAATATTATAAATTATACATAGAACTAGTAAATATAAAATAAAACCAGTAAATTTATATCATATTATTAATCATTTAAAAAATTAACATTGTTTCTATATAATTTTAGAGAAAAATAGTTTATTCATTTACAAAAAATATTTTCTTTAATTAAACAAAGAAAAAAATTACTCATTAATTAAATAAAAAATTATACTAAAAAAAGTGGAATAAGTTTTATTGAATTAGTTTAACCATAAATTCTATATTTATTCTAGGACATTTTTATACTTTTTTTTCATTTTCGATAATAATATCTATTTGTTACACAAGTTAATTAACATCAATTATTTATCTTGATATGGATCAAGCAAAAACAAAATAAAAATATATTCTTATATTACTAGACACATAAATGATATATCAATAAAATTATACCTAATTTTAAGTCTTATGCATATACTTCATGTAGTTTCAAACTTTCTACTTTATATTTAAAAACCATTCAGGGTTGTTGTTGAGGAAGTGTAGAAAGATACAAAACAACTTTATCTTACAATAACTATGAAAGATATTAAAATAATATTTTTTAAAAATCCGATTTAAGAATAAATTTTATTATTAATAAAACATCACATGTATTACATAAATGCAAAAATAGCATTATTCTATTTAAATAAAAAATCAATAATATATAAGGTAATAAACATTATAATAAGTTTTTATTTTATAATTGTGAACTTTTTTTTTTTTCAGTAACACTTTATTAATTTACTTATTTTACTTTTTATTAATAAGTTTGAGGCACAATCTACAAAATTTATGTTTTATTTTGCACTTAATATTAATTTACTTGTTTTATGTTATATTTGTAAGTTTTCATTTTATTTACAAGTAATACATTAATTTACCAGTTTTATAGTAATTTACTTATTTTACCTTCATTTTATAAGTTTTGTATTTCATTTCCAAAATTTATGTTATATTTTATAGTTACTGTTGATTTTTTAGTTTTATATTTATAAATTTTTATTTTGTTTACCAGCGGTACGTTAATTTACTAGTTTTTTATTAATTCACTTATTTTATCTTTTATTTACAAGTCTTAAATTTTATTTTCAAAATTTATGTTTTATTTTGCACTTAATGTTGATTTACTAGTTTTATATTATATTTGTAAGTTTTTTTTTGTTTTATTTACAAGTAATACATCAATTTATAAATTTTATATTAATTTACTTGTTTTATCTTTTATTTACAAGTCTTTTATTTTATTTCAAAATTTATGTTTTATTTACAGTTAATGTCGATTTACTAGTTTTAAGTTACATTTGTAAGATTTTATTTCGTTTATTAATAATATATCAATTTATTAGTCTTATATTAATTTACTCGTTTTACCTTTCATTTATAAGTCTTATGTTTAATTTCTAAAATTTATATTTTATTTTATAGTTAGTGTTGATTTATACATTTTATATTAATTTTATAAGTTTTATGTTTTATTTAGATAATTTATGTTTAACTATAGTATTGATACCATAACTTTAATAATGGCGTCACAGAGTGAGCTCGATCAAAATCATTTTCAAGCTCAGAAGTGCGCTCTTTATTTATAGAACAGGAACGAGAACAAATTGATTCAAAAAATTGGATAAAATTTTTAAAGTTTTATTTGATGCAGTTATAACGGATCCTAATGATAAAAAAATTAGAAAAAAATGATCTCTAATAAACACATTTGTGAATATTTACTTTAAAAATAGTCTATCATCTAGAAACTTTATTTATATGTCTCTAATTGGATAAGAAAGTCAAATGAATGCTTAAATTGTAAGGTAAAAGATTGATATTAATCTATATCGTTGGCAAAAATAAAAGTATTTGTTCTCTTAAAAGTTACTTTTAGTGTGGAGGAAAAGAAAGATTTGTGGCTTTCCTTGTCACCCAAAGGAATGAAAAAGACAAACAACTTTTGTTACGAGCAAATTGCTTTTATTTATGTGAACAAACAACTTTTGTTTCAAGCAAATTGCTTTTATTTGTCCGATGGAATTTCCCTTTCATAATGACCGTTATTATTTAGCATCAAGTCATCGACAATCATCATAATAAAAAAATAAAAAAATCAACAAGTATCATAATATAAAAATAACAACTGGTTGCATTTGTTTTACTTTTGTTGGCCAAAGGAAGGTAGGAAGGATTTGATTCCCTTGTTGAACTCTAGAACAACAGAGATAATATCAACCAAGGCGACCATTGACCATTGTAATTATTTGTGCTCCGTTTGTCAACACCTAACTCAACAAATTTCTTCAACTTGAATAAAAAGTGTCAAAATCAAGAATCATTAATTCATTATATATCCGATAATACTTTAATACCTCGCAAAATAGTACATCCAATGACAAGAAGACATGGTAATTAATCTAAGCAGGAGCAACATAAAATTTCATTTTGGGTTGGGCTTGTTGAAAATTTTAGAAAAGTTTGTTGCCGAAAAAGATATATCTCCAAATGATAATCTAGTTGATTAGTCTTTCATCCTGAAAGCAAGGGGTCAAAGGTTCTAACACAAAGGATACATTTAATCTGGGGTGGGTTATTGTGAAAAAAAGTTACTTACTAGTAAGTAAAAATGCTATATAATATATAAAAATTTTGTTGTAGTATTACCCTAATTAATAAATTAAATTAGAGTAATATTAGGGATCATAATAGTTGAGTCTTAATTTAAATATTAATTGATATGACATTCATCTATTAAATGGTAAAATATTAATACATTCATTTATTAGATGGTAGAATATTAAGTTTACAAGTTATGAAATTTATTATCCAATAAATTAATGATATATTATAACGGTTGAAATTCAGGTTGGAGCTGAACTACAGCCATCCCTAATATTATTGATAAAATGATATAGGTTAGCTTTGGATGGCCATAAATGTGGATATCAAAAGACTTTTGATTATAATAATGTCCATGGGAAAAAAATGCTCTATTTATCTACTACTACTACGGGGATTTAGAAATAATCTTAATTATGAATCTAATGCATGAGAAGGTAGCAAGTGATTCAACGTGTCAGTTATGTGAAGAATCTGGTGAAACTATAATACACTCTTTATTTTACTGTGAACAAGCTAGGATGGTATGGAGGCTGACACATTTTGATGAGGTTATTTTGCATAATCGATTTAATTGCCTTTGGGACATTTTGAATATATAAAATCAGTCTTGATTGTGAATGAGTTGAATATCTGTTGGCTTTGATTATGTGGGGAATATGAGGTGCTAGAAATAAGGTTTTGTATGAGGGGATTGATGTGTCTTCTTCCAATGTTGTCTCTTGTACCGAAGGATTGTGGGATTCTGTTGTAAATGGCCTTATGGAAGTTGTAGGTGCAGTTTTAGAGAGTCTAGTTTTGATGTCTGTGGCATGGGAGCCTCCACCATTGGATGATTTAGTCTTGATATAGATGATGTTGAATGTGCTGTGGATATTCAGCGCGAGATGGTTGGTTATGCCGATGTGGATACAAAATCATGCTGGGAGTTATGGTGGCAAAAGTCAATGTTAGAGTGTATATAGATAATGTTAATGTTACTGACATAAAAACTTTACGTTTTAGGTAATGATTCGTTAGAGAGATTAGCTTGTTTCCGCAAATTGTTGAATTAGATTCATTATCAATCGTTCAATTAGACTAAGTGATTTTGGGTTATTTTTAATTTACAACGTCTGATTTTTACAGAAACAAGATTTTCATATAGGTGGAAGAATTTCTAATGCAATTGAATTGTGTTCTCAACTTTGGACAGTACGGAAAGAGACTTTATTTTACTGTTTATTAAGTAATAATATTAAGGATCCTGCTAACTTACAGCTGATACATTACAGCTGCCTCACATGAACAATAACACAATAACACACGCAGTTCTAAGTTAAGTTTGGCTTAATATTAAAAATAAAATGGCAATATACGGGTGGTGCCGCTGTTGGCTAGCGCGTTGGTCTCATAGCTTCTGAGCTGTCCTGAGGTCGCGAGTTCAAGCCTCTCTTACCCCATTATTATTATTATTATAAATGTTTTTGATTTTGTAATGAAATTGCAATGCATAATGATGGCTCTTAATTACAACAAAAATACAGCAAAAGACGGCCACTTCAATTACAACAAAAATATAGCGAGAGACGGCTACAGCTGCAGTGGCAGGTGACGCATTCAGTCATCATATGACCGTAACTTCCAAATTACAAAATTGTAATCTAAACGTTTAACTTTTGTTGCAAAGGACAGATTAATCAAAATTGAACCATGATGAACAAGCTGAAGAAGCATATTTTCTAGTTTATGAACAGACTTGTAACAGATGAGCAAGATCAGTGCCATTCTATTCCTCCGAAAGTTGTAGATCCAACTCCTTCCCAGGCTTCACCGTAGCCCACTGCTTCGCTGTCAACACCTTCCATACCGCTGTCCCACCAGCCACAACCAGTTGCATCTGCTAGCAGATACTATGCGTCAAAATGTATTATTGATGATCAACCAAACAAATAGGATCAAAACAGGAAAATGAGGGATACTAACAGTGATTATAGCAAGGTCTTGATTTCTTGTTTGTTAAGCTCTCTCCTCTTCCTTTCTGCTTAGACTTTGAATCCCCTCCTAGGACTACAAAAGGCTTCCAAGTTGTATGCTTCTGTTCATCTGCACAAGGTAAATGGAGAAACTCTAAGCAGAAGAAAAAAACAGCAAGCAATTGACAACTACCAGTTGGCCTACTTATATGTCACGCGATAAGAGATGTGCAAATGACATAAACAAGATCTTAACATCCCATAACTTCTAAAGAAATCAAATAACAAGTCAACAAGATACATTCTCAAACTTGACACTCTAAACTCCATTTATTTTTCTTTCAACGCTTATTCCGTTTCTCTCATGTGCTATACAGATATTGATTTACTAGATGTATGTTGTGGCTAGTCTCTTTCTCTGTCTTCTGCAGTATATAGCAATTATAACTCCCTTTCATCTGTCCGCTAATTAGATAATTTAATATATTAGGCAAATCAGATTGACATGCTATGGTTCCCAGATGAGTCAGATGAAATTTGCAAACTAAGAAAATAGGTGCATCCGCTTGTAGTGATACCAAGTCCAATCATTTATGAATCAATATGACATTTCAATAAACCATCTATGTTAAACTTTCTATGTAACTTTAATCTGCTATCAATCAAATATTTAGGACCAAAAGACTACAGATATAATCAGAAATTGGGAACTCAAACATTTCAGCCAATTCCTTCCATCCTGAGAATTGGGCCATAGACACGTGTGACAAAAAGGACTCGAAACATTACTGGATACGTACAACTAAGTGTGAAAAAATTGTCACGTCTCAGAAACACATCTAGTACTAAGTGATTTAAATTATGTTATTTTCTTTCTTGATCCGATCATAAATTCTACTTGGAATGTTCTTTATCTTTATCTACTTTATTTTCTATGATGCAACATTGTGCTTCTTGTGACCATTTCCTTTAATTTTTGGGTTTCTGAGTACATCTCACATCTCAAAATTATCTCAGTTTATTTGATCATTGTGAGGCAGAAAATGTGAACTGGTTCAAAATGAATCTCATATTTACCCCAGAGTTGAAGTCAGCGGATTAACAATGATTCAAAGCAAAAGGAAATTGCCAAATAGCTTTAAAAATGCAAATGGCATACCTTCAAATGGATTCTTCCTTTTTCTTGATTCTTTTGCATTATATTCATCAGGAATTTCTACTTCATCAATGCTAATTGGACATTTAGCATCTCCTTTACTAGTATGCTTGAACTGTTCTAAAACCACTTTGTCAAGAACATTGCTTCTCTCTTTTTCCTCTACTTTCTTGACACCCGTCAGCCCATCGGTGGTACCAGCAGAGTTTCTGGATGCCACCGGTGTCAAAAATGGACATGACTTTCCCTGCAAAGAACTACTCTTTGAACCACAAATAAAACTCTCCCAATTACACAGAACATGCCAACAATGAGTTTGGTTGCTAAAAGCAAGCAATAAAATCTTATTTTGAAAAAAAAATACTCTTAAATTTTTTCCTTTCCTTTCTTTTCTTTTCTGACTGAAAAATTTTAGTAAAAGCTTGATGGGCCCAGATCTCTTGTACTACCCAAAAAGTTTTACCAGCAATACTATCAGCAGAAATAACTAAAGTCATTTTTATATATCTCTTGTAGTGTCTGAAATATGCAAAATTGCTTTTGTGATTAGGTTAGAAAAGCATTTGAAGTCCCCTTTAGGAAAAGCAATTAATAGGAGCTCTTTTATAATTTTTTTTTAAAAAAAAACAGAAAAAGCAAGCTTTCTACAAGATCACTTACGAACGCACTCAAAGCAAAAACAATAAAATGACATAATTCAGCTACATTTCTTTCAGACAAAGTAATTTCATACCATTAATATGTAATTTTCAAATTGTAAAAAGAAAAAAAGTTTTGAAAATAACACTGCTCAGTATCCTTAATAAACTTTTAAATTAACAAATCAAAAACATGAAAAATATAATACCCTGAACTTTTTTTCTTGGGGGCAATTTCCAGCATTTTCTCAGCAGCCAAAAGGGGGTGAAATAGAAAAATACCTGAAGTGTTTTGGGTAGCACAGAACTTTTGTGCAACTTCCGGTCAAGAAAATCAGATAACGATACACACGAATCTTTCCTTGTAACTAATTTGTCATTCATGTCTTCTTTAGTGTTCTTAAACCTAATTTGTCACACTCAAAATTACAAATAACATACAATCTTTAGAAACAATTTTATGAAAAAAATGAAAAAAAATTGAAAAAGAAAAAGAAAAGAGAAGTGGGTCGTCGTGTTATCTTACGGATTTGAAGAGCGAGAGAGGAACGATGAAGTAATGGAGCATTGCCCTAAAGCCCTGATTTCTATTTGCTTTGATTTCATTTCTGTGCTTAAGTTTTAATTTTTGTTCTTGTTTTTGTTTACGTTTTTAGCTCCATCTCTTTTGTATGTTTTGCAATTTCGTTTGCTTAAAAGTTTTGCGCGCGCTTTTGAGGCTCGGCGCCAGAGGCTGCAAATTTTGAGCAGTTTTTACCATTTACTGCCTAAGCCCAATTCCTAGTACAATGAAGCCCACTAGGTGCTAAGTCAAGATAGTAAGCCACATTAATGATGATACTCAAAGGTAGTCAATAATCAAAAACATGATGTTAATAATACGTACGTAAATAAAGATAATTAATAATACCATTGTTGATGATGATGTGGTTGTGAGAAATATGTAAATGAAGATCAGTCTTGGACAAGGACTAAAGCTCGACAGCCAGTTTTAGGCCTAAGCTCAATTCCTCGTATAATGATGCAATACTCCTTGTCGTGTGAATCAAAATTATTTAGGCGACAGATCTAACATGCCATCATCTCCGTTTTCATCGAAGAACTCACCCATCCTAATCTCCATGACCCCATCCACCCATCTCTCCTTTCTTGAGATAGTCCAGTCATATTTCTTGAAGGAACTTGAAACATCCTGTCGCCATTCCTCATTATCGATTCCTCCAATGTAGACGCCAAACTCTATTCGTATCCTTTCAGATGCATATGCATATTTGAAATCAGAAAACTTGAAAGTAACGTGAGGCACATAGTTGGTTCGAAGGGAAGAAATTCGTAGCTACCCTTGCTCCAACGTCAAAGCACCACACGAACTTGGCGTCGGCCACCTTCGGAAACCTGTAAATGCATTGACACATGGAGCAAATTAAACAGCTCATTGAATTGTTTGTATCTACGGAAAGATAAGATTACAAATGTGCCAATGCCAACATTGAACGAAGCTAGCCGCCGGTAGAGAAGTAAATGTCCGGCACTCGTTTTCATATATAGAAAGCCCTTTTGTCCCAACCATGCAACATTTTTTCCCACTCTCTTCCTCCAGGGCAAAGCTCTGTTAAAAGGAGAATTAGAGAAGAGGCGCAAAAAGCATAATGGGATTTATTAATTAACATTAAACCATCTTCGGTGATGACTTCAAGGTGGTTTAGCAAGTCATTTTTCGGATATTGCAATGATCTGCAGTGCTCACTAATTAAGTGCAAGGTTTAGTACCAGTTGTCCAGTCATATTTCACAAGGACACTCTTGTACTTTAAGTGTGATGCTGAAAAATCACCTCAACAACTGAGTTTATTTTAATTGGAAAAAATAGCGTACGCTGAGCTTGTACAGCGAATAGAATAGGAATTTCTCAACTTGTCATTCACAAAAAAAGGTCAGGACTTGCTGGTGGGGTTCCGCCGAGAATTTTCTAATGCAAAAGTTAATCTTTAGTATGAAAGAGTATTTAATTAATAAAGAAATTACACAAAAAAATGTAATGCATAGTGTATTTAAGTTATTGTAGAAAAGGTTAAGAGCAAATTTACTCTCTTTCTCTTATTTTTACCTTATCTTACCCCCTCTCCTGATGTCAATTGTTTGCTTAAACACCCCTCAGGAGGCAGACAGTTTTATTTCCCTTAAAACTCACCTATCTTCCTCAAATGGGTAGTTGGTTCATATGAAATAACCGAACTCAACAGAGTGTATGTACAAATGTGCACAACTCTGGACATTCAACATAATTTCGTTGCCAAAGTCTACAAAGACAGCAAGCAGCACCAAAATTGAGTCACCTTCCTCTCAAGAATTAGAAAGAAGGAGGAGCAGAATGATTTTGCTAAATTTTATGGGCTACTTAATCGATAGCATATGATTCGAATATTAAGTTGCAAATTAAGCTAGATAATAAAAGAAAATCAAGTTTGACTTACTATAATACCATTGTTGATGATATGGGGTTGTGACATAGATGAAAATAAAATCTTTCTTGGACAAGGAAGTGATCAACCTCAAAGATGAAGCATAGACTGAGCTGGAAATGATCTGTTTGTAATCAGACGGTAGAAACTTCTCCCACACAGAATTCGAATCTGCAATGCAAGCATCGCTAGGAGTTGTAAGAGAATTGATTAGGGAAATGCACTTGGGATATCCATTTTACTTCTATCTCTTTCAAACTCACAGCACCTAAAACTATAAGTAAGATTTCTTCTTTGTTAAGCTATGTAAGTTCAATGGACAAGGCGAGGTAATTAAATATTAAATTATTAGAAGCAGTAGATGAAATTTGTACATTTGTTCCACAAGCTTTGAACAAAAACAAACAAGAACGTATAGCATAATGTTAATGCGTAGTCGTAAAGAACGTACAGACATGTTTAGCTTTTCCAGAATGTTATCTAATTCATCCTTGCAAAAGAATTAAAAGTTCTTGTGTAGATACAGGAAGCACCATTAATACAGCTTTTGCCATAGAAGTAGCAAAGCCATTGAAAAGAGATTGGGTAGAGATTTAAATAAAAGCATTTGTAAAGAATTTAGATCTATTTAAAAAAGTGTAGGTAAAATAAAACAATAGATAAATTAATTTCTCTAATTAATTAATCCTGAAAATGCTGTTCATCGATTATTGTTCAAGTGGTACTGTTTATAGGAATTACTATTCATAAATATTGTTTACAATACTGTTTGTCGTAATTATTCACTGAACTATTCATGTTTATTGCTCATTCATCATAAATATGCTAGAAATAGAGAATTGTAGAAAGTAAAGCACACCGAGGATTTTTAGGTGGTTCGGATCACAATATTACATCCACGGAGCCATGCCCAGAAAATGAGCTATTCGTTAATGAAAAGATTGCAACTTATTGAATTCTTACACAATTTCAGACGCTCTCTTATTCTTATCGCCATCTTATTGTATCTAACTTAATCGACCTTGCTTAGCAATAACTTCTCATTTTCAATTGTGTTTACTGCTCTTGTTGAGATCCCTCAACAAAACAAACGACCTTTTTGTCCTAAAGAGACCAAAATAAATGTGTAAAGTGTCTAATGAAAGACTTGATATCATGATACTAGATGAAGAAAATTAAAACATATAGAGATATGAAACATCTTATGCGGCCAAATAGGTTTCTCTTGTTCTCTGTGTTGGATGCTTCTCCGATATAAAATACAATAAGTCTTCTTCACTTCTTCAATGTGTGAAATACTTTCCTTTATATAAATGTAGTATTTCACCAAAACGCTAGTAGAGGAGTATTAAGATATAGTTCCTTAAGAGTCTAATAATACATAAATACTAGATACTAGGATATACTTCTTTAAGAGCGAGTCCAGTATTCCGTAAATAGTTGATATACTTACCAATATAGTAATAATCTTTATTTGGAACTCTTTGATACGCCAATTTGCTTCTTTTATACCTTTAAAAATATTTTCCAATATCCAATATAATCTAATCTTAATTAATTCAAAAGATTAGATAAATCTCTAATAAGAGGATATAAATGTCTATTAAAAGAAATAAATAGATTCCAATATTATATTATTGACACAATGATGCTAATAATATAAACCCCAACAATCTCCCCCTTTGGCATCCTTGTAGTCAAAACATAAACTAACCAATTGTCTAGTCTTCAAATGGCGCGTATAAAAGCAAGATAGGCAACAAAAACAAACAAAGAACTAACCAAAACAAAAACCATTAGTCACCTTTAGTTCACAAAAAAAAAAAAAAAATCTCCTCTAATAAATAAATGCTCATGACTATAATTCAATTGAGAAAATTAACTCTCCTCTAAGATAGGTAATATTATATCAATATATTTAAGGAGCAATAATGCATATCAATAAAATAATCAATAAAGTTCATATTCAAATAAAATAAGCTCTCCTTAGAAAAAGAATAAATAAGCTTCCTCTTTAGTATTGAAATCGTATTCAAATAGATACTCTACTCCTTTCATGAGGCAATAAAAAACTAAACTACATTACTCTCCCCCTTTTCGAAAAAAGATGCCAAAGCACAATAGAGAACATAATCGAAAAAGGTTAAAATAGCATCCTAAATTAGATAAAAATGAAAACTAATAAACAAGAGAGTATAAAGCAAAGAAGTCAAGGGTAATGAACATGCATAATTCATCAAGAATATGTTCAATGCGTTTTAACTCGACCCAATAAATCCGAAATCATCTCCCTTTGATCATCCAAGAGTTAAAGAGTAGAGCGAATGGTTTGAAGCTCAAATTGATGGTGGCCAAATCTATGAGAGCATTCTTAGTTTGAGTATCTTCATCTTGATCACCAACAACACTAAGGGACTTCAACATAGTTCAATATATATTGGAAAAGAAGTAAAAACCTCATCGTCATTGTTGTTCTCCTACTTACTACTATATGTGTCAATGTGCAAGTGTACACAACAAGTAATATATTAATGCGTATTCAGATCGTCTCCATAAGGATTGATGTCATCAGACTTATTACAACAATATTAATAGTACAATTTCAGTCTAAATTAAAATAAAGTAATGAATAAACTAAGAAAAATGTAAAAGACGAAATGCAATAAGGTAAATTTTTAAATCAAATTAAAAGATGTACTCAATGGAAAAGGAGTAGTTGAATGACTAAACTCACTTAATAGTATTAACTATTTTTTCTAATTATGATTATGTTGCTACAACATCTACTACAACATTGGGCGGAATCCCTCATGCATCCTTAGCTGTCGCCTGTTAGATATCTTATATTTAAATGCAACCTAACAATGACCATTTACTACACTAACATTAGATATAGCATTAAACGTTCTAGGTTCCAATTACCCTACAAGGTAAATCTCTATATCTAGTTCTTCACTAATTTTAGATCAAGTATGGCCTTATTCAAATCGAGATTAACTTAACTTGGGAAACCTAATTTAAAATAATGTATTGTCTTAATTTGTTCCACTAAGTCAGGCATTTTTTAGGCTTATTCTTAGTTAGTATCCACTAAATGGGCGGTCAGCTGAAATATGAAATTGTAATAAGTAAAGAGTAATAATACAGCCACAAATTCTTGTACAAACTAAATTTGTACAAACTGACGTGGCATTAATTCATTGGTTGAAAAAAATATAAAATAATAAAAATAAATCATGTGGACCAAGTGATATTTAATTCAATCAATTAAATCATGCCACATCAGTTTGTACAAATTTAATTTGTACGAGAGTTTGTGGCTGTGTCATTACTCATAAGTAAAATCAAGACAAAATTGCAACAACAAATATAGATTAATACGCAAATATCAGTCAAATAACCATTAACCTTGTTTAGCACTCAACCACAATAAAGTTAGTTCATGATTTGCGATGAAACAGTAATAAGAATCGTTTTAGCCGTCAAATATATTTTCATAGATAAAAGAACACAAGAAGATAATGATGAAGGATCAAGTTACGCTTGATCTTGCGATTTCTCATTCTTCTTATCCTTGAATCCTCTACTGCAGTCCTCAATTCTCTCTTTTTCTCTATTTTATTTTTGTTTTTCTTTATTATTTTTCTTGAATGACAGCTCTCTTTTTTCTTTTCATGCGTGCTTCTTTTTATATCTCGAAATTCAGCAAACTAGAAGTTTACAACCGCATGTCTTCCATTTTTGGAAACCTTGGATCGCAATTTTTTAGTTAACACGTGCGAAATCTTGTCTGCCTTTGCTGCAGGGTTGCTGCAGCATCGTCTACAGCATCTTTCACTATTCCAGACTTGTTTTAGTTCCTTTGTAGCCAAGTTCTTTTGCCTCCTCTACAAGTTTGTTGTAGTAGCTTTCCATCCATAAAATTTGAACTTCTTGGTCATCTATAATCACACATAATCAGAGCATCAAATAATCTAAAACAAGATTAAGTTATTAAAATTAAACTTAAACATATGCTTATGCAAAATATAACTAAAATATAATAAAAACACATCATTTGCTCTATAAGTAATATCAGTTTAAATCTAAAAATGCTATGATAACTCTTATTTCATAGAGTTATCAATCATTAACTAAATTGTAATCATGAGATGTCAACATATGATGAATCAAGGAAGGGAATGGTAATGCATGTCTCTTCTAAAAGACATATGCATTCTTTACAATCAAATCAAAAGCCAACTCGCCAAAGTTGAAAGGAATGTCGCCTTCAATTAGAAACAAGGCTTTAGCAAATAAAGGGTCCACTACAGCATAATTTTTAGTAAGATACCAATTGTGTGGCCCAACAATGTAAAGCTTGATATTTGGAATTAAGTTTAGAAACCAAAAGGTCTTTAGGCCAAGGAGAATACCTTCCTAAAAGTCAAGTAGCAATAGTAGGCACGTCCAAGGTATTGATGTGTTCCAAGATATTGGTATCATCAAAATCTAACACCTAAATTGATGATTGATTGAAGAAGGAGAAAAATCCAAGATACGCCCTCTCATAAAAATTTCGTGGAGAAAACCTAGCTTAGTTTTATCCGCAATATTTTCATTCAAATTGGCACATAATTCCCAAACTAAGTTGGGCGTATATGAAGAGATATTCTTAGTGGCTTACCAAGCCAGCAACGTTAATGGATGTTTCAATCTCAAAAGGAATAAACTTAGCAATCATGACACTACATTTAGAACGAAATTTTCTTGAAAGCAAGGAATCAAGACTAGCACTAGGAGGATGAAAATAGTACCTTTTACTATAAGAACAAGGTAATGCATACCCAAAGATTGAGTGGCTGCCATCATGATGAATTAGAGACTTTGGGTATGCTCATCTGAATTGGCTTCATTACGATCATCTTCGATTAAATCAACATTGCCTTCATGAGATTGAAGCAAGATTGTGTGTGAATTGGTGTAATTGGCATGAGTATCCCATCCTTGTGTGTTGAGTAATTTCAATGTAGCTTCCGTCACAGGCCACAGATTGTCATCTTTTTTTGCTTCATGAGTCTGCATGTTGGAATCACCAAGAGCATTGATTTTCTTTGCTTATTCAACATGCATCTTTGATCTCTTCTTCATAGAACTTGATCTTGTGGAAGCCATGATGGTCAACTAAAAAAAAAAAAAAAACTAAAACAGAGAAGCTCTAGAGAGAAAAAATGTTGTTTGGATGAGAAAGAATGAGAAACAAGAGCTAAACAAGGGCCCTTATCTAGAGAGATAACCCTAGACCTTGTATCAGTAGGAAAATGTATTTTGGATAATTAATAATTATATTTTCCATAAATAATAAAACAACTCAAGTAAGGTCATATAATCCTTATATAACAACAACAGTTTAGATATAGCAGAAATAAAATCATAAATAAGGACTATATCCATGTAAAATCACAAAAATTACAAGTAAGATGCAAAATCACCTCAGAAGGACAGCAGTGAGAATTAGGTCAGATTTGGGTAAATCACATAAATATAGGGAAGTTTCTTACTCAATCTGAAATAGTTCAAGTGCTTATAAGACAATTACTAAAAGGTTCCCGAAGACTGCAAAATATACAAAGAACTTAAAATGGCTAAGTTTTATCAATTTGAACCCTAAGTCGAGAAAAACCCTAAAAATGAGATACATGTCAAAAATGTTTTGTGCAAATATCCAAGCAATAATGACTAAAATGCTTTTTTGATAAATAAAACCTATAATAATGCAATCTTTATGCAATAAGACACGATTTTTTTAATTTAAAAATAAAACAAACTAATATCCAATTTTATAAAATAAAACATAATTTTTGAAAAATTGAAGAGACATATTTAAAAATACTCATCACAAGACAAACAAAATCAAGATAATCAAACCTTAATCACTCAAACCGATAGAAGGTTAGTGAATCTTAAACTTTTGTGTGTGACCCATATGACTCAATCTCAATTTTTCTCAAGATCAACAACTTTTGTATCCAAAAATAGAATGAATGAGGCAATATGATAAGAGATTGCCGTAATAAAATTTTTCTTTCTACTACATGTATAAATTCTTTAAGATTTTTCTTTCCTCTCTTTTTCAATTGCCTACAATTAGTAGCTTTCACTATTTTTTAAAGTAGCCTTCTTCTCATGATATTTTTCCTATGTCATATAATGATAGCTTCATTCTAAGAGTTGAAGTAGCTATTTATAACTGAGGTGCTTGCACATCTTGATATCTATAATTGAGATAAGAGTCAAACATATATAGTCAATGTTCAATCCATTAATCTCAACATCAGAAGTCTCAAAATAAAAAATTAAGTTAGATCAAGGCTTCAAAGATATATGTGCATAAAAATAAGTTTAAATTAACCAATAAAAAATTGTTTCAAGCTTTCAAGTCATCAAATCAAGACTGTTATGCACGTAGTGATTCAAATAAAGAGCATGTCATGCAAAAACACATGCGAAATAATGTATTAACAATGTCATGAGATGCAAAAATAATAATACATTACAAAATATTATAGAACATGACTACATAGAACAAGTACCTAAAGCTTTTCTTAAGGAGTCAAATCTACAAGCTGATTGTCTATTTTAATGTACTCCAAAGATATAGTCTTGTTTCCAACTAAATCACGAATGAAATGATGGTAATATCAATATGCTTAGTTCTAAAATGTTGAGTGCGATCCTTGAAATATTAATAGCACTTGTCTTATCATGATATATAGTAAGAATATCCTGAACAATACCATAATCTTCGAGTATTTGCTTCAATCAAAGCAATTGGGTAAAATAACTACCAGCAGCAATATATTCAACCTCAGCAGTAGATAAAGAAATTGAGTTTTGTTTCTTACTGTGCTGAGATAAAAGATTGTTACCAAGATAGAAAGAACCTCTAGTGGTGCTCTTTCTATCATCATAATTACCTACCAATCAGCATCGCTATATCTTGTAAGACTTGAATTAGTATCTTTAGTACACCAAATTCAACCATTAATAATTGCATTTACAAAATGAATGGTACCTTTGATTGCAAATATATAAGATTCCTCTAGATTTGCTTGGCACCTAGCACCAACACCAGCACTAAAATAAATATCTAGTGTACTTGTAGTTAAATAAAGTAAGCTACCAATCATACTTCTGTATAGACTTGGATCAACACTAGAACCACTATCATCTTTTATTGATCTTAAACTAGTTATTCGAGCTGTCAAAATTTGACATGACCCGAATACCCGACACGAATCCGACACGAATAAATGGGTTTTGGTTGTTAAATTTGACACGATTATTAAATGGGTTGGGTCCGAGGTCAACACGGTTTTTTCAGTGTCGGGTTAGTGTTTAAATTTTTAACCCATTTACCTTATCAATGACACGATTATTAAGCGGGTAATCGTGTCGTGTCAACCCGAACCCTCTAACACGACCCAGTAAAATATGACATTTTTAAAAAAATTATAAGAATACATTTATAATTAAGATAAATAAAATAAAATAAAATAAAAAGCTTAGCATATTGCGCAAATAGATAAAATTTTCTTGCCTCTAATTAAAAAAATAATTACCGCTTAAAAAATCTAAACTGCCGCCAATCAAAAATTGAAAATAAAAACACCAAATTGATAAAAAAAAAATTGCCAGTGCCACAATCCATCTACGGATATACCATTGTCTTAACCACACACCACACCCACTTTCTTTTTCATTTGCAAACTCTTAATTAAATCTCAAGTTTCAATTCTAGCAAGTTGCAGGACTTTGATCGGCTGTTTTTGAGTTCAAACATTCATGGTTAGGTTAGTTTAAAAAGCAATTTCTCAATTATTTAAATATTGTTTGCATTCTTTAATGGGTTTTGTTTTCTATTGCCTTCTTCATCCGTGTGCTTACAGCTTTTACAGTTTGCTTTGATAGTAATTCCTTCTTAAATTTGTTTTTTTTTTCACACTTAATTGCATTCATCTGTTAATAACTTAATGTTACAATCATTATTGATATTAATTTTATTGGCTACAATAATAACATGGAAACAGACGGTAATTCAGCTAACATTGAAGCCTTTTTACATGGACATCAGGTGAATTTGGAGGAGTTAGAGCAAGATGGTGACATCGATGTTCCAAAGAAACAACGCAAGAGGAGAAGAACATCTAAAGTATGGGGTATGTTCACTAAATTGCCATTAGATGCATATCATGATGGAAAGGAAAGGTCTAAGTGTATTTGTGGAAAAGTTTACATTAGCGAAAGTAGTTATGGGACTGGTAACATGATTAAGCATATTAAAAAATGTCCTAAGTTAAAAAAGCCACGGGATCCTCATCAAATGATTTTAGACCATTCAGGTTCTATGGGGTCATGTTCTTCAGAATTTGATCAAGATGTCTTCCGTGAGTTGTTGTCTACAATAATTGTGAAGCATGGGTTACCTTTTTAGTTTGTTGGGTTTGATGCAATTAGAACTTGTTTTGAGTTTTTGAATTCTGAAGTATAAAATATTTCTAGAAATACAGCAAAAGCGGATATCCTAAAAGCTTATAATGCGGAAAGACTAAGGATTAAAGCTATACCAGAGGAGGTTCCTGGTAGAATTTGCTTTACCTCTGATTTGTGGACTGCCTGCACTACTGATGGATACATGAGTCTTACTGTATATTTTATTGATAAAAATTGGGTTTTACAAAAAAGATTGTTGAACTTCACCTTGATGCCATCTCCACATACTGGACTTTGTTTGTCTGAAAAGTTATTATCTTTATAGACAGAATGGGGTGTTGAGAAGAAGGTGTTTTCTATAACATTGGACAATGTGTCAGCTAACGAGGCATGTGTTACTATGCTAAAATCTCAGTTGAAAATTAGGAAAGCATTATTGTCTAATGGTGATTATTTGCATATGCATTGTTGTGCTCATATTATCAATTTAATTGTTCAAGATGGATAAAAAACAATAGAGGGAGAACTTTATAAAATTCGTGAAAGTGTGAAATATGTGAAAGCATCTCAAGGTAGAAAACAAAAGTTTTTGGAGTGTGTTAATCAAATGTCCCTAGATAGGAAAAAAGGCTTGAGACAAGATGTCCCTACAAAATGGAATTCCACTTATATTATGCTGGATTGTGCACTTTATTACAAAAGTCCTTTTTCTCACTTAGCTTTAAGTGATTCTAATTATAAGTACTGCCCTTCAGAAGATGTGTGAAATAAATTAGAGAGAATTAGTAATTTTTTGGTACTTTTTTACGAGATTACTTGCATATTTTCTAGGTCAAAGTATCCCACTTCAAATTTGTACTTTCCAAAAGTATTTGCGGCTTATGTAACTTTGAGGGAATACTTAGAAAATAGGGATGGCTATATGAAAGACATGGGTAAGAGGATGCTTGAGAAATTCTTGAAGTATTGGTCTGACTTTTGTACAATTTTGACAATAGCTGTTGTCTTGGATCCTCGTTATAGGTTTACAATTTGTTGAATGGGCATACAAGAAGGTTTATGGTGATGATTCAAATGAGTTAAAAAATTCTAGAGAGAAGCTATTTTTATTGTTTAATGAATATATGCTCATTTCGACTCAATCTACCAGTACATCTTCCATGCAAGGTTTTGTTTTTCACTCGAATGAGAATGATGATAAAAAAGGTAGAGGAAAATTGGATTCATGTCTTGAGGTTAGTTTTATTTACATAGATATTTTTAATTGCAACATATTCTTGTTTACTTCATAGTTACATTTTATGTTTAATGAATTTTAGTTACATTTCATGTTTGTTGAATTATTCCTTTTTCTTTTTTTTCATGTATAACAGGAATTTGATAATTTTGAGAGCATGGAATTTAGTTACACCCAAAAGACTCAGCTGGAGCTTTATTTGAGTGAACCACGAGCTGAAAGGAGTAATCACTTAGATATTTTAGGCTTTTGGAAAGACAACCAAATTCGTTATCCTGAACTAGCTTCCATGGCTCGTGATGTTTTAGCCATTCCAATATCGACAGTTGCATCGGAATCAGCTTTTCGTGTAGGTGGTCGGGGTTCTTGATCAATTTCGGAGTTCACTTAAGCTCGAAACAGTGGAATCAATTGTTTGCAATAGAGATTGGATTTTTGGACATGAAGGTTATCTTTTTTTTTTCTCTCAATTTTCTTGTCTTAATATAATATTTATTATGGTAGATTTGGATTATGGTTATTTACAATTTTGAGGTTCGATTTTGTTTGTTTCTTTGGCTTATAGTGCTGCTGCATATCCTTTTTGACTTGATGAAGTGTTCCCTTTTTTGTTTATTTACTTTAGTAAATGCAGTGGTTTCTATGGATGAGCTAACTACTGATATACTCGAGCTCAACAATTAATAGTGCTCCATCCGAAGCAGATGTTATTGATAATTGACAGGTTTAATCATTTACTAATTTCTCTTTTTTTTTTATTAATTCATATTTGCATTAAAATATACTTATATTTTTTATTTTAAATCAATTTGCAGGTGCTAAATATCATAACTCAAATATTAGAGATGATTATCCTTTTTCTTTTTCTTTGCTGAAGGATAAACATATATTTGGACTATGGCATTCTATTTTGTAAAATTCTATATAAATTCGGAACTTTGATGGTCTAAATGTGTAATATTTTGATAGATATGTATATTTTATAACATCGATATGTTATATTAGTTACATATATACATAATGGATTGCAATTTGCGTCAATTGGGTGTGCAATATTTGATGTAAATAATGTTTAATATATAGATATTGAGCGGGTTATTGGGTAACTCGTTTATTTTTCGTGTCGGATTTGGGTCTCAATATTTTGACGCAATAATTAAATGGGTCGTGTTTGGGTCAGCCTAAATTTGACACGACACGAGGCTGACACGACACGAATACGACACGATGACCCATTTTGCCACCTCTACTAGTTATCATAGGAGTTCTCATGTGTTTGGCCGAATCTAGTCCAAACTTTTTCACCAAATTTTTGGCATACTTGCTTTAAGAAATGATGATACCATTTTCAAGTTGTTTCACTCGAAAGCCTAAAAAGTATGTTAATTTAGCAAGCATGCTCATTTCAAATTCATTCTTCAGTTGATCAACAAATTCTTGAACATGCATTAGAGATATCATCCACATAAATTTGAGCAATCATAATTCCAGGATTAAGGCATTTAATGAATAAAGTCTTATCTGTTCCCCTTCTTTTGTAGCCTTTGCGTTTATCTTTCATACCATGCTCTAGAGCTTGTTTTAATTCATATAAAGCCTTTTTTGATTTGAAAACATAATTAAAATAATATGGATCCTCAAAGCCTTTGGATTGTCCAACATAAGCTTCTTTATTCAAAATTCCATTAAAAAATGTACTTTTAATATCTATTTGAAATAATTTGGAGCCAATTAAACAAGCTATAGCAAGTAATAGCCTAATAGACTCTAATGCAGACACAGGAGCAAAGGTCTCATTAAATCAACACCTTTAATTTGTGTATAATCTTGTGCTACTAACCTAGCCTTATTTCTCATTATATTACCAAATTCATCCACTTTATTTTTTAAAATCCATTTGGTACCAAGTGTGATTTGGCTTAGGAACTCGTGTCCATACACCATTATAGTCAAATTGTTCAAGTTCTTCTTGTATAGCTTTAACCCAAAATCCTTCCAATAAAGCTGCCTTAGCAATTTTTTGGTTTAATTAATTAGGTAAAATAATTAAATCGAGCAAGATTTGCATGCCTTGTTCTAGTTACCATGGAGCTTTCTGGACTTCCAATAATAAGATTTGATTGTTGGTTTTTTACAACTCCTGAAGATGGCCTTCTCTTTACTTGATCATAAACATCAATTTTGAGCCATGATTTTATATTTTCTTCCTCATTATTTTCTTGAGACAGCTGTGAAGCATTATCATTTGTCAAATCAATCATTTGACTATGATATTTGGAGTTTGATTGACTGGATTTTTTTTCAATGAGGGTTTGATAGTTTGTTATATTATTATTTGAGTTTGATTTTTCTTCATTCTCAATGAATTCAGTGATTTTCTCTTCAATAAAAAATTCTTCAAAATCCTTAAAATTGTTAATAATAACATTGGCAGATTGATAATAGTTTGAGTCCTGATATTATACACATGAAAAGCTTTACTTATTAATAAAATAACCAAGAAAAACACAATTATTACTATTTGAGTCAAACTTACCCAAATATTCACAATCTATCATGATATAAAATGTACTACCAAAGATGTGAAAATAACTAAGATTAGTTTTCTTACTTATTCACAACTCATAAGAAGTGCACATGGTTAATAATATAACATGTAGTATTAAGAGCTTCTGCCCAAAGACGTTTAATTAACTTCTTAGAATTTAACATCTCTTGTAAAGTTCTATTTTTCCTTTCAACAATTCCATTTTATTCATAAGTAATAAGTGCTGAAAATTCATGTGTTATACCATGTCTATCATAGTATTTTGCATAATTGACATTTTAAAATTCTTTTCTATGATCACTTCTAATTTTGCCAATATTGTGATCTTTTTCATTTTTCAATTTAAGACATAATTTTTTAGACATATCAAACATATCAGATTTTTCTCTAATAAAGCCTATGTATATTTAAAGAAATTGTCTACGCAAACAAAAATATACCTTTTTCCAGCAACACTTTCTACTTGCATTGGACCTATGAGATCAATATGAAGTAAATCGAGTAGCTTAGATGTAATGATGTATTGCACACCCTTTTGTGATGTTGTTCGTTGTTCGTTGTTTGTTGAATTGACAAGAATTACAGACTCCAAGTTGTTTCTTGTTGACTCGTACAATTTTTCCACTAACGAGTTACTAATCCAAAAGATTAGCTAATTTATAACAGTGGTCAAATGATCTAGCTCCTTCAAGTATATATTTTCCCTTGTGATTAAATACTCCTTTAAGCATACATTCGCCCTTGTGATTAAACATTTGGCATTTGCTACGATCCAAATGTACCATTAAATTTTGGTCACAAATTTGACTAATATTCAAAAGATTAGCTTTGAAATCTTTCAATGGTAAAATGTTTAACATGTCAAACATTTTCAAGTCTAGGAAAACATTGAACATTTAAAGTTCCCTTTCTAAGCAAATAACTTTTAATGGCATCGACAAAGGTTACATGTTCACGATTACATTTTTCATAATTAATTAAGGCACTAAGATCACTAGTCATATGTCTAGAGCAACCACTATCAAAGTACCGAAAATGATTAGTATAAGCTCACAAAGATGTAAATGTCACATATGCTTTTAATTCAGATTTCCTAATCCAAATTGGTCTAGAAAAGTTACCTTTAGATTCAAGCTTAGAATTAGAAGCATACCCAAATTTACCATATGAAGATAAATTAGATGAAATAACTTTCTTTATGTACTTCATGAGCTTAAAGCATCTAAGTCATACGATGCAGCGGAAGTTTAACGTTCAAATATTCCATTGAATCTTTAGAATACTCGAATAAAAGAACTATCTAAATTTACATTTATTCAAGAATATTGTAAACCTAGAGGTTAAGACTCATTGATTCGTAGAATGTTGAGAATTAACTAAACTAAAAAACTAACATAGAGCCTTGAAAACTAAGAATATTATTTAACTCACATCTAATGTTTATTCCAAGAAATAATCAATAACAAACAGTCAAGGCCTGCTTGTAAAAACTACACAAGATGCTTATTTATACTAACTACGACTTATCCTAATTTGACTAGAAAATCCACTTTAATAAGACTTATACCTAAATTAGGAATACAATTTATATAAGTAACGTCTAAAAAATAAAACTCTAAATAGGTAACCAAATTAATCTAGAACACAAATCAATTAAAATATTCTAAAATATTATAACTTTCAAACTAAGTAGAATATCTTCAATTTCTTACTCTATATCATTCCCGGCAGGTGGAGAAAATTCATCCTTAAATTTAGCTTGTTGCAGTTTTCAAGAACATCTTCATCTGTATAAGGATTAACTTTCAAAACAGAGCTTTGACGTAGACAACAAACTTTATTCCAACTGTTGTAGTGATGTCTATCCAATCACTCCAATACATAAAATAAATTCTTCTATCAATAATTTCTCTAAATTACCTTTTCGCGTTCATGTAGAATTTCAACATAGTTGAGAAAAAAATGATTTCTTCTCATAATCAACTAACTGTAGGAAAATATCACAACCTTCTTTATCTTCTTTTGGAGAATCAAAAGAACAATAAAAGATTGTATCAACAACTACTCTCTTTACTCTATACGATCAATAGGTATATGAACTGCTATCTCTTCTTTTTCACAATATCAATGAATCATTAAATTATGGCGGCTGATCTAAATCAATGATAGGATCTTGAGAAGTTGTGGTTGATGTGAATGGCCACTCAATATTCTCCTTAGATTGAGTAACATTGATAAGGGAAACATAGTCATTGTTTTTCTCAATAACTTGCTTCATCACAAAAAATTTCGTCAAATTTATATCTTTGTTTTATGTGTAAAAATTTTCTATTTTGAAGTTTCTCTAAATTTTGAGCAATGAAACGCACAATTCTCAACATTCTAACTAAAACATTTTCTTTCAAGATGAAATCTTGACAATGATGTTGTGGTTTAATGATTCATTTTGCATTTTTTTTTTTGTGTGTTTGTTTGGCTTTTTTATTGAGATTAGAAAATTAAGGGTAATATTGTAAGTAAGAGAAAGCATTAGGCCAAAATTATAAATAAGTAAAAGATGGGGTTGTCGACGACGATGATAAAAAAATTAGATTAGGATGGCTGGATCTGGAAGATTTGAGGTTAGTGAATGTGATGTCAGTGGTGGTTTGTCCGAAAAGGTAGTGTTTTGGTTGAAAATTAGAGATAACAGTGGCAGTTTTGTGTTGTTTCGAATTTCGGTGGTTGGTTCGTAGATCGACGGTGGTGAATAATGAGAAAGGTCAAGCTAGTGGAGAAGAGTTGATTGATGGTGGTGGCATTGGCTAAATCATGGTTGAGATTGGTAATCATTCAGCGATGGCATTGCATGGATTTTGGTAGATTTCGGTGAATTCATTTGTTGAATGGCAACATGCAAGGCTAGGTTTTGGTGGGAGGCTTCCTCTGACTGTGATGGTGGTGGCTGATCATCAAAAGGCGATGGGAAAGAATGCCGACAGCTATAGATGGCAGCTCTGTAGTGGCCTTGCATTTTGCTGGATTTTGTTATGGTTTTTTGATTTTTTTCAGTTTTTGATTTTTTTCAAAAAAGTGAAACAAAAAAAGAGAAAGGGTAGGTGATTTTAAACAGTTAAGAACCAGGCTTTCAACTCTGATACCAAACTGATGTAGAGGAAGTTTAACGTTCAAATATTCCATTGATTCTTAAGAATACCCCAAAAAAAGGGCTATATAAATTCACGTTGATTCAAAAGAATACCGTGAACCTATGAATTAAGACTCGGTGATACTGTAGAATGCCAAGAATTAACTAAACTAAAAAATTCATGTAGAGCCTTGGAAACTGAGAATATTATTGAACTCAAATCTAAAGTGTATTATAAGAAATAATCAATAACAAATCATCAAGGCATACTTGTAAAAATTACAAAATACATTTTTTTATACTAACTATGGTTTATCCTAATTTTTATACTAATTATGGCTTATCTTAATTTGACCAAAAAACCCATTTTTGTAAGATTTATACCTATATTAGGAATAAGACTCAAATAAGTAATGCTTAAATAATAAAACTCTAAATAGGCAACCAAATTAAACTCTATTACAAATTAATTAAAATATTCTTAAATATTATAACTTTCAAACTAACTAGAATTTTTTAAATTTCTTGCTCTATGTCATTCCCACAAGGGTGGAGAAAATTCGTCCTCAAATTTTGCTTGTTGCAGTCACCAAGAACATCTTCATGTGTACAAGGACTAACTTTCAAGACAAAGCTTCGATGTAGACAACGAATGATATCCATCCAATTGCTAGTGTAAAATAAATTCCTCTATCAACAATTTCTCTAACATTACCTTTTGCATTCATGTAGAATTTGAACGTAGTTGAGGAAAAATGATTTCTTCTCATACTCTACTTAGTGTTGAAAGATATTACAGCCTTCTTTATCTTCTTTTGGCAAATTAGAAGAGCAACAAGAGATTGTATGAACAACTACCTCTCCTAAATTTCTCCACAAGATCAAAAGATGTATGAACAACTACTTCTTCTCGTTCAACAATATCAATAAAGTCATAAAATTTTGGAGGTTGATCTAAATCAATGATAGGATCTTGAGAAGTTGAGATTGATGTGAATGGCCAATCAATATTCTCCTTGGATTGAGTAACATTGTCAAGGGAAGCATAGTCATTGTTTTCCTCAATAACATTGTCTTTATAACTTGAATCATCACGAACAACTTTGTCAAATTCATGTCTCTGCTTTATCTGTAGAGATTTCTTATTTTAAATTTTCTCTAAATCTTGAGCAATCAAATGCACGATTCTCAACATCCTAACTAAAACATCTTCTTTCAAGATGAAATCTTCATGACAATGTCGTTGTTTTATGATTCTTTTTTTTTTTTTGTTTGGCTTTCTTAATGAGATTAGAAAATTAAAGGGCAATATTGTAAGTAAGAGAAAGTACTGGGTCGAAACTAAAAATAAGTAAAAGATGGTGTTGCTGGCGAGGTGATCAGAAAATTAGATTAGGATGGGTGGATCTGAAAGATTTGTGGTCGATGAGTGTGATGACAATGGTGATTTATCTAAAAAGGCAGTATTTTGGGCAGAAATTAGAGATAACGATGGCAGTTTTGTGTTGGTTTCAATTTCCAATAGTCGGTTCATCGGTTGACGGTGGGGAATGGGGTGAGAAAGGTTGAGCTAGTGGAAAGGATGGCTAAATCACGGCAAAAATCAGTGATTGATCAACTGCCGCATCACCCAGATTTTGGCAAATTTTGGTGATTTAAGTGTCAGAATGGCGGCGTGCAACGCTGGGTTTTGGTCGTTACCTTCTTCTTACTGTGATGGCAGTGCTTGATTGTCAAAAAGGCTGAAAAAGGAAAGCCAGCAACTGATTTTGATTTGATTTTTGATTGCCTTCCTCTTACTGTGGCACTGGCCTCGGGTTTTGCTGATTTTTTTTTTAGTTTTTGATTTTTGATTTTTGATTTTTTTCAATTTTTTTTCAAATAAAGCGAAACAAAAAAGAGAAAGGGTAGTGGTTGACGGTAGTTAAGAACTAGGTTTTTAACTCTAATACCAAACTGATGCAATGGAAGTTTAACATTCAAATATTCCATTGATTCTTGAGAATACCCGAATGAAGGAACTATCCAAATTCACGTTGATTCAAGAGAATACCGCAAACCTGAGGATTAAGACTCATTGATTTTACAAAATGCGAAGAATTAACTAAAATCAGAAACTCGCATAGAGCTTTGAAAACTCAGAATATTATTGAACTTAAATCTAGAGTTTATTCTAAGAAATAATCAATAACAAATAATTATGACCTACTTGTAAAAATTACAAAAGATACTTATTAATGCTAACTATGACTTATCTTGATTTGATTAGAAAATCTATTTTAATAAGTCTTACACCTAAATTAGGAATGCAACTCAAATAAGTAATGCATAGACTATAAAACTCTAAATAGACAACTAAATTAAACTAGAATACAAATTAATTAAAATATTCTTAAATATTATAATTTTCAAATTGATTAGGATTTTTTTAATTTCTTACTCTGTATCATCTTATGTGTCTTTTAACATTGCAAAAGTGACAAATAAGAACAAACTTATTGTTGTGAATCGATCAAAATGGCTTAAAACACATAATCATTCACTGCCCAGAATCTTGAATTCTAAGACTTTGTAATCCCACACTCAAGTTTAATCCTACTGAAACTCGTTTTCTAAACACTCATGAACAGCACTCAAAGAACAGGAAGAAGTGAAAGAGAAAAACAATCAGTTTACGTGGTTCAATTGCTTCCAAGACTTTGGCAGCAACCTACATCCACGGGAAAAGCCATAATTGGTTCTTTATTGAACAAGAGTGAAGAAAGAATACAGAGTAATATCTGGGATTACAGGGAATGATCTCAATCCGTGAATCTACCCCCCTTACAATCCTCTCTACCTTACTCCCCCCTGATCTCTCTATCTCTAGATGCTTCTGCTGCTCTGTTTTTTATACCAGTAAGCAGCAATAGTCTGAATCCCAGGATGCACAGCCTGCTGACGCGTGGATAACGGAATTAACAGCTTCTGCCCTTCTGCTCACATGACTCTCACGTGCTTCACTTAAGTAAACCATGAAACGACAAGTAACCTGTGCCGTTTCATGCGGTGCTGATTTGCTTAAGTGATGCATGCTCTTTGCACGTGGTTCCAGGACCATTCCCTCCACAAACACAACGCTGTCGTTTCATCCAAATATTGATTCATCAGCATCCATCACAATTCTCCACCTTGAATCAATACTCCCAATTATACCCCTTCTCCTACATCAGTAGCTTCAGTAGCTACTTAACCCAGCAATGCTCAAACATAGCTTGAGCTTACCTGTAGGAACAACTTTAGTAAGCATGTCTGCAGGATTTTGGTCTGTATGGATCTTTACCAATCTGACAGCCCCCTTAGATACCTCATATCTGATGAAATGTAGCTTGACATCTATGTGTTTGGTCCTCTCATGGTGTGCTGGATTCTTGCTCAAGTATATAGCACTTGAGCTGTCACAGAAGACTGGTACTGACCTCTGTGTGTTTCCCAGTTCTGATATCAACCCCTTAAGCCACAAAGCCTCCTTTACAGCTTCTGTTGCCGCTGTATACTCAGCTTCTGTTGTCGAGAGTGCAACTACATGTTGCAATGTGGCCTTCCAGTTAATCATGCACCCATTTAGCATGAACACATAACCAGTCAATGACCTTCTTCTATCCATATCTCCAGCATAATCTGAGTCTACATATCCCCATAGTCCATCTGAATTTCCTCTGCTCCTCCCATATATCAGCCCATAGTTCAAGGTACCATTTAGATACCTCATAATCCACTTCACAGCCTTCCAATGTTCTTTACCTGGTGAAGCCATGTACCGGCTAACAACACTAACAGCATGTGCAATGTCAGGCCTTGTTAAAACCATTGCATACATTAAGCACCCTACTGCATTTGCATAGGGTATCTTAACCATTTCCTGTTTTTCTTCTTCTGTAGTTGGACACTGAGAGTTGTTAAGTTTAAAATGAGCTGCCAATGGTGTCTGAACTGGTTTGGAGTCTCCCATCTGATATGCAGTAAGTACCTTTTTCAAATAACTTTCTTGTGACAGAAATAGCCTACCATCTTTCCTGTTCCTCTTTATCTCCATTCCCAATATTTTCTTAGCTCTCCCCAGATCCTTCATATCGAACTCAGAGCTTAGTAACTGCTTTAGGCCCTCAATCACTTCCCTGTCTTTACTTGCCAGTAGCATGTCATCTACATATAATAGCAAATATACATATGTAGTACCCTTCATGAGTTTGAAATAGACACAGCAGTCATGTTTGCACCTGGTGAATCCATTTGTCACCATGAATTCATCAAACCTCAAATACCATTGTCTTGGGGATTGTTTTAACCCATACAATGACTTCTTCAACATACAAACATGATCTCTCTTCAAAGGGTCTTCATATCCTTCAGGTTGATCCATTAGTATCTCCTCTTGAAGTTTCCCATGCAAGAAGGCAGTCTTGACATCAAGTTGATCAAGCTCCATGTCTTCAACTGCTGTTAAGGCCAGTATTACCCTTATAGATGCATGTCTAACAACTGGAGAAAAAACTTCTCTGAAGTCTACCCCTTCCTTTTGTGTATACCCCTTTGCTACCAGCCTAGCTTTGAACCTTTTTGGCTCGGATTTGGTCAAACCCTCTTTCACTTTGAAAATCCATTTGCATCCAATCACCTTCCTGTTTACAGGCCTTTTGACCAGTTTCCAGGTTTCATTCCTGTGCAGGGAAGCAATCTCTTCATCCATTGCCTTCTGCCAATTTGTTTTATAAGGACCTTGAATAGCCTCTTTGAGAGTCTTAGGCTCTTCAACATCAATGTCCTGGGCAGCAACTAATGCAAGGGCAATCATGTCTGCATAACCAAATCTCTTTGGAGGCTTTATAGTTCTTCTTACTCTATCTCTGGTGAGCTGATAACTTGGTTCCTGAGAACACATATCAGATTGTGTTGATTGTTGAGTTCCTATTGTGCTGCTTGGTTCAGTGTCAGCATCCCCTGATTCTTCACTTCTGTTTTTATAACCAGGTGGCTCCACCTCAAACTCAACTACCTCTGGTGTTTTTGCATCAAGCTCTGTTTCATCAGTGGACTGCTTCTTCACAGCTAGTTCATTCTCATTGAAAACGACATCTCTACTTATGATGCATTTAGGTGGATTCAGACCATTACACCAGATCTTATATCCTTTCACCCCTTCTGGATACCCAATGAATACTCCCTTTAATGCCCTTGGTGCAAGCTTCCCTTGACTTATGTGAACATAAGCAGGGCATCCAAAAGCTTTTGGATTTCCATAGTTGGCCAGCTTACCCCCCCACATCTCAAAAGGAGTTTTAAAACCTATTGCTGATGAAGGGCTTAGATTTACTAGGTATGTTGCTGTCATCAGAACTTCTGCCCATAGTGACTTAGGTAGCTTAGTCTGAATGAGCATACACCTCACCCTTTCCATCAATGTTCTGTTCATCCTTTCTGCCAGCCCATTTTGTTGTGGAGTTAACCTCACAGTTCTGTGTCTGGCTATTCCCTCACTTGCACAATAAGTCTCAAACTGTTGGTTACAAAACTCTAATCCGTTATCAGTTCTCAGTTTTTTAACCCTCTTTCCAGTTTGGTTTTCCACCAGGCTTTTCCATTCTCTGAACTTCTCAAAAACTTGGTCTTTATGTTTTAAAGCATAAGTCCAAACCTTTCTTGAAAAATCATCAATGAAGGTAACAAAGTATCTATTCCCCCCTAGAGATAGTTCTTGAGCTGGTCCCCACAGGTCTGAATGTATATAGTCCAAGATGGCTTTAGACTTTTGAGCAGATCTGTTAAAGCTGGATCTTGTAGATTTACCCAGCACACAGTCCTCACAGAAGTCAATGCTTCCTACCTTATCTTCCCCTAAAGCTCCTTGTTTCTCAAGTTCCTTGAGTCCCCTTTCACTTATGTGACCCATCCTAAGGTGCCATAGTTTAGTTTTATCTATACTGCCACCTATAGAAGCACCTGATTCCCCAGTTATGACTTCTGCATCCAGTGTATAGACCCCATTCCTTCTAGTGCCTTCCAAGACTGTAGTCGTGCCATTCATTACCCTCAGATTACCTGATTCCATTTTAACAGTATACCCCATTTGATCAAACATCCCTAAAGAAATCAGATTCCTTTTAAGATCAGGCACATGTCTAACTTGTTTGATCTCCAATACTGATCCATCCTGTAATCTAAGTGTAACAGTTCCCAAACCAATGACTCTACACATGGCATTGTTCCCCATCATTACTCTACCCCCATCAAATTTTTGATACTCAGTAAAGTAATTAATAAAAGGACTCATATGAAAGGTACAGCCTGAATCTAAGATCCACTTACCTTTTTGATTTCTGTCTGTTGCTACACAAACACCAGCAGACTCATAACCTTCCTCTTCCACAATGGCCACATCTCCATTTTGGGTTTTAGGTTCTTTAGTCTTGCTCTTCCTCTCTGGACAGTCCCTTTTCAAATGGCCTTCCTTGTGGCATTGAAAACATTTCCAAGTTTTGGTCTTGTTTCTTCTGTTTTCCTTGTTTCTTTTTCTTGTCTTCTTTCCTATCAGTTCTACCCCTTACGGTTAGTCCTTCCCCAGTTCCATTTTCAAGAACATCTTGTTTACCTTGTAATGCCCTTGTATTCAGAGCAGCCTTTACTTCATCAAGAGTCAGAGTTTGCCTTCCATACAGCAAGGCTTCAACAAAATGTTCATATGATTTTGGCAAGGAACTAATTAACAGAAGTGCTTTCCCTTCATCATCCAAACCCTCATCAATTGTTTCCAAGGTATCACATACCTTATTGAATTCATCTATGTGTTGCTCCAGAGACGAACCTTCAATCATTCTGAGTGTAAACATCCTCTTTTTGATGTAAAGTCTGTTGGCTAGGGATTTAGTCATGTAGAGGTTTTCTAGTTTTGTCCACAACCCTGCCACAGTCTTTTCTTTGGCCACCTCTCTGATAACTGAATCCCCTAGACTCAGGATTATAGTACTCCTAGCCCTCTTATAGATCTCTGACAATTCTTCTGGAGTCTTGGACGATGAAGCCATCTTTCCCTCCTCTTTCGACACAGGTTCAATGGCATCTCCCAGGCCTTGAGTAATGAGCAGGGCCTCCATCTTGATCTTCCACATATTGAAGTCATTCTTCCCATTGAATTTCTCCAGATCAATCTTTGATGTAGCCATGCTTGAGTCTTGATCAAGAATCCCAAAAGCTCTGATACCAATTGTTGTGAATCGATCAAAATGGCTTAAAACACATAATCATTCACTGCCCAGAATCTTGAATTCTAAGACTTTGTAATCCCACACTCAAGTTTAATCCTACTGAAACTCGTTTTCTAAACACTCATGAACAGCACTCAAAGAACAGGAAGAAGTGAAAGAGAAAAACAATCAGTTTACGTGGTTCAATTGCTTCCAAGACTTTGGCAGCAACCTACATCCACGGGAAAAGCCATAATTGGTTCTTTATTGAACAAGAGTGAAGAAAGAATACAGAGTAATATCTGGGATTACAGGGAATGATCTCAATCCGTGAATCTACCCCCCTTACAATCCTCTCTACCTTACTCCCCCCTAATCTCTCTATCTCTAGATGCTTCTGCTGCTCTGTTTTTATACCAGTAAGCAGCAATAGTCTGAATCCCAGGATGCACAGCCTGCTGACGCGTGGATAACGGAATTAACAGCTTCTGCCCTTCTGCTCACATGACTCTCACGTGCTTCACTTAAGTAAACCATGAAACGACAAGTAACCTGTGCCGTTTCATGCGGTGCTGATTTGCTTAAGTGATGCATGCTCTTTGCACGTGGTTCCAGGACCATTCCCTCCACAAACACAACGCTGTCGTTTCATCCAAATATTGATTCATCAGCATCCATCACACTTTTCATACTTACCAAGTGAGCTCGATATATATTATGCCACACATTTACCTTTCACTTCGTTAGAGTGCTTTGCTATAGGTAATAGTAGTTCGGTCGTTGGCCAAGAGGCTTTAACAGAATCAGTGTTTGAACTTGAAGCAATTCGATTCTGATATCCAAGATCATGATGATCAGTGTTGAGTACTAGAGAATGAATATTTACAAAAGGTAAAATCGTCATTTTACATTTCAACTCTCACTAGCATCTCTACTTTTATGTATTTAAATCCCTTAAACTTTGATTGTGTGTTTTGCTATAATTTGAGTGTTTGATATATTTTAGGGGTATTTTAGTCATTATAAAATTAACAAAAAATCAGACAATAGAACAGTTTCTATTTTTTAGCTCAAAATAGCTAAAAACCTTGGAAATAGTATAAAGGGTAAAATCATAATTTTTAGTGGAGCCTAGTTAACGTGGCATTAACCGCTGACACGACAGCATTCTATTCAACCTACGTATGCACTTACTATAGACCTATATACATTGAATCAATGCCCGTGACTTTTGTGTTGATTGATGATGTGGCAACATATTATTGGACCAAAAAATGCACTCACGTTATATGCAATGCATTAAATCAAAGCTTGTTGACTTTTACGTTATATGTGTACGATATGTGCATATACATGGAATGACAGCCCTGATGACGTGTTCCATCCAATCAGATCTTGTCACATGGCGCAATCTTGTGCGTCTGAATTGTTTTCAACTAATGGCCATGATTTAACCATTGTATTTATAAATAGGGAGCTCCCCCTCTAATCTGACAGCTATGAATATAAATTTATCTATATTTTATGTAATTCTTACTCTATCTTGTGTTTTTAGATATTTTAATATAAAATTATTATTTTACCCCTATTTTAATATTAGTGGCCAAATCAATTTCGAGCTTGAGTTAAAAGTCAAGCCTTAACATGATCCATTGGCTTAATTAGGTAAGTTTATTCACTTTCTCTCTCTAATTTATGTGGATTTTTTTGACTCATCGTTCACAAATAGTAAATCTTGTTTAGATTTAGCACGTTATACCGGCTTTTGAGTGTAAGATCATTACTGTTTGGCACGATAAACACGTTATACTATATTTTAGAAAACTCCGCTCTAGTACTCGTGGTTCGTCTTGACTTAGTGTTGACAGAGAGTGTCTCTAAGTTACTTATTAGATGATCTTGCCACATTGTCCACAGAAAGATTATTATCACCTAGCACAACATGTACTTGAACCTACATATAACAGAAGATTATTTTCCGCCTGCACAATGAGTACTTGATTCCATATTTACCAGAATGAGATTTATGAGAAGTGAAAATTCTCCCCTCATAAATTAATTACAACTAAAAAGGAATATTAAGCCTATGGTGAAGTGTTGAGTGTGAATCCAAATGCTCATATGCTTCATTTTCATTTTTTCACTTTTAATTTATTCCTGCCATTTTTTTAATCTTAGTATTGCTAAAAATCACATCCAACCAATTCATAAACGAACTTGGAAAATTAACCCTACACATGATTAAATCTATCTCCCCTTGGGATCGACACTCATCACCATAAATCTATAAAATAATCTACAATAAATTCATGTGCTTGCGAGTATAATAAATTTGCACAACAATTTGAACTAGCTTTTTCCATAGTCAAAATCTGATCAAGTTTCTTCGTACCAGAATTCATCACTCTCAAAGATTTTTGAGTACTTTCTAGCTCTGCCAAAATTGCCTTCAATTTTTTTCTTTGTTAAGAATAGTGGTTTGAAGGTTGATTGCCTACTTTCGAACCTTAACTTTTCATGAAAAAGTTCTAATAATTGGGCTTGCATTTTCTTACATTTTTCATTTATCTTTATCTATTCAGAATACATGCAGTCATATGCTTAACTCATAGCTCTAACAACGGCATTAACATCATGACTACTTTCAGCTTCTAAATTAGATTTTTCATGACTACATTAACATCAAGTTTTTTGATCTTTCATTATCAGAATCTTCAAGTTTCAACTTCTTATCATAAACAATAAGTCCAACAACAATATCCTCATCATCAATGCTCAAGTCATCATTATCACTCCATATTGTTTGCAGTACTTTCCTTTTTTTTTTTCTTTTCAAGATGTATTTAGAACATTGATTTTGAATATGAATGAAACCACTGCAAGCCCTGCACCTAATACTTCAATCTATATTAGTTTAAAAAAATTAGAACCGTAAGAAAATTTACCCTTTCATGCGGGTTGAGGATTTGATTAGATTTTCTTCTTCCTGTTGTTTCCAGAATTTTCTTGAGTCAAATTTTACACCTTCTTGGTGATCATAGCCAGATATTTTTAGCTTTAAAAACAATACTTTTTTTATTCTTCTTTAATTGCTTAGTCTCAAAAGTTTGAAGTTTATGAATCACTTGATTTTTGTCATGGTACTAATATCACAGCACTCTTCAACAGTTGCAACTTTAATAAGAAATCTATTCAGCAAAATCTCAAAATTTTTCCAACCAATTCTTCCTCAGAAATTGTTTTACTAAAAGAATATAAAGTATTAGCAATCTTAATAACTTTAGCATTAAAGTCAGCAATTTCTTCATTTTTATGCATCTAACGATTCTCAAATTCAGTTGCAAGTTTTTTAAGTTTAGGACATTTTACCAAATTGTCTCATTCATGAGTATCTCGTAGAATGTCACAAGCTTCTTTCGTTGTCATACATGTGGAGATTAAATCATGCTG
Organism: Murraya paniculata; assembly: GCA_030449075.1. NCBI lineage: Eukaryota > Viridiplantae > Streptophyta > Magnoliopsida > Sapindales > Rutaceae > Murraya > Murraya paniculata. Next base: position 793,262 of record JAEVFN010000011.1, on the reverse strand, counting down.
ATTGATACCAACTCCATTAGCTATAGGATTGAGCACCTTCAAATTAAAGCTAGATTCTTGAATTTTAGTGTTGGAATATTCATTCACAGGCTTAAGAATTATGTTTCCATCTTGCTTAGATATGGTGGGTAAAGTATAGCATTTTCTTACAAAATTTATAGTTCTTATGTCAATAGATTCAATAAAATTAGTCATCCTTTGCTTCTAATATGAATAATTGGTGCCATCAAGTAATGGTAGACAAGTGATAGATCCTTATTTTCTCTACAAATCCATGCCTCAAAAAATAGATCAAGATCTCAAATCTCATCAAACAAACTGTTAGTGACACTGTTCCAATACCACTTGTAAAGAATTTATATATACTTAAATAGGTGTAGGCAAAGTAAAACGATAGATAAATTAATTCCCCTAATTAATTAATCATGAAAATACTGTTCACCAATTGTTGTTCATGTGATACTATTCATATGAGTTCTTGTTCATGAATACTGTTAATAATAGTATTTATCATAACTATTCACTGAACTGCTCATATTTATTGTTCACTCATCATAAATATGCTAGAAACAGTAAATTGCAGAAAGTAAAGCACACTAAGGATTTTTATATAGTTCGGATTACAATCCTACATCCACGGGGCCATAGACAATAAGTAACCCACTGAGTAATGAAAAGAATAAAATCTATTGGATTCTTATACAATTTCAAACACCCTCTTACTCTTGCCGCCATCTCGTTTTATCTAACTTAGTTGATCTTGCTTAGAAAGAAGCCTTTATTTTCAATTGTGTTTGCTGTTTTCCTTGAGAACCCCTCAACATAACAAACAACCTCTTCTTTCATTTGTAAATGTAAATAATGTCTAACGGAAGAATTGATATGATGATTCTAGATAAAGAAGACTAAAACATCATAGAGACATGAAACATCATATGTAGCCAAATGGATTCTTCTCATTCTCTGCGTTAGCTACTTCTCTGATACAAAATACGATACTTCTTCTTTACTTCTTCGATGTGTGAAATACTTCCCTTTATATAAGTGTAGAAATTTCAACCAAACCTAGTAGAGGAATATTAAGCTATACTTCTTTAAGAGTTTAATATTCCATGAATACTTGATTTTAGGATATGCTTGCTTAAGAGTCTAATATTTCATAAATACTTGATTCTAGGATATACTTCCTTAAGAGTCTAATATTTCATAAATACTTGATATACTTACCAACGTAGTAGTTATCTTTATTTAGAACTCCTTGATATCGAATCCTACTTACATGCTAATTTGCTTCTTTTATGCCTCTAAAAGTATTCTCCAATATTGCACATAATATAATCTTAATTAATTCCTAAGACTGGATAAATCTCTAATAAAAGGACACAAATTCCTAATAAAAGAAATAAATAAATTACAATATTAATGACATAATGAAGCCAATAATAAAAACCCTAATAGCATTGTTATTAGAAAATTCGGTCTTGAATAGCTAAATAAAAATTGCATATGGGTTTGCAGGCAAAAGTTTTTTTAAAAGAAATGTAAACAACTATTAATATATGAAATGTTCATCGCTTTTCCACATAAAAGATGAGAAACTAAATCAAACTAAAATACAAATTAATTAAAATATTCTTCAATACTATAAATTTAAAACTAATTAAAATTTCTTCAATTTCTTGCTCTACATCATTTCTGTCAAGGTGGAGAAAATTCGTCCCCGAATTTTGCTCGTTGTAGCCTCCAAGATAATCTTTATTTGCCTTAAGATTAATCTTTAAATTACAATGTCGATGCTGATGAATAAACATGAACTTTCAAACCTTGTGGCTATATCCATCCACTCTGTCCAACAACACGTGATAAAATCTTCTATTAACAAATTTTCTAAGAATACTCTGTTATAACATCCTTTCAAGTCTTAGAAAAACTAATAACAAACGAGTGCTTCTTAAAATCTTCCACTTGTTGAAAACTCTTATGATACCTCTCCACATTTGAATAGAGTGAATAATATAAGACTCTATCAATTGCTACCTCATCTTGTTCCACAAGATCAATATAGTTATCAAATTTTGGCTATTGATTCAAATCGATGAATGTATGTTGAGAATTTGTTGTAGATGTGAATGGCCAATTAATAATTTCCTCGAAAGGAGTACTATTGTCAAGTAAAGCAAAGTTATCGTTTTCCTTATTATTCTCACAACATGCATTATCAGGAACAACTTCATCAAATCCACATCTCTACTTTATGAGTAAAGATTTTGTTTTTTGAAGTTTCTCTAAATCTTGAGCAAGTGAATGCAAAATCCTCAATATCTAACTTAAACATCTTCTTTTAAGTTGAAATCTTCACGGCAATGTTGTAGTTTCATGATTAATTTTTTTTCTTTTTTCTAATTTTTCTCTCCCTCTCTTTTTAGGAGTTTGTTTGGATTTTTTTTTTTTTGCTAAAATCAGAAAACAAAACGACAATATTAGTATAAATGAAAGAACTGGGTCAAAACTACAAATAAGCAAAAGATTGGGTTTTTGACGATGGTGATTGGAAAGTTGAACAAAGATGGGTAGATTTGGAAGATTTCGGTTAGTAAGTATTATGGTGATGGTGTTTTGGCCAGGAATTGGAGATAAAAGCGGCGGCTTGGTGTTGGCTTGGAATCCAGTAATTGGTATGTCAATTGGCTGTAGGGAATAATGAGAAAGGTCGAACTTGTGGAGAGGAGTAGATTGATGGTGGTGGTGTTGGCTAATTCGCAGCAAAAACCAGCGAACGATCAATGACAATGTGACATGAATTTTGATAGGTTCTGGTGATTTCAGCGGTGGAATGGCGGTGTTCAAGGCTGGGTGATGGTCGACTTCCTTTGAATGTGATGTTGGTGGCTGATCACCAAAAAAACAATGGGAAAGAATGCCGGTTGCTCTGGATAGCAGCTACTGCGGCAACCTTCAGGTTGTTATTATTATTTTTTTATAAAGTAAAAGGATAAGTGTTGAGGATAGTTAAAAACCAACCTGGTTGTGATACTAAATTGATGCGTCAAAAGTTTAATGTTCAAAATATTCCATTGATTCTAGAGAATACAAGAGCAAAAGAACAAACTAAATTCTTGTTAATTTGAAAGAATACTACAAATTTAGGGGCTTAAAACTCGTTGATTCTATAGAATACCGAAAATTTACTAAACACAACTACTCACACAGAGTCTCAAAAATTGAAAATATTATTGAACTTGAATCTATAGTTTATTCCAAGAAATAATCAATAATAAATAATCAAAGCCCCCTTCCAAAGCTACAAAAGATACTTATTTGTACTAATTACGACTTATTCTAATTTAAAAGTATTAATTTAAATCTAATTAGGATTTCTTCAATTTTTTGCTCTGCAAATATATCTGTATGTGTGTGTGTGTTTATTTTGACATTCACATTATTAGTTAAAAAATGTTTTATAGCGTAGATATTTGGAAAATATTTCTCGTATAACATATAGAATTATAATAATCCAGAAATTATATCTTTGGTATTTCATTGTAGTAGTTTAGGATTCCAAGTCACGATTTGTCACCACCAATTTTGTTAAATCACAATTCGTCACCAGCAATCCTTCAGGTTATGATTCAAATTTGATCTTCCTTATTAGTCCAATAGTGATGCAGTCAATTAAGTGAGCTAACCTGAGGATTATTTGGGTACTTACTTTAAGCTTATGGTTATAAATTCTAACTTTTATAAAGAGTGTATAGGTAGCTAAGGTGTATTAGCGGGATAGCTGGGGTACACCTATGTCACAGGACATTGATCTGGCATTAGAGTCTTAATCTACTTGGCACATAGTGGTTAAATAACCGTTGTAAAAGTTATTTTGGCTTTGTGATGTCACTAGAGCTACCCATGATGATTATATAACTTCCTAAGCATTTAATGGTTGAATAACTAACCATGATGAGAGGTAGTGTAATTGTAGTTATTTAGGTACTTAAATCATTAAGTTACTTTAGGATGGGGTTGTGAGGCAAACGGTTATGCCAAAGAAAGGCAAGCCAAAAGAGCAGCCAAGGAGGCAAGCAGAAGGGGTAGTTAGGAGGCAGCCAAAGGGGCAGCCCAAGGTACAACTAGGGGCCGAGGAGGAAGCCAAGGTGCAATTGCAAACCAAAGTGGGTGGGGCTTGGGAAACACTTAAAAGAACTAGGTGAATAGTTTTTGGACAGAGGAAGAAATTTTAAGCTATGTAACCTCTGAGAATCAATGCATTTCCATTTTAAGATCCTTGGTGATTAATAAACTCGGCAAGTATGTATTTGTCCCCATGGATGTAAGGCTAACGAAGTCCAACCACATAAATCTCTTTAAGTTTTTTCGTTCTTATTGTTTGCTATTGTGTGAAATGTTCTTAGTGTTTCTTTGTTTGTTTCACAACCAAGTTGATTTAGGGTGGTACATAAACAGCTATTGTAGCCAATTAGTTTGGGTTGGATCCTAATAAACTTGTATTAGAGCCTTGATGTTATAGCTATTCTCAACTGGAAAGAAATTTAAAAAAATTCTGAAGATACCTGAGGTGCCTTAGATTTGGGAAAATGTCTAATAGAAACAAAGGGTCGATCTGAGAAAAAAGAATGCATTAAGAATCGTAGTAGGTCTAAGTCTAAAAACAAGGGTAAAAAGTGTCTCTTTCACAAGAAAGAAGGGCAATTTAAAAGAGATTGTTATGTGTTAAATAACGATCAAGTATTCAATGCTTTCAAGACTTGGAAACTGATAGAGAAGCAAACTTGCAGAATGTAAAAATACTCAGGGCAAACAATGGGGTATAGTTTTGCAACATGGAAATTGATGTGTCTTACCAAAAGAATGGAATAGCTAGGCAAAAGGCGATATACGGGACACCTCAGTAGAACGGGCTTGCAGGAATGGTGAACAAAGCACTGCTGAATGAGGAAAGAAGTCCCTCAATTGTTATAGACTACTTGACACTAAAAAAAGAGGTGCAAACATTCTACAAACTATGTGAAGTTGAGGATCTTTGGGTGCCCACTGCATGTCCATATGCAGCAAGGACAGTTGAAACCAAGAGCCTTGAAGGGAATTTTATCGGCTATCATGAGAATGTAAAAGGCTACAAGGTGTGGTGCACTAACTTTAGGCCTCCAAAGTGCATCATAAGTAGGTATTCAATGACATGGTTATAATAAAAAGTGCTATTAATTGTTTGGGGGATAAAAGGGGAGAGCACAATTATGTGCTTCCACAAAATTCATGCTCCTCTCGATATGGGACTCTGAATATATTAGAGAACCACGACGAGGATGGACTTCTCAATCCGCGATAATGCGGGCAAATGTTTGTACAGAGAGGTCGTTTAAGGGACTTATGAGGAAAGATCTAGACCAAGTCAACCCAAAGACTCGATTAGTGATCAACCTGTGGATTTCCTCTGAAAAATCAAGACACAAACCTGATTCATTAATTGTCAAGGGGCGTAAAATTCCATTAACTGTCAAGGGGCGTAAAATTCTCTCGTATATAAAAGCCTTTGAAAATCCAAACCAACTATGTAATCTTTCTCTCTCTACCATTGAATTCTTTCTTGGTAAAAAATTATTTCTTTTTTTTTTCAGTTTTCTTCTTTTAAATTTCCTTTAAAGCTTTTTGTTTGAAACAATTATAATTAAACCAGGTGAATTGAGGTACAAATGTTTCTCAGAAAACCCATATAACTAATTTCAGTATCAGAAGGTTGACGTCAGAAACCTCAGCAAGCGGAAAGTTATAGTGTTAAATTGTCTCTTCAATAACAAATTTAAGTATTAGCATGGAGACCTGATCGTAAGAAAACCTAACTGGATTTCTACATCAGCATTTTGGGCCGTCTGTGGGGATGCAATGGAAAACTATTTCTACCTAAGTAAGTTGTAGAAGGGAGATTAACATTTCCAGAAAAGGCAACAAGCATGAATACTAGAGGCAATACTGCTCCAGGAGATAGACCGAATGAATCCGTCAGCTTGCAGGAGATAGCGAATAAAGCAAGAGACGTGGCAATGCATGAGAGAATAAAATGAATGGAAAAGTAGATGGAAATTCTCATGTCGGTGTTACACGAATTGAGGGATGGGCAAATGAGGTCTCACGAAAGAAATTCAAGGAAGAGCCAAGACTTTCTAGATCCCAGCAACAGAATGGTTCGTGGCGAGCAGAATCCAGGAGAAGGAAATTAGGTTTGGTGGTGAGCAAAACTCAATAAATGCTGAAAGAGGAGTAAATATTAAAGAAAAAGAGCTAAGGCAGCATTTATAGGATATCGGATAGAAGCATGAATAGATAGCTGTGCGGAATCCTGGTCAAGTAATAGAGTTAGAAAGAGAGGTGCGAAGGCTGACACATATCATTGAAGAAATGCAAAGTTGCGTTTAGAGGCCAAGCTAGAGAATAATGTTGGATGATGGGCACAACAATTTGAAGCGATTTTCGATTCCCTGACCTTAAATACTCAAGGAAAAACGACCTTCTAATACACGTTGATTGATTTAGTGAAATGACTGGGGTACAAGGCTTCACACAGTTGCAAAGATGTAGAGCATTCTGTTGATGTTAGAAAGGCAAGCTTATGACCGGTATTGAAAGTTACCATGTAGAAGCATTAAGAGTTTCCATCAGATATGACGAAATTTTGTGGAGTAGTTTCGAGGAGGAATAACTCTTGAGGATGACATGATAGAGCTAATAGCTCTCATAGAAGGAGAAAATGAAACTCTAAGAGAGTCTGTCAAAAGTTATCATGGAGCAGTCCTCAACTTTAGAGCTTTTAACCATCTCTAAACTATAAGGGGATTAAAAAAAAGAGTGAAGTTAGGGCGATTGCGATATAATCTATGAAGTCCAACAACACATTCTTATTCTGCTGCTTGCAAACAGGCAAAGAGAGGCATTGATATCGACGAGTTAAAAACGGCAAGAGTCAGAAGTGAACAATTGAAAGAGTTAAGGAGAAGGGAGAAGAAAACTTAGAAAGTAAGTTGACTAGTCAGATACAATGAAAAGTAATTGACTAGTAGAGGGGCAGTGATGCGAGCAGCCCTGTACTTCTGCCACCATAAACCACCTCCATTTCGCCAAAACAAAGCTTTAGGGTTAATAGATCAATCTTACCACCAATAGCCCACACTCCCAATAATTTTCCAAGGGATAGAATGATGCAGATGATTGACTAGAGTACCACTTACTGGTAGTATACACCTCTGAAGGTCTCAGTTGAGGAACTATTCCATGTTTTTAAGAAAAAAGGGTTTGCTGCGTCCACCTGTACCACTCACTAAGGGGGCAAACAAACAGGACAGGAGCAGATTTTGTGAGTTTCACAACACTCATGGCCATGCAATGGCTTAATGTAGCAACTTGAAGAATTAATTGGGAGATTTGGTAAGGAATCGATATTTGGACGAATATATTGATTGTTCTTACCCCATGTCAGATCAACAATATACTGTAGAAGAGGAGAATGTAGGCAATATAATCCATGAGCAGCCAACAATTAAAGTCATAGTAGGAGGACCAACCTTAGTAGGAGATTCAAATAGGGCATGGAAAAATTATGGGAGATATGCAATGGTTAGCCACAATGTACTCTTCAATTCACCGATAGAAAAGTAAGCAAAAACTAGGCAAGTCCTGATCATTTGGACAAAAGACAATAAGGAAGGAATACTATATCCATCATGAGGATGCCTTGGTGTCTGATGATGAAGGCAAATGTGGCAAGTAAAGAGTTTAACAAGATCCTTGTAGACTTAAACGGCTCGATGGACATCATCTTTAAAGCCAAGCTGGACGAGATGGGATTCAAAGATTTATGATTAGAGCACACGCCACCTCTTTGAAAGGATTTTTTGGGGGAGAAAAATTGATGCCTCTGGAAGTGGTGGAACTACCAGTCACAACCAACTCGATGCCATTTGACAAGATAATGATTGTAGATTTTATAGTGGTTGAGGAGGATAACCCATACCAGATGATCTTTTGGAGACCTTTTCTGGGGATTAGCAAAGGAGTTATGTCCAACCATTATCTGGCATTCAAATATCAGGTAAATGGTGTATTGAGAATAGTGAAAGGTGACTTGAGAATTCCTAGGGACTGCTAAACAACTGCTACCAAAGAAACCATGTAGATAACTTCTCTTGGTGCTTGAGGAGATTCAAAAAGGAAGGAGGAAGAAAAACCAGTAGAAACTCCCAAGGAAGTAAGCATGAAACAAGGTTGCCTTAGGAAAATTTTAAAGTCGAGTTAAGCTTGGAGGAGAACTAAATGCAAGGCTAGTAGAATGTTGTGAGCACATGCAGAGGTATTTGCCTGGGCACATAGTTATATGCCTGGAATAGACCCCTGGGTGGCTTATCATAGGCTAGCGGTAAGTAGGGATGTTAGGCCTATGAAGCAAAATATGATATGTTTCAATAAAGAGAGATAAAATTCTATCAATGGCAAAGTGGAGAAACTCCTGCAAGCCATTTTTATTAGCAAGGTAAATTACCTTAAGTGGATTTCCAATGTGGTCGCAAATGGGAAGTGGAGAATGTGTGTGGACTTTACTGAACTCAATAAGACATTGCCCTAAAGGCAGCTTTCTACTCCCAAAAATTGACTAGCCAGTAGACTCCAAAATTGGTCATGGCCTTCATAGTTTTATGGGTGCATTCTCAGGTTACAACCAGATACCTATGTTCAAGTAGGATGAGTGGTATTTGATTACTAACCAAGGTTTGTTCTGTTATAAAGTAATGCCTTTTGGAGGTAAAAATGCAAGTGCAACATACCAGAGGTTAATAAATAAGATCTTCAAGCCACTGATTGGGGATATAATGGAGGTCTATGTGGACGATATGATCACCAAGTCCAAAACACCCCGATCGAGTATATGGAGCATTTGAAAGAAACCTTCAAGCTGCTAAAAAAGTACCATGTGAAGCTTAATCCAGGTTCGGGATAAGCTTAGGAAAATTTCTAGGATTTATGGTGAGTTATAGAGGAATAGAGGCAAACCCTGAGAAGATTTGAGTGATTGTTGAGATGAAGTCCCTCACACATTGAAAGAGATTCAATTCTTAATGGGAAAATTAGTAGCCCCGAACAGGTTATATCCAAGGCAACAGACAAATGCCATTTTTATAAGCCATGAAGAAGGGAAAGAAAACAGAGTGGACGTAAGAATGTGGGAAGACATTTCAGTAGCTGAAGTAGTATCTGTTGGAAACGTGTCTTAGTTGCTTCAGTAACAGATATGCAAAATAATTGGTCAACAGACCAAGTCCTTAGAAATATTTGGTTAGATATGGCTTGATATTAGGAAGATAGTTTGTTTTGTTCTGTTATGTGTTTTCCAGCTCTATATAAATGAGTGTTGCAGTGAATATTTAACATGAATGAAACAATTCCAGTAATATTTTCTCTTTCTTTCGGCTTTGTTCTTTGTTACATACCAATAAATTGGTATCAGAGCTCTTGTTTTCTTGAGGGACCTGTGAGTTGAGTACATCCCAGCACAAAACAAAACCATAAGAACCAAAAATCACAAATACAATCACCTTCAAGAATGGAAACTGAAATCAATTTCTCCCATATAACACCACCAATTTTTTAGGGTGATAACTATCAAGTCTGGGCTATTAAAATGATAGTCTATCTTGAAGCATTAGATCTTTGGGAAGCTATAGAGGAAGACTATGATGTGCCCCCATTGCCACCAAATCCTACAATGGTTCAGATTAAGACGCACAAAGAGAGGAAGACCAAGAAATCCAAAGCGAAAGCTTGCCTGTTCTCTGCTGTTTCAAGCACTATATTTACAAGAATAATGAATTTGGAGTCAGCAAAGAGTATATGGGACTACCTCAAAAAGGAATACCAAGGCAATGAAAGAACCAAAAATATGCAAGCGCTCAATCTAATCAGGGAGTTTGAAATGCTGAAAATGAAAGAGACAGAAACCATCAAAGACTACTCTGACAAGCTGCAAAGTATAGCAAATAAGGTGAGGTTGCTTGGTAAGGACTTCTCTGATGAACGAATTGTACAAAAAATTCTTGTTACTGTGCCTGAAATATATGAGTCTAAAATTTCATCACTAGAAGAATCTAAGGATTTGTCAAGAATATCCTTGGCAGAACTCATGAATGCATTACAGGCACCAGAGCAAAGGAGAACGATGAGAAAAGAAGAAAAGATGGAGGGTGCTCTTCAAGCAAAGGCAGAACATTTTGGAGGAGGAAAAGACAGGAACAATAATAATAAGAAGAAAAAGACTTGCAACAACAACAACAAAAATAAGGATGAGATCTATCCAGCATGCCCACACTGCAAAAAAACAAATCATCCACAAAAGAAGTGTTGGTGGAGGCCTGACGTCAAGTGCAGAAAATGTGGTAAGATTGGACACATGGAGAGGATTTGCAAGTCTCAACAACATGAAGAGGTAAATGCTTCTACGGAGCAACATGAAGAGGAGCAACTTTTTGTTGCAACATGCTTTGCGACAAGCAACAGCTCTAGCGATTCTTGGTTGATCGACAGTGGCTGCACAAACCATATGACTAATGACCAAGAGCTCTTCAAAGAGCTTGATAAAACAATCATTTCCAAAGTAAAAATTGGAAATGGTGAATTTATTTCAGCCAAAGGGAAAGGAACTGTCGCTATAGAAAGCTTAACAGATTTGAAGTATATTAGTGATGTTCTATATGTGCCTAACATTGACCAGAACCTGCTTAGTGTTGGCCAGCTAATTGAAAAGGGCTTCAAAGTTATATTTGAAGATAAATGGTGCTTGATTAAAGACGTGGAAGGTAGAGACGTATTCAAGGTGAAAATGAAAGCAAAAAGCTTTGCTTTAAATCTATTGGAGGAGGAGCAAATGGCCTTCTCAAGCACTATGGCAAATGCAGAACTGTGGCATAGAAGGCTCGGGCATTTCCACCATGATGGACTTCTATATATGCAGAAACACAATTTGGTAAAAGGCGTTCCTTTGTTGGAAGACAAGCTAGCTGATTGTGTGGCTTGTCAATATGGCAAGCAAGCTAGAAAACCTTTCCCTCAAACAACATGGAAATCAACAAACAAGTTGCAACTCGTACACACAGATGTTGGAGGACCTCAGAAAACATCATCTTTAAATGGTAGCAAATATTACATTATATTTATTGATGATTATTCTAGATTTTGCTGGATTTATTTTTTCAAATTCAAATCTGAGGTTTCTAATATATTTTGGAAATATAAAGCATTAGTGGAGAATCAAAGTGGTTGCAGGATGCAAAAGATAAGGTCTGATAATGGGAAAGAATACACAAATGACATTTTTGACAAGTTTTGCAAAGAAGCTGGCATTGAACACCAACTCACAGCTCCTTACACACCACAACAAAATGGTGTGAGTGAGAGAAAAAATCGAACTATTATGGAAATGACAAGGTGTATGCTATATGAGAAGGATTTGCCAAAGAAGTTGTGGGCAGAGGCTTCAAACACTGCAGTTTTTTTGCTCAACAGGCTGCCAACAAGTGTTTTGCAGAAAAAAACTCCATTCGAAGTATGATTTGGTTATAAACCAAATTTGCAGAATCTAAAGACTTTTGGTTGTATTTGTTTCTCTTATGTGCCACAGGTAAAGAGAGACAAACTCGATAAAAAAGCAGAACCAGGAGTTTTCATTGGATATAGTGATTCTTCGAAGGCTTACAGAATTTTCCAACCACAAAATGGAAAAATTCTTGTAAGTAGAGATGTCAAGTTTATGGAGGATAAACAATGGAATTGGGAGCAGTGTATGAAGAAGCAGTTGACGGAGACGCCACAATATTTTGATGACGACATAGATGATGTCCCAGTTAGAGGTACAAGGCCCTTATCTGATGTTTACGAAAGAAGTAATGTTGCTATTTTTGAGCCTGCAGAATTTAAAGAAGCAGAGAAGGACAACAAATGGTTTGAAGCAATGAAAGAGGAACTCAGAATGATTGAAAACAATGACACTTGGAAGCTGGTGGATAGGCCTCAACACAGGAAGATTATTGGAGTCAAATGGGTTTACAGGACCAAACTTAATTCAGATGGTTCAGTAAACAAACACAAAGCCAAATTAGTGGTGAAGGGGTATAGTCAAGTGTTTGGAGTAGATTTCTCAGAAACTTTTGCTCCAGTGGCACGCTTGGACACAATCAGGATGTTGCTTGCCTTAGCAGCACAAAATGGATGGAAGACTTATCAGTTAGATGTAAAATCTGCTTTTTTAAATGGTTATCTTCAAGAGGAGATTTATGTAGAGCAACCTGAAGGTTTTCAAGTCAAGGGACAGGAGGAGAAGGTCTACTTGTTGAAAAAGGCCTTGTATGGTCTTAAACAGGCTCCTAGGGCTTGGTATAGTAGGATTGATGAACATTTTCAAAATCTTGGATTTATTAAAAGTCCAAGTGAAGCTACATTATATGTAAAAGGAACAGATGCTAACTCAATTATAGTTTCTGTTTATGTTGATGATCTTCTTGTTACAGGAGGAAATGAGAAACTAGTGAAGGAGTTTAAAGCTGAAACGCTCAAAGTATTTGAGATGACAGATCTTGGGTTAATGTCCTATTTTTTGGGTATGGAGGTGAAGCAAGATCATAATGGAGTCTTCATAAGCCAAAAAAAGTACGCAGAGGAAATCCTAAAAAAACTTCATATGGAAGATTGCAAAAGTACCGGCACACCAATGAATCAGAAGGAGAAATTTAGCAAAAATGATGGAGTCGAAAAAGTTGATGAAAACAAATATAGAAGCCTGATTGGTTGCTTAATGTATCTTACAGCCACTAGACCAGACATAATGTTTGCAGTAAGCTTGCTCTCAAGATTCATGCATTGCACCAGTGAAGTGCATTTTCAAGCTGCAAAACGAATTGTAAGATATATCAAGGGCACAACAAATTATGGCATTAAATACTTTTACTGTCAGAATTTCAATCTTCATGGTTTTTCTGATAGTGATTGGGCAGGCTCTGTTGATGATATGAGAAGTACAACAGGTTTTTGTTTCAGTTTTGGATCGAGAATTTTTTCATGGTCTTCAAAGAAGCAAGATGTGATAGCTCAAAGTACAGCAGAGGCAGAATATGTAGCAGCAAATGCTACCGTAAATCAAGGAATTTGGATCAGAAAATTACTTGCAGATTTACATATGGAGCAAAATGAGCCAACACCGATTCATGTAGATAACCAAGCTGCGATTGCAATTTCAAATGATCCTGTTTTTCATGGCAAGACTAAGCATTTTAAGATCAAGTTGTACCACTTGAGAGAAGTACAAAAGGGTGGCGAAGTTAAACTGCTTTATTGCAAAACTGAGGAACAAGTTGCAGACATCTTAACCAAGGCTCTACCTAAAGCTAGATTTGAGAATTTAAGAAGCAAATTGGGCCTTTGCAGCTACTAAGACAAGGAGGAGTGTTGGAAACGTGTCTTAGTTGCTTCAGTAACAGATATGCAAAATAATTGGTCAACAGACCAAGTCCTTAGGAATATTTGGTTAGATATGGCTTGATATTAGGAAGATAGTTTGTTTTGTTCTGTTATGTGTTTTCCAGCTCTACATAAATGAGTGTTGCAGTGAATATTTAACATGAATGAAACAATTCCAGTAATATTTTCTCTTTCTTTCGGCTTTGTTCTTTGTTACATACCAACAGTATCTGGTCAAGGCTCTGTCACTGTCAACTTTTAGAGCAGGAGACATATTTTATTAATGCTTGACAGTGTCCGAGTGGTCTACCAATTTGGTGTCGGTTAGAGATGCATTATTCGATATACTACACTAGCAAAGCTTTGCTCGATGCAGAAACTAGATACCCGATACTGGAAGTGGGCTTTAGCCCTTATAATCGTTGCTCGTAAGTTAAAGTTGTATTTCCAAGCGTACGCCATTATTGCTATGGCAAATCAGCCACTTTAGCAAATGTTACATAAATCGAAGGCTTATAGGCAATTAATAAAATGGTCAGTAGAACTAAACGAGTTTGATATAGCTTATAAGCCTCGAGCAGCAATCAAGGCATAAGCGCTAGCTAACTTCGTAACATAATGCACTAAAGTGTATAACGAAGCTAGTAGTGTAAAACTAGTAACAGGTAATAGCACGAGTAGAGTTTGGCTTGTGATAGTGGATGGATCCTTTGGAGATTAAGAAGTTAGAGCAGGGATAATATTGCACAACCCAAAAAGAGAGTAGGTCTCTTACGCCTTAAGGTTTGAATTTAAGGCGACAATAATCAAGTAGAATATGAAGCATTCATTATAGGATGGAGGTTGGCTTGGGCTGTACAGGTAGATAAAGTAGAGATTCAGATGGATGGCAACTCATAATTAACTACCTGAACCAGAGCTTTCAGGCTAAAGGGGAAAGAATGTGGTCGTATTTAAAGAAAGTTAGGAAGATAATAGTGAAGTTCTAGGAGTTTAACATCGAGTAGATCTTGAGATTGCAAAACTATCGAGCAGATATTCTAACAAGAATGTGGCCATTTCGGATGCAAAGATACCCAAGTTACTCTTAGTCGAAGTTAATATTTTCCAAGTATCGAATAGCAATTTGATGTGGTGAGGGTAGAAATGGAGAACACCCGGATGACCCGATAATCTGTTATATTTAAGATAAAGTGCTAGCAGCCAACAAAGTACGAGCCAGAAAGCTCAAATGCCAAATAGCCAGATGCTGAGCAATGGGGAGTTATATCAACGGGGTTACACGTGGCCTTTCCTGTGGTGTCTGGATGAGTGTGAAGCAGATTACATGCTAAGGGAGGCACAAAGAGATTTGTGGAAACCACTTAGATTTGAGATCCCTAGCTTTTAAAGCGCTGAGATAGGGATACTTCTGGCTAATGATACATGAGGATGCACAGTAAATGACCAGATCATGCAAGAGTTGCCAGAACTTTTCTTGCTTTCTTTCATAGCCACCAGAATAACTAACCATCATCTCCTCGCCATGGCCTTTCGAATAATAGAGAGTTGATCTGATCAAACCCTTGCCAAAGTAAGGGGAGCAACCATTCACGCGATTGTGGCAATTAACGATTTCATAAAGTGGGTTGAGGTAGAGCCTTTAAGTAAAATAACAAAAAAGAAGACGACAGACTTCGTATGAAGGAATATAATCTATAGATATGGTGTGAGTATACTCTGATAATAGACAATAGAAAGAAGCTTGATAACCACAATTTTAGGAAGTTTTATGAAAAGCTGAGTATCAAGCTAAGATTCTACTCACCTGCACATCCGAAAGTAAAGAGGTAGGCTGAAATAGCGAACAAAACCATCCAGAAGATTTTGAAGTCTCAAATGGAAGATAGAAAAGGAACAAGGGTTGATGAATTATCTGATATGCTATGGGCCAATAGAACCACCCGTAAGACCACCACATGATAAATGCCATTTCCCTTAGCCTTTGGCCATGAGGCAGTTATTCTTGCGAAGATAAAGATGAGCACTAATCAAACAAAGTACTTCAATGAAAAGGAAAACAATAAGCAGAAGTGCCTAAACTTGGATTTGTTAGCCAAAAAAAGAGAATTCATTTTAGAAAAGGCGGCTACCTGTGAGTAGAAGATTACTTGTTATTATAATCAGAATGTGCAAGTTAGGTAGTTTAAAAGTGGGAATAGGTACTCAGGAGGGTGAACCAGAATACAAGAGATCCAAGTCAAGGGGTGTTTGATCCCAATTAGAAAGGACCGTATAGAGTCTTGAGAGTAACCGGACCAGGGCTTACAAGCTTGGTTATGTAGATGGTCTAGAAGTTCGAAGATCTTGGAAGGCAGAGCATTTGAAGAAGTACTTCTATTAAGCTTTTCTTGTAAATAAACTGGCCGTCTCGATCAGCGGTTCAGCCCTTTCTAATCTGTTTCATCTTTTGTGATTTATTGACTATGATTAAAGTGGGTGCAATAAGAAAGTTTATCTATTTAGCTCTCTTTCTCTCTCCCCATATATATATAAATATAAATATATATATATATATATATATATATATATATATATATATATATATATATATATATATATATATATATATATATATATATTAATTAATACAAGTGTAAGGCTTTAAGTCTCAAAACCTCTTCGAGGTGAGGTAAAAAATCAAAACTTGCCATCTCTTGTTTGACCAGAAGAAGGCAAGAAAGATTTTGTTAAAATTTTTTCTAAGGACAAGTATAATGCTTTAAGTCTCAAAATCTCTTCAAGGTGAGGGAAAAAGTCAAATCTTGCCACCTTTTCCTTGATAGGAGAATGCTAGGAAGCTTTTTTTTTTTGTAATTTCTGAGGCAAGTATAAGGCTTAAAGTCTCAAAACTCTTCAAGGTAAGGCAAAAAGTCAAGACTTACAACCTCTTGCTCGTCGAGGAGAATGTAGAATATTTTGTTGAATTTTTTTCTAGGGCAATTATAAGGATTTAAGTGTCAAAATCTCCTCAAGGTGAGGCAAAAGGTCAAATATTGCCACCTATTGCTCGACCAAGAGCACACAAGCAATATTTTGTTGAAATTTTTCTAGGGCAAATATAAGGTTTTAAGTCTCAAAACCTCTTGAGGTAAGGCAAAAATTCAAAATTTGCCATCTCTTGCTTGACCAGGAGAACACGAGCAGGATTTTGTTGAAATTTTTTTCTAAAGCAAGTATAAGTCTTTAAGTCTCAAATCTCCTCAAGGTGAGACAAAAAGTTAAAACTAACCATTTCTTGCTCGATTAGGAGAAGGCGACAAAGATTTTGTTGAAATTTTTTCAAAGTTATAAGGCTTTAAGTCTCAAAACCTCCTCGAGGTGAAACCAAAAGTCAAAAACTGTGTACTTTGGCTCGGCCAAGATTTAGATGATCAACAATAAGAAAATATTTATAGTACTAAGGAGAAAGAAATACAGTAAAACATCTTTACAAAAGTTTTCATTAAAAAACAAAAGTTACATTCATTTGGTGTTAGGTTCCACTTTGTTTGAAGGAGGATCCACTTTTTCTGAAATCGATAAAGAGTCATCACTAGCAAAAGGAGAAATAACAACCCGAGCAACCTTAGAAGGCTCACCATTGCCTTTATCCTCTTTTATGTCCTGCTACTTCATGTATTCAGCAGCACTAGCTACTAGCTCATCCATCTTTGGATCAAGTGTTGCCTTTCGAGGACAACCATGATACATCGATAGGAGATTACGAGACTAGAGTTGTAGCTATCATCAATGTCTTTTTCTAGACCTGAATCTGATGATTTAATTGCAAAGAGTCATAGAGGGTTTTAGGATTGGCAACTTCTCCTCTTGCATCATTCAATTCCTTCTCAGGCTAGGTTGTTCTGCCCCCAAACAGGGATGATCATTGTTTTCGACATGGAGTATTGCCTTTATCCTCTTTTATGTCCTGCTACTTCATGTATTCAGCAGCACTAGCTACTAGCTCATCCATCTTTGGATCAAGTGTTGCCTTTCGAGGACAACCATGATACATCGATAGGAGATTACGAGACTAGAGTTGTAGCTATCATCAATGTCTTTTTCTAGACCTGAATCTGATGATTTAATTGCAAAGAGTCATAGAGGGTTTTAGGATTGGCAACTTCTCCTCTTGCATCATTCAATTCCTTCTCAGGCTAGGTTGTTCTGCCCCCAAACAGGGATGATCATTGTTTTCGACATGGAGTTTCACTGATACCTCCACTGCAAGCTCTACTCTTTTCTTTAAAGCCTGGATATCGGTATGTACTTTCTTCTCGTAGCGAGCAAGTTTTCCCTTGCAGTAAAAAGCCATAATACACAGTTCAAATGCGCTAAAGTGGAGAGTATTTATCAGGCTACCAAATGTATAACCTTCCATATCCTCGAGGTCATTTTTTACCAGTATGGCATATTCATTGTAATATGGGAACATGTAATTAGCTCGCTCCTATGGATATTGGGACTTTGATTCGGCAAGTGGAGGAGAGGAAATAGGACTATTTTCAGCGATTGCTCTACTCATGTAGAATAAAAAACAGTGCAAATCATATTCTTCAAGTCGCACTTTACTTTCTACCACATCATTTGAAACGAAATTTTACCATAACATATCTCTAGTTTGAAACTATTATCTAATTGATTCCATTATAGAATCATGAGTGGTCATTGCTTCACGCGATCTTTTTTCCTTGTATATGAAAGGAACTTTTAGGGTGTTTGTGTTTTTCTAGTGCTCTATAATTAATAATTTATTTTTTTCTTAAACGACTATTGACTATTTATTAATAACTAACTCAAATTCACATTTTCTAAAATAAAAATGTTCACACCAAAAAATGACTTGTTAAATATGCATAAATGCTTCCATACTTAAATGCATGATGTAGGATGGTTGTGTGGGATGAGTAGGGTAATTTCTAGAGATTATAACTTATGCTATAGGTATTCGTTTTAGGCATATAATATACCGTTTCAAGGCTTGCTACGAGATAAACCAAACTCAGAATTGTTTATGCTGCTCTACCTTATGTTTGAGCTAAAAATTCCACTTCTTTCTTGGTCATTTTTCAATTTTAATTTATTTTCTTATTTTTTTCTATTTGTTTTAAGATCTTCATCTTTTTTTCTAGATATTGGAATTGGATGCCGTTTGTTTTAGATTTCTTCTTTATATTAAGAGAATTTTATTATAAAATAATTTTTCAAAATTACTTATTTTGGCAAATTTGCAATATTTAGAGTTATTATATAAAGGAGTCTAAAACACTAGTTTTGTTAATTCATACTTTTAATAAAATTTTCAATTTTTAGAATCCTAGTTTCTTTATCAATCAATCTTTAATGTTTCCACATTATTAACTCGCTTGTCACTATGGTATGGCCGCACGATCGAAGGAGCAACCATCCTGAAGACAATGTTCAAAGGATGCAACGACTGTGAAGGCTATTGGATAGATGGTCAAAGAAACGGTCTGGCAAGCCATTGAGGAAGTTTGTAACCTAAGAATGGAAGTGACGGAGCAAGTAATCGAGCCTCTTAAGCTTTCCATGGACAATAATTCAAGAAGTCAATCCTGAAGAACAACCTCAAGATTATCGCTATGAAGAGATACGTCAGGGCATCAATCGCAAAGTAGTGCCTCAGGGCGTCAATGGCGACACAATGTCTCGAATTTAGGACATATGAGACAAATTCCAACGCTCATGCGTGAGGAATTAAAAAGTCATTCATAACAAGATGAATCTGTGGATGATGATAGACGACACAGAAAAAGTTCAGCTTACATGATTATTGTTGATATTCTAAACTTTTATGGTGGATGCATGTTGAAGAATTTTTAGACTACATGTCACAAGTAGATAGTTCCTTGGAATATATGGAGATTCCCCAATAATATTCAGTTTGTTTTCTCAATTGAATATTTTCCTCTCTTATGAGAGTCCTTCTTGATTTTCAAGAATATTTGCTAGAATGACGAAGCAACATCCAAACAATAACCTATGACCGCAATAACATTTTTTCAAAAGGCAATAAGAGCACAAATAATAAAACAAACTAAGAAGAGAATAGAAAGATAAAATTTGAAATTTTGGGATGAATCATAATTTGACTTTGATTGTTTTGAGGCTTTGAGAAGTGACTGATGGCCATCGAAAGTAAAAAAAATGCTCATGCTATTATTTCACGAGAAAAATATGTTATTGGATAGAAATAGTTAACAAATGGAGGGTTTTTTTTTAAGAGATTTAAAAGGAATTTATAACTTTCTAACATAACTTATAAACTCTTGTAATAAATAAGGTAATAATAATTAATAAGGAAGTAGATTTAAGACAGGAAAATAACGACTCTTAATTCTTACTTTGTATTGAATAAAGAGATAATAAGAATGGAATGCCTTTCACTTACAATCTCATGGCCATTTATAGTAAAATCTTTTATAAGCTTTAACTTGTAAAATGAATGAATCGTAGGCTTAGTAAATTTAAGCTATAAATTAACTACATTAAAGTTGTAGTAAATCTACTATTACACAACACTGGATGTCTACCATTTTAAGATGATCATAAAACGATATTGGATATGCTATAATAATCACCTCATTAAAAACCTAAACTAGTAAAAACTCAATGGGAAAAACCAGTCATGGGAAAAGAGTACAGCGCAAATGTGTCCAGTTTTTATAGAAGATCTTCTTTTAGATATTTACTCTCCCCCGATAAACTGCTCCCCCTCATAGAAACAAATATCAATTTTATAATCTACTAAGTTGATGCATGCCAATGCTATTGACAAACTTCTCAAATGTTAAAGTGGGTAAATGTTTAGTAAAAAGATCTTCAATATTATCATTAAAGCGTATCTATTTAACACAAATTTTCTTGCTCTGCTGGAGCTCATGAGTGTAGAAGACCTTCGATGAGATGTATTTGGTTCTATCTTCCTTGATATATCCTCCTCTAACTTGTGTAATACAAGCTACATTGTCTTTAAATGTTATTGTTGGAATTTCTATAAAAAAAGCGCTAGATTACATGTGCTCTAAATATGATAGGTAAGAGACCACAACAATATACATTCCCTACTTGGTTCATGTAGAGCAAGAATCTTTGAATGATTAGAGGAGGTGGCAATAAAAGTTTGCTAAGTAGATCGCCATGAAATTGTTGTATTATTATATATAAAAACATGTTTTGTCTATAAACGAGCTTTATGAAGATAAGAAATATTACTTCTGCAAAACCAACAAGACCCGATTTTTCTGTTGGCTTGTTTGAATAAAATAATCCCGAGTTCATTGTTCGATGAAGATAACATAAATATGTTTAATGCCATTCTAGTGTCTTCGAGTTGGAGCAGAGCTAAATCTTGAGAATAAGTTTGCTGAGAATGAAATGTTTGGCCTAATGCATTGAGCTATATACGGTAACGCACCTAAGCATTTAGATATGATGCTTCTAGACGTACTATCTCTTTTTCATCTTCTTTAGGGTGAAGTGGATCCTTTTTAAGATCAAGGGGTTAGACCACCGTAGGAGTACTTAATGAATGAGTATTATCCATGTTGAAGTGCTTCAAGATTTTCTCAAAAAAGGTAGACTGATGGATAAGCCATAGGTGTTATGCTCGATCTGCAGGCTAAGGCAATATTTTCTTTTCTTTAAATCTTTAATTTCAAATTCTCTTTTTAAATATTCAGTAGTTTTATGAGCTCTTTAGGAGTTTCAATTAAATTCATGTCATTGACATATACTACTAGATTAACATATGCAGATTTGGATTTTCTAATAAATACGCATGGGCAAATAGGATCATTTATGTATCCTTCTTTTACTAGATATTCACTTAATGATTATACCACATATGCCCAGATTGTTTTAATTCATATAATGATTGTTGTAGCTTGATTAAATACAAACTACAGTCACTTTATCTATATGCTTCAGCATTTTAAATTCTTCTAGGATTTTCACATAAATATGAGAATCAAGTTACCCATATAAAGATACTGTCACTACATCTATAAAATGCATACTAAGTTTTTCTAAGACTACCAAACTGATTAAAAATTAAGACGTAATGGCATCCATCTTTGGAGAATATGTATCCTTATTACAATACCAGGTCTCTATGAGAAACTTTATGCTACTAGTTTTGCTTTATATCTTGTGATTTCATTATACTCATTACGTTTCCTTATAAATACCTATTTGTACCCAATAGGTTTGACATCTTCAGGTGTTTAGACTACAGGTCCATGAACTTCACGTTTAGTTAGAGAAGTTAACTCTACCCGAATTGCTTCTGTGCATTGAGGCCAATCATACCTTTGTCTACATTTGTCAATAGTTTGCAGATGATGATCATTTATAATCTAAGTAACTAATGTAAAAGCAAACATATCATTGATGATAAATCATAGACATTTCTTTATGTTTAGACACTTTAAGGGCTTATGCCTTATCTTGGGCAAGTACCTCTTCAATAGGTCTTTTAGGGTATTTGGTCTCATCAAGGACTAGGCACCACAAAAAATATTAACTTGAGTATAGTCAACAGAAATCTCACTATCTTTATCACTTTAAAGACTTGCGTCTCTTCATGGACCATCAATTCATCTAAAACTAGTGGTGCAGATAATGTGGGCACATTTATAGTTCGAGGTTTATTTTGATTAGGATCTTGATTTTTCATTTTCTTCTTTTAGGGATCATTGTCGTTGGAACCAATTGATCTATCATATATCTAACATGTAACAAATAATTCCTTAGCTGCTTTTACACTTGATTGTTTTATAGGAACAATTATCCGGCTTAGTGTATTAGCAGTTATAATATGTGACTTGGTTACTTTTGCTAAATTTGCATTTGGTAATTGGTTTGTATTTCCTGCAAATGTACCATCCTTATACTTCATTTTCATATTGACTGGTGCGAGGATCTAAATGAGACAAAATAAAAAACATTCTAAGAAAATTCTTGATTTTCTTCAGCAGGCTTTCTATTCCCCGATGACGAAAAAAATTGTCTCTTAAAGAGACAATCCAAAAAACATATGGTGAAAAGATCACCCAACAGGAGTTCAAAATATCAGCATTATAAAATGATGCAATCAATTATGTAAATACAATATTGCATGTCCATAGCAAACAAGTATGTGACCACCATGCAGATGTATTATTCAAAATCGTAAAGTAATGAAATAACCCACTATATAGATAGTTTGGTCCACATATATCTCCCTGAATGTTTTGTAGAAATGATGGAGATACATAACCAACTTTAAAAGTGGATGGTTTAACCACAAATTTTCCTTGTGAGCAAGTAATACAAATAATCTTCTTGGACAATAGAATCATTTGGTTCTTTAATGAATGTCCATAAGGATTTTCAATAATTCTATGCATCATTGTAGATCTTAGGTGATCAAGGCAATCATGCCACAACATAAATGTTTTGGGGGAATGAACTTCTAGTTCATTACTGTATAACTTCTAATAAACCCAATTAGGAAGGATTTACAGCTTCTCTAATATGTATTCAATGCGTTTATAGTATTTGTACTTCAATCTCAATACAATATCCATTCCAGCAGATACCTTTTAAAATGCAATAGATTTCTTTTGGATCGACTCAAAATAAGGCATTAAATACTTAATTTTTGCTTTGCTTGCTAATAAGATTATATTTTTTTTTTCAAAGAATTTGATTGATTATAACTCTTCTGGAGTATTCAATTAGGTCTGCAGGACCAAATATAATTTATACCTTTTGCTTCAAACAATATTAATAGGATAATATCAGTGTAGGTGGTATTATTAATCCAACCATCTTGATTTCAATATAATAATAAAGTAATAAAAGAAATAAATATAAATAAACAGAAGCAATAAAATTAAACTGCTTGTTTTAGAAATTTCCACTTCATGTGGTTTTCTTAATATTTTTATCGTCATAAGAAATAATGATTGCTATGAAGATAATAACCATATTTCTTATCATAAGTTCTAACGCTTATATTCACTTCAAGATATGATAAGCTTTTCACATGGTTTTAGGTTCTATATTACAATTATTGAACTTCAAGTTCAAAATATTTGTGATTGTGAATAGTTATTGCATAAATGAATAGTATTACATACAAATTCTGAAACTTCTGGTTCAAATATGCCACCCAAAATATATCTCAGATCTTCAGGTTCGTCAGGTTAAAACGTCAAGTTCATATACATATATATACAATTGTTTCAAACCCATAGATCTTAAAATCATAATTTCTAGTTCATATATGTATGATTTATTAAAACTTCAGGTTCTAATCTAATAATTGAGAACTTCAAGTCCTAATTTAAATTTCAGAACTTAAAATTCTAAAATTACTAATAAAAACTTCAGGTTATTATATGCACCTTTGTTATAAACTTCAGGTCATAATGCAATTATTATGAATGAAATTAAATATATATAGGTTGAGTCATAATATAAATATCCTCCAAAAAATATTTATCTCGAAGTATGAAATTACCAAAATACTCTCAAGTCAGAAATTATGAAAAAACTTTTGAATTTTCAATTACCAAAAATGCCCTCACTGGATAACGTTGATCCAAAATCAATTAACGGTGATTGGGAAGGTCAGGATAGAAGCTTCATACTACCCTAAATCCAACAGTGCCAGCGGTGAGTCCAACATCCGGCGACGGTAGTGGATCGGGCTCCAACAACCGTGAAACTTTGGCAGCTTGATCGGCAAATCAACTACTTCTGGCAACGGTTGACAATCAGATTTTGAATAAGATGACGTGAGGAGCAAACCCCAAGTGACAGCATGGCCGACATTTGGCGAAATAGTGCTGATTTAAGCCAGCTTCAACCATGGCTATTAGCGGGTTCTTGCGACGGTTTCTAGCCCTTTTTAGGTAATGATGATGGTGTGGGGATGTCCGGTGTCATCTGAGGATTCGATTGATGCCCTCTATTGCTGGTGATGCGGCCGAATTTGTGATCAGTGGTTGGGTTCAGGTTCAAGTTTAACCCAAATCTCTCACTCTGAAACCAAAGTTTTCCAGTGGTTTTACCAACTCGTTCAAGCTCTAATTGATATGATTTTCATGGAAGGATGCTCAGTTCACCGAGATCTTATTTGAATATATTATAATGCTATATCCAAGCATAATCGTGCTAATAACGCGTAATAAATGAGGTAATAATAATTAATAAAGAAGTAAATTTAAGCGAGAAAAATAACGACTCTTAATTCTTACTTTGTATTGAATAAAGATATAATAAAATGGAATGCCTTTCACTTACAATCTCATGGCTGTTTATAGTAAAAGCTTTCATCAGCTTTAACTTGTAAAATGAATGATTGTAGACTTATTAAATTTAAGCCATAAACAAGCTACATTAAAGTGATAGTAATCCGCTGTTGCACAACAATTCTAACAGTATATGGAGTTACTACAAGATTAAAACTATTGATTATAAAGAGAATTGGTAGGAATTTTGATAATTTATTTAGGAAAATATAATTATTATAAAATAATAATAAATAAAAATAATACATAGCTATGATTGAACCGCCTATAATTTAAAAATTTATATTTTCATAAATCTAAAATAATGACCTTAATAAAAAGTGGGGCTTTAAGTAAATGCCTAAACTGCCTAGGATTGGGGCACTCCTGCACACATCCATCTCAATCTATATTCTGATGACATTGTTGATCGTTGATTTGTTAGAAAATCTAGAAAAATATATTTATTTATGGAAGGCTTATATCAGTTGAGTCAGCTATTTTATAGACAAGGTAAGCTGAATAGGTCTTGAAAACTTTCTTTGAGGCCCTTTAAGTTTTAAGATATTTCTTTTACCCACAACTAAACAAATTATGTTTGTATTACCTTAACACAATAATACAACATTTTTTATAATTTTGTTAAAATTAGTAATGTTCATATTAGTCAGTTAAATAATATATCTTAGCAATGAATAATATTTCTTGAAAAATTATTTCAGTTTAGCCTGGATTAAAATAAGTTCCTAGCTTCAATTTGAAAACCCTTCCTCTCCTCTCTAAATGATAAAGATTTAATACATTAATGTAATTTTCAGACACAGAACATGAATCTTGAAAAGGATACAGGGGAAAAAAAAATGCCACATGATTGACGCAAGAGCTTTGAGTGATACTCCTATGTTCTGGTCATGGATATTTCTGCAAGAGTATATTTTTGTTGTTTTAACATTAGTTTGACATGTTTACATTATCAATCTTATGTGATTGAAAATATTATTTTTATTTTTATTTTTATTTCTTTACATTAAGCTACCAATCTCAAACCGTGTGTTTACTTGGCTAAAAGTTTATGGTAGATGTTATCTTGATGTCCACACCTAATAAAACATGGAATTGGGCTAGTTATTAGTGGCTTGGTTAATTGGATTTTTTAAAAAAATTAAAACACTATAAAACACGAATTGCAATAACAAATACTTTATACTCCAGGTCCATCCTAAAACAAATAGCGAATTACGTCGTTCCAAACAAAATTTTCGTAAAGTTCTCTTTTTCCTTGTATATAAAGGAAATATTTAGGATGTTTGTATTTTTTTAGTCATATTACAGTTGATAATTTTGGTTTCTTGAGCTACTTAATTATCATTTATCTCTAACTAATCAAGTCTGTATTTTACAAAAAGTACAAACTCTCACACCTAAAAATGACTACTTGCGTAGGCCATGTTTGAAATTAAAATTGGGTGGGTGTAGCTTCTAAAGTGTTTGTCCTATAGTTGGAATTTTAAATGGTATTATTAAGAACTATCAATGCCCGGGGTCAAGGATGGAGACAGCATAACGATTAACAGGAGGCTTGGAGATAAGAAGAATCGTGCGCCATGTCCCTACATTTTTTACTTTTGCACATGCAAAAATAAAAAAATGGTAAGGAATTTTCTATGGGCGTTGGACTGATGGTGGAATTGGTAAGGGTAAGAATAATAAAAAAATTAATGGGCCTGTGAGTTATTTAAAAAATTAATTAATATTAATATTTATGGGCTTAATTTTAGTTTGCAAAGCCCAACTCTTTTAATTTGTATTTAAAATTCTTGGAGGTGAGAATTTAAGTGTAAATATATACTGGGATTTTGAGTATAATTTATTGGGGGCAAGATGACAATTTATTGAAGACTTTTGGAAAACACAATTAAATATTAAAGAAATTTTTTTCGTTTCAGTGAAGACTCGAGCCCTCACTAGTCTTTCAACAAATCCGCCCCTGCCAGGGTTGGATATGATAGTACAAAATTTTGACACGTGCTATGACGTTTTGGAATTTAGAAATTTTGCCTTCATTTTGCATGACGTATGGTTTTCTGAATTGAGTTGATTCTCGTCAGAGAATAATTATATTATAAACTAAGAAGACGGGAAGCATCACTGATAGAAATTTGCTGCTAGAAGTAGAGCTTAAGTGCATGGTAACATTGCAGATCATTGTAGGACGAGAACTCAACAGCAGAAATGAGAAAGAAGTAGAAATGATGTAAAAATTTCTTTGAACCCATTTTTGAACTTGGCCGTATGCTCCAGACCATGTGATGATTTCCCAGTGAGTAAGTTAATAATTAAATTTAAATACAAGAACAAAAAGCATCAGTAGTGCAACATTTTTCAAAATAGAACATCATCGACTATTCCACCCTAAAGACCTATGAACACATCTTTACATTGTAGAATCCCCAGACAATGACATAATTCATTCCGTCCGCTATTTTAAGGCTATTAAAACGAAGAGTAGTAGTGATGAGGTATGTGACTGCGTATTGGTACAAAAAATCTCAAATAGAAAGCTCAGTCGTATGGTACACAACTCCCTATTTGAGTTGAGTGGGACTGCACGCACCTGATCAAGATTTTCAAAATTAAATGGACTAAAAAAATAATATATCCCATTTTTATTGTAGAATGGACCCATATGAATAAGAATTTATTTAGTATTAAGGTGTTATGATATAAAATTCACAATCGTTGTGAAAAAGTCTCGTCTGGCAAAGTAAAAGTTAACTATACTTGATAAATATGATTTCAAGAAGTACTTTTAGAAAAGTAAATGAAATTATCACAAGATAGAGCATTCAAATCCAATTCTCAGGTACATCTACTCAAGCCCAAGGTATAAAACGCGTACCACGCACTTTTAGAAAAGTAAATGAAATTATCACAAGATATAGAGCACTCAAATCCAATTCTCAGGTACATCTCCCCAAGCCCAAGGAATAGCACGCCGTACTTCGCCCACGGCAATGTAACGTGGTTTCCCACTCTCTTTCTCCAACACAAACTTCTGTTAAAGAAGAATGACGCGATACTGTTAGCTAGCTTTTTTTTGCAGTTGAAGTAGCTAGGTGCAAAGCATATAATGATATGCATATGCAAATTAACATTGAATCACCTTTGATGAATAACCGGAAGGTTAATTTTGGAACTCCTCAGGTTAAATAACAATATTTAAAATATCTTTTAGACTATGATTTTTTGACGATATATGAATTTTTATGGTATTGATAATAGAATCATTATAAATCCTTGAATTTAAATATTTTAATTTTTATTATTGATTTAATTTTATAAATTATAACTAATTACTTAATAATTAATAGATGATATTCAAGTTCATAGATATAATTTTATTTTTTATAATGTGATAAATATTTTATAAATCATCAAAAAAATCAAAAAAATTAAAAATACAAATATACAAATTAATTTAAATATATAAATAACAAATATGGATTATTCAATCTTCAACACATGATAATACAGATCATTTCTTTCATTTATAATTGGAACAATATAATTTTGAATTCTTAGTTTTATTCATTGGCTAAGATTGATTTGAATTAACCGTTGCAATATTTATTAATCTAACAATTTTTTTTTTTTGAAGAAGATATTATAATGAGAGAATAAACAAAGATTAAGTTATGCTAATATTAAAATACATATGTTTTTAAAGAAAAATATAAAAGTTTCAATAGACTATGCTGGTTTCTTTTTTATTATTTAATCTTTAAAGAACATGTTTAACAGATTTCATAACTAGAAAGTTCAAATTCTATATAATTAAAATTAAAATATTCTCCTAACTAACCTTTAATTTTGTGAATAATTGATTAAATCTAACAATCTATATTTATACCACCACTGATGCTATAATTTTTATAATAGCGTTATAGAGTAACCTCCAAATTATTATAAATATCAATTTATTACTATTTTTGTCAAAAAGGATAATGGAAAAATAAGGACACGTTGATAAATTTTTTTATCTTCTTAATAAAAATAGAGATAAATTAAGATTTACAATAACTTGAATGTATTATAAAAATTATCATTTTATAAGAGAGAATCCAGAATTAACCCTTTTTACTCTAAGAAATAAATAGTCTAAGTTTGACTTACCAAAGTACCATTGTTGATGATGATTGGGTTGTGACAAAGATGAAAATAAAGATCCTTCTTAGAAGAGAAAGAAGCGATCAAAGACGAATCAGAGATCGAACCGGAAATGATCTCTTTGTAATCGGACGGCAGAAACTTCTCCCACACAGTATCAGAATCCGCAGCTGATTTGAAGACACGACACGCCACTGCTAATCTGCAAGCATCGCGAGGAGTTGTAAGAGATATGATACGGGACATGCACTCTGCCGGTAGAGTGTCGGTGATATCCATTTTACCTGTCTCTCCTAGCGCCTACAATTAACTCGCAGCACCTAATAATTCTAATATTAATAATAGCATTGCCTTGCCCTTCATAAGCAAGATTGCTCCTTCAAATTATTTAAGTATTGCTTCTTCAACTTGCTTAAGTCAAAAAGGGACCAAGGTTATTTAATCTTAAATTGATTTTTAAATGCCTTAAAATTGCACCAATACCCGTAGACAAAAATTTGAACACGCGGTTGCAGGATTACGAATTTATATATATATTAGTAATTTTTTAATTAAGAATTTTAAATTTTATTAAAATCATAAATTTTTAATTAAAAAATTATATATATATATATATATATATTAGAACACACTTTTTTTATTAAATCATACTTAATAATATGAGAAATTTTAAAATATATTAGAAATAATATAATTAATTAATACATATTAATATGTGTAATTAAAATTTAATAGAACTGTTATTTATATAAAAAAAATTTTAAAATAATTATATATATTATAATATTATTTATTTATTATAAAATAAAAAAATACTTATGATATATTTTAAATTTTTTATAATATATATAACAAAAATTTTAGTGGATTAGTCATGAAATGATAGATTGGACGTGATTCTTGATCATTGTTTGGTGGTGATTCTTGATCATTGTTTGGTGGTGGGGCGTTAACCTATGACGTGGGTCAGCCTAAGCCGCCCACTTTTTGCACACATCAACCAATTCAAATCTTATACGTCTTATCCAAAAAAATAGTAATAATAATAATCTCATGAATAAAGACAGCAAAAATTTCCACGGGGCTGGGTTCTATAAGTGTTCCCTATTTGGAAAGGATACCAGAATAATTTCAAGTCTAATTCTTATTTGAAAAAGAATAATTTTATGTCTAATTCTTATTTGAAGAAGGAATAGAAATAATTTTTTACTAAATTCTTATTTAGGAAAGGAACATAAATGAGGTAGAATTTTTATCCCCTCATATTTTTCTATTTTAATTTTAATTTTAATTTTTATTTTTATTTTTATTAGTGAATAATTAATAAAATTTAAATTGTAAAATATTTAATATTTGTGTAAATAACAAATATCACAATATTTATACAAATAATATAAATATTAGTTAGTACAAAGACTTTGATATAATTTAAAGTTAACCACAACTCAAAGCCCATAACCATACAAACACACAATCTACAAATCAAATCCTAAGCTACTCTGTCCCGTAGCACGTTGCATCCTCATCTCATTCATTAAATTATTTATATCCATTTCATTTTTTTCTTTATTGATATAAAAATAATTTCTTTTTTTTAATAGAATTTTAAAGATTGACAAAGATAATTATTCTAATGGTTTAAATTTTATGTGTGACTTTTGCAATGGATTCATATTAATATAAGACATATTGCTAAACTTATTTAAAATTTTTATTTTAATATGATTAAATCAAATTTAAAAACTAAAAAATATCAATTACTCATGAATCAGGGACATTTGGAGATCTCATGTTATTATTCGGGAATTTCCATCTCTTCTCCTTAAGTAGTTCTAATTGGGACAAGAAGAGAATAGGAATATATGGAAAATATTAAGGATCCGTACGAAGATATCAGAGAAGGGATGGAAATATATGCAAAATATCAAGGATAGGTACGAAGATATCGGTCTCTTTCCCTTGCCTCCCCATTATCATCCCTACTCATGAAAGAAGGTTGTAGAGAATTCATATCAATGCCTTGACTTTGTTCAAAATCGCCACAATGTTGAAGAAGAACAAGAAAATTCAAAATGGCATGTAACATGTGTTGATTACTTTACAAAGGAGATGGGGAGTGGGAATACATGTTGCTTACTTTACAGAGGAGATGGGGAGTGGGAATTGCAAATGGACCGGCTCAGATCGGGCTTCACCGAGCCGACCCCAAAGCCTAGGCCTAACTTAAGAGGGTCGGGCTGGGTTTTTCAATTGTTTTTATAAATGAACTTTTTTAAATTTATTTATAACAAAAGTGGTAATATTTCACCTCTTTAGTATTTTTTATTCTCAGAATTGTCATTATAAAAAATAATTACTTTTTTCTCTTTCAAGCTCTCAATAGATTAACTTCTCATCTCTTTCACTTTTTCTTTTTTAATTGATTCACCATTTGAATCAAATATTATCTTTTAATCATATCTCAAATTGAAATAAAAAAAAAAAATTGGGTTTATCACAAAAAATCAAAACGAATATCATCAATAACAACAAAATCCATTGTTCATCAAATTTAACAAGACCCAATATCGAAATTTATCATATGCTGCTGGAAGTAATCCATTGATGGATTGATGGTGAAGAAGATAAGTGGTGGTGGTAATGAATTTGTTGTTGATAAAGGTAGGTGGCGGGTGTGATGATTATGCTAGAGAGAAGGGGTGGGGGCAGGGAGGGAGAATAAAATACAATAAATAATTATAAATAAGGATAATTCTAAAAAGTAATAAGATAAATTAAAAAATAAGGCCTGGTAAGACAATTTGAGGATTAAATATCATTATGCTTATGACAACTATTAATTTTAATTGAGGAGTGGGCCAAATTAATTTTCACATGGCGTCCACAATAATCGATCTTATCATAATATTTTTTTAATTAGAAATTAAGAAATTGGATTGATCTTGTATTTGTAAATATCCATATGTAGCATACTATTAAAGAGCAAATTACGCTGATGACAAAATCGATTATACCACTAAAAAATAAAAATGCAAACGTGCAATGCCAACATATATAGAACAAACCTAGATTCTGGTAGAGAAGTCAATATCCAATGGTTAGGTTCGTCTCCCCATCCTATGGAAAGCCCTTTTG
The DNA here is from genome assembly GCA_030449075.1 of Murraya paniculata. Taxonomy (NCBI): domain Eukaryota; kingdom Viridiplantae; phylum Streptophyta; class Magnoliopsida; order Sapindales; family Rutaceae; genus Murraya; species Murraya paniculata. The sequence continues at coordinate 761,136 of JAEVFN010000011.1, read as the reverse complement.
CCCCAACGATGTAACATTTTTTCCCACTCTCTTGGTCCAGCGCAAAGCACTGTCAAAGTACTGATGATGTTAGCTTTTCTATAAAATCAGCTTTGGCGTACAAGTTCCTCCATTTCAATGCTTGTAAAGATTTCAATGGGGTGTTAATTGCAGACATGTCCAAACTTTATTACAAGAACATATATAAAAGCTTCGAACTCAAAACATCAAAGATAATCTAAAATTGTGTTTGTATGAAACAAGAAGAAATTTCAATTCAAATATTTGATGAGTTCAAGGTACAGTTATGATGTCATTTTAAATTCAAGTCAAATATTTGATGAGTCCAAGGTACAGTTACCATGTCATTTTTCGGATATTACAATGAACAAGAAGTCAACCACCGTATTTAGTTAGATGTACATCTGATAAAGTTCTTGGCGTTAAAACTAATATTCATAATACTTCAAAATAAAAATTTTCTACACAGATAGCAGAATAAATTGAGGTAAAACACTAATATATAGCATATGATTTGTCAAGACAAAAGATAAGTCAAGTTTGAGCTCCCATAGTGCCATTGTTGATGATGATGGGGTTGTGACACAGATGGAAATAAAGATCCTTCTTAGACAAGGAAGTGATCAAAGATGAATCAGAGACAGAGTTTGAAATGATCTGCTTGTAATCAGACGGCAGAAAATTCTCCCACACGGAATCTGAATCCGCAGCTGATTTGAATACAGGAGACACCACTGATAATCTACAAGTATCACGACGAGTTGTAAGAGACATGATATTGGAAATACACTCCGCTGGCCTAGCAATTGTGATATCCATTTGACTTATTGTCTTTTAATTTCCTTCTCTTTAAAACTCACATCACCCAATACTGCTTTGGTAAGCTTATTTGTATTGTAAGTTAAATGGAGAAGGTTATTGAGTATTAAATTACCTATCAGCAGTAGATGAAAGTTCCTGCTTTCTACGTTGTTTGGTCACTTGCTCCACAAGGGTTTGAACTTTGAACATGTGGACATGGGGTTGACAAAAACATAGAATATCAATAATATTGTTTATGCACAGGGATGGATGACCGACCAGATTAAAGTAATGATTATCTATTGGCAAGCAAGAGTAACAATGATTAATGGTAAACATCGGATTATCACCCATGAATTGATTATTTTTAAATTTTTTTTAATTTTAAAAACCTTAAATAAGGAAAAAATGAGGATGAGTTGATATTTTTTTTTTTTTGGTCTTCTTAATAAAAATAGAGGGTAAATTGAGGTTTTCAAAAGTAAGAAAAGTGATATGAAAATAATTATTTCACTTTAACTTTAAAAATTTACTTTAACTTTAAAAATTTACTTTAACTTTAATAATTTTTATACAATTTTTTTTATATCTTAATGATGTGCAAGTAGCAATTTATTTGATATTCATTTAATTTTTTTAGATATTCATTAAATTCTTTTTAAAAATATGTTTTTTATTATATTTGATCAATAAGTTTGTTTTAACATAAATTAATATGATTATTTTACCGTCATAAAGTAACAGTGCCAAAATATCTAAAAATTTACTTTAACTTTAATTATTTATTATATTTTAATGATGTATAAGTAGTAATTTATTAGTATGATTATTAACATTCCACTAAACTAACAAGATATAATTAGGACATGCGGAGTATGCATGTATGTATTTCTTAGAGTAATTTGGTTATTTTATATTATAAGGGTAAAATAGTTAAATTAAACTTATTTTAAAGTAATTTTATATTAAAGATTGTTAAAAGACTAAGTTAGAAAAAAAAATTATAAAGAATGATTTAATTAATTAATTGTTCAAACTTATTATTAATTTGTAATTTTATAAAATAATGTGAATTATTGTACTTATTTTATGGGGTTGAGGTGGGTTTATAAAAATAGTGGGGTGGAAATGTCCAAACCCATATTATTAGCAAGTAATTAATAACATAGAAAAAGAATGAAAGAGGTTAAAAGCATCATGGAGCAACTCCAACATAGCCGAACCCTATCTTTAGGTAATGACTATATTGGTGGAGCAATCCTTTGTAACTACACAATTGAAATGATAAATAGTAAAAAAATATATTATCACTTTGATTGTGTGGTTATAAAGGAGTGCTCTGCCTTGAAGCAACTCCTATCTAGTTAATTTGATTGGGGATAAATTTTCCCTTACACAACGATCTTGGAGAGGGAAATTATTAAATTTGTGTTGTGCACATGATAAATTGGGATTACAGTCTGTGTAATGTTTCGATGCACAATTAGGTGGGTAAAACCGAACCGGATCAGAAAAATTATCGGTCTAGTTTTGGTTTTTTACTATTCAGTTGTATTTTTTTTCTTCGAAAAAAATCAAATATTTTGGTTCGATATAAAGCCGAATACTCCGTTTCAGTTTTCGGTTTAAAATTTCAAATTCAAGAATCAAACGAAAAACTAAAAAATATTTTTTAAAATAAAAATGCCATGCAGTGCTTAGGGATGTGTTGAACCAGATCGGTTCAATTCAGTTGTTTTAGGTTCGGTTCAATTTTTTTGGTTTGGTTCGGTATTTTATAAGTGAAAAAATGAATGGATCAATCCAAAGCCGAACCAAATAGAATTTTCCAAACCAATTTTTTAAAATTTTCAAAATGAACCGAACCAAAAATTTTGGTTTATTTTGAAACCTAACCTAACCGAACCGGTGCCCACTCCTACTTGACTGGACAATCAAGACTCACCGATATCCATCAATTATTTTTAAAAGTCAATTGAAAGGTTATTGCAAAAATATGATAATATATAAGAGAATTTTTTTAAATCCACATTTTTATTATTATTTGGACTTGGGTGACCGAACGGAAAACCTATTCCCAAGTGCAAAGCTCATTGACATCAAAATTTGACATATAATATAACTCTTGTCAGGATTATCAATACATAATAACAAGTCTATGATCTCAATCAAATTTTCTCCAAATTCGATTGTTTTTAGACTCAGTTGTTTTTATCTTGAAGTCAATTGACAAGGTTATTAAATTAGAAGTCGTTGTGGTTAAAAACCAATGAAAATACTTGGGAGAAGAACGTTTTGGATCTTATTATTATTATCATTTAAAAGTTTTAGATGAGGATAAGAAATTTCATAGTATTACTTAAATTTAAGTTAGCTCGGATGATGTCAATTGCCTTTTTGATCCTCATCTTTTTAGGATGATGTTCCACATTTTTATGTAAAAATTACCAAAAGTCAAAATTACTTAATTCTTTATACAAATCACATGTATAATTATTGCATTATAAGTATGTACAATTTTTTTTGTTTTCTTTTCAAAATCTTTTGGCAACTCTTGATGTTAGCCGTTACTACTAGTCCAATACATGTAAACATGTATAATACGAAAGTGGCCTCCGAGTAAGGAAGGCAATGGGCATCGCCCGCAATGGGTTTGCTATTACCAAACCAAAAGCACAAAATTTAAATTACTAAATCCACCCGCAACCCACAATGGGTTTTAATTTTTCTAAGAAAACCCACCCGCTGTGGGTTTTGACAATTACTAAACCCGTAATAGTATTCGGTGAATTTTTTGCAGGTTTATACATTTAAAATCACAAATGTTCACTATATAAATTTACAATAATAACCTCAAATCCCACATAACATACTCAATTTTAAATTTAACTAATGTAAATGAAAAATTAAAATTCCAACATCAATCCAATACAAATTCGTAAATTTAAGTATAAAATACATAGTACACGTGTAATAATTAAATTTATACTTATTAAGGCTACGTATGCTACTTACATTGTTATACACAGTACACGTGTTTACACTTTGGTTATTTGGTACTTTGCATAATTGCACTATTTTCTTTATATATTTTTTAGATTTAAATTTTTTTCATTTAAAATTAAATTAAAAATATTTTAAAAAAATATTGTGAGTTTGGTGGATATCCATATAGGTATCCATCGAATATTGGGATAATACCAAACCCACCCACATCCAAATATGTGTTTCAATTTGTAATACCAAACCTGCCCGCAACCCGTAAAATTATCCGCAGCAGATGGATTTTGGCGGGTGGGTTTGCGGGCACAATTGTCATCCCTACCTCCAGAGTGTAAAAGTTCAATAGTGATTTCCAAAAGAGATGTAACTAACAACGTACCCATTGTTTTAATTTAGTTATGCCACATTAATTAGTGCTCCAAAAAAGAAATAAAAAGATTAAAGTTATAAAGATAAGAAATTATATAATAAAAAAATAATTTAAGAATTGGTATGTATTTTATAAATAAAATTTTAAAGAATATTTTTAAGGTGAAATTTTATGAGACCGATGGTTAATTTTGTAATGAGTGGGGCTATTTATACTCTAAAAACTACTTAGAACACTCAAAGTACTCTCTTGTAAAATTTAAAAATCAAACTTTTACTAAGGACACTATATTAAATCTCTAAAATAACCTTTGATTTTCTTTTTTTGGCTTTTCAACACCCATATTTTCTTCTCTTCTTTCCTTTGTTTTTCCGTTACTTTTGTTTTCTCAAACCAAACTGTGAAGATAACATCTGAAGAAAGAGGATCTCTTGAACTTTGCAAACTCATCAGAACTCTTTCAAAAAATTATAATGTTTCAAGAATTAATTCGTGCCTTTCATGTGTGTGAATGGACGAGTGTTCTAATTAAAGTTTTATTTTTCCTTAAAATTTTAAGTATTTAATCATTCATTTATATTTAGCATTTGTTTTTCTTTGAATCCATTATTCTTTTCAATTAATTTTCAGTATTGCCTAACATTAAGCCAATAGTTGTATAAATCTTTTTTTTTATTAACATAATTTGTGAGATATTGTAACTAAAAGTCTAAATTAAGCCTATTTGCTGGAAGCATTGTATTGTTGATCGGTGCACTAATGGCGAGATATACAATGTTGTTTTGGAGTTTTCATAGTATCTTAATGATGAATTTGTGAATAAAGATTTATGGTTTATGATAAATGGGTGTGTAAATTATTTTTATTTTTTAAATTGAAGTTATAATGTTCTAATTAGTAATTTCATAAAAGAATATTTTATAATAAAAAATAAAGAGTGTTCAGAGTATTTTTATAGTGCAAATAATCTTGTTCTTTTTTAGTATCTATAGGGTTGTATTTATAAATTTATCGGATGGTATTTTAAGAAATATAATGAGAGTCATAGAGGGCCTGTTGAAAAGCTCCGCTTTTTTTGGCCCGGCCCATTTGGATTTCTACCATAAATTACTCGTCTTTCTCATTTCGAATATTGAAAATTAGAAGATTTTCTGCTAAAGCGTCGGTTTTAAAAATACTTTTGGTAAGTTTATGAATTAATACTTAAAATCTCATTCTCTTCTAATAGCATCCTATTTGTAAAAATAAAAAATAAAAATAGCAATGTAGGTATTTTGGTTTTCTTCCATATTAAAGTACTCTAAGAGTAATATATCTAGGGCAACTTTGGTAATTTAAAATTTTTAAAATAATTGCTGTTAATTGTGCTACAGAAATAGTCAACATTGAAGAGAATGAGTTAAATGTATATGAAATTTTATTTTTAAAAGTACCGTGAATTTTAAAAGCAGTCATATATTTTTGGTAAATCTTACTGATAAACTGCTGTAAGAATATAAATGATTGAATTTGATATAATGCTGAATAAAATTTATTTAAACATTTGCAAACATATATATAAAATATTTTCCATTTTTTACACATAACTAAAATAAATATTTCATATTAATAATTTTATTTTTTTATTTTGTTGTCTCACTGTAATTGGTAATAATAGTAATCTCTTTAAATTTAATGATTTTATTTCTTAATTAATAAGGATAATTTTAGATGTTTATAATATATATGAAGATATATATGAAATTGTATTAAATATGAAAGTGATTCTCAAAATTAGATTTTGAAAAACTACTCTTTCTCTACTTTTCAATCCATTGTAGGATATAGTGATTTTACCGAAAGTGATTTCTAAAAAGATTTATTAAATGTCTAATTAAATTTTAACTTTTCAAAATCATTTTTAAGTCTCACAAAGTAATCATAAACGGGCCCTTCAGCATTAGTTCTACAATTTTTCCATATAAATTCATTCATACAAGCTAACCTGATAAGACATGATTTAAAAATTTAAAATCAAATAAATTTATATAAATAATTGATATATTTGGTATGATTCATATTGATGATTCCTAGAATTCTAGTTAATTCTCTTCCAGCTGATAATGCACACACTCGAAGAATTATAATGACTAAACTGGACATTTTACAAGAAATTAGGCAAGCATATTTCAAAGAATATTAATAATTACTGAATATTAATAATTACTGACACACATATTATTATTATTATTGTGACGACGATGTAACCGAAGGGTAAAAGCTCCTTCAACAATTCGAAACATGAAATTAATGAGGTAATGCTCAAAGTTACAATTGGTTCTTCTGAATTTGTGAAATTCCTCCTTTTCTTTAAGTATCTCTTCACAAAAATAAGTAGAGCACGTACTTGCAAAGACACTTGAACGCTTTTGTTAAATTTTGTATTTATGAGTTTCAGTAAATCGAAATTTGGTTTTCTCTTTAATTATTAAGAAAATTGTCAGGAGTCATTTCTCAATCTTTTTAGCCAGTATTTACAGATAGAAGCTGCACTTGGTAGAGATTTGACTTTAGATATAAATTTTTATTGTTTAGTCTTGCGCTTTGTTTTCCTCCGTCAGATTTTGTAACCATTTTTAGCTTTATTCGACTTTTGGGCCTGTGATTTTTTTTTAATCACATGCCACTAATTGCCATATCTCTCGACTAGATCAATAATCTTGTCTAGGTTTCATGTGATTATTATGTAGCTTTCTAGTAGACTTACGCTAGTTTCTACTTTAATATGAATTCTGGCATATTTGATTTATTCTTTAATGTATTCAGTTCCGTAATATTTTACATATCTGGCACAATTTAAGTGATTATATATTTTCGTACTTATGATAATTTACTTTCCTACCTTATATTATATTTTCTTCATAACTTCGTAGGCAATTGTTTGAAGCTAAAGTAATTAATTTAATGATGAGTTGCAAAAATGATCCAATTCAATCGATCTTAAACTCTAACGCTATTTGTAATGACATGCACCAAAACATAATGATGTAATTCCATCGATCTTTAACATTATTAGCACATTTGCCTAGATCAAGTTTAATTCACCACTAAATAAAACGAAACACAACCACAAGAACACAATTAATCCAGTCACTAATTCTAATTTATTCTAATTGAAGGGCTAACTAATTAACTAACTCCCAACAAGACCTTGAGATTATTACTAAGAGTGAGACTATTGGCACCCCTCCAAATACTTCCTTAAACCCCTTTAATTAGTTTATAAATAGTTTATAATTTTAATTTTTATTAAAATTACATAACAGGACAAATTCTAATTAAACCCTCACTCAAAGGTCAAATAATTTTTTTCCCCTTAAAAATTCTTTATACGCCAAGGCAGGCAAAGGCAAGCAGCAAATTAAGCTTTGAAACTATTGAAATTCAGACTATAATGAAGAACAACTCTTTAAATTTTGTTTACTACTCAAGTTCTTATGCCCAAATAAGATGTATATAATAAATCAAACATTTAACAGATAAAAAATTGGACAATTTATAGCAATTACATAATAAAACCAAGCATGATTGTTCATAACAATAAATATCAAAGATTTCTCAGTAAACTTATTGAAACCCTAAACTATTTAGCAACTAAGCAAACCCAATTTCAGAAATATTCCAACAACCCATTATAATACGATTCAAAATCAAAATAGGGACCGAACAATTAAAAATTAATTTTAATAGTTAGAACCTAGTAACTGAAATAAACTCATACCATAATTTATATTTTGATCAAGAGACGATATGAATTGTACCTGCAATTGAAATCCAACAGTTTAGAAATTAAAAATGTTGTTTCGTTCTCTAAATTTTAAGCTAGCTATTTATCACCGATGGCTACAATAGAGAAATGAAAATATATTTTTTTCTTTTAAATGAAAGAAATACATTGATGAAAAGTGGTTTAAAAATACAAATAAATAAAAATTAGATAATGAGGTTTACACTAACAATTTTTAATTAAGAGTATTTTTGTCATTAATGGAGGTGTTAAAAAAATTTATAATTTTTTAAAATATTTTAATGGGCTTAACAAAGAAAATGGGTGCTAAGAGATATTTAGGGGGTGCCAAGAGTTCCACTCTATTGTTAATTGCATTGTGCCTTGTGATGGCTGCAGCCTCCAAAAGCATGGAACAGTGCATCAATCTCATCATTATCCTCCAATCCATGCTACAAATTAAGTAGAAACATTAATTAACATCACATTTAGTGGCAGTGGCAATATTAAAAATAAGCTAAAAAAAGTACGACAATATTCTTGTGGTTTGACAAAATGGTCGTAAAGACAAATCTACTATTATATTAAAAAATGATCATCTAGTACACAAAATTCATAATAAATTTTGATTTGTAATTATTTTTGGAATAAGAGAAATTTTAGAATACATTAATGGTGCGTTTACTAAATAAAAATTGGAATGAGTTGGAATGGGAATGGGCAGGAATGGAAATGGATTGGAATGGGAATAAAAAATAGGAATCGGAATAAATTGTTTACTTAAGATGTATGAATCAGAATCATAATAGAATTCATTTCCATTGGTGTGTTTACTTTATCCTAAATTCGGAATAAACTATTATAATTTATCAAAATACCCTTTATTAAGTATTGTTCTTGATATTATTTAACAACAACAACAACAACAACAACAATAATATTAGTAGTAGTAATAATAATAATATAAATAACATAAATAATAATAATAATAATAATAATAGTAATAATAAATAATAATAATGACACTAATAATTAAAATGCCCTTTGTTAATTATTGTTCTTAATATTATTTAATAATAATAACAACAACAACAACAACAATAATAAATATAAATAATAGTAGTAATAATTAATAATAATAAAATAAATAAATAAATAAATAAATAATAGTAATAATTAATTATAATAATGACAATGGCATTTTCGAAAAATAAAAAATTGACTAGGGACATTTTTGTCATGGGGGAGAATGGGATTCTAATTCCCAACCCCCCCACCAGAATCACAAGTATGGTAATGATTCCCTAATGGTGTGTGGGGCCCACAATATCCATTCCCATTCCCACTTTTAATTTAACAAGTAAATAAATTATTGATTCCGATTCCTCTATTCCGATTCTCATTCTGGAAATGTAAACACACCATAAAAGTATCGCACCCAACTAATGTATATATAGAATGTGTAGTTCAATTAAATATAATTACTAATTACATGATAAACTTTTAAAATAAATACACACATATGATATATGCATTAATTTAGTATAGTACATGTAATGTTCTCTAAAACCTCTCTTAAAATAATAGGATATTCCTGACATTTCACTAACTCACACCGATGGTGCTATCGTTTTCCCAAAATGAATTAATTAATTAAGTCTGAATTAGGGAAATGATTAGCACTTGGTTAGGGGTTTTAGAATGATCAAAGCGTTCCCCATCGATCATAGAAGAGAAAGACCCATGCGTCTTGGAGTGTCAAGTCCAAAGCTGAAATATGCCTTATCTTCATCCTACAATCAAAACAAATTAATTAACACAATTAATAAGGGAAAAGGACATCAATACCAAGTGATGATACTATCACAAACTCTTGTACAAATTTAATTTGTATAAACTGATTTAGTATTAATTCATTGGTTGAAAGAAAATATAAAATAATAAAAACAAGTCAATATGGATCAAAAGATATTTAATTCAACCAATTTAATGATGCCACATCAATTTGTACAAGAGTTTGTAGTTATATTATTATTTCATCAATACCTCTAAGGTTTGCGGAAATGGTCATGTAAACCTTCAAATTTAAAAAAAGGGACACCAAAATTTCTTTTTGACCATAATACCCTCTAAATATAATAACTAAAAATTTGATTATAAAATTTTTAATAAATAAAACTATAATATAAATAATGTAATATGTCAAGTAGACTAACAATATTAAAGTAAATTTTAATTAAATTTAAATATGTAAATTATTATACTTATTTTAATAATGTATTTGTATTTATCGTACATATTTAAAATAAATACTTGGGTTAAATATATTTTACAATTAAAAAAATATCACTTACTAATAATGTTAAAATTATTATTTTATATAATATCAAAATAATTTAAATTTTTGTAAAAATTATTTTAATATAATTTTTCTATTTATTATAAAAATTTACTTCATTATAATAAAATATGTATATAGACTGTAATATATTAAGATATTTTTAAACATTGAAATTTTAAAATTCATATATCATTTTATTTATTTTAATATTATATTTTATTATAAAACATTAGAGTGAATTTTTTTATGTTAATAGATTTAAAGGGTATTATAGTCAAAAAGGGGTCTTGGGGTCCCTTTATGAAAATTTGAGAGTCTACGCGACCATTTTCCCAAGCCTTAGGAGTGTAGATCTCCTTTTCTCGATTAATAATTATTTACTTTTTTTTTTAAATATAATTAGTCAAATTGGCTAATTAATTAGCCATGATCTAAAATCCAAAAGCAGAAGCAGTACCCCCTTAAGCTATAAAAATCATGATGTTCACTACACAACTAAATTTGTAATAAGTTGGCGGAGGAAAAATAGAGATCAGGCATCTGTGTTTTTTTTTTCAAATAAACTAAAAGAATATTGGCCAATTTTGTAGTTTTGGATAAGTATGTAATAGGGAAGCATATGCAGTTTATAAAGTGAGATTTTCAATGAAAGGGGTAGATCAGTAGCCCCTTAACATACTCTCAATTTTACATTCAATAATATTTATTGAATCAACATAGATGAGATTTATTGAAATTAAATATTTAAAATTTTTTAATATTTTCATTAAATATTTAAGATTTTTTAATATTTTCTCTCTGCATATGGACCAACCTTAAATCTTTCTCCCGGTTATATTTTTTCTCTCCTCTCATGTGCTCTCCCCTCCCTTCTCTTGTTTTTTCAAACTTTGACTTTTTTCTTTGCCTTTTTTTGTTCAACCACAAAATTTCTTTATTCTCTCCAAATTCATCTCACAACTCTTTGTTTCATCTATTTTCTCTCTCCACATACCATTGAATGCACAAAATTATCAGTTTTAACCACCGGAACTGGTCCCCTACCCAAACATTCATCAAACACGAGTTTAACAAGAAAACCTTGTGATTATGCTTGTCTATTGACAACCACATTACTACCAAATTATGTGTTTGCTTCAATATGATTTGGAAGCAATTGATTTGTTCTACATTGCATTAGGATTTTTACTTCAAATCGCACTTCTAGATCTAATTAGTAAAAAGATTTCTACACGACCACAACCCATTTAAGTTTTTTCCCTTCGCAAGAATGAATGATTGAATGGTTCAAAAGACTCTTTTAGTAAAGGCCAGTCATTAGATAATGCTAAAGTGAATTTGAGAAAACATATCTGTTTCAGAATATAGAGAATAGAATTTAGTTGACTCATGAGTCAACATAATTGCCTATAATGTTCATCTTTTACATTGGTGGGCAGTTAAAAGTTCGATTAAACATTTGCAAATAATTGAATAGTTTACATTTACTGCGAATATCTATGACAACAACAAAAGAACAGTAGCGGTTCTAAGTTCTCAAATTTATAATATTAAATCCTTTAAGTGCATGAAAAAAGATGTGGAAATAGGAATATGATCTCTATTCTATATTATGAATTCAGATAAAGAAAGGGAAAATAATAGCAATTTTGAGCAAACAAATAGACACCTTCCCTTATGCCAGTTAACATTTATAGTATTAGGTCATAATTAATATGAGAGTTTGCCTTGATTAAGGGGTCCATAAAGTAAGTCCATAACGACCGAATAAGACAAAATTATAGGCAAAATTTGGACATCTTTAACCAATGAGACAATTTGGTTGCTTCAATCTTCCTCATCAAGGACCTTGGTGCCCAACTCCTTGAGTTTTCGTGGAAGAATTTCAACAAAAAATACTGCACAAAATTGACAATAATGAAAAATAATAGGGGAAATGAACCAAAACAACAAAGAAGAAAAATAAGTAGCATTAATGTTCAGTGCAATACAACTCAAGCTTGTAGCTTGAGGTAATCTGATGCAGTGCGGAAGTGATACTACATTTCGTATTACCGTATTTTTGAAAACTCAAGAAGAAGGGCTCTCACAAAGAAAAAAATATCTCAATTGAGAAAATACTTAATATTATTGATGAAAAGCATGTGTGTTATAATAAACTATGAATAACAAGTTTATACATACTATTAGCTAACTTAATCCTAATCCTTCCCAAATAAGAGAAATAATCTAAAATCCTAAATAAACTAGAATTACAAATATGACTTAAATAAACTTAATAAACGAGATAAATTTTAATAAAATGCTAAATACTAAATTGACACAAAATCCAGAATTCTTAATTTATTCTACTTTATATGCTTCTTCCATCAATCTCCTCCTCTTTGATAAAAGTTCGTCCTCGAGTTTTGCTGAGAACAAAAGATAATCTAAAAGATGAAACTTGTGGTAAAAGAGTAAATAATCTTGTAATACGAATATGTAGCACTTTGCATAAAACTTTTCTTGAAACTAGAAAGTACCAAACTTCAATTTCTTCTTGCTTTTGGTTATGGCACTTCTAAAAACTGTAGACTTGTATGAAACAAATTATTAGAAGATCTTTTTTAACTTTCTCCTTGCCTTGCTCGATGTACTTTTTGTCCAATTTCTCCTTTTGAGACAAGTGATGTTCAAATACAACTTTCTTATCTTCAATATGGATAAGCATGACCTTGTCAATTATCCTAAGGTCTTCAAGAAAAATTTGTTTCGCTTCATGAATTTGGTAAAACCATATCAACTTTATCATCTTCAAAAAAAATTGCACGTCTCTTCACCTTAAGCTTCTTGCACAATTTCAACCATATCATTATATATAGAATCCAAATCAACAATGGATTGTAGTTCTTCATTTAAAACTTCAGGCTTATTTGAAATCTCTTTAAATGAAGCTTTCGTGACATTCTACCCTTTTAATGATGAAGCTAGAAAATATTTCTTTTCGATACTGGTTGAATCATGAATATTCGACACATTTTTAATAACATTAGAATCAAGCACAATATCTTCTTTGATTGGCGAGTTATGATCTTTATTAGCATAAAAAGGTCGCTTTTTGATATTATAATCATATAGCAAGGAAAAGTCCTTGATAAGATCTTGCTTCGATGACAAACTCTTGTGCTGTAGTTTTGGCAGAATGAATCTATTGAACTCTTGATCTTTTCTTCTGTTGAAGCTGAATCACCAAAGAAGATGACTTAGCTACCCCAAGACCTGCTCCTTTCGGTTCTTGATTCAAGAAACAACTTTGCCAAGCCTTAGGTTAAATGTTGATCACCCGTTTGTTTATCAAACTGAACAGAACGATTAAAAACAAAGAAGGCAGGAAAGCACACACACACACATACAGATTGACTCCAGGAATTAAGTGGTTCGGCTATGATATCTAGCCTACATCCACTGTGAGAGAAAAGAGAAGCTTTTATTATCTAACTTGAGCAAGATACAAATTGAAAAAGTATCTCCCAGAAGGTTACAGTCTGCATATATATATAGCCATCTAAGAAGAAACTAGAATGTCTATCCTCTGCAGCGCACCAGTAGCCATTTTCTGGGTTTCAAAGCCAGAGTCTTTATCCTCTGGTTTTCCCGCTTCACTAACAGCTTTAACCACCTTTCAATTGTAGCTGATGAAGACGTGTCAAGCTGCCATTCCATCACGAGCAAACTAAATCCATGCTGCGATGTCGTTTTGAGTAAGTAATGCACGTGAAACAACACGTGCATCACTTACTTGAGCAGCTGACAGCTCCAGAATGTCGTCCAGCTCTTTAATCTCATCAACTGACATATCACTTGTAAGCATACAAGCCGTTTGACTTGTCATATGTTGTGCAAAAGTGAGATTTGAGCTTCATATTCAACATTCTCCACCTTGAACTCAAATCGGTTTATCCTTCTCTTCTCCCTCACTCTTCTTCATCTGCAAATCATATTCTGCAGATCCCAGCTGAGTTCAAACAGAACTCAAACTTAGCACCTGGAACAGCCTTAGTCAACATGTCTGCAAGATTATCATCTGTGTGGATTTTTACCAGCCTTACCACTCCTTTTGACACCTCTAGTCTCAGGAAGTGAACTTTGATATCTATATGCTTTGTTCTTTCATGATGAACTTGATTTTTGCTCAGACATATGGCACTGTGGTTGTCACAGTTGATCAATATCTGCTTTTGTTCATACCCTAGTTCGTTTACCATTCCTCTAAGCCATATTGCTTCTTTGACAGCTTCTGCTGCTGCAGTGTATTCTGCTTCTGTTGTTGACAAAGCAACAACACTTTGCAAAGTTACTTTCCAGTTTATGGTACAACCATTTAGAGTAAACAGGTAGCCAGTCAGTGACCTTCTTTTGTCCTGATCCCCAGCAAAATCAGCATCTACGAAACCTTCCACACTCACTTCATCCTGCTTTCTGATCCTATACACCATGCCATAATCAGTTGTACCATTCAGATATCTTAGAACCCAGACCACAGCCTTCCAATGCTCTTTCCCTGGATTTGCCATATACCTGCTTATAACACTGACTGCATAGGATATGTCTGGCCTAGTCAAAACCATTGCATACATTAGACATCCAACAACACTTGAATATGGAATTTCAGTCATTTCTCTCTTCTCATCATCAGTTTTGGGACATTGCTGACATGAGAGCCTGAAATGAGCTGGTAAAGGTGTCTGAACAGGTTTTGTCTTCCCCATTCCAAATTTTTCAAGTACTTTTCTGATGTATTTGTGCTGAGTCAAGCTTAAGATACCATTCTTTCTATTTCTGATTATCTCAACTCCTAGGATCTTCTTTGCTGCTCCAAGGTCCTTCATTTCAAAAACCTCCCTCGGTTGCTGTTTCAGAGAGTCTATATACTCCATGCTCTTACATGCTATTAGCATGTCATCGACATACAGTAGTAGATAAATCTTGCTGTCACCTCCCAAGCTCTTGAAGTAAACACAGCAGTCAAATTTACTCCTCTGAAAATCATGTTCCAACATGAACTTATCAAACCTCAAATACCATTGTCTTGGTGACTGTTTAAGTCCATACAATGACTTCTTGAGATGACAAACATGATCTGCCTTTTCAGAGTTCACATAGCCTTCTGGTTGAGCCATGACAATCATTTCATCTAATTCACCATGAAGAAATGCAGTCTTAACATCCATCTGTTCAAGATGCATGTTTTCCACAGCTACAAGTGCTAATAGGATCCTTAAGGATGAGTGTCTGACTACTGGAGAGAACACTTCAGTGAAGTCAATCCCTTCCTTTTGAGTAAAGCCTTTGGCCACAAGCCTAGCTTTGTATCGTTTTGGTTCAACACCTGATATTCCTTCTTTTACTTTATAAATCCACTTACAGCCCACTACCTTCTTGTTTGCTGGTCTTTTAATCAATTCCCATGTTTGATTCTTGATAAGAGATTGCATTTCCTCATCCATAGCTTGTATCCATTCCTTTGACTTTACACTCTTAATAGCCTCTGAATAGGTTCTTGGTTCATCAATTTCAACCTCATGTGCTGCTGTTAATGCAAATGCAATGAGGTCTGCATAAGCATATCTCTTTGGTGGCCTTATGGTTCTTTTCACTCTATCTCTTACCAGCTGATAATCTCCAATGTTCTGTGTTCCATCAGACTCATCTGCAGATTCAGAGTTATCCATGTCTGATGCTGTTTCTGGTTCAATCTGTGTTTTTAGGTTTTTCTTTGGAGATGATAACTCCACCTCAATAAGAGATTTCTGATATTTGACTTCTGGTTCTGAGGCAAAAGATTTTGTGTCTGGTGTGTTCTGAGACATCTCAGCCTCATTGAACACAACATCTCTGCTGATAATAGCTCTTGGTGGCTTTAAGTCTGTGCACCAGAGCTTATATCCCTTCACCCCATCTGGGTAGCCTAGAAACACACACTTCAGGGCTCTAGGTTGAAGTTTCCCTTGTCTAATGTGTGCATAAGTAGGGCAACCAAACACCCTCAAGTTAGAATAACTTGCTGGTTTACCAGACCAAAGCTCCATTGGTGTTTTAAAACCAATTCCTGAAGATGGGCTTCTATTTACAATGTAGCATGCTGTACATAAAGCCTCTGCCCACAGTGTCATGGGGAGCTTTGAGTGTATGAGCATACATCTTACCTTATCAATTAAGGTCATGTTCATTCTTTCAGCCAACCCATTCTGCTGAGGTGTATGCCTTACAGTCTTGTGTCTAACAATCCCATTCTTTGTACAAAGATCATCTAGCCTCTTGTTACAGAACTCTAATCCATTATCAGTCCTTAACCTTCTAATCTTTCTATTTGTTTGAGTTTCTACTAGTGCCTTCCAAGCCTTAAACTGATCAAATACCTCATATTTATTCTTCAACACATAAACCCAAACCATCCTAGAAAAGTCATCAATGAGAGATAGGAAATACCTTGCCCCACCTAAAGAAGCTGTCTGTGCTGGTCCCCACAGATCAGCATGGATGTAATCTAAAGTCCCCTTTGAGTTATGGATACCAGTGTTAAATTTCACTCTTGAAGATTTACCTAGGACACATTCTTCACAAAAACTCAAGGACTCTATCTTATCTCCTCCTAAAACCCCCTGTTTTGATAGCTCTCTCAGGCCCTTTTCACTCATGTGACCTAACCTCATGTGCCACAGCATGGTTTTGTCTAGTTTCTGGTTTGACACCCCAACATCACCTGTAACTGCTGAACCTTGAAGCACATACAGACCATTGCTCATGTTTCCTTTCATAATCACCATTGACCCTTTCAAAACCTTTAAGGTACCTGATTCAAGCTTAACTAGACACCCCAGTTTATCAAGCATTCCCAGAGAAATCAGATTTCTCTTTAATTCGGGTACATGTCTCACATTCCTTAAATCCCTTATCATGCCATCAAACATTTTAAACCTAATCATGCCTCTACCAACTACCTTACAACTGGCATCATTACCCATTACCACTACTCCACCATCATATGGTTCATAGTTCATGAATAAACTTTTGTTAGGGCACATGTGAAAGGAACAACCAGAATCTAGAACCCAATTACCTCTAGTTATGGCATCAGTAGCTATCAGTACTCCAGCTGAGTCATATCCATCAGATTCCTCAAATTCTGATGCAACAGCAGCATCTCCACTCTTTCCTTGTGTATCTTTATTCTGACTCTTCTTATCCGGGCAATCCCTTTTGAAGTGCCCTTCCTTGTGGCATTGAAAGCATTTTAGATTTCTTGGTTTTGACTTGGATCTCTTCTTCTTTCCTTTGCCCCCTTCTCTTTTCTCTGGCCTTCCTCTTGCTGTCAATCCTTCCCCTTCTCTAGATTCTTTCTTTGTTGCAGCCTTGGAACTCAGAGTCTCCTTAACATCTTGCATTGTGAGGGTTTGTCTCTCATACATAAGTGTGTCAACCAAGTGTTCATAGGAACTTGGCAGTGAACATAGCAGAATCATGGCCTTGTCTTCATCATCTATTTTCACATTAATTTCATCAAGATCCAATATGATCTTGTTGAATGCATCAATGTGCTCAGTGATTGATGACCCTTCTTCCATTTGTAGAGTATAAAGCTTCTTCTTGGTAGCTAATCTTTTAGCCATCGATTTCTTGGTGTACAGATCTTCAAGCTTCTTCCATAACCCTGCTGCTGTCTTTTCACTTCCAACTTCTCTGAGTACACCATCTCCAAGACTCAGAATTATTGCACTGTGTGCTCTATCCAGAACATCTGGCAAGTCCTCATCAGTAAATTTTCTTGGTTTCTTGGATGAGGAAGCCTCTCCTAGTGCCACATCCAGCCCTTGATGTACCAGTAAGGCTCTCATCTTGAGCCTCCACAGGTGAAAGTCATTTTCACCCGTGAATTTCTCCACCTCAAGCTTTGATGAAGTCATTCTGAGATCAAGATTTCAGAGAACAGGCTCTGATACCAATTTGTTGAAGCTGAATCACCAAAGAAGATGACTTAGCTACCCCAAGACCTGCTCCTTTCGGTTCTTGATTCAAGAAACAACTTTGCCAAGCCTTAGGTTAAATGTTGATCACCCATTTGTTTATCAAACTGAACAGAACGATTAAAAACAGAGAAGGCAGGAAAGCACACACACACACATACAGATTGACACCAGGAATTAAGTGGTTCGGCTATGATATCTAGCCTACATCCACTGTGAGAGAAAAGAGAAGCTTTTATTATCTAACTTGAGCAAGATACAAATTGAAAAAGTATCTCCCAGAAGGTTACAGTCTGCATATATATATAGCCATCTAAGAAGAAACTAGAATGTCTATCCTCTGCAGCGCACCAGTAGCCATTTTCTGGGTTTCAAAGCCAGAGTCTTCATCCTCTGGTTTTCCCGCTTCACTAACAGCTTTAACCACCTTTCAATTGTAGCTGATGAAGACGTGTCAAGCTGCCATTCCATCACGAGCAAACTAAATCCATGCTGCGATGTCGTTTTGAGTAAGTAATGCACGTGAAACAACACGTGCATCACTTACTTGAGCAGCTGACAGCTCCAGAATGTCGTCCAGCTCTTTAATCTCATCAACTGACATATCACTTGTAAGCATACAAGCCGTTTGACTTGTCATATGTTGTGCAAAAGTGAGATTTGAGCTTCATATTCAACATCTTCTTTGGCTCTCACGATGCTCTTGCACTCGTTCAAATATTTTAATTGCTTGTCTTCTCTCTCTTGATTTGTAATTCAACTCCTAAAGCAATTTTAATGACATCTCAATAATCATGAATAGCAAAAATTTGTGATAAAACTCATTCTTTAATATTAGTACATAACGCTTTCACAAATCTTGAAATTGTATCTTCATCATCTTTAGAAAGATTCACACAACAACAATGATTTTGAAGTTGAGATTCATAGAATCGAATCGAATTTGTGTCGTGTTGAAACTTATCAAATTTATGTTAGATCGTTTGAAAATATATAAGAGGAATAAAATAAGCTTTTATCTTCATTTTCATGCTATGGCAAGTTCGAATTTTATCTCTTCCATGCCTCATTCTTCTTACTTGTAAGTTTGTCCACCATTACAGTTAATGTCCCATTAATTTAAAGGACTCGTACTTGACATGTCTATCCTCTAGAATATCTTCAAGAGTATTTTTAATTTTGAAGATCAATTAAAAATATCCTTAGGATTAGTAAATGGGTCAGTAAATCCATCATAATAAAAAAGATCAACATCATCTTCTTTATATCTCATTGTACTATTTTTTAATTTTTTTCTTTGGCTTTTTGTTTTTGTTTTTTTTATAAGAACAAAACAATTAAAGGACAAGACTCTAATTAAAGGAATGTATTAGGTAAAATTATAAATAAGCTAAAGATGTGGTTACTAGCAACAATGATCGAAAATTGGATAAGGATAGGTGTATCCAGAAGATTTGAGGTTGATGAGTGTGATGGTGTGGTGGTTGACTTCGATGGTGACGGTTGATTGGAAAATTGAATTGAAATGGCAGTCGGAGGTTTATTTCAGTTTTTCGGTGAATGGGACAATAGATGACGGTGGGAATTGGCTAGAAGGAAAGGGCTGATGATGGTGAATGG
This sequence comes from Murraya paniculata, assembly GCA_030449075.1. NCBI lineage: Eukaryota > Viridiplantae > Streptophyta > Magnoliopsida > Sapindales > Rutaceae > Murraya > Murraya paniculata. Next base: position 741,232 of record JAEVFN010000011.1, on the reverse strand, counting down.
ATTGGCAATAGTGGTTGCTGGTGAATCGCGGCGGAGGGTAGCGATTTGAGTGGTGGGTGTGTTTTTGGTGGCTGAGATGCTGGATTGGTGGTGTTAGTGGCTTGATATGGTCAACGGCGTGTGGCGTCTGGGTGAGGGTGAAGATCAATGGAAAAGAATAAGAATCGTGGCGGTTGCAGATGTGTGTGGCAACTGTGAAGGTGGTTCGGGTTTTACAATTTTTTGTTGTTTTTTTTTTAATTTGATAATAAGTAATGCGGCTGCAAGGTGGTTCCGTTTTTTTTTTTTTGGGGATTTGTGACTGTTTTTTTAGATTGATGGAATTAATGGACGATGGAGGAAGGATTTGTGTATGACAGGTGGTTAGTAATTAGGAAAGTTCTACTTGGCACAGAGAAAAGCTCTGATACCACTTAACACAGTGTGGAAGCCATACTAAATTTTGTTCTAACATATGTCCTTGAAAACTTAAGAGTGAGGGCTCTCATTAAAAAGAAAGTATCACAATTGAGAAAATACTGAATATTATTAATGAAAAGCTTGTGTATTACAATAAGCTATGAATAATAAGACTATATATACTAGTAATTAATTTAATCCTAATCTTCTTAAATAAGATAAATAATTTGAAATCCTAAATAGACAAGAATTACAAATATGACTTAAATAAGTTGAAGAAAATAAGATAAATCTTAATAAAATACTAAATACTAAATTGACTCAAATCTAAAATTCGTAATTTATTCTACCCTATGAGCTTCTTACATCACAATCACTATGGACAATAAAACTGGAGGCTATAGCTTGAGGCAATCACAGATACAAGTGAAGAACTAAAACCAAAGTGACTCATACACAAGCAGTGTAACAAATCTGAAAATGGTATCCCACAGACACTAAAGGCAGGCCCTGAAAAATTACAACATGTTCAATCCAAAATTTTGCTCTAAATCAGTTCGAAATTAAAAAAAAAAATTCTAAAAATCTCAAATAACAGATTCATGAACTAACGCATTGGATATTTTAAAACGGTACAATAACAAAAAGTGGTTTAAAAGCATTCTATCACAAACTAGTACACTAATATAATCATCATTTTACCATACTATAGGAATTGAAGAATTTGGCTATTAAACATATAAATTTCAGTAAACATAATCATTCAAAGTATAAGCATAACTTACAGCAATTCTCCTCACGATTCTGTTGACATCAATTTAACTCATTTCTACATCCTGTAACATTTTTGTAAATAATTAAAAATAAACTTAATTTTAGAGAGGTCTTTAATATTGAAAGGTGATTATCACAAGATTTATCTACCATTTTCCTAGATTTGATGTTTCAATGCTTTTTCTACTTGGATTCAAAGGATAAATACGCTTAGCATGTCCAAGTTTACTGCATGAATTGCACTTCCTCTTCTTCGTACCAAGCGCCAACTCAATACCACTTTTAAGTCTGCAAGTGCTGTTAACGTCTTTCTTTCGATCCTTGGTTTAAGAAATGTTTGGATCCAAAAGTAATGGCTGAGAAGAACTGATGCTAAAGCAAGGATTATCTTTTTTGTTGGCAAACAATGGCTGGTTGGGCTGATGTTGAGATTACGTGCTCTTTAAAGCATGTAATTATTCATTTTCTGATTAACAAAATATTTAATATATTTTTAGATATCTTAACAGTATAAATATTTTGAATAAGATTCATTTAATCATATTAAATGTATTTTATGTGATCATCATATGGATTTATAGAAGACATAAATACAAGTTATCTTCTGATTAAATAAATTAAGTTCGCATTTGATAGGGGTGGGCAAAAACCGAACCAGAACCGAAAAAAATGTGTTCGGTTCGGTTTATTTCGGTTTCGGTTTGATTTTTTTAGAGTTTAAAAACCGTATTCATATATACCGAACCCAATAGTTCTGTTCGGTTTGGTTTTCGAATAAAAAATTATAAAAACCGAACCGAACTGTTATTTAAATATTTTTGTAATTTCACTATAACATATATATATATACAAAAACTCACAAATCACGCATTTCCTTTTCCGGTTTGCCTGATCTCTCTCAGTCTCTTCCCTCTCTGGCTCTCTGCTTCTCTCTCTTTCAAATAATCAAATTGAAATAAAAAGCTCTAACTACTACCAGTGGCCGGAACTACCTCACCCTTGCTGCCGACCTACTGCTGCCGTTCCTTCCATCGCTCCATCACCAACCATCCAGCATTGTTATTCTTTTTTTTTTTGGAAAATGGATCTGTAAGCGTCATTTGCTTTCTTTTTTTTTTTTTTGTTATTTCATGTTTGTCTTTTATTATTATTATTACATTAAATTGTTAATAATATTTAGATTTATTATGCCTATTTGGATGTGTGTATGCTACTATAATTTTCTTGGATTTTTTTTATTTTGATACTGTGCTGCTGCTTGCTAGGGAGTTGAGCGAACAGAGAGAGACGAAATGTTGAAGACGATGGAGGGATATTATCATGTAGATCCCTCTATTTTATAAAATTTTATTACAGCCCAATATTTAGGAAATGTTTGGGTATAAGAATTCTGTTGTGGTCTAATTTGTTTGTAAAGTTTTCAAAATGGTCCTTGACCGAAAGTCAATGGCGTAAATAAAACCGTTAAGAGAACCGAACCTGAACTAAAACCGACCTATCGGTTTCAGTTTGATTTTTTTTTTAAAAAAAAAAAACCGAACGATTTTTTTAATTTTCGAAACCGAACCGATCCGAAACTGAAAATTTATTCCGAAACCGAACTGATGCCCACCCCTAGCAGTTGATAAATAGAGTTGAGCGCTCTATTTATGTTTAGACTGCAGTAAATTCATTGAATAATTTGTCTTAATCATGTATGAATTTATTAATGTAGTTTGACTACATTGAATTGAATCACATATGAGATTTAATTAACATTAAAATAATTGTCAGACTTATTAAATTTCATAGGCATTGATTTTATTGCAATCTCAATCTTGAGTTAATTATAGTTTTTTGTTTGTGATTGTCATTTCATTTGAGTTACCAATGGACGTAACATATGTTTATAATCAAGATTACCTGGCATCTTGGTGGAAGCAATTATGAGCAGTGAAATTATAGATTAACAATACATAATTTGTACAATGCATCTGTTGACGGACTTTTGGTTCTTAATCATAGAATTCTCTGGCCAGAATATGTCAACATAATTAGTATGTTGAAAATGATCATTAGAGAAAGCCAGTGAGTGTCAAGGAACAAGATGTAATTAAATTGATTGGATAGTTGAAATATCAATTTAATTAACGATGTGGTACAAATAATTGTACAGTAAAGAAATCAATGTGACATGGGTCGAATCATTATTCGAGAACACTATCCTAGATAGCATACAATTATGGAGGTCAATTCCAATCTTTTATTGGAGTAGATTTGGAATTAAATAATCAGGTTAGTTTAATTACAAGCCTAATTATTGTAGCCACTTTGTATGTACCCATATGATTCTCGAGTTAGCTCATTTAATTGATTACACCACTATTAGATTGATAAGCAAGATAACTAATAATTTGGGTTAAAAGCCTAAATATACCATTTGGTGGAAGGCTCCATTTAATATGTTTGTGTGTAAGGGGCCTTGTGTTATTTTATTAGATGGGTGGGAGGCTCTATTTAATATGCTTGTGTGTAAGGGGCCTTTTGGGTTTTTTATCTTATTTTTAATTTAAATCAAATATTTGATTTAAAAGAACTAAAAAGGGTGAGATAAAAAAGGAGCCTAGGGTTTCCACCAATAAGAATATAAAAAGGCTCGTTTATCTATAATATACAAATTAGAGAAAAATGAGCTTTTCTCTCTAATCTTGAGAGAAAAAAGTTTTCTCTTACTAGTTGTTTATAGTAATGATAAAGGCGTCCACACGTCAAGTGTAGATCAAACTTAAGTCATAACCTAGAAGATTATTGGTGAAGGATCGTGATTTAATAATCTTAATGGTGTAGATCGTGATTTGGGAGCTATATTATTTCTACGAAAAAGCAAAAAGTACAATTTATAAATTATAATAATTTTATATATTATATGAGAATTGCGATCCAAATATTTTCTGTTGCAAAACTATTTTTTAAACCACCAGCTGAAATATCTAAAAGCTTTGTGGCTAGCTCGTTTGTACCATCGATGTAAATCAAGCATGCCTCATTTGAAGATGCAGCAACACATGCTAAATTAGTAGCTTGACGGCACATATAGCTAAGTCTCAAAGCCTCTAATCCTTCTTCATCATCATTTTTCAAAAAATCTCTCAAATCGCTCTTTCTAAATTTATTTGCCTATTGTCTCCATCTCGGAAGAATAAAATGATTTGGCAGCTTATCAATGTCTAAACGAATAAGCCTTTTTAGGATATGTCTGCAAAGTATTCCAACAAACTCAAATTTTTTAAAATCACAAGTATCCTCATAAGGTTGCAGATTTAACTTCACTATAAACTCTTTAGATTCTCCAAACTTATTTGTTCTTACTAAATACTTGAGAAATTCACCATCACATCCATTTTCTTCAACTTTGTATTGATTAACTCGACTTCATTCATCCTTGAATTTATTAAAAACAATTTTGGTATACAATTGTGATGCACGTTTCAAAAGAAATTCTCCATTATTGACAATTCGATATTTGTGTTCTGATTCAAAATCAAAATCTTCATCACTTTCTTTTTCAATAATCCTTTTCAACGCTTCCTCATATTTCACAACAAACTCTCTAAGATTTGTCGAGGATGTTACAAAGAAATCAAAAAATGAATTAATGCCCTCATTTTGTCCTGTAGTATCCATTCCAGCAAAAAGAATACTACGATTATAAACAGTACCTAAGAAGCACGTATGTTATAAAGTTGATTTAGCCATTCGTTGTTTTCCAATATATTTTCTATAATCAAACTCTTCCAAGTTTCTTCAAAATTCCTCTATTTTGTAAGTAGACATGATACATTTTTTCAGTCTTATCTTGAATCTTCACTTGTTAAAGTACACATGTGACAGCTTCTCGGCAAACATCTTAATATGCCAAGGCAAAATCGATGGTGAGTATTAGGAGAAACCTTCGCAATTGCCCCTTTCATTGCCAAGTCTTGGTCAATAATAATAGAAACCGGAAGACGTCCTCCCATAGCTTTAAGTCATGTCTCAAAAAGCCATTCAAACGTTACCTATGTTTCATCTTGTAGAAGTGCACAACCAAATTGTATTGACTGTAAGTGGTGGTTCGCTTCTGTGAATGATGCAAATGGCATATCGTACTCGTTTATTCTGTAAGTTGTGTCAAATGAAACTACATCCCCAAAATAGTGATATGCGAACTGCGATCCAGCGTCACCCACCCTAAAGAAAAAAAGTTGCTCGCCCTTTTTCATCACATTGGATTGCATAAAAAAATTGAGGGTTCTCAGCTTGGATTTTCCTGAAATAAGTAAGGATTGATTGGGCATCCCCTCCATCTAACTGCCTATGATGCACATTTCTCAAGCGATTATAGCAAACTCTATTGCCAAACCCGTTTTCGGACCTCTAGAATTGAACGAACTTTTGCAATAGGCAAATTTTCTCTATGAAACACTTCAATCAAGTTCTTAGCAGCTTTAGGAAATGTTTGTTTCACTTCATCTTCATTCTTCTAGCAGGAGTAACATTCTTCTAGCAGGAGTAACAGTGCATTTGGGAGTGATGTATAGCAGCCGGGCTGCCAAAACTCAGCTGCAAGGTGTTAACTAAACACCTATTTTTTTCTTAGTTCTACACTATAGCTATGGCTTTTACTCTACAGTAACTTTATCTTAAAAGCCTATTTTTGGACCTCTAGAATTAAACGAACTTTTGTAATAGGCAAATTTTCTCTATGAAAAGAAGTTTCAGTCAAATTCTTAGCAGCTTTAGGCATATGTTTGTTTGACTTCATCTTCATTCTTCTAACATAAGTAAGGGTGTGTTTGGGAGTGATGTATGGCAGCTGGACTGTCAAAACCTAGTTGTAAGATGTTGCCAAACACTTTACAACTGGATTTTGGCAGACCAATCACTATTTTCTCTCAGTTATACTCTACCGTTATGGCTTTTATTCCAAATTAGTTGTATCTTAAAAGTTACAACACCTTACTTCCAAACACACCCTAATTACATTGTGATTGTAAGAGTCTCTGAAAATTATAAATTTCCTCTTGTTTGACCATTTATCATATTAGCTTCACACCTACATTTAGAAACCTGCATATTAGCTTCACACTCACATTTGGACTGTTGAACAATTTCTTTTTTTTTTTTCATTTACCTCGCTTGCATATTTTTCATTGTGTTCTTCCATAAAATTAGGCTTATTACTCTTTCATGCATACTTCCCTTGATGGGCACAAGTAAATTGTCCACTAGTCACTGTTTACAGCCCACTCTAGGAAGAAAATCGAGTTCGAGTTCGAGTTCGAATCCGAAACCTTTCTGTCTACCGTAGTCTTCGTAGTAGTTTCTAGCCTGCTCTTAACGTTTCAAAAAGCATCCCCACATATGGTGCCACTAACTGTTCAAGGTTTTTTTTTTTTTTTTTCCCTACATCTTTGCCATCTTTCCTTTATAATGTGTCAAACAACTGAAACAACATAGCGATTTAATAGAATGAAAAATAAATAATGTATAAAGATAAAAATAATGAAAAAAAATTCCAACTTAGAAAAGTTAGATAAAATTAATTGTAAAAAACACTTATCAAAGTATGACAATATACCAAATCTTTTATGTTTTCAGACATCTTCACAAAAAGTTGTAAAATGAATTTGGAGAGCGTAAAGAAATTTTGTGCCTGAGGAAAAAAATCAAATTGTTCTTGATTTCCGCCTTTTTTTCATAAGGGTAGAGAATGCTGAATTGGCGTTTTCTATCTTTTTTTTTTTCATTATGGTCCTACACATATAATGCAATTGCAATAATTATCACTAAAATTTGGTAGGCCCCATATGTTTGTTAGATAAATGGGTTTATTATTGTAAAATAAATCTGTAATTAGAAAAAATGCTAGGGTCATTTAAAATTATGGCTAGTTTACTACTTTGCATATATAACTCTATTATTAATAAAAAAAATAAATTGAGCATAATTAATATAAACCTAGAAAATTTACAAAAACAATATATGTTATTTTTCTTAAATTTTGACTAAATTTCTTTTAAAAACATATTAAAATTAGATACATATGTTTTTATAGTGTAGTTATTGAAATATAATTTTCTTTAAAGATAAGTTACTACAAAAACTAAAGCTAAGATGCACGCGTAAACATAACAATCTTTGTTACAACTTCAAATAGAAATTCAAAAAAAAAAAAAATCGAGAAGAAAGTAGTAAATAAATATAGAAAATTAAGACAAAATGGACCTTTTTCTTGATGGTGAGATGGATAAAATTCTGCAGCGGCCTCTTATGATTCTGAGGAGGAGAAGTTGGCTCGGACATTTTTCTTTCTCACAAATTGAAAATCTTTTAGAGCCAGTTTTGTAATATTATAGCTTTTAAAATAACTACTGTTGGTTGTGCTATAAAAATAATCAGTTATGAAGAGAATCAGTTAAATATTTGAGAAATTTTATTTTTAGAAAGTGTTGTGAACTTTAAAAGCAGTCGTTTGTATTTGGCAAATATTACTATTAAGCCACTATAATAATTTAAATGACTAAATTAAGCATAATATTGAATAAAATTTATTTGTAAATTTAGAAACGTCAATATAAAATATTTTTATTATATATAATAATTGATAACTAAAATAAATATTTTTATTTTTTTATTTTTTTATTTTGTTATCTCAGCATAATTGAAAATAATAATAATTACTTTAAATTTAATATTTTTATTTCCTAATCAATGAGAATAATTTTGAATTTTTATAATATATATGAGGATATATGTGAAATTATAATAGGTATAAAATTAATTTTCAAAATCAGATTATAAAAAACTACTCCCCTCCTTTTCAAAATCAGTTATAGGATGAATAATTTTTTAAAAAATTTTAAAAATAAAATTAATTTTTAATTTTTTAAATCATTTTTAAACCTCCTAAAAATAATCTCACATGAACTCTTAAACGAGAACATGTTAAGGGTGTTTGAACTTTGACGAGCTTTAGTTTTAGGATCTCAAATATATAAAAGCAAATTAAAGACCAAGAAATAAAGAAAGGAGAATTTGGACTGGTGGGTTTTTGTTGGATTTGCAAAATTAATTGTAAGTGGCTTTCTGTTTAGGAAGCATATGATCACAATCACTTTTTTAGTATATTTAATTTATATTATTTGTATTTATTTATTTATTTTTACAAACTCACTTTCATAAAGAATGGGGAAATGGATGATATATATATATATTTTTTAGTTATAGTGAAATGACGTGATCTTTGTCCAGGGCTTTGCCTATATTAAAAGATGAACTTATCCTTCTAACATCATCACATTTTAACAGATGCTAATAATTTAGTAGATAGCTGATATGTTTTGTAAACTTAGGGCAGCCAAATGATACAATGTGAAAATATTATAGTATATTTGATAATAGGATAATTTAAGGTACAGGCGTGATAATTTCCCTCTAGTTTAATAAGGATTTTTTTACCTTTATCATAAGTTTCAATTTATCCCCCTAACGAATTGACTATTTTTAAAATATTTTTTAAACTATTGAAAACTTTAATTTATCTTTAACTATTCTTTAAAAAAATAATTTTTTTTTCCATTAACATTTCCCATTTGACCTTATATTTTGAACAGTAATTGAGGAGTAGTTAAAGTTTACAATAATTTCACAGTTACTTTGAAAATAATTAATTTATTAGAAAAATGTAAAATTAACCATTTTCTTTTGTGAAAAAAACGTCCTTTTTCCCTTTCTTTTTTTTTATTTAAATAATAATAATAACATGCAGTTTTTGGACCGTAAAACTTAATTAATTGATAAGGTTATTAAGTTTCAAGAATAATTGTATCAAAAAATCTGAAAATCAACGGGAGAATATTTTTTTAAAAAATTTTCTGATCCCTATTTCTTTCGGATGATGTTCTGCATTTCTTGATGCAAAAAATTGCTAAAAAGAAAAGAAAAAATTTAAAATTCAGCTTTGTTTAGCACAGAATGTTCTCAAGGAAGTAATTGCACCTATCAGCTATTAATTTATATATATACATGTAATTCAATGCATCAGCCTTTCTTTGGCCTAAGCTCAATTCCTTCTATAACGAGGCCATGTCTAGTGCCAAATCTATCAAAATCAAATAGGCTACATAATAACGTCCCGTCATCTCCATTTTTATTGAAGAATTCACCCATCTCAATCTCCATCCATCCATCTCTTCTTCCATGAAAGAGATGAGGCGTATTTCTTGAAGGATCTAGGAACAGTCCTTGCCTCTTCTTATCATTGATTCCTTCAACGTAGACCCCAGATGCTAATTGTGTACTTCGAAATCCATCTATGGACTTGCCAAACTTGAACGCAAGGTAAGCTGCATAGTTGGTTTTGTGAGACAAAATTCTTGTCTCTATCCTTGCGTTGACTTCGAAAAACCAAAAATACACGAGCTCAGCTACCTCAGGAAACCTGCCAATGCATAGAGAAAACGAAGTCATACTGTTAGCAAAAGCTTCCCCCCATCCTTATGCGTAGAATTTGAACACTAAATATGTTCTGTTTTAATTTAAGAAATTTTACTGATTAAATTAGTTAGCATCCTCAAAATTGTTGATGAACTAACTGATTATAAAACTAAAAATAAAAATTTAAAACTACCGAGACTCTGGTAGCGAAGTCCATTTCCAACAAGTGGGTGTACTTCCCCATCCTATGCAAAGATCTCTTGCCGCAATCATGTAACATTTTTTCCCTGTCTCTTTCTCCAGTGCAAAGCTCTGTTGTAGGACATACAGTGACCATATGTTAGCTAGATTATAATTTTTCGAATTTATACTGTATGTTACAGTTATGCATATACAACTGGATGAGACAAAATTTAAAATAAGACCTTAATTTTTAGAATCTCATAAGATTCTTAATTTTTAGAACCTCATATGATTAAGGAGTATTATTTAACTATATAAGAAATTTAAAGTCAGCTATGTAATGACTTCAAGGCAGTTAAAGCTAGCAAATCATTTTTTGGATACTAGAAATTTACAATAAGCTAGGCTGGGCACACAAAATCAATTATATGAACCAGCCAATCAAGCTTTTAGTAATATAAAGATACTTTCGTCATTTCTCAATTTGAACACTAGCTTTAAGTTTCATTGCTAATTTAATTAGCAAATTTAGGAGTCACAAGCATAGTCTATAAAATTGAGAGGTGATAAGTAGTCAATAGAGTAATGACTCAAAGCTTACCATGGTACCATCGTTGATGAAGATGGGGTGGTGACAAAGATGAAAATAAAGATCTTTCTTAGACAAGGAAGTGATCAAAGATGAAGAAGAGACAGAGTTGGAAATGATCAACTTGTAATCGGACGGCAGAAACTTCTCCCACACCAAATCCGAATCCGCAGCTGATTTGAATACAGGAGAAACCACTGCTAATCGACAAGCATCGCGGGGAGTTGTAAGAGAAATTATGTGCGAAATGCACTCTGTTGGCAGAGCTTTTGTAATATCCATTTTACTTCTTCTCTTTACTCATTAGATAAAAAGTGAATATTTATAGAAAACGCTCACAAGCCCTTCTTTGTGAAGTGTTGGTTTCTTTCAACGACTTCTTTGGGAAGTTGAGTGCAAATATTATTCAACTACCTAAAATATTAAATAATTACAACAAGTTTCAAAAAATAATAAATAATTACAATTTCTTGTCAACAATTTCCTTAGTTGAGTTAGGAATAGGTAGGATTGAGGTAGCAGAAAAAATAAGTTATTTTTACTATGCTGATAAGCCACTAAACCAAAAAACAACTAGGTGTTTGTTAATTGTGTTGTTAATAGTGTTATGAGTTTTATATGATAAATTATGTTACCAAATTGTTGTTTCATTGTATAATATACAAGGATAAATATTGACAAAAGTTTTAGTTGTCTTTTATTTTTCCAGATTAATTTAATAAGTTTTCTAGAAGTAATTTTTTTCAAATGCACAAATTTATATGAAGTGAAGAAGAAAAAAACCCAACTACTTAAAATTTAATGAACTTTATAATTTGTCCATATAAAATATGATAAAATTTATAACAGAATACATAAATTTAAAAAAAATAAAAACTATTATGTACTACTTGCTCTAAAATTTTTATGCTCTTCAATTTCTGCAAATGGAACATACTGAATACGCTATTCTAGTACCGATAAAAGATTTTTTGTTCTCTACAGTATTTATAATTTGATCTCTGTATCTAGAAGTTTAAAATAAAGATCTATTTTTATCTCTGTCATTTTCTTTTCAGTATTTAGTTTTTCTGTTTGTCAAAAAAATAAAAGAATTTAGTTTTTCTGTAATAAATTATAATAAGAATAGTAATGTCATTTTCTTTAAACATTTTGCACAATAGGAACCAGCCCATTAAGGAAATACTTGCCCAGCCTCAACCAACGCAGACTTTGAACCCAATTTCGAACTTATCAACATGAAATGATTTTCCAAATACATACAGTACAACTCCGAGCATAAAAGTAGCATATTATGCCCATCTGATGATCTTGAATACATATTAACATTAACATATTCATCACAAAATCTTGCTGTGTCAAATATATAATTCAATCTATCAATCATTTTTATGCCTAAGTTCAATTCCTTATATAATGAGCCATCCTTGGTGCTGGATTTATCACAATCAAATACGCTACAGATCGACAAGGCATCATCTCCATTTTCATTGAAGTACTCACCCATCTCAATTTTCATCTACCTATCTCCTCTATTTTGAGATGGTCAAGCCTCATTGCTTCGAGGATCTAATAACACTCTTCGCCCTTTTCCATCATTGATTCCTTCGCTGTAAAGCTCTTCTTTGAAATCCATAAATGGACTTAATAAACTTGGACAAAAGGTAAGCTGCCTAGTTGACACATTAGGACAGAAATATAGTCTCTATCCTACCTTTGACATTAAACAACCATAAAAACACAGTTGACTTCAGCTATCTTAGGACGCATGTAGTAATAAAATCAGAATACATACTAGTAACTAAAGTCTCTTTCCTCCCGCGTGAATAGGGATTGAACCATAGACCTTTTATTTCGAAGCAAGAAATTTTACCGATTAAACTAGTTGGCACCCAAAACTGCCGATGAAATTGATGATATTACCAAAGATAACAGTGCAAATTGCGTAGATTTTAGTAGAGAAGTCCACTTGCAGTAGTTGGGTGTACCTTCCCATTGCTATACAAAGCCCTCTTGCCCCAGCCACTAACATTCTCCAACGCAAAGCGCTGTTAAAGGACAATGACAATGTTAGCTAGATTAATTTTCCCATTTTATTGGCCAGTGTTGCAGACAAATGCATAATACATAGTATGGTCTAGCATACATTTGTATGTAACTAAATAACCATACAAGAAACCTCTAGCCAGCTGTCTGATGACTTCATATGTAATGAAATTTTTTTCTGCTACTTCATATTACTATTTATGATGAAGTAGAAGGTTCATATAGCATGCAATCCCATTTCACAAAAAAATACAATTAGAAGTACTAAGTTTCTTTTTATTTTTTGTTTTTCTTTTTGGCATCAAATTTGTATACCATCAGCCAATAAAATGATAATATATATGTGCATGGTTTTGTATATTTGCCATATTGCATTAGCTAAGTCTACATATACAGCAAGAAACACAAAAAATTGAGTCACCTAATTCCTCTAGAACTAAAAAGGAGGGGTAATAGCCATGCAATTAATTAATATATCCCTAAGAGCAGGAATAGAATCATTGCCTAAAAAGGATTCTTTATCATCATCTCATTTGGACCCTAAAACCAAATTGAATTTTAGCTAGATGATTAAAGAAATATTGATCAAGTTTGACTTACCATGCTATCATTGTTTATGAAGATGGGGTTTTGATAAAGATAAAAATATAGATCATTCTTAGACAAAGTGGTGATCAAGGATGAATCAGAGACTGAACTGAAAATGATCTCTTTGCAGTCGGTCGGCAGAAACTTCACCCACGGAATCTGAATCCCCAGCTGATCTGAAGACATGACATACCAGTGATGATCTGCAAGCATCACGAGGAGTTGTAAGCGAAATGACGCGGGAAATGCACTCTGCAGGCTGCTGATGAACAACAGTGATGCCCATTATTTTACTTTAATTTCTATAGGCTCTCTTTCTTTGCAACTCACGACAGTACTAATATCTGGAGCCAAAGCAAGGCTTCTTTGGCAAGATATATGTGCAAGTCAAGTCAATTGACACTGTCATTAACAGTGCGAAACTAGAATTGAAATGGACTAAAATTGGAATGACAAGAATGAGAATGAGTTGGAATGATAATAGAAAATGAGAATCAGAATAAATTATTTATTTGAATTGTAGGAATCGAAATTGAAATGAACTGAATTATCATTAATATGTTTATTTTGTCTTAAAATCAAAATTAAAATGAATTAGATTATTTCAAATTACTAAAACGTCTTTAATAAGAATAACAATAATATTAATTAAAACAACAACAACGACAACAACAATAATAAAAAATAATAAAATTAATAATAAATTTTAATAGTGATAATGTTAGTAAAAATAATAATAACAATAGTTAAAATAATTAAAATAATAAACTTAATATATTTTAATGATAGTAATGACAATTATAATAATAAATAATGAATAAATTAATAAAAATTAATAAATTTTGACAATGTAAATATTAATAAGATAATAAAATTAATAAATAATAATGACATTGTTAAAATTTATAATAATAATAATAATAATAATAATAATAACAAGAGTTAATAATAATTAAAATAATAAAATTAATAATTTTGAATAAAATAATATTAAAATAATGATAATGACATTATTATTAGCAGCAGCAGCAGCAACAACAGTGGTAGTGTAATAATAATAATAATATATTCTTATTAAAGTGGGGGTATTTTGAGAATACTTAAATGTAAATGGGGATAGAATTGAAAATTTAAGGAATATGAGACTCGTTTCTAAACCTCAATAGGAATCCACCTCCCATTCTCTATTCAAAAGTTGTGGTGGGCTCCACGATTCTAATTTTTGTCTCTATTTTTCGAAATAAACGCGGTCAATAACTCTAATTTCAGATTTTGAATCTTCGATTCCTTGATTCGAAAAGTAAACGCACCATAAATTCTATCAATATATGTATACACACATACATACATACATACATATATATACATACACTTGGTATGTATGTATGTATATATATACATACAGTACATACCAAGTGTATGTATGCATACATACATACATACATATATGTATGTATGCATACATACATACATACATATATGTATGTATGCATACATACATACATATATATATATATATATATATATATATATATAATTAAATTAGTGGATAAAAGTTGCTACAATGTTAGAACACTTGGTCCTCACGGTTTAAACAAAAGCACATTGATTTCAAAGGTTGAAGTGAAAACGTACTCATATTGTCGGAAGAACCAGATGATGGAGCTAGTTGGAAATTATGGACATAAACTGAGGGGAATGTTGTGTGATTAATTTGTTCTTTTATTCTTTTTAACAATATACATAAATTTAAAAAAAAATTCGTAAATAAATTGAAAAAAATATTTTTTGTTTGTTGAAAAAATAGAATAACAGAAATTGCTGTTATTATTATAGCAAAGAAGTTACGATAATAGCAGAAATATGATATCAGATTGTTTAATTATCACTTCTAAAATTGGATTATTAACTATAATTTGGATGCTAGAATGTTAAATAGGCAGTGTCTAAATCCAGTAGAGACCGTAACTTGGTTCATAATCCCTCTATTTCATACAATTCGATTTTAAATAAATAGGTTTGGGTTGACACACATTTCACGTAATGTGTATCAACCCATTTCATAAATAGGTCGAACACAATTTTAATCCAAGCATTTCATTTATTCATTTTTTATTTGCTAAATAAATTGCATATCATAGTTTTAAAATTTAAGCTAACATCTAAAGGTAATTTTGTAATTGACTGATGAAAAAGACAAATCGAATAGTAAATATTATATGTATATTATTTAATATTCAGATAATATTAGATATTATTTTTAAGCTAAATTAGAATTAAAATTAAAATTTAAGTTAATTGAATGAAATGAATTGATTTGTTTATTTATTTGTTAAATGGGTCAGACATAAATCTTAATATTACAATTCGTTTAATAAAAAGAGATACGGACTTACTGGACTTTGACTCAGCTCATTTGGTTTCGACATGAATTCAACCCATTAGCCCGGATTATCATCCCTAATGTTCGTAAATTAATAGCATTACGCAATTGAATGTCTTAAAACAATAAAAATGATTCGTGATGCCCGACGGAAAGTGCCAGTCATAAACAACAGGCCCATGAGAGCAAGCTGCCCGACATGGCATGGTTTACTGAGTTGGTGGGCTGTGCTGCAGCACCTTTTGCAAGGTTGGCCCAACATGGCCCACGGCATGAGTTTTGTGTTATTTGTTTTTTTTTAAAAAAAAATTAATTGTAGTTGAAAAATTTATCGAGTCAGTCACTTGAATCTTGCGAATCTCTGCGACGAAACATTGATGGAGAACTTGATTTCCAGCCTATTATTTCTGAAGCTTAGCAAATAATGATCATACAAAGTGGTAAAAAGAAAAAGAATCAAATGGATCATATGCTTTCTCTCGAGGATCACGGATATGATGAGCCAATGCCCAGTCTGATTAAAATTATAAATTGGATCATTAGGGAGAAGTGGTAGTTGATGGATTTACTGGTTTGATCAAAGTTGTATCATATTGGGCTAGCCAGTTACTGTTTATAATTTATGTTCAGTCATAACTGGTTAGCTGGCTTTTCTTTTTCCTTTTTTTTTTTTAATTTTGATTAAGGAATAAGGTCTATGCCTTCCTTATGCAATTGTAATTTTATTTTTTCTTTTAATAAAAATGCTTCACTAGCTCCGTCCAGATTATTATATATGGAACTTAAGATTCATTCTCAGCCAGGTGGAATATTGCCTCTAAGTAGAGTTGGCAAAATGGGTCATCGGGTCGTGTTCGTATCGTGTCAAATTTAAGTCGACGCAAACACTACCCATTTAATAATCGTGTTAAAATATTAAAACCCAAATCCGACACGGAAAATAAACAGGTTATCCAATAACCCGTTTAATGTCTATATATTTAATAAATGTTACTCACACATCTCCAAACTCTTACACATTTATACTATTTAAAGTTTAAATTATATATATGTAAATAATATTATATATCGATATCATCAAATATACATGTTTATCAATATTTTACACATTTACACTATTAAAGTTCTAAATTTATATAAAATTTTATAAATAAAACATGATATATATGTCCGTCTTTAAAAAAAAATAAAAAGAGAGAACATATTTAATATTTGAGTTTTAATAACAAAAATCTAAAAATTAATTTAAAATATAAAATATAATCGTATCATTATTCGGGTAAATGGGTCAAGAACTTTAACCCCTAACCTGACACAGAAAAAAAATCGTGTCAACCCGACCCCGACCCATTTAATAACCGTGTCGAATTTGACGACCTATATCCATTTATTCGTGTCATGTTCGTGCCAGGTCATCGAATCGTGTTAAATTTTACCAGCTTTACCTCTAAGACCCTCCATTATGCACGTGCTAGTGTTTTTGCTATGTCTTTGTCATATGGTAAAGTGCATGAGTCAGGTACTGATACCATATAAA
This sequence comes from Murraya paniculata, assembly GCA_030449075.1. NCBI lineage: Eukaryota > Viridiplantae > Streptophyta > Magnoliopsida > Sapindales > Rutaceae > Murraya > Murraya paniculata. The sequence goes on along the minus strand of JAEVFN010000011.1, from coordinate 724,276 downwards.
AACTCATGGACCTCAATTATATTCAAAAGTTAACTTAAGAGTTGAGGATTGCTAAAGCCTTAAAATAAGATTTATTCTCAGTGAACGTGAGATATTGTCCCTAAGAGAACTAATATGTCTTAATTATAATTTAATACAGGGCTGGCTTTAGCCAATTCGGAGCTTTAGGCGAAATTTTATTTTAAGTCTTCTAATGTTAAAATATCAACTCTCACAAGAACATTAAATAGCTCAAAAAATTCTCACAACAACATCAAGTAGCTCAAAATTCAATTATATTTAATAATATCTTAAATTACAACAATTATTAACAAGATTTTTTAAAAAAAAAGTCGAAAAGATATCTATTTTTTTCCACACGAATACTAACTTTGTCTTCCACAAATTCCATCTCCTTAAGATGCTCTAAAACTTCATTAGCCACAACCATAATCTTCCTATGAACTTTAAATCATTGCTCCTACCTACTATGATCCTTGCTACAAGCCATCACTAATGCAAATTACTAATCAATTAAATTTTATTCTTTTTGCTTTTTGAGATGCAAAATTATTAATTAAAATCTAATATTCTAATTTAGCTAACAAATTTTTTTCAATAGCTAAAATAGCTAATCCATTCAATCTTTCTTGTGACATTGTAGTTTTTAAATAAGATTTTATTAACTTCAATTTAGAAATACTTCTCTCAGCAGAAGCAACAGTTACATGTACAGCTAGTAATATTCTATAAGCAACAAATGCATTTGGAAAAGAATCTACTTTTTTAATATAATTAAGTATATCAAGTGGAGTATTTCTTTCAATGTATAAAATTTCTTTTAAGACTTTTAACTCCGAAAACAAATCTAATCCATCAATATCAGAAAACATATCATATTTCAAGACATTTTCGAGATTAATACAATAACTTTTTAAACTTTGATCATCTAATGATTTTAATTTTTCAAAATTAAATAAAAATCCAAAAATATTTTCATAGAATTGAAACTGCTCAAATCTATTAATGATTGAAGAAATAGCTTGATCTACTATATATACAAAGTAATCAATTCTAAAAAAATCTTCAGGAGATAGAATTCTCTCTTCATTATTATTCTCACCAAATTTATTTTTTCTACGAATTACACGTTTTTCATGAAATTTTGGTTCTATTTCCATTTCATTTGCAATCTCTTTAGCTGAAATCATAGCAGACATAAAACTATTTTCTCTGTAATTCTAAAAAAAGAATGTAAGACCTTTTAGTTGATTTATGACAACATCAATTTGCATATCTTCATTTTGTAAGCTTTTACTAACAGTGTTCACAGCAAATAATATATCATACCAAATAATCATGCCTAACAATAATTCAAAGTTTTCTAATTCATATGTTGCTAAACACTTAACTTCACTTTTTATTTTAGGATCTTCACTAACTTCTGCTAATTCGAGTAAAGCATTTCTAATTTTGGGAGCTTGAAATCTTATTGCTTTACACTTTCTATGCGACTCTCCCAACGTGTTTGTGGCAATGATTTAACAGTTAAATTAGGTATATTATCTTGTAAAATTTTCCATCTCTTAGGTGAAGAAGAAAATAATGAGTAAATACGTTGAACAACTCCAAAAAATGAAATAGCCTTAGGACAAGAATTAGCCATATCACAAAGTACTAATTTAAGACTATGACAGCCACATGGTGTATAAAATGCTCTAGGATTTATTTCTAATAATCTTTTTTGTACACCTTGATTTTTTCCTTTTATATTAGATCCATTACCATGTCCTTGTCTTTTTACGTCATTAATGTCAAGTTCAAGAGTTTTAATTACATCCACAAGTTCATTAAAAAGACCTTTTCCAGTAGTATTGTCAACTTGTAAAAATCCTAAAAAATATTCTTCTACCTTTACTAGATTTGTTGAAATATCCACACATCTTAATATAAGAGACATTTGTTTTTGGTGGCCAGCATCTGAACTACAATCAAGTATAACTGAAAAGTACTTTGCTTCCTTAACTTTGTTAATAATTGATTTTTTTATTTCAAGTGCTAGCATTAATATCAGTTCATTTTGTATGTTATGTCCAAGATAATGGTCATGAATTTCACCGGTTTTAATACGTCGAATATGTTCTTGCATTGTTGGATCAAACTTTGCAATCATTTTAATTAAACTTAAAAAACTACCATTTCTCTCTTCATAGATCTTCTCATTTTTTCCATGAAATGCTAAATTATTTTTAGCAAGATTCTTTACAACAGCAATAATTCGTATTAATACTTTTTGCTAATGTTCTTTTTCCTTGTCAATTCTTTCTTGAACATCTTTATCAATTGTTTTTCTTTTTGATAGTTTTGCTTCTAAATCAACCCATGCATTCATATTAGTTATATGTTCATTGGTTGTTTCATGACTTTTAAGTTTAGAATTAAGATTTTTCCAATCTGTTGTTCCTTCATCATTAAGCTGATTTTTGCTGCAACTTGTATTGAATAATTTGCAACAAAAACAATATACTTTGTCAAAATCTTTTGAATATATTAACCATTTTCTATCATGTTTTTCTCCATTTGGTAACATTTTAACATAAAATGCAATAGAGAAATGCCTAGAATTTTCATCTTTTGGAAAAATTATGTTATTCTCTCTAATTGGGCCTTTTTTTACTAAAAGATCTCGTAACTTTGCATCAATATTTTCCCATCTTCCTGGAGCATAAATATTATTGGGAACAAATAAATTTTCTATATCAACTTTGTCCGCATTTTTATTGTTATCATCTTCGATGTTGTTTATTTCATTCACCATTTCATCATTGTTTAATTTATTTGAACTTGGTTGTTCAATAACTAATTCTTCATTTAAATCTATATCTTTTTTACTAGTCGTAACAAATTTATCAAGAGCTCCTTTTTTAGATTGGATTAATTTTTCTATTTTCTTTTTTTTTTCAATTTTTCATATCCTGATGCATATTTTCTAGTTGACATGCCTTTTTTTTTTTAAAAAACAAACAAATAAACAAACACAATTTTTTTTCTAGATTATTCAAGCTAAATCAATACAAAAAAATAAATTAAATTTAAAAAGGATAAGAACAGTAAAAATAAAAAATAGAAAAAATAGAATAATAGCACCTGGAATTAAGTCACTTGGCTAGTTGAGATGAAGATGATGAATTGATGATGGCAATGAATTTTGTAGAGAAAGAAAAGAGAGTACAAAAGCTTTTTGCCGAAAGTAGCTTTGATTCAATGAGTTTTTAAATATATTTTAATAGAATGCTAAAAGTTAGCTTTAAAAAGCTAGTGTTACTAATTTTGATAAGAGTTTTTTTTTTAAAGGGAAAGCATTGATTTATTTTTGGAAATAGTAAAGGAAGATAAAGAAGTAACGTTTAAAAAAAATTATTATACCATAAAAAATATGTCTTATATTTAAGGTAAAAATTATCAAATAAGATAGATAATTATAAATGAGAGTAATGATAGGGTAAAGCCTAAAAATTAAATATTTTTTATCGTAAAAAAAATATATAGTAACTTATTTTTTTAATCTTAAAAAAATATTAATTATATTAATTAATAAATAGACACCCAAAATTGGGGGGCCTTTCCATATGTGGGGCCCTAGGCAATTGCCTAGTTCGCCTAGTATTAAAGCCGCCCCTGATTTAAAAATATGTCTAATATAATTTTATACCCACAAAAAGTGGGGATATTTAAACCCATCAATTTACTCTCTACATCTTCTTTTGAATTGAAGATTAGGCAAAACTATTTGAATCAACGAAACTACTCACTAAATCTACTTTTAAAAATAGTTTTTAATTCGGGTAGGGTTATTTGAACTTATCAAACTTCTTATTAAACTCATTTTTAAAAATAATTTTTTATGATTAAAATATCTTTAAATTAAATTACAATTATGGATAAGAAAATATAGTAAAAAAATGCAGAATTTTTACTCTTTAAACTCATCTTTCATTCAACATAATTTTTTTAAACCCTAATCATATTTTCGTTAAACCCTAATAAACCAGAGGCGTGATTTTTCTTCAAGCCACATATTTTTGTTAATTACGCACATGTTATTGGATTCAGGGTAATAAAATTGGTGGTTATATCTTTCTTTGAATGTGATAGTGGGCAACAATTAACAAGTATTGTTGTTGAAAAACTACTCTAAACCATGTCTATGCACTTCAGCCCCTATCGCCATCAAAAGTTGCAGCAAAATATTTAGAAAGTGTTGAGCGTGTGGTGAAGCAAATCAGAATCAAGCAAAAACGACATCAACTGTCGCGTATTGGGCTGGATCTCTTAAAGCAAAACGACCTAGAGAAAGATCGTTTTGATGAGTATTCTTATTGCACGTTAAAACGACTTGGCTTGGTGCCGTTTTCTCTTTAGTGAGTCATGAGCCATGCACATGAACAGATGGAGTCGTTAAAAGTTCGTTAATGCTCATGTGAGTGTCATGCGAATTTCTGGGCTTCATCGTTTTCGGTTACAGAGAGGTTAAAGGCAGCTGGCTCTGGTTGTTATAAGAGCAGAGGCTGGTTACAACAAGAATCAAGAGGGTTCTGATGAATGCTAGATCTTTAAAAGGATCAGTGTGTGTGTTGAACCACGTTAATCATCTTGTTCTAGATTCTTTCATTCTTGTTTAGATTTCATCCTCATCTCTGGTTGGTTTTTAGTTAGACTTATTACTGGTCAATTTTTGAAAGCATCTTGATTGGTTTGATTCAAAGATCTTGGGGCTGTAATTGGGATTGCTTGAGTTCTTGAGCATACCAGTTGCAACAGAAAGTTCCCATGTAAAAACGGTTGGGAATTGCCACTTTGAAGCGAGCAGCACCTTAAGAGAGAAAAGAAAACATAACCATATTTTAGGGTAGAATAATAATTATATTATAGAGTTTTCTTTTAGTTATAGCCTATTTATATTATGTAAAAATAAAAAAATATTAACCAATATTATAATTGATAAAATAAAAATTATTAAATAAAAATTAAAAAATATTTATATATAATGGGGATTGAGGTGGGGGTGGGGTGGGGAGTATAAAACCAAACCCCACCCCATTAAGAATTTGGGAATTATTTTTCTCCCATTCCCCACCCCATTCCCCAAAAATTATTTAAAATTCACCTAATTTGGGACGGGGCCCCAAGCCCATGGAGGATTTTGCCATCCCTAGGTCTAATAAGTTATCTTTATTCCCCAGCAACAAAATTCAATTTGAGTTGGGAGACAACAAACATGGAGGAAATGGAGATTTTTGGTTCAATCACCAAAGAATTATTAGATGAGGTTGGCGACCAGCCCTACCGACAACCATGAAAATCCTTAGTTGAAACATTCATGGTTTAGAAAATACCCGAACGTTGCTAGCTTTGAAGAAAATTCTCCAAAAGCTCAGGCCGATTTTCTTGTGTGAAACAAAGTTGTTGTCTGGGTAGATGAATGATGTTAGGATAAAGCTGAAGTTTGATTGTTGTTTTTTGGTTTGTAGAAATGGATTGGGAGGGGGTTTGGCAATGTTATAGAATTCGGACGTAAAGGTAAATAGTGCATCTTTTAGTTCTCGTCATATAGATGCTGATGTTTGCAATGAAAAGTGGAAGAATTGGAGATGCACTGGAATTTATGGTAATCTAGAAGCAAGTTAGAAGAGGCATACTTGGACTTTATTGGGGTGTCTAGCAGTTTTATTATCTCCACCTTGGCTCTGTTGTGGTGATTTTAATGAAATTTTGCTTCTAGAGAAAAAAAAAGATGAAGTAATAACAGGGATAATAAAATGATAAATGATTTCAGGCAAGTTGGCAAGATAGTGGATTAGTTGAGATTGGATTTTCAGGGAGGATATTTACTTTTGGTCCAGCAAGAAATATGGACCGCAATATGTAGAGGAATGTTTGAACATATGTTTTTACTATACGAATTGGAAAAACTATTTTCATGATTTAGTAGCTATTCATTTGGAGTTATGAAGTTTAGACCACATCCCAATAAATTGATAAAGATAGTGAGATGAGCTATACAAGAAGAAGTTTTATAAGATTTCACTATGAGGACTTCTGGAGTCCTTATGAGGCTTGTGAAGAGATAATTAAAGAGGAGTAGATTGGAAGTGGGGTATGGACAAATGAGAACCCTGCTTACTCTTTTTAATGAATAGCCAAGAAGACTATGATTCAATTGAAAAAGTAGAGCAACAACAAGTTTGAGGGGAAAAAAGACGAAGATGGAAAGTTTAGTGAGCATGCTTGAAGTGCCAAGGTAGAACACAAACCAAGTGGAGAATGATATGGAGATAGAGAAAGTTGAGAAGCAAATTGATAATATGCTACTTGAGGAAGAGATCTACTGGAAATAATGATCCCGAGTTGATTGGCTTAAAGAGGGTAATAAGAATACTAAATTTTTTCACTCTAAAGCTTCATCAAGAAAGAAGAAGAATAAGATCTGGGGAATCAATGATGAAAATGGAAACTTGATGGATGATGATAGGGATGTGGAGGAGTTCTGCTCTTATTTTGCAAAAATGTTCACCACCACCAACCCCACCCAAGACCACATGGATTCTGTCTTGATTGGTTTAAGTTCTAAAGTTTCAAATGAGATAAATGAAGAGTTGGAATAACCCTTCATAGAAGATGAAATTTCAATAGCCCTTGCACAAATATGTCCTACAAAGGCTCTTGGCCCTGATGGCTTTCATGTTGTGTTCTTTCAGAAATATTGGAAATCGGTCAGCAAAGGTGTTCTTTCCACTTGTCTTCACGTGCATAATGAGAAAGGTCTAGGCCTTCTAAATCATACCTAATTCCTGAAATAGAGAAGCCTAAGAAAGTGTCAGACTTTAGGCTTATAAGCTTGTGTAATGTCATATATAGAATTGTGGCAAAAACAATAACAAATAGGCTTAAGCACATTCTCTACCAAATAATATCTCCCACTCAAATTGTATTAATTCCCAATAGGCGAATTATTGACAATGTTAGCATTGGTTATGAATGCCTTCACAAAATTAGGCATTGGAAGGGTAAGAAAAAAAAAGCTTGGTTGCTCTGAAACTAGTTATATGTAAAACCTATAATAGGGTGGAGTAGAGTTTTGTTAAAGCAACAATATTAAAATTAGGCTTTTCTCATAGTTGGGTAGATTTGATTATGAGATGTATCACCTCAACATCATTCTTAGTTATTAGCAATGGGGTGCCTAAAGGGCTTATCACTTCTCAAAGAAGGGTTATGGTAGGCCTTTCCCTTGTCTCTTTACCTATTTAGTATGTGTGTGGAGGCGTTTTCTAGCCTACTGTTATATGCTGAAAAGCATAATCTTATCCATGGCTTAAGATTCGGGAGTACTATCACTATATCTCATTTATTAGTTGTTGATGATAGTTTGATTTTTACGAAAGCAACTGTGGCAGATTGTCAATATTTGAAAGCTATCTTTGATTGCTATGCCAAGGCATCATGGTAGTTTTTTAATCTAGTCAAATCATCAATGTTCTTTAGTGGAAGCACGAAAGCCAAGGAAATTGCTGCAATCAAAGGAATTTTTAACCTCAAAGTCGTTTCTAGGCATGAGAAATACTTAGGTTACCATCTATGGTGGGCAGAAATGAAAAAAGCATTTTCAATGATGTTAAGCTGAGGGTTCTTAGCAAAATATTCAGCTGGTGGCATAAGTTTTTTCTCAAGTGAGGGTAAAGAAGTTCTTAAGAAGGCTATAGCTTAAGCGATACCTTCCTATGCTATGAGTGTGTTTAAAATTCTGAGTGGGCTGTGTGATGATATTCAAAAAGTTATAGTAAGGTTTTGGTGGGAATAAGGAGGGAAAGAATGTGCAAAGCAAAGATAATAGGGGCATGGGGTTCAGAGACCTTTTTTGTTTTAATCAGGCATTGATAGTAAAACAGGCATAGAAGATAATGCAGTTTCCCAACTCACATGTAGCCAAAATTTTGCAAACAAGATATTTTAAACAAACTGATTTCTTGTATGCAAAGTTGGGATCCAATCATTTTTACATATGGAGAAGTATTTTATGGGGAAAAAAAGTCATTCATAAGGGCTGCAGATGGAGAATGGCAATAGTGTTCAGATTGATAACAACAACAGGATTCCAAGAGAAGAAACTTTCAAACATATATCGACTTCATCCTTGCCAACTGATAGTTTGGTTGCTGAATTGATTGGAGCTGATAATAAATGGAATGTGGCAAAGATTTACCAGAGTTTCATCAAAGAAGGCGCTGTTTTAATTACAAGTATTCCGAGAAGACCAACTATTTCGGCATTATGATAAGCAACCAAATTATTCTATGAAAAGCAGATATCAAATTACCAAAAGATAAGGTTTCCATCTTCCCCAATGGTTCAAGGACTATATCATAAGATGGAAAGCTATATGGACTCTCACTTTACTAGCTAAGGTGAGGAATTTTTTGTGGAGGGCTTCAAAATTTGCTTCCAATAGTAGATAATTTGTAGTAAAAGAAGATCGTTGTTGATCCTATCTGTCAAATGTGCAAAAGGCAGGTTGAAAGCATTTCACATGCTCTACTAATGTGTAGGTAGTTAGAAAGATCTGGAAATTGGTTCCTGGAAAAATTTCGAGCCTGGTAGAGCAACCAATGATGAGTATTATGCAAGACATGGTAGAGAGCTTGAAAGGAGCAAATATGGAGCTTTTAATTGCAATTTGCTGGGGTACTTGGCATGCTAGATATTTATTTATTTTTTAAACAAAAGAGGTGGATCCCTTGATTACTTTAGCTGAGGCTGAAGCTATCATAGAATCTTACAAGAGGTTTAGCATCCTAAGCTCAAACCATTTAGAGAAAAGAAAAGAAGCAAGTCAGCAAGCTGGTGCCCTCCACTAAGGGGTTTTTTGAAGATAAGTGTGGATGCAGCAAATAATGTTGAAAATTAGATTGTTGGTTTAGCAGTTGTGGTGAGAGACTATGAAGAAAGTTTTGTAGTTACTGCAGTGAAGAAGGTCTAATTCTTTTGGGATGTTCTGCAAGCTGAAGCAGATGCTGTTGCTTAGGGAATTCAAGCGGCTAAGTGTCACATCCTTAGGTCGGATGGGCCGAGTGTCGCGGCTTGGCTTGTGGCCTTGTGCCAAGTCTTGGCCACAACAAGGGCGTGCTGTGAGTGGGCACGAAAGCAAGGCAAGTCTGGCGCGCGGGCTGGGGTGCGACAACAAGTGGACGCTGCAGATTGGATGCGGGGACACGCGATAGCAGCGAAGGCATGGGCATGCGTGGGTGACGCGCGCAACAGTTCGCAAGCATGCGGCACAGAGTGCGCGGGTACGAGGCGCTGGACGTGCCGGTGCAAGGCGCGAGGATGCAAGAAGCATGGGTGCGCATGATGCGAGGGCATTAGGCACAAGCAGTGCGCGAGCGTGGCCAAGGGATGCGCGAGCGTGGGGTGCTGTAGTGCGGGACATGCATGCTGGCGAAGTCTTGGGCCGTGAGCAGGATGGCACAAAGCTAAGCAAGGGCTGCGGAATGGGCCCGAAAGACAAACATGAGTGGGAGACATGGCCTTGTGGGAAAATGGAAGAAAGTGGGCAGCAACAGTTACTCCCCACAACATCCTCACTTGTAGGCCTATGGGTAGCGGTTACCTTATTCTTTGGGGGTGTGGAGATGTGCTCCTTTATGTATGCTTAGTGGGCACCTAGCTTTGTAGGTAACGGATTGAAGTGGCGCGAGGGCGGCGCACCACCTCGCCCTAGCAAGTGGGGTTGTCATTTGCAATGTATATAGCCTAAGTGGGCATGTGTTGAGGGGGGAAAAATTTTGGTGAGAGAGTGACATCCTCTAAGTACACAAAGCTTGTTCTAGATTGTAACTTTTCTTATTGAGACAAATAGAAAAGTTGGAGGCTGGTGTCTTAATAAAGCAAACTTGTGCGTGTTGGTTTCTATTTGTTGAAAACAAAAAATACTTGGGGTGCACATTTCGCACATAACCTTCATTAGGGTGTTGAGTGGTTAGTCGAGTAAGGCTCGACGCCATCACAAGCTTGCCGCATCTTGAGATAAGCCGTGTGACAACTGGTATCAGAGCCAGGTTAGGGCAAGGAATTTTCAACAAATGTCGTGTGAAACAATGAGGGATAGGTTGGCTAGATTGGAATCTACGGTCGGGAACTTATTGCCTAATTTGGATAGTTTGGAGATCATAATGGAAGTTAACTTAGCGGAATTGGCAAATCTAAAACTTGCTTATGAGGGATTAGCAAGGGATGTTGCTGGAAGGTTGGTTCGATTTCGGATGATGTTGCTTTCTTGGCAGGTGAACTAAAGGGTAGCATTAGGGCGCTTAAGAATGATATGGGGTTGCTGAAACGGGCGGTTGGCAACGCATCATTGCGTTTGGAGGCAGGGCCTGCGAAGATCAACGTGCCCGAACCAAAGCCATTTAGAGGTATGCGCAATTCCAAAGAGTTGGAGAACTTCCTATGGGATGTGGAGCAATACTTTAAAGCTGCTCGGGTGCTCGAGGGTGAGCAAAGTTTCAATTGCTAGCATGTATCTAACGGGAGATGCAAAACTCTGGTGGCAAAATACGCTCAAGGAGGATGTCGAAGCACAGAGGCAGCCTATCGAGAGTTGGGAGTCACTCAAGCAAGAATTGAAGGGTCAATTCTTGCCAGGCAACGCGAGCTGCATTGCACGGGAGAGTTTGAAAAAGCTCAAGCAAACTGGTTTTGTCCGAGATTATGTCAAGGATTTTAGTTCATTGATGCTTGATATCAAGAACATGTCCGATGAAGACAAGCTTTTCAATTTTATCTCAGGTTTGCAACCTTGGGCGCAAACCAAACTATGGAGGCAAGTGGTGCGAGACTCACCTTCGACGATTGCCGTTGCGGATGGTTTGGTGGATTTTAGGATTGTGGGTCTTTCTCCTTCGCAACCTAAAAAATGAAAGGATTCGGGAAGAATCAGCCCTTTTAAGTATGGTGGCGGGAGAAAAGAGGGCGGCTCAAATAAATCTAAACCGGGAGATGCACAAGAAAAAAAAGGCTCGGGGTGCTTCATTTGTGACGGACCACACAGGGCAAAGGATTGCCCGAAACACAACAAAATCAATGCAATGGTCAAGGAAACGGAGGTGGAACCTTCAGTGATCGAGGCAAGTGCTTCACGGGTAAATCCATTACAGTTGGTGAATGTCCTAATGGAGGAAATCGTGGCTAACGACACCAACCAAGGGCTGATGGTGACAACAGTATGGGTGAATGGGCGTGAAGTACAAGCTATGCTTGATACAGGAGCCACGGCTAACTTCCTAGCATCGCGCAAGGTGTCGCGCTTGGGATTGGGAGTGATCGCGGTGAGCAGCAAGGTAAAGGCTGTCAATGCTGCAAGTGTGGGTGTTCAAGGGGTCACTATTTGTTCCTTAAGGGTTGGAGCATGGGAAAAACAGGTAAAAATCACTGTTATGCTTCTTGATGATTTCAACTTAATTATTGGAATGGAGATTTTTTGTTGCTGCTATGGTACAGGCGATACCTTATCGGAAGTGCATCATTATCATGGGCTTGGAGACGCCGTGTGTTATACCATGTCAATTTCGGATTCATGGCAGATCGAAACCACTACTCCAATCTGCGAAGCAATTTGCGAAATGGTTGAAGAAGAAGGAGAACTCATTCTTGGTTGCGTTGATTGAACTAAAATCAGATCAGGTTGTGGAGGTACCTGATGAGTGTGCAGAGGTGTTGAATGAGTTTGCGAATGTAATACTGCCGGAGCTCCCTCGAACCTTACTACCAAGACGTGCAATAGATCATCAGATTGATCTAGAACCTGGTGCAAGACCCCCTGCACAGGCTCCTTATCGGATGGCACCTTCGGAGTTGGTAAAACTTCAGAAACAATTAGATGAGTTGCTAGATGCAGGGTTCATACAACCATCTAAGGCACCATATGGCACACTGGTATTGTTTTAAAAGAAGAAAGATGGCTCGATGCGGATGTGTGTGGACTACCGTGCTTTAAACAAAGTGACGATTAAGAACAAGTATCCGGTCCACAACATTGTGGCTTTGGTCGATCGCTTGGGCAAAGCATCTTACTTTACGAAGTTGGACTTGAGGTTGGGATATTGACAAGTACGAATTGCGGAGAGTGACGAAGCAAAAACAGCTTGCGTAACTCGGTATGGGTCATACGAGTTCTTGGTGATGCCTTTCGGACTCACCAATGCACCAGCAACGTTTTGCAATTTGATGAACAATGTTCTCTACGAGTACTTAGACCGCTTTGTGGTGGTGTATCTTGACGATATAGTCATCTACAACGAGTCTTTGGCAGATCATCTTGATCACCTTAAGCTTGTGTTCTCACGGTTATGGGAACATAAATTGTTTGTCAAGAAGGAGAAATACGGGTTTTGTTGTCGGGAAGTAATGTTCTTGGGTCATTGGGTGAGCCAAGGCAAGATTCGCATGGATGAGAGGAAAATCAAGGCAATTCTTGATTGGCCTGCACTTACGAAGGTCGCTGAACTTCACTCATTTCTTGGGCTAGCTAATTACTACAGCAAGTTCATCGAGCGGTACTCGAAGAGGGTGAGTGCACTGACAGACTTGTTGAAGAAAGAGTGCAAGTGGGAATGGACAGAAGCATGTCAGCAAGCGTTTGAGAAATTCAAACAAGCTATAGCTTCGGAGCCCGTGCTTAAGCTACTGGACTTCAGCTTACCATTTGAGGTGCACACGGACACATCAGATAGGGCCATTGGTGGTGTGCTTGTTTAGGAGGGCCATTTAATTACTTTCGAGAGTCGGAAGCTAAAGAGTGCAGAGCAGCGGTACTTGGCACATGAAAAAGAGATGACGGTAGTGGTGCATTACTTGGGCATATAGAGGCACTACTTATTAGGTATGGTGTTTTCTGTGGTTACGGATAATGTGGCTAACACTTACTTCAAAATGCAGAAAAAGCTCTCACCGAAGCAAGCAAGGTGGCAGCAATTCCTAGCCGAATATGACTTCACGTGGGAACATAGGCTGGGAGGCAAAACCAGGTGGCGAATGCTCTCAGCCGCAAAGAAGTTTAGGCGTATATGGCTGCCTTAACTACTGTGTCAACGGATTTTGTTGACAAACTTCGACAGCAAGCAAAAAAGGACCCTAGCTACTGTCAACTCCGTGAAAAGATCAAACAGGGCTTGGTGCGGAGATATTGGGTTGAGGAGAACCTAATCTATGCACGTGGTGGGTGAATGTATGTTCCCGGATGAGGGAACTTGCGGAGGATTTTGTTGCGGGAGGCACATGATTGTCAATGGGCCGGACATCCGGGGGTGGAGAGGATGATGGTGCTGCTGGAGCGTTCATATTTCTGGCCAAACATGGAAGATGACGTGCGGTTATACGTGAAAACTTGTCTAGTTTGCCAACTAGATAAGACGGAGAAAAGGAGGCAGCCGGGGCTTCTACAACCGTTACCAAATCCAGAAAGACCTTGGCAGTCTGTTTCGATGGATTTCATTTCGGGAATAGCTAAAGCGGAAGGGCAAAAATCGATCCTTGTGGTGGTTGATCGGTTTTTGAAATACGCAGTATTTATGCCTGCAGCTCATGCTTGCCCAGCAGACAAAGCAGCAGAGCTGTTCTTTAGGCATGTGGTGAAATACATTGGGGTTCCAGAAGACATTATTAGTGATCGGGATGGTCTATTCACTGGTAGATTTTGGACAGTGCTCTTCAATCTAATGGGGACAGATTTGAAAGTTTTCTACTGCCAATCATCCTCAGACGGATGGACAAACGGAGAGGGTGAGCACACTGTTGGAAGAATATTTGCAGCACTATGTGACAGCAAGCTAAAAGCATTGGGTGGATTTGCTGGATGTGGCTCAGTTTTGCTACAACATCCATCGTTCTTCAGCAATAGGGATGAGCCCAGCGGAGTTGGTTATGGGGCAACAACCAACAACTCCCCATGAGGTGGCAAAACAGCACACTGGCGGGAAATGTTCGACGACATATCGATTCGCCTGAGACAAGCAGGAAATGATCGAGGAGGCCCTCGACAGCTTGGCAAAGGCGTCGCGGTGAATGAAGAAGTATGCGGATGCTGGGAGGAGGCCATTGGAGTTTAATGTGGGCGACAAGGTGTTGTTGAAATTAACACCACAGATTTGGAAGAAAATCAGTAGCAAAATAGTACATCGAGGGTTAGTGCCGAAATATGATGGGCCATTTGAGGTGGTCAAGCGGGTGGGTCAGGTGGCGTATCGATTATGGCTACCCGAAGGGTTGAAGGTCCATCCTACATTTCATGTGAGTTTCCTTAAGACTTTTAGTGAGGATTTGGTCGATAAGAGGCGCCAATAGGCCAAGCGAGCTCTATTGGTGATCTGAAAATAATATGACAAGGAAGTGGAGAAAATCCTTGATCATAGGATGATGAGGCACAGTAAGAAGAATCGGAGAACGGAGTATCTGGTTCAATGGAAAGGCGACAGCGAAGCGGTTGCTAGCTGGGAGAAGGAGACCTCGTTGTGGCAGTTTGAAAAGGAAGTTAAGATATACTTAAACTCCCAACCGACGAGGGCATCGGGTTCTTCTGGTGGGGGAGGTTTGTCACATCCTTAGGCTGGATGCGCCGAGTATCGTGGCTTGGCTTGTGGCCTTGTGCCGAGTCTTGGCCAAAACATGGGCGTGCTGTAAGTGGGCACGAATGCAAGGCAAGTCTGGCGCGCGGGCTGGGCCGCGACAACAAGCAGACGCTGCGGATTGGATGCGGGGACACACGATAGCAGCAGATGCATGGGCGTGCGTGGGTGACGCGCGCAACAGCTTGCAAGCATGCGGCACAGAGTGCTCGGGTGCGGGGCACTGGACGCGCCAGTGCAAGGTGCGAGGATGCAAGAAGCATGGGCGCGCAGGATGTGAGGGCATTAGGCACAAGCAGTGCGCGAGCATGGCCAAGGGATGCGCGAGCGTGGGGTGCTGCAGTGCGGGACATGCATGCTGGGAAGTCTTGAGCCGTGAGCAGGATGGCACAAAGCTAAGCAAGGGCTGCGGAATGGGCCCGAAAGACAAGCATGAGTGGGAGACATGGCTAGAAATGTGGGAAAATGGAGGGAAGTGGGTAGCAACAGTTACGCCCCACAACATCCTCACTTGTATTATGGGTAGCAGTTACCTTGTTCTTTGGGGGTGTGGAGATGTGCTCTTTTATGTATGCTTTGTGGGTAACGGATTAAGGTGGTGCGAGGGCAGCGCGTCACCTCGCCCTAGCAAATGGGGTTGTCATTTGCAATGTATATAGCCTAAGTGGGCATGTGTTGAGGAGGATTGGTGAGAGAGTGACATCCTCTAAGCACACAAAGCTTGTTCTAGGTTGTAACTTTTCTTATTTAGAGAAATAGAAAAGTTGGAGGCCTGTGTCTTAATAAAGCAGACTTGTGCGTGTTGGTTTCTATTTGTTGAAAGCAAAAAATACTTGGGGTGCACATTTTGCACATAACCTTCATTAGGGTGTTGAGTGGCTGGTCGAGTAAGGCTCGACGCCATCACAAGCTTACCGCATCTTGAGATAAGCCGTGTAACACTAAGCATATTGGTACATCATTACTAATTATAAAAGAGTAATGATATAGCCACAAACTCTTGTACAAATTTATTTTGTACAAACTGATGTGTCATGATTTAATTGGTTGAATTAAATATCACTTGGTCCACATGATTTGTTTTCATTATTTTATATTTTCTTTCAACCAACGAATTAATGCCAAATCAGTTTGTACAAATTTAGTTTGTACAAGAGTTTGTGGTTGTATCATTACTCATTATAAAATACTGATTCTTAAAGGGGTAGTTGACTTAGCAAGCAAAATAAAGGACAACAGAACTCCCATTTTCTAGGTGATATCCGAGATTTAAGATCAAATTTATCAATTTATTGAATGTAAAGTTCATTTTACTATTAGATTTTGTAATGCTAAGGCTCATTAGCTAGCCAACTTTGTTTTAGAGTATGTGAAGTCTGCCATTTGGGTGGATTTTCTTTCCCAACACGTGTAATGTGTATTCTTCAAGGTTTGAATTAATGGAGGTTATAATTCCATTTCAAGAAAAAAAAAAAGCATAACATTATTTGTAATAACATGCTCCAAAAACATAATGATGTAATTCCATTGATCTTGAACATTATTAACACATTTGCCTAAACTAAGTTTAATTGACCATAAAAATAAAAAGAAACACAACCACAAGAACACAATTAATCTAGACACGAATTATAACTTATTCTAGTTGGAGAAAAATTCTAGAATACATCTAAAGTAATACAACAAACTAATGCATATATGACATGTATATTTGAATTTAATATAACCACCACTTAAATGATAAGTTTTTTTAAAAATAAATACACACATATCATAGCATGATTTGTTTGTCGTATAACTGACATGGTACCTCCAATATATTCTAAAATTTCTCCTAATTGGAGGGCTAATTAATTAATTAACTCCCAACAATACCTTGAGATTATTATTAATTGCATTATGCCTTGTGAAGTTTGCTGCCTCCAAAGACATGGAACATTGCATCAAACTCATCAATATCCTCCAATCCAAACTGCAAATTAAGTAAAAACATTTAGGCGTGATTGTATTGAATTAATTATAAGGATTGAACTAGATTATATTAGATTGGATTAAGTTAGATTATATATACACTGTCTTATGTTTGATCAAATTGGACTATGTTAAATTATATTTAAATAATAACTAAATAACATTTAAGTTGATATTTAAATGTAAATATCAATTATTCATGAAATTATATAATAATATTTAAAATAAATTTAAAAAGTAATTAATAGCAAAACTAAATATATTGTAAATAAGCTATTGGGTAGTCATAATATAATAAACAAATAAAAAAGAAATAAAATAATTTAAATATTTAATTACTTTTTATCAAATACTTAAAAAATATTATATAAAATTAATTAATTAATGATATTATTAATTTCCATGATTATTTTTAATATTACATTAGATATTATTAAATTTAATACAATCAATAATGCAACAAATTATTAAAAGGTTAATTTTATTGATAAATTATTAAATATACAAGTGATGAAAACTTAATCTCACGAGTTAGTATGAAGTAAAAGTACCAATTCAATTAGATCATAGATAATAAATAAAAAATCAATTTTATGTAAACATAAATAAAAAAATTAATTAATTAATATTAGGTATAAATAAAAATAATGATATAAATGAAATTCTTACAAATGGACAATTTTTTTCTTTAATTTTATTCTAACTAAACCCATGTCTGAATTAGTATTACTAATCCCATCATTATAGGATTAAATTTAAATTTAGTCCTTATTATTTTAATCCAACCAAGCTTGTCAAGCATGATATAAATATTTAATCCCAAAATTAGTCTAATCTCATACTTTATCCTATCATCCAAGCATGTCCTTAATTTACATCACATTTACTGGCTGTGACGATATTAAAAATAAATGGGAAAGAAAAAGTATGACAATATTCTTGCGGTTTGACAAAACGATTGCAAAGATAGATCCTCTTTTATATTAAAAAATGATCTTATAGTATGGATAATTCAAAATAAATTTTAATTTGTAATTGTTTATAAAATAAGAAAATTTTTAGAATACATCATAAATACTATGTCTAATTAATGTATATATAATATGTGTAATTTAATTAAATATAATTATTATTATATTATAATTTTTAAAAATAAATGTACACATGCCATACATACATTAATTGGATATAGTACCTTTAATATATTATAAAATCTCTCTTGAAATAATAAGATACTGATGACATTTCACTAAATCACATCGATATTGCTGTCGTTTTCCCAAAAGGATTTAATTAATTAAGTCTTACTCATGGAAGTAATCAGCACTTGGTTGGGGGTGTTAGAATGACCAAAGCGTTCTCCATCGATCACAAAAGAGAAAGACCCATGTGTATTTTTGTCACAATAAATAGTCAAGAGCTTCTTCATTGGACTGTCGAGGCCGAACTTGAAATATGCCTTATCTTCATCCTACAATCAAAACGAATTAATTAACATTATTACTATTGATTTACTTTGGTTTTCTTTTTAAATATAATTAGTCAAATTTGCTAGTTAATTAGCCATGATCTAAACTCCAAAACCAAAAACAGAATCCCCATGAGCTATAAAATTCATGATATTCACTATACAACTAAATTTCTAAAATTTTTCTGTTGGTGGAGGAAAAATAGAGATCTGACATCGGTGCTGGTTTTTTAATTTTTTAAAATAAATTAAAAAAATATTGGCCAATTTTACAACTTTTAGATGAGTATGTAACAGGGAAGCGTTTGCAGTTTATAAAGTCATATTTTAATGAAACATGAAGCTTCATTCTCTATCAATTCTAATTATTTTAAATCTTTTTTTTTTTTACCGTTTTAAAATATCAAAGAATTGACATAATGTGATCCCACCAAGACTTTACATGTCTCTTTTACACAAATACTTTGACACAGTCAATTTATATTGTAGAAATTAACCATAATCAACCAATTAAAAAATTAGAGCAAAATGCCAGTACAATGGTACTTGCAAAACTTTTTTTTTTTTATTCACTTAATGATTTAATTTTTTTTTATTTTATGAATTAATTGTCTTAACTCCAATCAATTAAGTCATTAAGTCTTTTTGTTTTTTTAACTTAACAAAAAAATTACAGTTTTTTAACTTTTTGTTTAATCCAAAAAGTGTGAATGATATCATTAAAAGACATTTTCTAAAATATCCCTATCTAATTAATTAATTTTCATCCTTACCAAAATAAAATTTAATAATTAACATTATTACCCAACTCTATGACTTGTGATAATATAGTGATAGATTATTATTATTTTTATCATTTTATTATATTTTCTTCAAATTAGTATTATTTATCTTCATAATAACCAAAATTTTAAATTACCTTTTGTTTTTCTAGATTAATTTAATAAGTTGTCTAAAAATATTTTTTAAAGCACACAAATTGGCGAATTGAATTCGTTTTGAATCATAAATGAATCGAGTCAAATTTCAATGCATTCAAATTCAATTCGTCATCTCAAGATTTGAATTTGCGTCGTTTAATAAACGAATATTCATTTGCAATTCATTTTAATTCATTTACTATACAAAATTAAATTAAATAATAAATGAAAAATTATAATAAAGAATCCAATAGATTCACCTAAATTCTTTTACAATCTAATCAACAAAATCGATTCATTACAACTAGATCCAAGCAAAACACAAATACAATCCAAAAACAAGAAGCTGATGAAACTCAAAGGCATAAGGAAGGATGAAGTAGACGGTCGAATCAATGGCGGGTGTGTCCATTTGAGACCTTGTCACTGCCATATCCAAGAAAAGTGAAGCATGTCGGAAAATTTTGAGTGAGAGCATTGATCTGATTTTTGGAAGTGCTTGGTTTGGCTTTCGTTTGGGGAAATGAAGAAACAGGTGTTCAATTTCAAGTGAAAGAGAACAATGAAGGAAAATAAGGAGTGGAGCTAGGGTCAGCTGATGAGTGATGCTGCTCTTGCTTTCATTTTCTCTTTTGGCTTTTTATCATTTCATAATTACAAAAGTAACCTTACACCTTGAAATGTTTATACAAAATTTTTTTAATTTTAGTTATATATAAGTATTGTCATTAAAAGCATTTATTATTCTATTCATTTGTAAGCCATTTAATGAACAAATTCTAAACGAATCGATAACCTCAAACCTAGATTTGATTCGTTTATTTAATAAATCGAATCGAATTCACCCATTTATTAAACGAATCAATTTTTTCAAACTCAAACTTATTGAACTCGACTCAAATCAATTAAAGAAAATGTTGTGTTTGTTTTCAGAGAAAATTCTAGAGTTAGAGAGAAAATTATTTGACTGAATTCATCTTTTATTCATCATAATACTAAGAAGTTTACAAGGATCTATATATATACACATCCAAAAGATTCTAGCAGCAGCAACAGCATGAGCGTGATTTTAGCTACGAATAACAAACTTTGGGAGGGAAACTTATAACAAACTCTAAGCAACTAAACTGCCTGCATAACCACTTTCTGACTTGGCAAGTGACTCAGCAAATGGATTAATACTCTGTTGACTCATCTGCTGATTCTAAGCTTATTCTTAACATGCCCCCTTAAGCTCAAGGTTTTGGACAGACATTGAGCTTATCTCTCATATAAACAAAGTGATCAAAGCTAAGTGGCTTTGTAAGTACATCTGCCAATTGATCAAAGCTGGAGACATATGAAACAATAAGCTTCTTCTTGGCAATATGCTCCTAACAAAGTGAAGATCTACTTTAATGTGTTTTGTTCGAGAATGATACTTTGGATTGCTTGCCAGACCTTCTGCACTTTTTTTATCACAGTGCAGAACAGGGGTATCAGTTAGCTGTATTTTGAGTTCTTGCAACAAATATGTAATCCACAGGATTTCTGAGATTGCTAAAGCCAAGGCCCTGTATTCGGATTCAGCTGATGATCTTGAAACAATATTTTGTTTCTTGGATGACCAGGAAACAAGATTAGAGCTAAGAAAAACATAATATTCGCCAACAGACCTTCTGTCATTAGGATTAGAGCCCCAATCTGCATCTAAAAAGGCTGATAGGGTGAGAGATCTAGAATTAAAAAATTGAATCCTATAAGCAGCTATGCATTGAAGATATCTGAGTACTCTTTTGCATGCCTGCCAATGAAATATGGTAGGAGCAGCCAAGAATTGACTTAACTTATTCACAGTAAAGGCTATGTCTGGCCTTGTCAATGTTACAAACTAAAGAGAACCAACAATACTTCTATAAAGAGAAGGATTTCCAAACAGATTACCCTTATCTTTATGCAGCTTATCACATATTGGAGTATTACAGCCCTTACTGTTAAGCATGTGAACCTTCGTCAAAATGTCTCTAATATATTTTGTTTGAGAAAGATGTAAACCGGCACAGGATGGAGTGACTTCCAAACCAAGAAACTATTTGAAGTCCCCCAAGTCCTTAAGAGCAAACTCAGACCCAAGTTGTGCTATAACTCTCTCTATTTGTGTATTACTGGAACCAATAATGAGGATATCATCCACATAAATGAGAATGATTAGGATATCTAGACCAATATGCTTAAAGAACAATGAAGTATCTGATTTTGAGGCTTGGAAATCCCATTACAATAATGCAGCTTTTAATCTTTCATACCATGCTCTGGGGGGTTGCTCAAGACCATACAAAGCTTTATTTAACTTGCAGACATAAGAGGGATATTGAGGATTAACAAAGCCCTCAGGTTGATGCACGAATACATCCTCTGTAAGCACACTATTGAGAAATGCATTGTTCACATCCAGCTGCCTTATGGACCAGTGGTTTATTACTACAAGACTTAGAACAATTCTAATGGTGTAAGGTTTCACAACAGGGCTAAAAGTCTTAAAAAAATCCACACCAAACGTTTGATGAAACCATTTTGCAACCAACCTTGCCTTATATTTGGAAATACTTCCATCTGGATTGTACTTAACTCTAAATACCCATTTGTTGCCAACATTTTTAGTGGCTGACTCTACTGGCACAAGAGTCCAGGTTTCATTTCTCTCCAAAGCAGTAAACTCCTCTGTCATGGCCAAATGCCACTTGGAATCTGTTAAAGCAGCCTTGACACTGGTTGGTTCAATGTCTTGAATGGCTGTAAGATATGTTTTAGGTTTGAAGATTCCTGCTTTGGCTCTTGTAGTCATTGGATGAGTGGAGACAATTGGTAAGGAGGGTTGAGGAGGTAAAGGTGGTAAACTGTGGATGGAAATAGGAGAATTATTGGAAGAGAGGGATGGAGAATGAGTATGTATCTGTGGGGAAAAGTGTGAATCTGGTATTGGTGCCATTACTGGATCAGATGATGATATTGAAGATGTCTGTGTTGAGCTACTATCATGAAGAATGCAGAATGAAGGGAACAAACTTGTACTGACTCAGATGAAGAAGAAGAAGAAAGGAATAATTCAGAGTAAGGAAAATCATGTTCATTGAAAGTAACATGAATGGCAATGAAAATTCTCCCTATTTTATCCAGACACTTATAACCCTTGTGCAGAGAGCTGTATCCTATAAACAAACATTTCTGAGAATGAAAATCAAGCTTCTGTTGATTGTATGGCCGGAATAAAGGGTAGCATGCACTGCCAAAGACTCTAAGAAAATTATAATTTGGTGATTCATGATGTAATCTTTGATAAGGGGATTGACTTTTTAAGATTGTGGTTGGCATTCTATTGATAAGATAATAGGCTGTGTGGAATGCTTCCCACCAGAAAGAGATAGGCATTTTGGCTTGAGCAAAAAGAGTCAATCCAGTTTCAACAAAGTGTCTACGCTTTCTCTTAACAACACCATTTTGATGGTGTGTGTAAGGGAAACTATGTCAAAACTGAATGCATTCTTGATGAATGAAAGAGGTAAAAATTTTGAACTCCCCTCCCATATCAGACTGTAAAGGTTTAATGGGTAGATTGAATTGTTTTTCAACTAAGGTTTTGAAGTTTTTGAAGGTAGCTAAGGCAACAAACTTCAAAACAAGAGGGAAAATCCAACAATACCTAGAGTAATCATCAATAAAGGAAATATAGTACTTATAAAGGAGCTGGCCCCTATAAGTCTGTGTGAATTAATTCTAAAGGATGTTTAGACCTGACTTTAGTAGCTGAGAAATGAAATTGGTGTTGTTTATCAAGCTGACAAGCATCACAAAAAATAAGCTTTTGTTTATTGTCACAAGCAATGTCTTTACAATTGTTTTTCAAAACAGTTTGAATAACATGCTTGCTTGGGTGAACAAGTCTATTATGTAAAAGACTAAATAAAACATTACTTGAAGCATGAAAGCTTACTGGAAGTTCAGACTTTGTTTGTACAGACAAATCTTCATCAGAAGGTTGTACAAAATTCACAACATTATTGAAAAGAAATATTGACACCATAGACCTAGGTTGTAAGACTTTTGTATCATAATGGAAAGATGATTCTTCATATGACAGTAGCTTATACAGTCTTCCTTTAACAATCCCCTGAGCCAGCAATGTTCCCTTCACCTTGTCCTTTAAAAAACAAGCATAAGATGTAAATTCATATAATGTCATGGTCAGAAAGAAGCTTAGAGATACTTATGTGATTTTTGGTAATTTTGGGAACACATAGAATATCTTGAAGGTGAATATATGAATCCAGGGAAGTATGGAAGCATGCATGACCAATGTGTGTGATTTGAAGTCCTTAACCCTTGCCTACAAGTAAAGAATTTAAGGCATAGTAGATCTTACCATTAGTTAAGTTTTGGACTGAATTAGTGAGGTGATTAGTAGCTCCACTATCAAGATACCATCCTTGATCAGCAACTCCTTCAGAAGTGGCCATGCAGGCTGCTCTTGGTCCCTGATTGTGAAAATAACCTTGGGCTGGAGGACTTGGTGCAAAGTTTCTGTTGAATCTGTTTTTGCATTCAGCAGCAGTGTGGTTAAACTTAAAACAGATTTCACAAACAAATCCTCCTTGAACAAAGCTTTTTCTATTATCTCCAAAGCTACCTCTACCAGTAAAATTTGGATTCCAATTGCCACCACCAGAGTTAATTCCTCCATTGTTAAAATTTCCAGTAAATCCTCCATTGTTAACACCACCAGTGTTAAATCCTCCTACAAATCCTCTATAATTGCAATTTCAGTTTCCCCTTCCTGGACTCTGACCTTGATATCCTCTACCTCTACCAGTAAAATTTGGATTCCAATTGTCACCTCCATTCTTATTCTAGTTACCTTATGTATTACCATTACCTTTCTTTTGAAAATTACCAGTTTAAGCTACATTAGCCATATAGTTACTTTTAACTTCTTTGCTGTCAATGATCTTACTATTTTCAAGTCTAGCCTCATGTGTCAGCAACATAGCATAAGCTTCACTCAGATCCATGGTTAACATATTTGCTTCAATGTAAACAACTACATGATTGTAGGAATGATCTAATCCAGTGATAAAATGAGTAATTAGATTAGTATTGCTTAGAGGACTCCCGGCCAAAGCAAGTCCATCAGTAATTGATCTAAGTTTTGAAAAATATTCAGTCATTGGCAAAGATCCTTTTCTCAAATTGCTTAAGAGCATTTTAAGATAAACTTTCTTACCTATTGATTCATATCCAAATTGTTTTTCCAGATTCTTCCACAACTCAAAGGAAGTTTGAGAGCTTACCACGAGACTGAGAATTTCAAGACTCATTGAAGACATGATCCAGCTAAGTAGAAGCTGATCTTGACGTTTCCATGCAACATAATCTGGATTTTCACGACCTCCTTCATCAGATTCATCAGACTGAAATTGATTTGGACATGACCTAGATCCATCAATGTGGCTCTCAAGACCATTACCACGAATAGAGGAAAGTACTTGTTGCTTCCAGATCATGTAATTATTACAATTAAGTTTAATTAGTGTTGTAAAGGTAAAAGAAAGATACTGTGTTAGTTTGAGGATTTGAGCTTGAAGACGCCATGACTATGAACAGAGTTGGCTCTGATACCAAATTAAAGAAAATGTTGTGTTTGTTTTAAGAGAAAATTCTGGAGTTAGAGAGAAAATTATTTGACTGAATTCATCTTTTATTCATCATAATACTGAGAAGTTTACACGGATATAAATATATATACACATCTAGAAGATTCTAGCAATAGCAACAACATGAGCGTGATTTTAGCTACCAATAACAAACTTTGGGAGGGAAACTTATAACAAACTCTAAGCAACTAAACTGCCTACATAACCACCTACTGACTTGGCAAGTGATTCAGCAAATGGATTAATACTCTGCTGACTCATCTGCTGATTCTAAGCTTATTCTTAACAGAATCAAATTGAATTAAAGAATCCTGACCCAAATTGCCACCTTTAATATAAGGATATTTATGGAATTATATTAAGTATAAAATTGATTCTCAAATTAGATTTTAAAAAAATAGTCATTTCTAGCTTTTCAAAATTAGGTATAAGATAAGTGATTCTGCCAAAAGTGACTTCTAAAAAAATTTACTAAACACTAAAATTAATTTTTAACTTTTCATAATTATATTTGAGTCTCCCAAAAATAACCCGAAATGGGCCCTTAAACAAGAACAAATTAAGGGTGCTTGAACTTTGACAAGCTTTATTTTTAGGGTCTCAAAATATATAAAAGCAAATTAAAGAACAAGAAATAAAGAAAGAAGAGTTTGGGATGGTGGGTTGGTAGATGAAGTTAATTAAAAGCGATATAGACTCTAAAATGGCATAAGCTTTTTGTTGGATTTGCAAAATTAATTGTAAGTGGCTTTCTATTTAGGGAGCTTTGTGGTCACAGTCACCTTTTTTAGTGTTTGTGTCAATATATATACATATTTGTTTCTCTAGTGATGATATCCTCACTTTATTAAAGTGAGGTACCAGTAAAATATAAAAAATATAAATTTTAATACATTAGAAATTATATTTTTTAAGAAATTATATTTTTTTATTTGTTAATGTATTGAAATCTGTATTTTTTTATATTTTACTGGCATCCTCACTTTAACAAAATAAGAATATTCTTGATAGAGAATGATTATATGTATAGGGGCAGGTTTTGAAAGGCAAATTGGAGATTATAAGTTTCTATATTGTGTGGTATTCTCTCATGACTTAGAGAATATGCAAGTAAATTAATTTTGACAATTTTAATTATTCTATTTACAAATTTATAGGAGAAAGAAAATCTTAAATAAAAGAAGAAAGAGAATTAAACATTAAAAACGGGAGAGAGAAAAATATTAATGAAATTAATAACTTATATCATCTAATCTTATCCCTTCATTTCATTCTAATTTAATATTTGAAAATTTTTGTTTAAATTTATATTTTAAAATGTGTCTATTAAACCTATCTACACATATGCACATGTACACGCACACACATATACACATATTACGAACTCTAGTTGTGGATAAAGAACAGAGAGAAATGGACCACTTTTTTCTTTCTTTCTTTTTTTGTTTTTTGAATTATAGTGAAATGAAATTGTTTCACAATAAAAGAACGACGTCGTCTTTGTTCATAGCTTCATGTACATTACAACATCATCACATTGTAACAGAAGCTAATGATTTAGTGGATAGCTAATATACATTTTGTAAATTTAGGGTGGACGTATGATACAACCTAAAAATGTTGTAGAATATTTGATAACAGGATAATTTAAGGGTATATGCATAATAATTTCTCTTTAGTTTAATAAGGAGGATAAATTTCAATTTATCCCACTAACGAATGGACTATTTTCAAAATATTTTTTAAATTATTGAAAACTTTAATTTATCCTTAAGATTTCGTAAGAAAATAATTGGTTTTTCATCAACATGTCCCATTTGACCTTATCTTTTGAACAGTAATCGAGGAGAAGTTAAAATTTATAATAATTTCATTGGCATTTTGAAGATAATCAATTTATTAAGAAAACTAAAATTAGCCATTTTCTTTTGTAAAAGAAAAAATGTCGTTTTTTTCTTTATTTAAATAATGATAATAACATGCGATTTTCGGATCCTCAAACCAAATTAAATTGATAAGGTCATTAAATTTTAAGAATTAATTGCTTCAAAAATCTGACAATCAGCGGGATTTTTTTTTTAATTCTTCTTTCTTTAGGATGATGTTCTGCATTTATTTCTTTAAGACAAGGATGGTAATTTTTTCCGTTGGAATGGGATCCTGCGAATTCTATCCCGTTTGGGACGGGATTGGGACATATTTTTGTCCCAAAAAAATAAAGGGACAGAAATGGGACAATTTTTTATCCCACTTGCATAAATAGAACGGGATTGAGATTGGCAAATTCCGCCCCATCCCATCCTATTACCAACTTTGTTGGTTTAGTTTATTATTATATTATTGAATTATTGGATATTTTAACATACCTGAAGTTGGTTACTGTCTAAATTTATAATTTTTGAAGCGTAAGTCTTAATATTAATGTGCAAAGGAAGCAAATAGGCAATTAAAAAAAGTTAGCATAAAATTATATTCGAACATGGATGTAGTCAAAATAAAACTATTATTTAATTTTCTACTTTATATTTATTCAAGATTTTTGCTTTATTGAATTATGATGATTCTTAAAAGAAAAAAATCAAAATTTATTTATTTACATTTGAGACTGTTCAGAATAATGGGATGTGATGAGATATTTAACGGGACGGGATTATGACAAATTTTTATCCCAAGAAAATAAAAGGACATGAATGAGACATTTTTTTTTTATCCCATTTTCATATACGGGACGGGACTGAAATTGACAAATCCCGTTCCATCCCGTCTCATTGTCAATCCTACTCTAAGATGATGTTCTGCATTTCTTATTGTAAAAAGGTTGCTAAAAAGTAAAGAAAAAAAAATCTAAACTTCAGCTATGTTTATCACAGAATATTCTCAAGGAAGTAATTGCACTCATCAGCCATTAATTTATAAAAATATCAACACTATACGTTATGCAATGCATCAGCCTTTTTTAGGCCTAAGCTCAATTCCTTGTATAATGAAGCCATGCCTAGTGCCAAATTTGTTAGAATCAAATAGGCTACATAATAACGTCCTATCATCTCCATTTTCATTGAAGAACTCACCCATCTCAATCTCCATCCATCCATCTCTTCTGTCATGAAATAACTTAGGCGTATTGCTTGAAGGATCTAGGAATAATCTTTGTCTTCCCTTATCATTGATTCCTTCAACGTAGACCCCAGACGCTAAATGTCTTCTTTGAAATCTGTCTATGGACTTGCCAAACTTAAACACAAGGTAAGCTGCATAGTTGGTTCTGTGAGACAAAATTCTTGTCTCTATCCGTGCGCTGACTTCGAAAAACCAAAAATACACGAGCTCAGCCACCTCAGGAAACCTGCCAATGCATAGGGCGAACGAAATCAAACCGTTAGTGAAAGCTCCTCCCATCATTGTGAGTTGGATCTGAATGTTAAATAGGTTTTGTTTCAATTCAAGAAATTTTACCAACTGAATTAGTTGGCATCCACAAAATTGTTGATGAACTAACTAATTCTAATACTAAAGATAAAAGTTAAAATTACCTAGACTCTTGTAGTGAAATCCATTTCCAACTATCTGGTGTACTTCCCCATTCAATAACAAGGCCTCTTGCACCAACCATGTAACATTTTCTCCCAGTCTCTTTCTCCAATGCAAAGCTCGGTTGAAGGATATATAATGACCATATGTTAGCCATATTATAATTTTCGAATTAAAACTATATAGTACAGTTATGCATATACAACTAGATGTGACAATCTTTAGAATAAGATCTTAATTTTCAGAACCTCATAGGATTAAGGAGACTATATGAGAAACTTAAAGTCATCCATGTGATGACTTAAAGGTAGTAAAAGCTAGCAAGCCATTTTTTGGATACTATACATGCAATAAACAATAAGGCTGGGCACACAAAATCAATTATGTGAACCAGCCAATCATGCTTTTAGTAAAATAAAGATTCTTTCATCGTTTCTCAATTTGAACACTAGCTTTAAGTTTCATTTCTAATTCAATTAGCAAATTTAGGTGTCATAAGCATAGTCTATAAATTTGAGAGGTGCTGGACAGAGTAAGTACTCAAAGCTTACCATGGTACCATTATTGATGAGGATGGGATGGTGGCAAAGATAAAAATAAAGATCTTTCTTAGACAAGGAAGTGATCAAAGATGAAGTAGAGACAGAGTTGGAAATGATCTGCTTGTAATCGGATGGCAGAAACTTCTCCCACACCAAATCCGAATCCGCAGCTGATTTGAATATAGGAGACACCACTGCTAATCTACAAGCATCGCGAGGAGTTGTAAGAGAAATTATGTGCGAAATGCACTCTGCTGGCAGAATATTTGTAATGTCCATTTGACTTCTTCTCTTTACACATTAGACAAGAAGTGAATTTTTATAGGAAACACTCACAAGCCCTTCTTTATGAAGTTGGTCGGTTTCTTTTAACGACGTCTTTGGGAAGTTGAGGTCAAATATCATCCAACTACCTAAAATATCAAACAATTACAACAAGTTTCAAAAGATAATAAATAATTATAATTTCTTGTCAACGATTTCCTTAATTGAGTTAGGGCTAGTTAGGATTGAGGTAACTGATAAAATACGTTATTTTTACTATACTGATAAGCTGCTAAACCAAAAAACAACTAGGTGTTTGGTAATTTTGATTCTCCTCTTCAATTTCTGCAAATAGAATATACTGAAGATGCTCTTCTGTTGTGGATAAAAGAATTTTTTCTCCCAGAATATTAATAATTTGATCTCTATACGTAGAAGTTGAAAATAAAATCTCTTTTTATCTGCATTTTCTTTTAAGAATTTATTTCTTCTACAATAATTTATAATAAGAATAGTAATATCACTTTCTTTGAATATTTTGCACAACAGGACTCGGCCCATTAAAAGCAACTACTTTGAACCCAATTTTGAACTTATTAACATGAATTGATTTTCCAAACATGAACCATCAGTAATATATGTAATTCAACTATGATCATTAAAGTAGCATAT
This sequence comes from Murraya paniculata, assembly GCA_030449075.1. Lineage (NCBI taxonomy): Eukaryota > Viridiplantae > Streptophyta > Magnoliopsida > Sapindales > Rutaceae > Murraya > Murraya paniculata. The sequence goes on along the minus strand of JAEVFN010000011.1, from coordinate 694,564 downwards.
TATGCCCACCTAATGATCTTGAATGCATCTTAACATTGACATTCGTCACAAAATGTTGCTGTGTCAAAGATATGATTCATTCTATCCATCGTTTTTAGGCCTAGCCTCAATTCGTTGTATAATGAGGCCATGCTTGGTGCTGGATTTATCACAATCAAATAGGCTACACACCAACATGCCATCATCTCCATTTTCATCGAAGTACTCACCCATCTCGATCTTCATCCATCCATCTCCTCTATCTTGAAATAGTGGAGCCTTATTGCTTCAAGAATCTGATAACACTCTTTCCCTTTTCCCATCATAGATTCCTTCAACGTTGACTCCTGACTCTAAAGGTCTTCATTGAAATCCATAGCTAGATTTAGTAAACTTAAACAAATGGTAAGCTGCTTAATTGATGCATGAGGACAGAATTATAGTCTCTATCCTACTTTTGACATAAAAAAACCACACATATTTGAGTTCAGCTATCTCAAGAAACCTGATATTGCATTGACACATGCATGGAGTAAATGAAATCATAATGTATACCGGTAGTTAAAGCCTCTTCACTCCCATGTGAACAGGATTGAATCTTAGATTTTTTCTTTCAATAAATTTTACCGACTGAACAAGTTGGCAACCAAAAGCACTGATGAAATTGATGGTAATACCACAGATAACAGTACAAAATACCTAGAGTTGAGTAGAGAAGTCCAAGTCCAATAGTTGGGTGTACCTTTCCATGCTATACAAGGCCCTCTTGCCCCAACCACGTAACATTTTTTCCCTCTCTCCTTCTCCGGTGCAAAGCTCTGTTGAAGGAAAATGACAATGTCAGCTAGATTAATTTTCCCATTTTATGGGCCGGTGTCGCAGACAAGTGCATAATACATGGTATATGGTTTTGCATACAATTGGATGTGACAAAAACTTTACTATAGGAACTAATTAGATATTAAAAGCTCATAGCATGAAGTATCTAACTAAATAACCATATAAGAAAAGAAACCTCTAGTCAGCTGTCTGATGACTTCATATATAATCAAGTTATTTCCTGCTACTTCATATTACCATTTATTGATGAAGTCGAAGTTTTATGTAGCATGCAATCCCATTTCACAAGAAAATACAATTAGAAGAACTATGAGATTTTTTTTTTTTCAAGTTTATACATCACCAGCCAATAAAATGATAATACATATGTGTATGGTTTTGTACATTTGACATAATTTCATTAGCTAAGTCTACATATATATATAGCAACAAACACGAAATTTAAGTCACCTAATTCCTCTACAATTAAAAAGCAGAGGTAATTGCCATGCAATTAATTAATATATTCCTAAGAGCAGGACTAGAATGATTGCCTATAAAGGATTTTATATCATCACCTCATTTTGACCCTAAAACCAAATTCCATTTTAGCTAGATGATTAAAGAAAAATTGATCAAGTTTGACTTACCATGGTACCTTTGTTTATGAGGATGGGGTTGTGACAAAGATGAAAATAAAGATCCTCCTTAAACAAAGTGGTGATCAAGGATGAATCAGAGACTGAACTGAAAAAGATCTCTTTTTAATCGGACGGCAGAAACTTCTCCCACACAGAATCTGATTCTGCAGCTGATCTGAAGACATGACATACCAGTGATGGTCTGCAAACATCACGAGGAACTGTAAGATAGATGACATAGGAAATGCACCCTGCAGGTTGCTGATCACAACAGTGAGGTCCATTATTTTACTTTAGTTTCTATAGTCTAGTGCCTTAATATATATGGGGCCAAAGCCAGACTTCTTTGTTAAGATATATGTGTAAGTCGAAGTCAAGTCAATTAACAATGTTATTAAATTCTATCACCCAAAAACGAAAAAAAAAAAAAAAAAGGGACCATGTTATTAAATTAGTGAATGAAAGTTGCTAGGACGTTTGAAAACTTGGTCGTAAATTTAAAAACAGGATATTTAGCTCAAACAAATTATTTATTTATTTTTAACAAAAAAATTGGTTGTGGATATTAAAACTAGTAAGAATCAATTCAAAAATTTAAATTGATTCCTAAATTCTGTAAAGTATTTTTTAATACCATCTTAAAAGTTAACACGAAAATGCAAAAATAATATTGCCAAAATCCAACTTTAAAAATGGATCAAGAAATCAATGTGACATATTTACAAAGAGATGTCTCTGTTTAGTATGACTTATCTAATGGATATAAATACTTATTTAATCCTATATGTTCTTTTCAAATTTTTTGTTATTGTTTGATTGTTTTTTAAGTACAACTTTTGAAGATTAAACAGCTATTTTGTCTATATTAACAAAAGCTCAAATTTTGAGCTTTTAAAAGTGGAGATTGAAAAGATTTTTTTTTAAATATTAAAATATTTTTTGCTTATTGGACAATTTTATTTCATTCTTTTTTATAATATAACCTTAAAAAAACTTGTCTATTAAAGTAATTTTACTATTTTCAAAAAAAAAATTAATTGTCCACTAAACAATTAAAATTTTTTTTGGTAAAGTGCTCTACTTATAAAAGATCTGCTAACAAAAATTCTATTTAAATAAGTTTTATTTAAAAAATTGTACCAAACGAAGTCGCATGCACCGTTATGCACCGTTATTTTAGTTATGCCAAAATACTACTCCAAATTAAAAATGATTTCCGAGAAAAAATTATGACTTTCAAGCAATATCATCAAAAACAATTTGGTCTAATAAAATAGGATGCTATGCGCACCTAAGAGCTCGAACACATCTAAAATCAGCATGCGTATCACAACATAACTGTGTCTTAAAGAAGTAAAAGTTGCATTTATCTACCATTTTTAGGCCTGAGCTCAATTCCTTGGATAATGATACCGGACTTGGAGCGATCAAAACCGAACACACTACAAACAACCGTTCCATCATCTCCAGTTTCATTAAAGAACTCACCCATCTCAATCTCCATCCATCCACTTCCTCTGTCTTGAGATAGTTTAGGCATATTCGCCGGAGGATCTAGCACCACTTTACGCCTTTCCCTGTTATCACTTACGTCAAAATAGACACCAAAATCTAAGGGTCTTGTTTCAAACCCATATCTAGTATTGATAAATTTGAACACAAGGTAAGCTGCATAATTAGTTCTAAGGGACAAAATTCTGGTTTCCCTCCTTGCTTTGACATCAAACCAAAACACACACTTGAGTTTAACCACCTCGCAAACTACCAATTAACATATTGACACGCGTATTAAGCAAATGAAAGCATACTAGAAATTAAAGTTCCTCTCTACTCATGTGAGCAGGATTTGAACCGCAAATTAAATAATTCATTTAAATTAAAGAGATTTTACTAACTAACTATTTGGTACTCACAAAACTGCTGATGAAATGCATTACTTGACTCTAGTAAAGAAGTCCAATTCCAATACTTTGGTGTATCTCACCATGCTATACAAAGCACTCTTGCCCCAGCCATCTGACATTTTTTCCCACTCTGTTTCTCCATAGCAAAGCTCTATTGGAGGATAATTACACTGTTAACTAGGTTAATTTCCTCATTTTAATGACCGTGTGATGCAAACAAATGCGTAATAAAATCAACGGTTGGGCATTCAGTTGGATATGACAAACTTTACTCTAAGCACTTAAATATTTAAAAACTCATAGCATTAAGCAGTTTTGAACATTTTAACTATGTTCTATAATTGGGTTTATTAGGAGCAATAACGAACTTCAAGTCGGCTATGTGATGATTTCAGGGTAACCATACAGCAAGTCAATTTTCGTATATTACAATCCACCGCGTTAGTTTGACATTTGATCCCTGTGTTAATATTAATTAATATTCATATAATGCTTCACAAAATTTTCTTCTACTTCCTATTACTATTATAATTACGTAGAAGGTATTAGGAACCCATTTCCCAATAAAATTCGATTACGAGTGCTATAATTTTTTTTCTATTTTTTTTAATTTTTTGGTTGTACATCAAGAGTATGCACACAATCGGCCATTACAATTGATAATACATATCTCCATATGCATTTTAACTCAAAACAATGGAGCTTATACAACCCAATTATCAATAAATAGATATTAAAATAGATTATATAAAATCAATAACTCTAAATTTGTGTAAAAAGTTTAAGTTAAAATATAAAATCCAACCCTCCAGTTTATATGACAGCAAGCTAACAAAAATTGACTCGCCCTTCCCCTATAAATTCCTTTGAGTAGAGTAGTAGTAGAATTATTGACTATAAAGAAAAGTGAATCATCTATAAGTTTGCAAAGGTAGATGAGTCAAGTTTGACTTACCATAGTACCATTGTTGATGATGATAGGAGCGTGACAAAGATAAAGATTCTTCTTTGACAAAGAAGTGATCAAAGGTGAATCAGAGACCGAATTGGAAATGATCTGCTTATAATCCAGAAATTTCTCCCTCACGGAATCTGAATCCGCAGCTGATTTGACGACATGACATACCGTCGATGATTTGCAAGCATCGCGGGGAGTTGTGTGAGGGAAATGATGTGGGAAATGCACTCTGCACGCAGATCAACAAACGGTGATGTCCCTTTTACTTTCTGTAGTCTCTGTTCCTTTACAACTCACAACATTAATTAATGCCATTATCTCTGTATGGCATTATCTCTGTATGGGGCCAAAGCAAGACTTCTTTGTTAAGAATTTACAAGGGCATGAAATCAGACGCAGCGGATAAGAGTTCCAAGAATCTACCGGACGCTTGTTCCACACGGAAGTTTCAAAAGTGATGTGTCCATTTTTACTGGAGCTAAAAGGTATGGGCATTTACTGGGGCGTATCATTGATTACAAAGGTCACCCGACTTCTCAAAAATGTGAAGGAATCAAAGAAGAAAAAAGACAGGGTCTATTCTCTTGGAATTAACCCTTTTACCCCTTTAATTTGGTCTTGACGGTTCTAGTATTACTTGGTGGCAGAACGTGCCAACTGAGATTTAGTACTTTTTATCTTTGAAAAAATTAATGGTTTTCTTAGCTTCAAATTCTCTTAAGATGTGCACCTCTCTTTCTTTGTTATATTTTACATTTTATATTTTTGTTTCCATTGTATAAGGAGTAAAGCTGACTAAATCCCCCTTTTAGTGAGTGTTGTTATCTACTTTTTATTTTAATCAAAGTCTTTACATATACAAGGTTCAGCTGAAAAGAAAAAGAAATCTTTTTGTCTAATTTTTTAATGAAGCTATTTAAACCTCGTATTTTATCAAATCAAATCAAATCACATCACATTTTTCCTATAGGGCTAAATCGAGGGTGGAGACTGTCAAAAGGGAAAAAAATAATAAGAGATTAAGTTGGGAAGTAGGAATAGAAAATGAGTTGGGATGGACATGGGCTTGGAAAACGTCCGGCCCTTGACTTGGTTAGGTTTGGGCGAGCTTTTTCCAGCCCTTTTTCCAATTTATTTTTTAAAATTTAAATAAATTTAATGGTTAAAAAAAAAGTTATTCAATGTTTATATATTTTGTAGTGGGCTTTTGGATTGGACCTTACAATTCATAGTTAGAATAGAGTGTATTTAGATCTTTAAAAAATGACAATAAATGTGAAGGTTGATAACCGGGCCCAAGCATTTTTGTTCAATCTTGGGTTTAAGCCCCTACCCCGCCATCACCAAGTTGCCATCTTTTAAATTTTATATACTAAATTGCCCCATCACATGTTAACTTTTACTACAATTACTCTTGTTAGACTTGATTAAGATTTTTTCATTATCTAAGCTTTTCCTGAGTAAAAATTCATGTGTTGATTAGTAGTTCATAAATTTAAAATTTAAAAAAATAAAATCTTATCTTTATATTATTACTATATGACATATTATATAAGATGATTAAAAACTTAAAAGTGCTCAAATCCAGAGATAATTCTAATATAAACTTTGACCACTAAGAGCCTACCTCAATGAATTTTGGCTCTTGTCTTTTTTAAATTGTAACTCTATCCTATCTAAATTCATACAATTACTGCATACCGTATTGATGCAGTGAATCTCCTATCATATCTGTTTTATTTAATTTTTTTTTTATTTTTTTAAACTTAATTATAAGTTTACAAATAAGAAGAAAGGAAACATGTTGTAGCTTAAAACAATGTGTATGTTAGATACCATCGTCTTTTTATGAGAAAATTGTACTTAAAATATTTTTAGACTTGGAATGATTAATTGGCAATGTTTGAATATAATATCTAACATAATTCAATAAATTATTAAATATAGAAACAAATTTTGGATATTCATATCAAATAAATTTTTAGATATTAAATCAATAATACTACGTTTATTTAGTTAAGATGCTGATTTTGGGTCAGTTTAGGATTGCCGAGGCTGATGAAATAAGCTGCTTGTACTGTGCAGATGACATAAGCTGTTGATTAAAAAAGTAGTATGGTGTTTGGTAAACTGTGTTGTTGCAATTACTTTAAGTTTGGAAAGTTGAGTACATGCATTTGGTAAATTATATTACGAAAGTGTTGTTTTATTATATAATGACCAAAATAAACATAAGTCATTACAATGAACAAAATAGAGTTGGCAATATTGTTGTTCATCTATAATAATAAAATGTAAGATCCAAAACTCATTCATGACAGTCATGGCAAATAAGCAATAACAGATATCAAGCACTCGAGAAGTCAAGCAATTATATCATTAATCATCATATCGCAATCAAACGCCACATTCAGGCAAACATGGCTATGGTGAAATATAACTATGTATTAAAGTTAGAGATTTTGTGATTATATGATAAATAGGTTTGGATGTATGTATAAAATACGATCTTAAATTATGACAATAGATATAAAACGCTGAATTAATACCGATGAATTAATGCTTCTTTTGGTATTGACGAGCAAAAAAAGAAAAAATTGCGAACGAATATTTTATTTTTCAGAGATCAAAATTCTGCCTCATTCAACAAATGATTCAAAACAAGACACAAAATAAAGAGTGATGATACATCCACAAACTCTGATACAAATAAATTTGTATAAATTGATTTGACATTAATTCATTGGTTAAAAGAAAATATAAAATAATAAAAGCAAATCATGTAGAATAAGAAATATTTAATTCATCCAATTAATTCATGACACATCAGTTTATACAAAATAAATTTATATAAGTATTTGTACCTATACTATTACTCAAAAACAGAAGCAAGAATCTTGATGCTCATAAATACAAGTTATACAACTGACACTTGAAGAACTAACACTTGAAGACTAACTATTGATTTGCAACAACTATAGAAAACAAATTAAAAATTGAAATGCAAAAAAGAAGTCCCATGTTCCAAATTTTGCATAAACAAAAAGAATATGACGGATTTTTCTGTTGAAAATAGATTGCCAACAGATTTGAAATAATTAATTAACAAAAATCTTATCTTTGTGAATATGGTATACAGTGATAATCAATGGGCAATAACATATTAATACTCAAAATTTTAAATGCATATCATTCTCATAAAAAAAAGTACATAGAAAATAAAAAAAATAAATATATATGGATTAAACTTTAAAAGTCATAGTTATGAAATTACAATATGAACTTATTGGATGAAAACTGGAGAGAACGTACGTGGTTATGGTGGTAACTAAATTGTGACAGTAATATCATAAATAATGATTTATATATTAGAGTTTATGGATAAGTAAGATATAATTTTTTTTATTAAAATACTACGATTATAATAGAAATTTTAAAAAGGTGTGGCAGCTTATTGAATAAGTCGCTTATGAAAAACAACCTCCGACCTGTTTTTAAAAGCTGCTGACAAAATATTGGCTATGTATAACACTTAATGTTATGACAAGAAATCCTTTGGTAAAAATCATCACCTATAATCCAAGAATATTTTTGTTGTATTACCAAGAATCCATAAGAAAATATGCAGAAATGTACCAAGTACCTAAATCCATAATGCAGAAGTGCTCTCTAGGGTTGTGCGGTTGACCTTTCAGATCAACACGTTCTCCTAAAAAATTCTTTAGTTTTCTTTGCGCTCTCTCTCTAATGATAAGATATAAAAAAGAATAAAAAAATACGTGTGACTTGAGAACTATAACCACTTATACAAACAACTTTTTCCTGTTGTCATTAGGTATTCTTAATTGTGCCTATCATAAAATTAGAATACCATTACGTCTTTACACATTATAGATCCACACCCTAGAGATACATTAAAGCCCATAATATCGAAAACCTATATTTTTCACTTTTAATTGGGCTTAACCTTATTTGACAGTCTGCAATAGATAATTATTCACATATAAGCCCAACATTGGATTAAGGATCCAACAATATTAGATTAAATAATCTAACAATCTCCCACTTGGGCTATATGTGTAACATTTTAATTATACACAGCAAAATAACAATATGAGCTCAACCTTATTGTCACTGCGAAAATGTATTTATAACCTATCCGGTCCATCAATCATACCAACATAGGATCAAAGCGGTCTTCATTGCAACTATCATAACTCGACCCATAAATGGTCACTATGCCAATACAACTGAATGACATGGATTATGCTGTTGATGTGTAGCATGGAAATTTCATGCAATGTGATCTTAACATGCCTATTTCTAACTGGTCCACCTTAAACCTTAGTGAGACCAAACCATATTGAAAACAGAATGTGAATAAATAAAAACTTTATTTCTGTAGGAAATAGCCTTAAATGTCCGTAAACCGAAATAATTGAAAATGTCTATAATATGAGAGCATCTAAAATCACAAACTCTCACTAAAACTAAATATCCTTTAATGACATGACACCCATACGAGCAACATGCTCATGGAATGTTTTGGGTGGCAATCCCTTAGTAAGCGGATCTGTAATCATTGAGTCTATACCGACGTGCTCTATAGACAATTGTCCACTTTGAACACTTTCTCTAACAACTAGAAACTTGATATCTATATATTTCGACTTCGTTAAGCTCCTGTTGTTATTGAAATACAACATTGCTGACTTATTATCACAAAATAATCTAAGTGGTCTATCAATATCATCTACTATACGCATATCCGCGATAAAATTTTATAGCTATATTCCTTGATTGGATGCCTTATAACATGCTATGAACTCTACTACCATTGTAAAAGACACTATAAGAGACTGTTTAGTACTATTCTAAGAGGTAGCACCCCCAGCTAATAGATAGATGTAACCCAAAGTGGATTTCATAGTATCTTGGTATCCCGCAAAATCAGAGTTAAAATACCCAACGATCTCAAGCTGATCTGACTTTTGATACATGAACATGTAGTCTTTTGTTCTCTGTAAGTATTGCAAAACCCATTTGACTGCTTTCTAATGGTCTATTCCTAGATTACTTAAATACCTACCCAACATCCCAGTAACATACGTAATATCCGGTCGTGTACAAACTTGAGCATGCATTAGACTTCCTACTGCTGAGGCATAAGGATCCTTCTGTATTTTTTTCTCAAATTGATTCTTGGGACACTGATTGAGACTAAACTTGTTTCCCTTAACCACATGGGTATCATCTGATTTGTAATCTTGCATGCCATATTTCTTGAGAACTGTTTTGATATAACTCTTTTGTAATAATCCAAGAATATCCCGAGAGTGATTTCAGTGTATCTGTATGCTTAATACAAAAGAGACATCATCAAGATCTTTCATCTCAAAATTTTTAGCTAGAAATATCTTGGTATCGTGCAATAAGCCTATGTCGCTGCTGGCAAACAAAATGTCATCGATATATAAAATCAAAAAATTATATTTGCTCACACAAAACTTATGATATATACAATCATTGACCAAATTAATCTCGAAACCGAATGAGATAATCACTTGATGAAACTCAAAGAACCATTGTCGAGAAGTTTGCTTGAGAGCCCGTATATGGATTCCTTAAATTTGCAAACTATATTCTTTGGGTCTTTTGACACAAAATTTTCTAATTGCACTATATAGATCGTTTCTCAATGTCACCATTGAGAAACACTGTTAACATCCATTTGATGTAACTCAAGATTGAAATGCACCACTAATATCATTATGATCCTAAAAGAGTTTTTCGAAGAAACTAGAGAGAAAATCTCTTTATAGTCGATGCCTTCGTTCTCCATAAAACCCTTTGTGACAAGACGCGCCTTGTACCTCTTCATATTGCCTTTCAAATCTCTCTTGGTCTTAAATATCCATTTGCAACAAATAGATTTCACACCTTCTAGTAATAGGATAAGATCCCATACGTCATTGTTCTTCATAGAATTTATCTCCTCATTTATGGCATCAATCCACTTTTGAGAGTTAGAATTTTTCATGACTTGACAAAAATTGATCGAATCATCTTCCATCACACCAATGTTTACCTCATTTTCTTGGAGAAATACAATATAGTCAGCTGGCACTACACTTCTCCTTTCTCTAGTGGATCTCCTTAATGGCATAGGTTCTTGGGTGGTATAGTTTGTTCTTCTAGAACAACTTCTTATATATGGAGTTCTTAAACATTATCTTGATTTGTTTTGTCTTAAACAAAGTCAGGACTGAGACCCTGATCAATGCCAATGACACCTATGGGAATATCAACATATTCTTCTTCAAAGACAAAGTCCTTAATTGTATCTCTCCCTGCAAACTCGACATACTCATAGAACCGAGCATTTTCTAACTCGAAAATCAACTTAGTCATGGAATTATAAAACTTGTACCTCTTAGATCGTTCATAGTATCCAATAAAATAACAACTCAATGTCCTATACTCCGGTTTCTTCTCATTAGGGCCTATAAGGCCTTGCATCAGTGGACATCCCCAAACATGCAGGTGTTTTAAACTAAGTTTTTTGCCTGTCTAAAATTCGTAAGGGGTTTTGGCATTTACTTTACTTGAAACCCTATTAAAGATTTACGCTACAGTTTTAAGAGCTTCTCCCCAGAGTGATTATGGTAAAGTAGAATGACAAATCATACTCCTCACCATGTTCTTAAGCGTCTTGTTTCATCTTTCAACAATATCATTCATAGTGGGCGAATCCAACTAGTGTACTATGGGACGATACTGCATTCCTCTAGAAATTTAGCAAACAGTCCTGGACATTGTTCACCTAATCCGTCATATCTGTCATAGTATTCACCACCAAGATTAGATCTAATGCTTTTAATTCTTTTGCCGAGTTGGTTATCAAATTCAACCTTAAAATTTTGAACATATCTAAGGGCTATGACTTTTCATGGAGGAGATATATGTAGCGATATCTAGAAAAGTCATCTGTTAACGTCATAAAATATTGTTGACAATTCCAACAGGCACATGGAATGGCCCACAAATGCCATATGTATGAGTTCTAAGACATCCAAAGTCTTATTGGCTTTAAATCTCCTTTTATTGGTTTGTTGCCTCTTAATACAATTAACACAGATATCAAAATCTGTGAAATCTAAATGGTCGAGAATTTCATCTGACGTAAGTCTCTCTATTTTCCTATGCCATAAAGCAGTCAAATTCGCATTGGTTAATTTTCCCTTTAAACCTCATATACTTAATTGTAGGAATTCATTGAATGAAGCAATTGTGTCATGCATATAAAGATTATCGTCACTCGACAAATAATCGGAACCAACCAATTTTGAATCATGAAACAAACTAAGTTTTTCATTCCCAAATAAACAAGAAAAATCAAATTTGTCCAAAGCAAAAATAAAAAATCAAATTCTGTTGAAAAGACGGAACAATAAATGTTTCATGAAGATCCAAATAAAATCCAGTCTTTAATAGTAATCTATATTTTTCAATTGCTTCAACTTCAACTGTCTTGCCATCACCCACAAAAATGTATCTTTTACCATCACTAGATTTTCGGCAATTTAGGCAACCCTGCATAGACATATTGATACGAGTGATTGCAATAGAAACTATCCACTATGTGTGTCTAGGTACCCAAGTTAAATTAACTTCAGAACAAACCAAACTAAGAAGCATACATTTCTTAGCACGCCATGCGTGATAATTAGTGTAATGCCTCTTCTTATACCCTTCAGTCCGACAGAAGAAACAACCACTACCTTTCTGATCACCAAGTTTCTTTTGTTGTTTCTTTTGAGGTGTTGTATCTGCAGCTTCTTTATCCTCCTTTCATTTATTACCCTTGTCCTTGCACTTAAAGGTAAAGGCTAGGTAAGCACTTTCTACCTATTTTTCTTCATCCTATCATTTTCCTGAACACAGTGTGATATGAGCTCATTTAGAAACCAAGTTTCTTTCTGACAATTTTAACTCACCTTAGACTAATTAAACTGTGTTGGTAAGGATATTAAAACCAGATGTACCAGCAAGTGCTCAGAGAGTTCAAGCTTAAATGCTCTTAACTTATAAATAAGATGAGATATCTCTATAATGTACTCCTTAATATTGTCTTTACCTCTACACCTCATTAAAATTAGGCTTGTTAAGAGCATACAATTTCAGCTATTTCATTCTTAATAAACCTATGTTCAATCTGTATAAGGAACTCCTTAGCCATAGTTGCTTTTTAAGGCTTTGAGCATTTGAATGCTTCTGAAATGGCTTTTTTCATGATCATGATACACATGCAATTTGATCTCTCTCACTTTTCTATTTTTCTTTTATCATCAGGGATACTCTCATCCATAAGAGATGAGGGAGAATTTAAAGCAAGGTCGAGATCCATGATTGCGAGAACTATTAAAAAGTTCTCTTGTCATGATTTGAAGTTAGAACTATTTAGCATAAGAATAAAATTGATGTTGGCAGTAATATTAGCAGTAGACATAACTGAACAGAGAACAACAAACAAATAAAAAAGCTCATATTATTCTTAAAACAAAAATATTCAAATAAAGATAAACATTATCTCAAGATATCAGACACTCCTTTAATATTTCATCTATGAACAAAATATTAACTTGTAAGTGATATCTTCTTGTAGTAATCAAACATAGATAATAAGAACATGTCAAACAATAAATCTTCCTTTGGGCAGATCTATTTTTTTATTTTTTTTTTTGGTAAGAAGGAATCGAAGCTTTTACTTTTTTTTTTTTTTAGAAACCACCAAAGGGTGGGGGGGTTAGGCGGGACCCCCTTACCTGTAGATTATTAAAATAAAATGAAAAAAAAAAAAAAACATATGGAGGGGGACCTAAACCAAAACCTCCAAGTAGAAGAAAAAGAACAAAGAACAAAAAATATAAATGCGAAATCATCAATGCGAACGCCCAAAACGTCGCTTGCGGTGCTTACGACCTTTCCTAGAACGGGAGGAGTGCTGGCCAGCAATACTGAAGTCACGATGATGCCCCTCGATACCCTCAGGCTCAGAAGCAAAGTACTCATCAGCTACAGAATTGTCCGCGGAGCTAAACTCCTCGTCTGATTGAGATGGGAGGTTTGGAGGAGGAGAGTGAATACCCATAGCCGGGGAGCGAATAGCGGCGGTAGGCGGACCTCCCGAAGAATGTCGGATCGGTTCACCCACAGATACACCCATCCCTGGATCAACAGTCGCAAGCTGACCCTGAGTCACAGGAGGCGGGTGATCAGGAGCAGGTGCTGCAACTCCTAATGGGCCCTGATCATGGGTCTGGGCCTCACCAACAGGCTGCGTGGGCTTACGAAGCCCGGGAGCATGGGTCTGGGCCTCACCAACAGGCTGCGTGGGCTTACGAAGCCCGGGATTGGCAACGTAGCAGGAATCCACAGAGTGACCAAGATGCCTGCACGAGGAACAATAAGCTGGGACCCGCTCAAAGATAATGTCCTGCCAAAATCCTGAATCCCCCTCTCCAATCCATATACGAGGCAACAGTGGCTTCGAAACATCATACTCTACCAGAACTCGAGCTACCGATGGCCGATTAACCGAGGCCGTGGCATGATCAACTCGTAATGTGGTGCCAATAGCAGAAGCAATAGAAAACAAGGCAGATTTACAATTGATAAAATGAACAGGCAAATATGGAAGGGATACCCATACCGGAACAATAGGGGACTCCTCCGAACAGCGGAAATCAGTGCTCCACTTAAAGATGCGCATGGCTCGACCATTAACATACCAAGTCTGGCGCACCCAAACAGGCGAATAATCTTCTTCCAAAGAGAGTTTGATCAACACATGCCGGTTGTCAAGCAAGGAGACTTGACAGCTTCCTTTCAAACCCAGGGTAACAAAAAATCTCCGAATAATGTCCATAGAAGGCCGGCCAAAGGAGAACTTACCGACGAGAGCTAATGTAAATGGTTTAGCCATGGCTTGTACTTCCGCTGTTGTAAAATGGATGGCGGGCTCGCCATGATATAAGGAAGTCGGCTTAACTGGTACTGTGGGTTCTGTAGAACCCGTAACTGCATCAAGGAATGACTTATGAGGCCTAGGGGGGGCTGTTGGGTTAAGGATGGATACTGGGTTCAGAACGGAGGCAAATGATGGCTTAGGAGGGGGAGGTTGGTTACGGGTTGCATGGTTGACTGGGCGGTGAGGGGCACTAGCCGTAACAACCTGAGGAGTAGGTAATGTAGGGCATTGTGGGTCATGAGATGAGTTCGGAGGAGGCTGGTTGGAGGGAGTCACCCTAAGTTGAGCATGGGCCTGTGATGTGGGGAGTTGAGAGGGATTATTGGGCTTAAGGCTCGGCCTAGGTAGGTCAGGCTGTGTGGGCGGGTTTGTGGGCTTAGTTTGGTGTGTGGTGGCATGTTGTGAGCAGTGAGGGGAATATGGACCTTGTGGCTCATCTGAGGCTGCATGGACCTGTGGTATGGGAGCCAATGTTAGCTTGGAGACGCCTGCAACGTGGCTAGACTGGTTGGAATCAGTGGGTTGCATGATACCACACGCGGCGGCCAATAAAGTTGGATGCATGAGGCGGCTAGGGTTTTCTGGAGCTGATATTGTTTGGCTAGATACGGGTTGCTGGGGTGGCCGGGACGGTAGGTCTGCGGCAGGGGAGGGCACGGGTGGCTGGGGGGTCTCACCTGCAGCCGGTTGGGTGGCCGTAGTTGCCGCGGCAGTGCTTGTGTCCCGAGAGAAAACACGTGCAATGGTGGGCAGCGGAGGTTGTGGCTGCTGACGGGAGGCCGGATCTGCGTCAGGCAGGGTCGCGGGGACCTGAGGGGGTCGGTGGGGACGGTCACAGCCCGCCATGCAAGCGGTGGCAGTGGACGGGGAGGGACCCGTGTTTCGCGTGGCTTCGTCACGGGTTTCATGCGTTGCGGGTTTCGTGAGGTGGGGAGCCACGAGCGAGTTACCGGTGGGAACGGCGTCAAGGTGGGGCATGCCGCTGCTGGCCGCGACGGCAGTTAGAGGCGCCGGAGATCCGATTCGTTTGGAGGGGACCCGTGTACGCGAGGATCGTCGTGGTGCACGCGGGGGCTGGTGGAGGGATTGCTCAGGCTGGGGGAGGTGGCCGGCAGTGGCGGGGTGCGCCGGTGGTGGCTGGGGACCACCACCCGCGGCCGGCGAAGCCATTCCGGCGGCAATAGTGGAGGCAAGGTTTTAGGGTTTTTTGGTTTCACGTTTTAGGGCAGTAAAATTTTTCTACTTTTGTTTATTATTGTTTTTGGGCAGATCTATTGTTCACATATAAAACTGAATAATCATCATGTATTTATTGTCATAGGTGCACCTGCAATTCTATTAAATGTGGACATTTCTTTGGGCGGATCAATATTTACATGAATTACATACACACAACCGTTTATATTCTAAAATAAATTAATTTCCACAAGAGATGTCACTTTGGCAACATGTTGCTTGAATTGAGTCGTCTCAAAATATATATAAACATATCAATATTTGAATTTAAAATTGCACAAAAAATTACCCAAAAATAAAAAAAAAAATTGGGTCACAATCTGGGCAACAGTCAAATTCAACGTCAACAGTTGATCGTTGACCGTTGGCCGTTCAGCCATTGAACGATTAGGGCTGAAATCGGTTCGGGTTCGGACTAGCCCTAATTCAAAACCCTAATTTTTTTCCTTCTTATTTTCTTGAGCAGCAGCCAGCTGCCGCAGCCTGATGGTCGTGCCTTTACCCGTCGAAAACTGCTGGTGTTCCCTTTTCCCTTTTTTTTTTTAAACTTCTTGATGTGGCGGCTTCCACCACCACTTTTACTTGATATGCCGCAGTCTGGTGGCCTCGGCTTGCTGGATGGCGCGGCCCCGTTGGTGGAGGCTTGGCTGTTGCTCACTTCAGAACTCAACAAATCGACCTCTTTTTTTTTTTTAATTTGAATTTTTAAATAAGAAAAGGTTTCTTAAATTTCAGAAAAAAAACAACTACATCTTTGTTCTCAACAATAATCTTAATAATTTCGATATTATCAAATTCGAGAACACCAAAAATTTAATCATTAATAAAAAATAAATTCAATTCTCAATAATTCAATATGAAGAGGCTCTGATACCACTTAAATGTTATGACAAGAAATCTTTTGGTGAAAATCATCACCTATAACCCAAGAACATTCATATTGTATTACCAAGAATCAATAAGAAAATATGCGGAAGCGTACATGAATCCATAACGCTGAATTGCTCTTTAGGGTTTTGTTGTTGGCCTTCCAAATTAACATGTTCTACAAGAGAATCCCTTAGTTTTCTCAGCGCTCTGTCTTTACTGATGAGATATCAGAAATGATAGAAAGATACGTGTGACATGGGGATCATAACCACTTATATAGATAACTTTTTCCTATTGCCATTAGGCATTACTAATTCTGCCCACCATAGAATTAGAATACCATTTGATTTCTACACATTAAAGGCCCACACCTTATTAGATATATTAAAGCCTATAATATAAAAAACTAAATAGATCACTTTTAATTTGGCTTAACCTTATTTGACAGTTAACAATACATAATTATTCACACATAAGCCTAATATTGGATTAAAGATCCAACAATATTGGAATAAATAATCCAACATTGAACACTATATTGTTGTAAGAAAAATGCTTGGATAATGATACCGTGCTTAAGTTCAATTCATTGATCTGCCATTGTTAGACCTAAGCTCAATTCCTTGATGTATATCTTTCTCTCATCTTTCTCTACACAAAGCACCACTTGTTGTAATTGCATTGATCTACCATTGTTAGGCCTAAGCTCAATTCCTTGGATAATGATACCATGCTTAGTATTGAAGCCATCAAAATCAAATCTGCAAACAACAGTTCCATCGTCTCCATTTTCATTAAAGAACTCACCCATTTCAATCTCTATTGATCTGTCTCCATTTTCATTAAAGAACTCACCCATCTTAAAATTCTTAGTCTCCATTCACGCAGGCACATCTTCTTTTATATTTTAAAAAATGATCGCACAATACATGAAGACTAAAATAGATCTAATTTGTAACCCTCTTATGAAATAATAAGGTCCCATGATATTTCATCAAATGGCATTGGTGTTGTTGCCGTTTTTCCAAAATTAATTACTTAATTAAGTCTAAATTAGAGAAGTAATTAGTATTTCGTTAAGAGTTTTAGAATGATTAGAGCGTTTCCCATGGATCCCAAAAGGGAAAGACCCATTCGTCTGAGATTTTTCGTCACAGTAAATAGTCAAGAACTTCTTCATCGGAGTGTCAAGTCCGAACTTAAATTATGCCTTGTCTTCATCCTACAATTAAAACCAATTAATTAACATTGATTGATTCTGATTTAATTTGTTTTTTTTTTTAATATAATTAGTCAAGTTTTGCTAATCAATTAGCCATTATCTAAACTCCAAAACCGAAAGCAGAAGCCCCCCTTAAGCTAAAATTCATGATATTCACTATACAACTAAATTTCTCATAATTTTCAGTTGGTGGAGGAAAAATAGAGATCTATCATCTGGGTTTGGTTTTTTTTTTTTTATAAATAAATAAATTAAAAAAAAAAAAACATTGGCCCATTTTGCCACTTTTGGATGGGTATTAGGGATGGCAATTTCTGAAATTGAAGGGTCGACCTAGAATAGAAAACTCAATTATTGGTATTTCGGCCGATTAGGATAGGGTCGGGTTGGGTTTTTTCTAAACCTACATAATTTTTTCTCTCTCACCTTAAATATTTTACTTTGTTTGTCCGATCTTACTTTGCTTTGTCTGATTTTGCTTTGTTTGTCAATGATGTAAAACAAAATTGCTTTGTTTTAAAATCATTATATGGCCATAATTTTTCATTAGAAAACACTCATGTCTTATACAAATAAAAACACACAATTCTACAATTCAATACCACAACGCAATAAGAAAAAAAATCCATATTTTTTCCCATATGCATCGCACCGAATATATATATAAACCCAAAAACAAATCTAGGATTAAGTTTTTAAATCTTAAAAAAAAAAAAAACAAATCTGGGGCTGAAATATTAGCCAAAATTATTCTTATATGTATCACACAGTAGCAGCAGATTCACGCAGTAATGGCTCAAGCCCCTCTCTGTCCCTCCTCGTGTATGGCTATCAATTACGCGGTTGTTGGCTGGTGGTGGCCTGGTAGGAACCGGTGATGTCTCATGCGTGGTAGATTAGAGCATGCGACCGTGGGGTGTGTAGTGACGGCATTGGCTGCTTGGACCAGGCAAGCAGCAGTCAGTGGAGATGTGTGAATGTGTTGAGCTGTTGGCTGCTTCAATGTGTGAATGAGAGAGTGAGATCGATAGAGTGAGATGTGTGAATGACTGAATGTGTTTTGTGTATCTGCATCTCGTCTTAGTGAGTGTGTCAGGTGTGGGGCGTGTGTGATGTGTTTTTTTTTTACTAATTGTAGGTGAGGTTAGCTAGGCCCGAATCTTGACTTAAATTTGATCGGGCCTTAACTTTTTAGTCCAAACTTAATGTGTAACTCAAAAATTCAGGTCAAAGTCTGAAAAGTTCATATCAGATCAATCGAGTCAAAATTCAAGTTGGGTCAAATTACCATCCGTTGTGAATCTGTAGTAGGGAAAACATGAAGCTTCAATCTCTATCAATTCTAATCATTTTAAATCCATTTTTTCCATTTTAAAATGTCAAAGTCATTGACATAATAGGATCCCACCTAGACTTTACATGTCTCTTTTACACAAACAACTTGACGCAGTCAATTTCTATTGAGGGAGCCTTGTAATCAATATCACTTCTTTAGCATATATAATTCTTACCCACGCGCCGCACCCAAACCCAGAAAACAAGCTTTGGAATATGTAATTAAGAGCATGCATGTCAACTCTTCTTGGCTTCTTGTCACTTGTTTTGTTTGAACAAGACTAGTGAATGAAAACAATTGGATTTTGTTCATTTATTTCACTTTTTGATATTGTAAATGACACATGCTATGATAATAGCACAGTAAATAAATGCACCATCGCTCTATCCCAACCACATGATCGAGAATATCCTGAAAGGATTTTGCTAACATACATTTGCTGTATGTTACTGTCCGACCAAAATGGATAAACAGTAACCAACACGTGATTACTGTTCACTCATTTTGATCATGCTGTAACATACGGCAAATGTATGTTAGAGGACTCCATTTTGAAAACGTGTTTTTAACTTTCTAAAAGAACAAAAAGCACATTGTTTAAATCATTCATAAATTAGTTTTGATTTCTTTTTTCAATTTTTTTTTTTAAATAATGGTTTGCTTTTGCCATATCAAATTGATTTTACAATGAATTTACTGAGATTTACTTAGATCAATTTATTATAACATAATTCAAATTTTTTTTCTTATATATGATATATTTACAATGAACTTATAAATTTTGAATATTCAAAATTTTAGCATATAGATGCACTCTAACTTGTAAAACACAATAAAATGACATCAGTAGCTTTTTTTTCTTCTTTTAGTTCAAGAATTATTATATCTCCTGAACTATCCTTAATGAGAAGTACAAAATTATTCGTGTTCAAATTTATGTTTCATCCTATCATTTTTTTAAGGAAAATAATGGCAACATATAAAGCCTTGCAATTAAACTTTTATTCTTTTTCTTAACAAAAGTTAAAAAGCACAATTAAACATAGGATCCAGCTACTTTGCCACGAGATAAGTAGCATGGTCAATGGGCCATTTCGGTCTCGTTGGAAGTAGGCTCACTAGGGCTAGCAGGCGAGCACAGCACTGCCCACCGAGTTTGATGGGTCATGCCACGTCGTGTCCAAATTTACTTCGTTTTTTTCCAACTACTCTCCCATGAGATAACTAGATAACTAGAGATGGTCAATGGTTGGTTAACAATTAACACAGTGCTTATAAAATTGTTAGCAAAAACTGGCTAATCTTATCTCCTCTAGTGTTGCTCTGAAAAAACAAATGACATAAGTCGAATAATTTTCATCCCTGTACTTGGCCCGATCTTTCCTCTGTTGATTTACCATGGCACCAATGATCACATTGAATACACAGAGAACAATTATTGAAGGCAGAGCCCATATATATAGATATGTTCCAATTTAAAATTTTAAAATGTGAGAAAGTCCGAAAAACATATAAACTGTGTGGTTTAAGCGTTTTAAATTTTAAATCTTTAAAATTCTACAGTTTTAAAACTTTCCTATACATTTTCCATACTTTAAGATCCCAAATCATAAAACTACTAATATATATAAAGGGGAATTATATATATATATATATATATATATATATATATATATATATATATATATATATATATATGAAAAAAGAAAAGAAAATTATCTCTGCACCACATTTGTTTTGTCGTATGTACATCTAACCACTACAAAATTTCAACATGTTCTCTGTACCACCGTTATTTCTAAACTTATATCAATCAACTATTTTGACATTAAAAATAACAATTTTACCCCTAAATGAATTAAAAGAATATTTTATTTTACAAAATTTTGAAAAATAAAAAATTATAATTATAAAAATACCCATAAATTCAATAAAATAAATAAATCTCAAAATCTAAGATGATAATTTTTAAATGAAATTATAATTATGAAATATTAACGTCTTGTAATTATCATTTTTGTAATTATAATTTCATTTAATTTTTATAATTAAATTAAGCACAGGGAAGTTTAAAATTAACATGAGAGAAAAGCTTCCTATAATTATTGTAAACTTCCCTATAATTAATACTAAGAAACTTCCCTATACAAATTGAATAAAATTATAATTACAAAAAAATAACATAATAATTTCAAAATTAAATTATAATTATAAAAAATTAACATATTGGATTTAGATTTATTTATTTTATTAAATTCGTGGGTATTCTTGTAATTATAATTTTTTATTTTTCAAGATTTTATAGAATAAAATGATTTTTTAATTCATTTAGGAGTAAAATAGTTATTTTTTAGTGTCAAAATAGTTTACTGATACAAACTTAACAACAAAGGTGGTTCAAAAAATATATGAAATCTTGAGGTGGTTGTATATACATTTGAAAAAGTAACGGTGGTACAGAGATAATTTCTCTAAATAAATGCTAAAAAGAGAAAAGAATTAGAACTTCAGCTTTTTTTCATAATAGAAGACGAGCCTAGCACAATGCTAAGGCTTTACAACACGAGGGAAAGCAGTGCCTAAGCTATCACTACGCAACCAAACATCGACTCCAAGAGGAGGAACTGAAAAGACATGGAGCTCAACGGGTAAAGTTAATGCATAATTCGCCAAGAAGTCAGCTGCAAAGTTCGCTTCACGATAGATATGATTAGAAACCTGCCAACTTCGAGGTAGGAGCTCCAGGATGCCATTAATAAGAGGAAGGGAAGCATTAGTAACACCATTTAGTCCCTCCAAGGTCTGAGTTACACACAAACTATAATGCATGTTCCTTGTTTGTTTGCATTTAATTATGCTTATCTGTTTAATTGTTTATTTTTGTTTGAGTGAATTTATTTTAATTAGCATTATTTGAAATAAGGTATAATTTATTTATTTATTTATTTATTAAATAAATTATTAAGGGACTATCATCTTTATTGTGTAATGTATTTTTTATAGAAACAAGTTTATTTTATAAAACTTAAACTCTTCCTAGCCCCCTATGAATTAAAACTCATTAATAAAATAAATACATAAAAGTAAAGAACTCTAGGATTTTCTTTTGTGCACGTTTAAAAGAAATTTTGAGGTATTTGTCCTTCTTTAATACAATACATGCTCTCTAATACAATCTTATTTGTTTGATGATGAATGCATGTATTGTTTTCTTTATCATGAATGACTAACTAGGCATTATGAGGCATGAGCGCTATGATTTAATTACTATGTTTTCTTTATTTTTTATTTAATTTCTATATAAAATTTTTGATAAAATTAAAATAGACATCCTAAGTTTTTGAATGATGTAATTTTTGCAAAGAGATTTTAAGTAACCAATTTGTTATGAATTTTAGAAATTGAAAGAGTGTTGCTGGAAAATTCCAATTTTCAACAGCATGTCTGATTTTGCCGATTTTTTTGACAATTCAAATGATCTCTGAAAATTATGTTGATTTTTTTCATTAATCCTAATTATGTCTACTTGCTGTATGTTTAATTTCATAATTTTTTGTTGAGTATAAAAATTATAAAAAATCGCTATATTGGGCTACTGCAAATTTGGAGACTGCTTTCCAGAATTACGATGGCTGATGGTAAAATTATTTTAGGCTGTTAAAAGGCTTTTGAATGACCTATAAAAATTTTATTCGTATAATATTATGAGTCTTCTATAATTTAAAGTTTATTTGAATAATTTTCATTAAGCTAACATTAAGTTGTGAATTTTTGAAGTGCAAAACACAAACTTGAAAGTTTCTGGACAGGTTTGTTGGTCTCTTAATATAAATCCGTTTAAAATAGTTTTACATCTTCAAAAATTCTGTAAATTTGATATATTGTTTCTTTCAGCTATTGTAAAATCAAGTGGTCTAATTTTATGAGTTTTATTAAATATTTTACGAATTTTCTAATTCAGCTACCTCTATTTTTATCACTGCTGGTAGAGTTAGCAAAAACGAGTCACTGAGTCGTGTTGGTCTCGTGTCAGCTTCGTGTCGTGTCAAATTTAGGTCGACCCAAACACGACTTATTTAATAATCGTATTAAAATATTGAAACCCAAACTCGACACGGAAAATAAACGGGTTACCCAATAACCCGTTTAATATCTATATAGTTAATAAATGTTATCCCCCCCCCCCCAAACTATCATATATTTATACTATCTAAAGTTTAAATTATATATATATAAATAATATTATACATTGATATCATCAAATATACATATGTATCAATATTTTACACACTTACACTATTAAAGTTCTAAATTTACATAAAATTTTATAAATAAAACATTATGTATATATCCGTCTTTTAAAAAAATTAAAAAGAGAGAATAATGTTTAATATTTGAGTTTTAATAACAAAAACTTAAAAATTAATTTAAAATATAAAATATAATCGTGTCATTGTTTAGGTAAATGGGTCAAGAACTTTA
Source organism: Murraya paniculata (assembly GCA_030449075.1). Classification (NCBI taxonomy): domain Eukaryota; kingdom Viridiplantae; phylum Streptophyta; class Magnoliopsida; order Sapindales; family Rutaceae; genus Murraya; species Murraya paniculata. Next base: position 671,087 of record JAEVFN010000011.1, on the reverse strand, counting down.
ACCCTAACCCGACACGGAAAAAAATCGTGTCAAATTTGACGACTCATATCCATTTATTCGTGTCGTACTCATGCCGGGTAATTAGGTCGTGTTAAATTTTGTCAACTCTAACTGCTGGACAATGTGGATATTTGCATGTAAAATTCTTTTAGCAATATGTTTCTGACTTTTATTTTTTTTTTTTAATTTTACATGAAATTCTACACATGTTTATGGTTTCTTTTCCTTAATTTTCACAATTTTTGAACATATGATTAGCTTAGTAGAAATTAGCTTGCTTAGGACGGTCATGTTTAGACTAGCTTTGATGGTTTAGTGCTCACGATTAGGCTTGATTATGTTGGATTTATATCAAGGTAAAAACAAGTAACAATATTGATAAAGATGTGTATTGATGTTTTAAGACAAGAGTGAGCTCGAGGCTGAGGATACTATTCATTTTATTGCTAAGGATTGAAGTAAGTAGATTCATGCATGATACATGTACTTTACTATTAAATTACATTTAATTCGAGGTATGCATTATGTTGAAAGAAAAGTATATGAAACTGATTTGTTTAGTCTATTATAATATTTTGTTAAGTAAAATCATTCTTTTAAATTATTTATAACAAAACTTTATTTATTAAAAACTTATTTTACAAATTGTCTTAAAAATTAAAGCTTTTATTAAATTATTTTAAGTCAAATACTTTGAAATAAATTTCAATTATTTAAATATAATTCACGGAAGCTTACAAATGATTAACAGTTCAAAAATAATTTTAAATGGGTTGGCTCATTATCCGTAGTGATGTTATGTTATATTATGCTATGTTATAGGAGGTTACCTAAATTTTGCACACATATAATGTTAATGTTAATGATTCTCGCAGGGTATAGTATCTTGAATGATGTTATATGACTCGAGCTGCATGTGATACTATGTGGCATGAGCTAATTATGTTTTATGTGTTTCAAATGCTATTGTTATGTTTTAAGGATTTAAATGATTTTATGATGTTGTGAATTTATCTTATTATTATACATATCTAAGTATTTCAATTAATTATATGTTAATAGTTTTTAGTATTGTGCATGAATATACTTACTGAGTTGATGGCTCACCTCTCGTACCGTATATTTGTAGATAGAGTTAGATGATATGAGTTTATGGTCTTAGGAAGAAGAATAAGAGCTCAGTTTTTTTTAGAGAATAATGTACGTTATTTTAGCTTTATTGTTGGTTATTTTAGCTTCTTTAGGATGATACGTATTTAATGATATGTTATTTCATTATTTATTTATTTTTTAAAGTTTATAACATTTATTGTTGGTTATTTCATTTATTGTTGGTTATTTCTTTGAAAGCTTTAGATATGAAATTGTTGGCCCGATGCCTTGCGAGCACTATCCGTGTTTAATTTGTAAAAAGGCCAAGCAGGAGGCTTCCATCCAAAATACTTCTTCACTCTCATATACTTGTTTGTATCAAAGGTTTCAAGTATCCTATGAATCTCATTAGCTCTAGAAATGATAGCCATACCCATAAAATTGGCACTGATTGCATAACCTTCAAAAACACATTTATTGCGCCAATGCCAAATTCTCCAAAGTGCAACTTCAGCTTTGTTTATCACAGATTGTTCTCAAGGAAGTAATTGCCTTTATCAGCCATTAATTTACATGCACATCAGTATTTTATGCAATTGAATGCATCAGCCTTTTTTGGGCCTAACCTCAATTCCTTGTATAATGAGGCCATGGCTACTGCCATATCTATCAAAATCAAATAGGGTACATAACAAAGTCCCATCATCTCCATTTTTATTGAAGAACTCACCCATCTCAATCTCCATCCATCCATCTCTTCTGTTGTAAAACAACTGAGGTGTGTTTCTTGAAGCATCTAGGAGCGGTCTTTGCCTTTCCATATCATTGATTCCTTCAACGTAGACGCCAGACGCTAAATGTGTCCTTTGAAATCCATTTTTGGACTTGCCAAGGTTGAACACGAGGTAAGCTGCATAGTTGGTTTTGTGAGACAAAATTCTTGTCTCTATCCTTGCGTCGACTTTGAAGTACCAAAAATACAAATAATACGCGAGCTCAACCACCTCAGGAAACCTGCCAATGCATAGATACATGCATGGACCAAACGAAGTCATACTGTCAGTAAAAGCTCCTCAATTATGAGTAGGATTTGAATATTAAATATGTTCTATTTCAATTTAAGAAATTTTACTGACTGATTAAGTTGGCTTCCACAAAACTATTGATGAACTAACTGGTAATACTAAAGAAAAGTTAAAATTACCTAGACTTTGGTAGCGAAATCCATTCCCAAAAATTGGATGGACTTCCCCATTCCATACAAAGGCCTCTTGCCCCAACCATGTAACATGTTTTACCGGTCTCCTTCTCTAGTGCAAAGCTCTGTTGAAGGACATATATTGACCATATGTTAGCTAGATAATAATTTTTTGAATTTATACTATATGGTATTGTTATGCATATACAACTGGATGTGACAAATTTTAAGATAAGATGTTAATTTTTAGAGTCTTATAAAATTAAGGAGACTATATAAGAAACTTAAAGTCGGCTATGTGATGACTTCAAAGTAGTTAAAGCTAGCAAGTCGTTTTCTGGATACTATAAATACAATGTGCAATAAGGCATGACACAGAAAATCAATTATATGAACCAGCTAATCAAGCTTTTAGTAAAATAAAGATTATTTCATCATTTCTCAATTTCATTGCTAATTCAATTAGCAAATTTAGGAGTCATAAGCGTAGTCTATAAACTTGGGTGGTGATGAATACTCAATAGAGTAATGACTCAAAGCTTACCATGGTACCATTGTTGATCAAGATGGGGTGGAGACAAAGATGAAAATAAAGATCTTTCTTAGACAAGGAAGTCATTAAACATGAAGAAGAGACAGAGTTGGAAATGATCAACTTGTAATCGGACGGCAGAAACTTCTCCCACACCAAATCCGAATCCGCAGCTGATTTAAATACAGGAGATACCACTGCTAGTCTACAAGCATCGCGAGGAGTTGTAAGAGAAATTATGTGCGAAATGCACTCCGCTGGCAGAGCATTTGTAATATCCATTTTACTTCTTCTCTTTACACATTAGAAAAGAAGTGAGCTTTTATAGGAAACACTCACAAGCCGTTCTTTGCGAAGATGTTGATTTCTTTTAACGACTTCTTTGGGAAGTTAGGGGCAAATATTATCCGCCTAACTAATATGTCAAATCATTACAAGAAGTTTCAAAAGATTATAAATAATTACAACTTCTTGTCAACAATTTTCTTAGTTGAGTTAGTACTAATTTGGGATGGAGGTAGCTGATAAAATAAGTTGCTTTTACTACGTTAGACACTACACCAAAAAATAACCCGGTGTTTGATAAGCGTGTTGTTGATAGTGTTATGTATTTTATATAATAACTTTTGTTACTAAAGTGTTTTTTCATTTTATAATCTAAGAGGATCAAAATAAACAAAAGCTTAAATTACCTTTTTTTTTCAGATTAATTTAATAAGTTGTCTAGAGATTTTTTTTTTCTAGGCACACGCATTTTTATGAAGTGAAGAAGAGAAAAACTTAATTAGTTAAAATTTAATGAACTTTCTAATTTTTTCATATTAAATATGATAAAATTTATCACACAATACATAAATTTGAAAAATAAAAAATAAAAATGATATATATTACATGCTCAAAAATTTTTGATGTTCTTCTTCAATTACTACAAATAGAACATACTCAATATACTATTCAATTGTGGATAAAAGATAATTTTTTTTCCAGGGTATTAATAATTTGATCTTGGTATCTAGAAGTTGAAAATAAGGATGCTTTTTTATCTTTATCATTTTCTTTTGAGAATTTATTTATTTATTTTGCAATAAATTATAATAAGAATAGTAATGTTATTTTTTTTTAACATTTTGCACAACAGAACCCGGCTTATTTAGGAAATACTTGCCCAGCCTCAAACCAACGCAAAATTTGAACCCAATTTTGAACTTACCAACATGAAAATGATTTTCCAAAGATGAAGCATCGGTAATAATATATAATACAACTTTGATAATAAAAGTAGCATATTACACCTATCTAATGATCTAGAATACATCTTAACATTAACATACTCACCTCAAAATGTTGCGGTGCCAAAGATATAATTCAATCTATCAATCATTTTTAGACCTAAGCCCAATTCCTTGTATAATGAGGCCCTGCTTGGTGTTGGATCTATCAAAATCAAATAGGCTACGCACCAATATGCGATCATCTCCATTTTCAATGAAGTACTCACCCACCTCAATCTTCATCCACCTGTATCTCTAGCTTGGGATAGTGGAGCCTCATTGCCTCAATCATCAATTCCTGCAACGTAGACCCCAGACTCTAAAGGTCTTCATTAAAATCCATAGATGGACTTAGTAAACTTGGGGCTTTCAATTAAATACCATTTAGTAGTTCAAAAATTATTTAAATACTCCTTCATTTATTGGTTTTCATGCTTCCTTAAGAAATGCATATAAAGTCTAAAATATCCTTAATGAATATATTCTCATTCTTGTTCTTGTATGTAATCTAAGGTGGGAAATTTTGGAAAGTGGAAGAGAGCATTGCTGGAGGCTCTGTGTGCTTTTGTTGAGGCAGTTACCTATATGGAGCACTCTTACATTGTTCGTGAAGGAGACCCACTCTTACATTGGTCATGAAGGAGACCCAACTGACAAGGTGCTTTTTGAGGTGCAAGGTAACCTACAGACCTACAACTCCGGCGATGTAACAAGAGCCTTCCTTGGCACTGATGATTATCTTAAATATGGTGACTTTTTGGAGAAGAACTTGTCGCTTGGGCTCGGGACGCTTGCACTCACTACTACAAAATGACTTTTACTGATACAAAAAGTGTCTGTAATTATGTGCATATACACTATTTTTCGCTTTTAATAATAGGTATTATGAATTATTAATATTATTATATTAATAAATTAAAAATTAGAGATAACTGAGACTAAAGTGTTAAGAGGATAAAAAATATTATTATTTTTTATTTTAATTTCAAAAACTTAAAGTTTTAACGTTGGAACCACGAAGCCACTGAAACCCATAGAATTAACTTGTAATACGTTTAACAAAATTTGAGTAATACAAAAGAAAAAAAATATCAAAGGCAAAAAACCGAAATGCAATCCCTGATTCCCCTTCTCTTTCTTGATTTCTTCTTTTCTAATCTCTATCATGAACGAGAGAGAACGATACATTCACTCACACACTGTCACACACACACGTCCACGCTGCCGCCGCTGCCGCTGCTAAACCACGCCCACACCCACGGTCTAGTTTCTCTAACCCTAAGCTAACAAACGCCGACGCCCATGCTACTGCCGCTGTCACTTCGGTTCAAGTGTGTCGACGCTGCAGCTTCTAGCCATTCTCGATTTGCTTCCTCGTTCCAGCCGCTTTCATCTCTGTCGTCGCATGAATGGCTGTTTGTAATTCAATCTTCTAGACTCATTTTTTCCTTCTTTTTTTCGTCCTTCACAAACAAATTATCTCAAATTAATCTCTTTGCAACACCTTCATTGAGCACGTGGAACCATCTGATTTTGAAGAGATAAGTGAAAGTACTTCAGCTAATTTTTTTTTTTTCAATTTTCTTTTCAATTCCTTCCATAATCAACATGAAACTTATAAGAAATCCTAATTTTCTCTTAATTTCTGAAAATCATCTATAACTTTCTGTCTTCGAACTTCTAATTCCTTGCAATTTCATAATTCCTTCTCAAATGAAAGTTTTTTCCTCATAATTTTACTGTTTTCGCTCGTTAGATTTAGCGTCAGTCCCAAATTTTAGGTTTTGGTGTATTATTATGAAACTGTGTTATATGTTGTTTGGATTTGTGTGTTTTCGTTGGGCATTTTCTGAAATATTTGATTAACACACTTTGAATTTTAGTTAAAGCTCAACTTTGAAGGCAATCAAACAAAGAAGTGGATTGAGATATGAAGAGGAGTTGCTTGGAGAAGGTTAAAGTTACTAGACATGGTTAAGGTTCTTTTGTAACTAATACTTGCTATAGGGTAAGTATATCAATATAATTTTTTTTTTTTTTTTTTTTGCTTTATGTCAAGTTATGTTGGATTATGTTGTAGTACTTAATTTAACATTCATGTGTTTATGTTGACAGACCTAAAAGGTTCTGGTTGCCTTGTTAGAAGCAAGAAATTTGGTTACTTCTTTGCCACTCTGATTGATATTTTTTTAGCAATTTTATTCATATTTCTAATAAGACCGCAATGTAGTCAGTTTCAAAGTGAAGATCCTTTAAGGTTAGCAATTTTATGTTTTTGAGGACTATTGAGAAGTACAGAGTGACACACATATGCTTAGCCAATGTTTTTGAGGACTATTGGCTAAGCATAGTTTGGTCAAGAAATCTGAGCTTTCTCATTGAAACGTATTGGTTCTGGTGCTGCTTTTTTGGGAAAGGAATTGATGAAGGAATGCGCAAAGAAAGTACCTAGTGCAGCGGTCATTCAGGTAGATCAGTTTGATCGTTTGTGTTGCGAATCATGTAATGATTATAAGCTGAAAAGATTTGATGAGTTTTGCATATTTTTCATATACTTTTTTTAAATTATTATCAATTTTTGAAAAGTATGCATAATGATTTTGAGGTTTGCCTGGCCTTTGCTGAAATTAAGATTGCTTCAGATCTCTCTGTGTCTAGTTGAGCACTAATCCGGAAGTATAGGAGTGCATCCTAATAGTTCTTTTATGCTCACCATGTTCATATCTAGAATATCCTTGACTTGATCATATTTATCTTTTTAATTTCTTGACTGATATATAATCCAATCAGGAAGCAAAGACCTCATGGTCTGTAAAGTGCAGCCTATATGTTTAGTGAATGATTGGTGCAGTATCTTGACTGATAGAGAAGTTCAGCATTGTTTCTTACTCCTACAGTAGCAAATAGTCCATTAAATTCTTTGTTTCTTAGACTGACTTTAAGTAGAAAGCTTGTGAAATGCAGGTTATTTCAGGAAAAAAAAACCTTTTGAAATTTGATGCAATCTTGCTCCAGGTTATTAAGAGGAAAAAACCCTTTTGAAATTTGATGCAATCTTGCTCCAGGTTATTTCGTGAACCCTCAGGCAGGCTTTTATCTATCATATGCAAGCCAATAGGTTCCCAAACAATAACATTTGTCATTGTAGGTCAAGGTCTTGGTAGATTCATGATTTTGATGTTTTTGTGAGAAATGTACTAATGGGTTGTTTAATTAAATTGATAACATTATAAGGTTGGTTTCATTTCTGAAAATTTGGTGTAAGCTCTTTGATTTAACATGTTCAGGTACTGCTTTTCTTCTAAGTTGGATTATATGAAAATTTTGGCACTATCATTTTTAGGTTATTACAACAATGAACAAGCCACCCAGCTGACAATAGATAAAAAGCGTTGGGTACATACAGGAGATCTTAGATATTTTGATAGGGATGGCCAGCTATTGTTGTTGACTGAATCAAAGAGCCCATTAAGTACAAAGGTTTTCAGGTAACTTCTAATTGGTAATATAGGATTAATGCAGGGGAACTTTATCTAGCACTTATGACAATTGGGCAATGGCAACTGAAAAAGATTTTTGTAGCCAACTCACAACTAGTGTAAGGTTAAGGCCTGCTTTTAGTTGATTTTTCAGGACAGTATGTTGGTTCAAACCTAGAAATTTTGGCTATACAACTTCTATTTATTTGAGGATACAAAATTTAACAAACAAGTTTCCACAAAACATTTGCAGCGTCTGGTTGACATGACTTTTTTCTTCTTCTTACTTTGCGCGGTTTGCTCCCAGAATTGCTCGCTGCAACCTCATTTTTCTCTGGAGCCCTGTCATTGTTTCTTATGTCATTTAAATTTTTCACTTCACCAGGTCTGATTAAGACCTCTTAAAGCTGCCTTTATCTATATGGTTATTTGGAAATGGGTGTAGCTGAAATTTAGCAGCCAGTAACTTGATATCTCTGATCAACAGTCACTAGGCTATCTTCAACATATTGATTAATTCTCTTCTTCTGCATATTCTCTGTTTTTCTTTAGATATGTAACTTTGGAGTTGAGAATGAAGATTGACGGTATCAAGTTTTACTACCTTGTAGATTGATAGAGGGTCTACCACCTAGTTTTTGTTTCACAAATTTTACTGCCTTTTGAAGATGAGTTAAAAGGTATGTTAGTATCAAGTTTAAGTTATGATTCTCCTTCTGGGAATTTTTTAATATTTATTTTGCAGGCTCTGTTCAATTATTTGTTTATGATTGCCAATTTGTATGTGTTTTGTAGTTTACATACATATGGCAGGCATGAAATTGTGGAGCCTTCTTTTAGTTTATACATGGAAGCAAATTTTTTGTGGCCCAGTCGGCATTTTGAATTGGCAATGCCTACAGATTCTTGCTTGCCAGAGCTAGAACCAATTAAAAATTTAATTATTTAATTGAATTTTCCAAAATCAATGTGCATGCATTTGATTGTTTCATTATACATCATGTGCATGCAATAATGCAGAGTAGAGCATATTTAATTAATAATGACTACACACACACATACTTAATTAGATAGTATATAGCGAGCTATAAATCAAAATAAGAGAATGGGTGTTGAGTAACATTTGGTGATGGATAGAGTTCTTTGGGATACCTATTTGGAAGTGGGAGTGGAAAGACAGCGACTAGTAGTACATGTATTAGATCATGAAAGAACTTTCGCGACTTCATGATTGATGGGCTACTTATGTTGCCAAGTTAATTATAGCTTACAATCGCGAGGTAATATATAAGTAATTTATGAGTATTTTTGCTTCCAAATATCCAAGAATTATTTTTTATGGTATACTAATTGACTTTATGTACTTGTAGGTGGGAAAAAAATGAAGCCGTGGATGGATATTGAGTGACCTTCTTGTGCTTCTTTCTGTTGGTTAATGATTGTTGAAACTTAATTCAGTACTTTATTGTTTAGAACTTGTTCCAAACTTAATTTGGTACTTATGCTTTTCTTTTCTAAACAGTGGTGTAACTAAATTATGTTAATTTAAGTGATGTATTTGGGATGTTTATTATGTGAATTGTGTTGCGGGATTTGGGATATTTAATATATTTTGAGTTTTCTTTTAATTGTAGAACAAGAAAAATAAAATTATACTATTAACCAAAAGCAACATAACATCACTAAATACTAGCACTAAATATTTAAAATGATGTCAATAATTTTTGACATTATTGAGCAGTGTCTTCCTGATACTGCAGTAACATAAATTACTGTCATGTATATACTAACACTATAGTGTCATTATTTTTGTGATATTATAATGATACGAATTACTGATATAAAAATCACTGATATTAAAAATTAGTGTTAGTGTGTTCTGACTTGAGTATTATTGATACAATTAATAAATTTCAGGAAAAATATTTACCGACACTAAATTGATGTTAGTAAAGTCCATTTATCTAGTAGTGACTAGAATTGACCATTTTTCATCTGACCTCCCTACCTCAACAGGAACCATTCAAGCACTTGCAAAAGTTGAAGCCTTTCATCTCACAGCCGATGATTTATTACTCCTTCAGCAGAAACGAGTAGCTCCATTCATTAAAGTAGGTCGATTTTAAAATTATTCCAGGAAATTGTAAAAGGAATTTCCTCATTTTCTAGTAGCCATGCGCGAATAGTTACCCAGGTGTAAGAGCAAGCCAACGATACTTCAGCAGTGACTGACCTTCCCGTCTCAACCAAAACTATTCAATCACAAAGTTGAAGCCTTTTTTCTTTGGCTGATGACTTGAAAAATGTATCACTCATTAAGCATAGTCGGGCAGCTCTATTCATCCAAGCAGCTGGATTCATAAAATTGCTCATGGGCGCTGTGAAAGGAACTTTCTCTCATTCTACAAGGAATGCAGAAACGACTACTCGGAGCCCCCAACAATAATGTCTAAACAGCTTGTGGAACCTCATTATATAGCTAAAGAAAAACAGCCTGGTCAAATCCTAATGCTTGTTATAAGCTTATAGTCATTGTTTTATATTTCAAATACAAATTACATCTTGTTTCTAAGTTACTGAATAAATCTCCTGAAAGTAATTGGAGTACGGACTATTGTTGTACATGTATTTGGAAATTTAGAGGACTATTGATGGCTTTATGGCCTCCGCTTTGCTCTTTCTGCTCCCAAGAATGTAAGGCCTATATGATGCACAGAAGAGAAACTTCTAAGTAGAAATGGGGCTGATTACTATATATTTGCAAGATTTTTTTTTCTCCCTCCAATTTCAATGAGTTTAACCAAGTTGATTCACGTGTTGAAAAAGAAAACAGAAAATTAGGGGTAAAGTTTTATCAATTTCCATTCAGAACACGGGTCCCTTTGGAAAACGACCAAAGTTGTTGGATCATTTAGTCAAAGTAAAGTATTCAAACAAAAAATTGAATTTGTTGTCTGTCGACAACAATGTCTCCTTACCGCAATCTTCTTTTTGTCTTGAGCTAGGACTAGATTGAATAGTTAGATCTGAACCTACATTATGTGTTTTTTCTGGCTGACCAAGGTAGTGAAAGACTCATACCAAATTGCCAGTAGTGAGAAAATTTTAGGTTGCACGGCGCCAAAATTTAACAAGATATGATTGGATGGGGGTAGAGATAACACAGCACAACTGTTGCACGTATGATTGCAAAATCCAAGACTTTTAAAAAGCAAATTTGGTTGCGGGCTTTTGTGATTTAATGGCATACAATGATCATTCAAGCTCTCTATACTTTTAGTTCCATTCTTTTCATGTCATCAATTTGAAAATGCATGCAAAAATTCAATTTTCACTATTGGGCGGTCGCTACACAGTATAAAGAACAATTTTAAAAAAAAATCTGGAACTTTCCACTTTACTTTCCCCACTTTTCATGCTCGAGCTAGCCTGGAAAATAAAATGCAAAATATAAACAATAAATATATGATCCTGGTTGACTGAAAAAATCGAAGTCTTTTGAGTGATGCCTCTGAATCTAATTGAGGATTATTTACTTATCTTGAGTGGACACAAATTCGACCCACCAGGAATCCGAAACTTTCTTTTTCAACTTTACTGATCATGTAAGTCATTTTTCAATATATTCGCATATAATCTTCAGCTAACTGTTCTGCCAGTTCTAACACTAATTATATGTCTTTGTTCAGGTCACAGGACTTGGATTTAGAGCAAGGTACAGCAAGGCGTGTAACTGGGGAACCAAGAAATGGAATAGACTCTGTCCCTGTCAAGTTCCAAAGAGACGAAAATTCCGGTGTCAAGAATTATGGCATTAGAGGATTACCAAGACTTTGGTTTTGCGTTGTGATCCAACACTTGCTTTACATCAAGAAAGTGATTGACCCACAAGGGCCTATTGGCAATTTGATTTGTCTCATATTTTGTGTGATTGCAATTATCTTGGATCCTTTGTTGTTATACATTCCTGTGACCAATGACGATAAAAAGTGCCTTAGAGTGGACAAAAAAGTGGGGATTGCAGCTAGTTTTCTTCGTTCCGTCTTCGATGTCTTTTGTACAATCTAGATCATCTTCAAGCTGCATTCTGATGTTTTTGCTTCTTGATCTTTGATATACAAAGAAGAAAATTCAAAGAAAATTCCAGGAAACATTTGTTGCATTTCTTTCTCATTGACCTCCTTGCTATTCTCCTCTCCAACAAGTAAGGCAGACTCTTTTTTCGCAGCTAAATAATAAACTACATGTACTAATGCACTAACTTGTGGATTCTAAACTTATTGTACTTTTTTCAGGTTGTAATTTTGATTATCATGCCAATAATAAGAGGCTCAAAATTTTTAGATGCAATGAAGTTGTTGAAACTTTTAGTTTTTTTTTTTTTTTTTTCCATTATGTGCCAAGCGTTATTAGAATTTATCCATTGTTTACAACGCTACAAGGAATTCCAGCAGACTTGCTGAAGCTTCATGGGCTAAAGCCGTATTCAACCTTCTTCTTTACTTGCTTGCTGCTCATGTAAGTTATTTTACCTTATATGTATTCATCTACATGATTCAACAATATTTTCACATTTGTTTTATACTATTAGATCTGATCATTGAGTAAATTGCCGGTGAGTCAGGTATTCGGAGCCTTGTGGTACTTTTTCTCCATAGAAAGATAGACTGTATGCTGGAAGAATGCTTGCAGAAACTATTCTGGATGTAATCATGGTTCATTTTACTGTGATGACATTTCAGAAGATTACACATTTCAGAATAAATTTTGCCCCATAAAGCCACAAAATACAAAGATATTTGATTTTGGAATATTTCATGATGCTCATGAATCTGTTATTGTGGAGGTGACAGATTTTCCACAGAAGTTGCTACATTGTTTCTTTTGGGGGCTGCAAAGTCTTAGGTTTTTGCATACACAACAATACTCAAAATCAATTTGCATCACTGCTTCTAATCGAAAACACGTCTTTCTAATATCAATTCAGTTCTTGTGAAGTTGTTCAGGTCAAAACCTCAACACAAGTACTTAAATCTGAGAAGACTTTTCTGCAATTGGCTTGATGTTGTTTCTCTTTCTCATTGCTGGGAATATGCAGGTTGGTTCATATTTCCGGGTTCTTATCTCTCAACAAAATTTCTATTCGGCACAAAGAATTCTAATTTCTATAAGCTATGCTTCTTGTTAAACAGATATATCTGCGGTCGAAAACTATAAGATCAGAGGAGATGAGACTGAAGGGGCGAGAGCTAGAGCAGCGGATGCCTTTTCGAAAGCTCTCAGGAAATCTCCAGCAGCAGGTTAAGAAATACCAGCTATGTATATGGCGAGAAACCAATGGTGTTGATGTTGAAAATTTGCTCAGTAATCTTCCCAGGGACCTTAGAAGGAACGTAAACTCTGCTTGGACCTGCTCAAGAAAGTAAGCTTCTTTGTCTTTGTTGCATTTGCCTGATAGGTTTTCAGTAATGTGTATACATATTAAAGAAACTGTAATTCATTCTTCTTAATCTTATTCATGAAACGACATTGGGTGCATTGTGTGATTGAGTAAAGCAAGCTTTCTTCATTGAGCAGGCACACATTGTCCGAGAGGATTACCCAATTGATGAAATGCTTTTTGCAGTCCTAAGCTGTGGACCTACACCTCCAAGGGCAGGTCATCTACCTGTACAAGCTTCAATAATCACGGAGACAATGATAACAAAAGCAAAATGGATCATCTGGAAGATGGTGACTTCTGTGGAGAAGAGCTCGTTGCATGGTCTATGGACGATCCCTCTCCATCGGATCTGCCAATATCAACCAGAACTCTTCAGGCACTTACAAAAGTTGAAGCTTTTGCTCTTATGACTGACGACTTCAAAAATGTGTTCATTAAGCACCAGCTTTGTACCTCTTCTGAGTTAAACTTGAAACATTTGATTACTCAAACAGCTCATATCATAAAAGATACCTAGGGTCGCCATCATACTTGTAACACCCCTAATATAATATGTGCAGAGCACGTGATGAAGGAGGTCACTTACAAATATAAGTACTTATACAAAAATTTTAAATTGAAAATTCTCAAATTTTATTCAAATAAAACTATAAATCTATATATTTAATACTAAATATTTTCTCCCGAGTACATAAATATAACAAAAGTCTCAAAATTCCTCAAATACAAATTCATAAATAGACAGACTTAAGGGATACAGAAGTTAATCCTTCTCTTATTTAACTAGTAAAATTAAATGAGTCTCTAGCGAGGGCGGAACAAGCCAACGTTGGCCAGAGGGGCCAAAGAATTTTTTCAAAAAAATTCAATAAATTGTTTAATGTAAATAAGCAGTTATTAATATAATAGAAAATAAAGTACTCTAATAAAGCAATTTTTAAGTACTCACAAACGAAACTATAAAATCTCTTAAACTTTAATATTTCAACTTCCTTAGTAGTTATTAACGATAAATTTGTATTTGGATCTTATTCTTTTTCTTCAATTCTTCTTCTTCTGCAAGTTTCTTCTTTTTTAATTTTGTAAATAAACTGCACCGTACAAGCCTATAAAATAGGTATTTTATTAATATTTATTTATTTTCATATAAAATATTGAAGATTAATTTCTTTTTTTTTTAGTACAGGGGTTGTGGCCCATGCTTGTTTTTTAATAGGTCCGCCCTTGGTCTCTAACTCTAAAGATAAGCATATCTCTCAATAAGGTACTTAATTTGCAAAAAGTAATGACAAGGGTGGGTCGTCAACTTGGTAAATAAAACTATTTCCAACATATTTAGATTATCAAGTACCAAAACTATTGTAAGCCCCTTTTTATCAGAACATATATTAGAAATAATAAATAAAATGACATATTATAACAAAAGGACTTAATTTCGTAAGTGATTCAGAATATCATAATCATAATTAATCATAAAAGCAAATCGTATAACATATATACAGAAAACAAAACGTTAGCTCATGTCACATATGTCACTTATACACCCAGTGACCCGCCTAGAAACAGAATCAAAATCAGAATCAGAATATCGTATGCACACTCAAAACAGAAACCTGGTACTGGTACAGAACATATGTATCGTATTATATGATCATAATCAAAATTAGAATAACTATAGATAATGAGCTAAAACATTAAAAAATTTTTTTTTCATATATAGCAACTTGCACGTGGTATTTCGTACTATATGTGGCACTTCGAAGCACTTTCCCTCTTGAGAGTTGGCTCACATATAGTCTCAAGAGGTGGCTCTGAACAATCATGAATAATCTCTACCGTATACGTGATCAGAACAATCTTATCAAACTCATAAAAGATCATAATAATGATTTAGGTTTGCAAAACAAATTCCATCATAATATTTTGTAGACAATTTCATAAAGGATAATTATTTACCAAAATAAATTACATATTTAAAGGCATTCATAATCTTATGTTAAAATCATAAAAAAAAAAACATAATTTTCAGATTTGAAAATATTTACATAAACTTATTTTATTATGAAAATCAATTAATTCTCGAAGAACTATAAAAACACATATACTTATAATAGATTAAAATAATCATACATATTCAGTACATTAGAAATGAGTTACTTCCTTGATAAAAGTAATAATCTAAACACAACTCTAAGCCTCTAACAGCCTCACACACTTCTAACACCTTAAACAAATACAAGATATAGCTATTAATAACTTATTCCAAGAAACAGATTTTCTAATTATGCCCATATAGATCTGATTCTTAGAATTTTAACTGTTAATCTAAAAATCAAAATAATATAATATTTTATAGAACCATTTTAGACATCCATGGGTATCTCCCATAAATTTTTCAAGAGATTCAGACACCAAAAACATTTTCAAAACTATTTGTTTCTTGATAAATTCAAAACTATCTCATAGTGCCTTAACTAAACATTATGGGTTCTGAGATTTTTTTTTTTATAAAATTATACATTAATAAGATAATTATGAAATTAAAACTGGAAATACTAGACACATATATTAACCTCTTCATAAAATTTCAGAATTTTTTGAATTCATTTGGCCCTACGAATAATTTTGTGAATTTAGTTGTTTTGCTGGAACCACAGTGTTTCAGTGCACCAGTGTCAGCTTTGAAAATCCATATAAAATCGAAAACAAAGTCAAATCTTATGAAACCAAATTTATTTAATAAGCCCTACATGTCTAGTTTATAGAAAGATAAGGTTCTTCTTAAAAATCATTCAAAAAATATATGTTTTATGTCAGGATATTCATGCTGTTTAGAATTTTCAGTGTGTTTATTGTATCAAGGATTAACTAACATGACTCAACAATAAATTAGCATACTAAACACAACTTAAACACACCCTAAATCATGCATAATGGTCTCTAACAATCTAAAATCATGCGAACAAATAAATAGAGCACAATGATAAGAAATCAAATAGAGTATAGAGAGTAAAACTTACCAATCTTTAAGACTCTCTTTCCTAAGCAAAAGTTTGAATCCTAAGATATGAGTGAAAGAGTAATAAGCAGCAGAGACAAATAAAAAAAAAATCCTATGGATTTGGGGTTAAAAAATTATAAATTTATAGGGAAGCTTAGGAAACCCTATTAACATTAGAAATAATAAGTATTTTTCAAAATTACCCCATAAATTCTAATTATGGATTCAATATTTCTTATTAATAAGGGCAATAATGCCAATTATAATTTCTAATAAAACAAAATTTCCATAATTTAAAATCATAGAAATTTGGTGCTACAATACTAGAAAAAACTCAACAAGGTCTATAGGTGAAATTGATTCTAGCCTGTAAGTTGCATTATCACAAGGCATTTAGTTCTTAAATGCTTTATAGGGCATCAATTTTCCCAATAGAACACCAACATAACTGCCTCAACTGAGAGTAGAGACTGAAACCATTGTTCAAAAGCCAAAGTTTGATACCACCAAGGGTTTATACCCCTCACTTATGTTATTGGGGTTGAGTTTTATCTAAGAAGTATTGCTCTATGCATAGATAGCCTTGCGTATTACCTAAATCCTTGAAGAAAAGATTCTGTCAAGAAAAACAATATAACAATCTGCTTCTATAAGAAAAGATCATGTCAAGACAGACAATATAACACTATAATATAACACTATGTGCAACTTCTCTATTAAAATAAATGTTATACACGAAACTTGAGATACCGACCCTCTATCAATGTCCCCAATCTGAAGAGAAAAATGTTGTTGCTCATTTATGCAAATGTGATGATATCCACTACATCTAAGAAAATAATTTATCACTGAAAGAGACGGCTAGATAGTATAAGAGGCTTCAGGTCTGCTTTCATCTGTGCAGTCTTGCGGATTGTATCCAAATTTGACATAGCTTCCACAACATGTTTTCCTTTGTTTAGCATTACACAACTTGCCCTGTCAAAAGAGAGGACACCACTTAATTATCATCTGTACAATTACCTTAATACAATTTTTTTTAATAGAAAATGAAAAGATAAAGGTTTCACAGCTGTAAAGCTACTGTTATGAGTAAAACCAAAAAACGGACATGGCGCACAAATTCAAAGAGTAGGATTAACTTGCCCTTAGCATTAGAAATCAAAAGAAATTAGCGTGATTTCATCCAACATTCCTAATAGTTCTTATCCGAAACTTAGAATTTCACTTGTACTGGTCAGTTAATCTATTTTCAGCCAAAATGGCCGAGATGGCCCGACACTTAAGATTAGGAGAGAACTCTCGGAACATGGGTTCTAGAAAGGCTACATGAAGAAGAAGACCAAATCCATTTACAAAATAGGTTTGACCTGCAAAACAAAGTACGGACTGGTTATAATTTGAAGAAGCTATTGATATTAGTGCTCTTAGGTTGGGAAGATTTCTAAATTTTGGTTGGATGGGTACTAACATAGGCAACTAAACATAACGACATAAGAAACACTTAATTATAAATATGCTGGAGGAACAGTTGAAATCAGTTTTAAGTGTTAATTGAAATGGTCAGGGTGAATAACAAATTGAACATTTACCTCCTTGCATTAGCAACATCAGTAATCTCAGCTCTGGTAGGCACACCAAACTTGACAAGTGACTCCAGCACCTGAGTAGCCCAAATGACTGGTACATGGGCAGCACCACAAATAGACAGAATTTCTTCCCGCATGTCAGCCTACCTTTCCCATCTACACTCTATTGCAAGATCTCCTGTGGCACTCATAACACCTAGAGGATTTGAAGACTTCATAGCCTCCAAGAGTATATGAGGCCCACTCTTTGTCTCAATTTTGAAAACCATTCCCAGATTTTGAACTTTTCGTTTCTCCAATTCTTTACAAAGCATGACAATGTCATGACTATTTGACGAAGGGCGGAAGTGATACTAGATTCTGTTCTAGCATACGTTCTTGAAAATTTAAGAAGGAAGACTCTCATAAAAAAGAAAAATATTTCAATTGAAAAATTCTGAATATTATTAATCAAAAGCTTGGGTGTGTTTCGGTAAACTAAGAATAACAAACTTATATATACTAATAGCTAACTTAGTCCTAATATTTCTCAAATAAGATAAATTATCTAAAATTCTAATTAGATTAGAATTACAAATATGATTCAAAGAAGCTTAATAAACAAGATAAATCTGAATAAAATACTAAATACTAAAACCCTAAATATTATAATTGCTAATAAATTCTAATTTATTTTATCTAATATGCTTTCTACGTCAGTCTCCCCGTCTTCCAAAAAAACTCGTCCTCGAGTTTTGCTGAAAACAAAGATAATCTAGAGGATGCAACTTGTAGTAGAATAGCAATGAGTCTTGAAACTCGAATTCATAGCCTTTCACGTTAATCTTCTTTGAAACTCAAAATGCTTCATACTTCATCTTCTTCTTGATCTTATTAGTCACTCTATAAAATGGTAAAGTATTGCATGAATGAATAACTTTTAAGTCTTTCAAGTCTTTTGTCAAACCTTGCTCAATGTTCTCGCCAATTAACTTCATCTTGGTAATCATATATTCTTCAAGAATAACCCTCTTGTCTTCAGTATGAATAGGCAAAATCATATCAATTATCTTTGAGTCTTCTTGAATCATTGGTTTGGCTTTAACTTCAAAATCAATTAACTCTACATGAACTTTTTGAAGCATGATGCTCTTGTGATCAACTTGATTTGATGAAGTCATATCAATCATATTACCCTTTATAACAATTAATGCCTTTTGAACTTGAGTTTCTTGAACTTCAATTGTTCCATTTAACTTAATGCTCAAATTACGATAAAAAATTAACTTATCATGTGTAATTTTGAGCGTGACTTCAATTATTTTATGAGAGCCCTCCTTCTTGAGTTTTCAAGGCGTAAGCAATACTAGATTTCGTACTAGCGTACGTTCTTGAAAACTCAAGAAAGAGGATTCTCACCAAGGAGAAAAAAAATCTCAATTGAGAAAAAAAAAATACTGAGTATTACCATAAACTATGAATAACAAGCCTATATATACTAGTAGCGAACTTAGTTCTAATCTTTCTCAAATAAGATTAATTATCTAAAATCCTAATTAGACTAAAATTACAATATGATTCAAATAAGCCTAATAAAATAAGATAAATCCTAATAAAATACTAAATTGACCCAAATATTATAATTCCTAATAAATTCTAATTTATTTTATCTAATATGCTTCCTACATCATGATCTCAGACAAAAGAAATGCCCACCATGTCAGCATGTGAGGCTACAAATTCAATATTCATCAGATCCTTGGACATAAGGCCTTCAAAACAAATCCTGCCTTTTGGGATGTTTATGGATTTTATTGATCCCAGTTTAGTACCTTTAGAACCTACAAGGGTAATTGACACAACAATCTCTGAAATACTTAGTCCTTGAATTAATCGCCAAATCTTTCCATCATCAAAAGCCATAGGCTCTCCAGGTTTGACTGAATCGGACAGACAGCTAGAAGAATATCTTATCCTATGAGCACCACTTGTGGGCTCAAATAATTCATCCTGTTCCCATGAACTATCTCGTGACATGGTTAACAAGTCTCCAACTCTTGGATAAATGGCTCAACAAGGGGGGATATCCATCACTTGTGCTATAAGGAACCTAATTTTCTTTCCTTTATGATATATACAACTCTGTTCTAGACTGTACATAAGCAGTCCTAGAACACTCAGCCATAAACCCAGTGCCAGAAAAAATATCGAACTGTGTAAATATCTTGAGCATCCTTTTCTTACCTCTAGCATCATAAAACTTCAAGATATGACGAACCTAAAGCTCATTGAGAAAATTTTGATCATTTATGAATAGAACCACATCAGGAGACAAATGAGATGGAGGAGGACCTGCATCTTTGTGAGACAGCCAAGCTTG
Source organism: Murraya paniculata (assembly GCA_030449075.1). Lineage (NCBI taxonomy): Eukaryota > Viridiplantae > Streptophyta > Magnoliopsida > Sapindales > Rutaceae > Murraya > Murraya paniculata. The sequence continues at coordinate 651,123 of JAEVFN010000011.1, read as the reverse complement.
AAAAGGGAAGATCACATTTTCAGCTGCATTTTTCTTGGGCAATATTTTAATTATGCGTGGACACTTTCACTAGCTTTTTGTCCAATTGTTACCATGATGTGATTGGTTTGGTTATCTCACGGTAGACCCAATAATAATTCTTTATTGGAGGATAGTTTTGTAATACCTTAGGCAAATCCTACATCAACAAAGCATGAGAGAGATGCTAGGCTTATAAGAAGTGATCCACGCCTTAATAGACAAGATGCATTTTGAGTTGTATAGGTGCCCTAAAAATAAAACCGTACAGGGCTTGTTAAGACCCAAAATTGATAATATCTTGCAAAGTCTTGATTGGTTCATGACAGAAGGTATCAGAGAGCCTCCACGTGTCCTCTTGAGTAATAGTGGGGCAAACCTTAGCGAGAACACAGGGTCCATAAAGGGGTGTATGTAACACCTTAAGCAAATCCCACATCGACAAAACATGAGAGAGATGCTGGGTTTATAAGGGGTTATCCACACCTTAATTAGCATGACACATTTTTGGGTATATGGGCACCCCAAAAATAAAACTGTGTGGGCTTTGTTAAGGCTGAAAGCAGATAATAATTTGTTAGGTCTAGGTTGGGTCATGAACAATGGTGGGGCAAACCTCAATGAGGACACTGGGTTCCTAAGTGTGTGTATGTAACACTCTAAGAAAATCCCACATCAACAAAACATGGAAGGAATGCTAGGTTTATAAAGGGTGATCTATATCTTAATTGGCAAGACGCATTTTGAGGTATATGGGCATCCCAAAAATAAAATCGTGCGGGCTTTATTAAGGCCCAAAGCAGACAATATCTTTCTAGGTATGAGTTAGGTCATGACAGATGGTATCAGAGCAGCTCCTTATGTCTTCTTAAACGATGGTGTGGCAAACCTCAGCGAGGACACTGAGTCCCTAAGGGGGTTGTGTATAACACCCTAGACAAATCCCACATCGACAAAGCCGGGAGATATGCTGGTTTTATAACAGGGTGATCCACACTTTAATTGGGAAGACGTGTTTTGGGATGTATGAGCGCCCTAAAAAAAAAACCGTGCAAGCCTTGTTAAGGCCCAATTTAAATAATATCTTACTAGATTTAGGTTAGGTAATGACAGATAGTGTCAAAGCAGCTCCACGTGTCCTTTTGCACGATGGTAGGGCAAATCTCAGCGAGGACACTAAGTCCCTAAAGACAGATATATGTAACACCTTAGGCAAATCCCACATCAATAAAGAATGGAAGAGATGCTGGGTATAAGGGGCGATCTAGACCTTAATTGGCAAGACACGTTTTAGTGTACATGGCGCCCCAAAAACAAAACTATGAGGGACAATATCTTGCCAGGTCTGAGTTAGTTCATTAGAATTTTTTTCTCTAGTGTCTGTGTTGTGAAGTTCTAATTTTCTTCTTGTTATAATCCATTCTGAGTGTAAATACCTGCACTGATGTTCTCTCGGGTGCTCAGAGAAAGAGACTTCAGGTTCTCCAACAATTGAATTCCTACAGTAAGACTTACAATAATGTATGAATTGATAGACTCCAAATTTAAAGGACCAGTAGAAGAAAGATCTTACTTGAGCTGCTCAATGTCAAGGCATCTTAAAGCCAGATAATGACACTGTCCGAACAGCGTCCTCTAGGAAAAAACCCCCCCTGCATATCAGATAGTCATTTTCCAAACAAATAACAATATTTTATATGCTTTTAAAAATTTTCGAAAAGGTAAGTACCAAGTTTATATTGTCAAAACAGAACCATTATATAATTTTAATATAAGACTGAACCCGCATGTACACCATCAAATTATTAAAGGATAACTCATGTATGCCTAAACAAAAAAATCACCATCCACATGAACATTAATGCATCCATTATTTAGCCGCTCATTTTATTTAGTACATGAAATGGGGAATAGGTAAATGAAATAAATGAAGAGCTCATCATAACTTATATAAGAGTAAATACGAGACCACTAGCCAAACAACATTCAGGAGTCTAACAGTTTAACAAAATAATTGAAAGGGCAAAGAGATAATAACTACCATAGAATTATTAACTATAAGCAATTGAAAACTTGGAGAATGAGAAACAAAAAAAACACAAAAACTTATTCCTTTTTTTATATATAAGTAAAAATAGATAGTGGATCAGCTGTCCATTGAGAAAACAAAGACTAGCACTATTTGTGCTATACAATAATATACTCAATCACCCCTATATGAGGTTAGGATCAATTATAAATCCTTATCTCGAAACTCCATCCTAATTTAGAGGTATGAAGAAAAATAATGAATCTTGAAACTCTTTAGAAATTGAAGCCCGAAGTGAAGCAAAAAGAAAAACTCTATCCCAATTCTTCAGCATTATCTACACTTTTTCCCTCAAAAATATGAAAGTTTCTTTCCTCCCACATTACCCAAAACAGTCTATCTTAGGTGATTCTATCAATTTTGTAAGATAAGTTGCTATAATTTCCCTAGCCAGCAAGCACTAGAGAATATAACAAATGCACTACCTAATATATCTAAGAAAGAATTCCCAAATAGAAGAGAAGCACACCTGTGATATAATTTGAGTTGAGAAGCATTCTGCAGCTCAGAGACTAATACATGAAAGTGAATAGCTTTCAGTTTATCAAGAATACTTAGTTGGCTTTTCAGATTCTCAACACTCTGAGAGATGTCTTCTTCTAAGCATGAAATGGAGACAACAATTTCCATATATGAGTATTGAGAACTTTCATTATTTTTCAAATATAAAGCCATGTGATCACAATCACAGCCAAGGGAAGTTGCTTTCTTGGCTTCATCATTTTCATTTGATATAACAAAAGCTGAGGTCCTCGGTCTCTCCTACACATTCTTAATAACCGAACAACATGAACAAGCTGCTTTACGTTAAGCCCAAATGAAAAATGAGTGAACTTCCTCCTTGGTTTTGGAAATGCAAACTCTATAAAATCAACTTGAAAAGCTGAAAATTGATCACATTTGGACAATACAAAAACTCTAACAATCACAAAAGGGTATTAACAAATAGGTCAATTGATGGAATCCAAATGTAAAGGTAAAAGGCTAAATACATTATTTAGAATGTTTCTCAGAGTAAAAACCCTAGCTGCAAGTGGAAAATAAATAGATTTTGTTTTGCTCATGTTAAATCTTTTAAGAATCCTTTCAACATATGTCTGGTAATTTAACCATAACTTCTTAGATTTTCTATCGTGGGAAATCTTCATGTCAAAAATCTGTTTCGCCGGTCCCATGTCTTTCATTACAAAAGACTTGCTAAGCTCTCTCCTCAGATTGTCAATCTTACTAGCACCTTGGCCAATAATCAATATGTCATCCATATATAGCAAAAGAATAATAAAATCATTATCTCCAAACTTCTTCATGAAAACACAATGGTCAAACGTAGTCTTACTGAAACCATGATCCTTCATAAAGAAATCAAACTTCTTGTACCATTGTCTTGGTGCTTGTTTCAGCCCATATAAACTTTTCTTCAACTTGCATATAAGTTCTTCTTTGCCTTTGACACTGAGTACTTCTGATTGATCTAGGTATATTCCCTTCTCTAAGTCACCCGTGCAAGAAGGCTATCTTTACATTAAGTTGTTTAATCTCCAAATTTAAGTTAGTTGCTAATTCAAGAACAACTCAAATAGAAGACATCTTCACTACATGAGAAAATATTTCTTCAAAATCAAAATCTTTCTTTTGACCGAAATTCCTTACAACCAATCTAGCCTTGTACAACTGTTGTGAATTATTTTCAGTCTTCAACTTGTAACCCATTTGTTCTTCAGTGCCCTCTTTCCTTTAGTAAGCTTTACTAAGTTATAAGTGTGGTTCTCATTCAAGGATTTCATCTCTTCTTGCATGTCTCTAACCCACTCATTTCTATGTAAATGAGACATAGCTTCTTCAAAACATTCTATCTCCCCTCCATCTGTAAGCATCACATACTCATGTGGAGGATATCTAGTGGAAGGTTCTCATTCTCTAGTGGATCTTCTAAATTCTGACTCAACTAGTAGTGTAGGTGGTTCTAGAGGTGCTTGCTCAACTGGTTCTACTGGATCATTGTTATTATCCTCTCCAGCTCCTCTATAATCATCATGAACTACAGGTAGAAAAACTGAAGTTGGAATAATAAGAATCTTTAATGATGACTGAGGCTCATCACTTTTCTCTAAATCACCAACTCTCTAATCTTTAAGGAACACAACATCTCTCATTCTAATCAGTTTTCTTGCCACTAGTCCCATAATATGTACTCAAATCCTTCATGTCCATAGCCTAAGAAAAAGCATTCTTTGGTTTTATCATCAAGCTTCGATCTTTCATCCTTAGGAATGTGAACATATCCTCTCCAACTAAACACTATCAAGTGTTTATAAGAAGCATATTTTCTGGTTTAAACCCTCTTAGGTACATTGCCATCTAATGGAGCTAAAGGAAAAAGATTAATCAAGTCAACTGCAGTACGCATAGCATCTGCCCAAAAAGATTTAGGAAGGTTGGCATCAAAAAGCATACACCTGACCTTTTCTTTAATTGTTCTGTTCATTCTTTCTACAATACCAGTTTGTTGTGGGGTTTTTAGTACACTCTTCTCAAGTCTGATTCTGTAGGATTTGCAATACTGCTCAAATGACCCTCTGTACTCACCACCATTGTCTGCCATGACACATTTTATTTTTCTTCCTATCCCTCTCTCAACATAAGCATGGAAGAACTTAAACGTATCAAGCACTTTAGATTTCAAAGCAAAAGCCCACACTTTTTTATAAAAGTCACAAAATAAAGTGCACTTCCTATTGATATGCTTTGCATCATGCAAACATCAATATAAATCAAATCAAGTAGTTATGACTTTCTAGATTGAAAAAAAACTTTTAAAAGTTACTCTATGTGTCCTTTCGGCTAAGTAATGAACACAATTATTAGGGGATATACTTACAAAGCTGGGTAGAAATTCTTTTTTGGCAAGAATTTCCAACCTTTTCTCATCAATGTGACCAAGCCTTTTATGCCATGTCTCAATATCAGAATCTTTTACAACTACATTCATATATTCTTTCTTGATCTTGGCTTCCAATAAATAGAGGGTGTTCGCTTGTCTCCCCTTAGCCGACACTAGGGAGCCTTTGGTGAGCTTTCATTTTCCTTCACTAAATTGGTTAGTATAACCATCATCATCAAGCTTGCCTATGGAGATCAAGTTAAGGTGAATATCTAGTACATGTCTAAAATCTTTAAGCAACAACCTACAGCCAACGCTGATTTCCAAGCAAATACCTCTTATGCCCACAATCTTGGATGCCCCCTCATTTCTCATCTGAACATGATCATAATCACCATTAACATAGGATGTGAAGTAATCACGATGCGCAGTAACATAAAACAAAGCATCCGAATTAATCACCCAAGAAGTGTTATGGCAAGTGAGATTTATAGAGCTCTCATAATAAACAATACCTATATCACCATCAACTATGGCTGCAGTGTTCTCTTTGTTATTTTTCTGAGCATCACCTTTTTCTTTCGCTTATTCTCTTTTTCATAATCTACACTCACTTTTAACGTGAACGATTTTCTAACAATGAAAGCACTTGATGTTTCTTCCTGGGACTTAGATTTTTCTCTAACGTTATCATTGTTTTACAGGCGAGAATTTCTACTTTATTTTCTCCTATACCTTTTTAGCTTTTCTAAAATAAGTGCATCTGACTCAAATGGAACTATTTCAACACTCTTTCTTCTAGATTCTTCATTCTGCAGCCTATCTGTAACCATATCCAAGGTTAGTTTCTCGTTTGGCGTAGAATTATTCACTGACACCACTAATATCTCCCAATTATCAGGCAAATAACTAAGTAACAACGATGTTTGTAACTCGTCATCTAAAACAATCTCCATTGTAGTCAATTGATTAACCAAATCCTGAAACTCACTAGTGTGTTTAGTTACACTACGCCTTTCTTTATATTTCAACTTAACAAGTCTTTTCATTAAATTGGCTTGATTCTGTACTATCGACTGCTCATAAATTGTTTCCAATTTCCTCCAAAGAATATCAACCCTGGATTCCTTTGCTACTTGGTGGTACACACTTTGATCAATCTATGCTCTAATAGTACGCACAGCTTCTAGTTTAATTACGCCCATTTCTTATCATCTAAATTGGTAAATCTGGCTTCTTCATCTTCAATGTACTCATGTAAGTCTTTTATGTACAGCAAATCTTCTATTCTAAACTTCCAAATACCATAATTTCATTACTTTAATTTAATCATGCATGTTGAGGACTCCTCTATCTCAACTACACAAGTAAAAAAAAAAAAAAAAACCACACACACACACACACACAACCTGATGCTCTAATATCACTATGTTGGGAAAGAAACTTACACAAGCAGTTGTAAATTAAGCAAAAACAAACTTATTTCCCTCCTTGTATGATTAAAATAAGATGTACACTACAAATAAATAGGCAGAAAAATAAATCAACAAAATCTAAAACAATAAATCAACCACCAGAGACATAAATTTTTACGTGAAAAACTCAAAACGGGAAAAAAACATGAGATTGTAATCCGATATAATCTTCCACTATACTAATTGGATTATAGCACAAATTCTTCTCTAAATAATACTAGAGGCTAATAATTTTAAGAATCTCAATATACTTGACTTACAGTAACAACCTAATATCTATCTCTCTAACAAGTGAGTATGTTAAGTAATAGCAAACGAGAAGATAAAATAAAAATCAAGACTAGTAGGATTGTAGAGGGCGATTACATAAACTTATCATCAAAAATTGAGAGAAAATAGAGTTAAAATCACCTTTCAATTGTCCAATCAAATATAAAAAATCATTGCCCTCAAAATAAAAAATAGCCGCTATCTTTCTCTCCCTCTCTCATCTTTTTCTTCTTTTTTTCTTAAATATTAGTCGCCACTTATTCTTCTTTATATAATGTTTTTAAGCCTAAATTTAATGAAAAATTTCATCTAACGCCTTCAAGCATTCTTTAATCGCTTAACTACCTAAACTTATAAAGGTTTAGGCTTAGGTCACTCAAATGAGATGGATCCAACAACACAAAACACAATATTGAATGAACCCAATCAATAAATCAAAATCTGAAAAACCATTAATGCACAAATGTAGCATAGGCAAGAATCATATTAAAAAAAAAAAATCAAATTTGTGGAAGCAAAATGAACAGAAATCAACCAAACAAAGCGCTGAAAAGTTTTAATCTTTTGATTTGTGATGGCATTAATAATTACTGAAAGTAATCGAAGCTAATTCAAGTACTGGGTAGAATCAAAATGCTTTTTTTTATACAGGAAACGGTGTTAAAAATTGTAGCTTTTATGGATTTTTCGGGAGGGAGAATGTGTTTTCGAAAAGCTCTTGTACAAGGATTCGTGTTGTCTTGTTTTTGAACTGACCAAATTTTGTAGCGGGAAACTGCGAAAAAATGAGAAGGAAAATGAGAAAGTGGGATGTGGCCAGCACGTGGTAGACTAGATCTATTGCGATATGTGGCAGAATCTTTAACGACGTGTGGCAGAATCTTTAACGACGTAACTGTAACATCTAGATACTAGCCACCCAGTTGTTTGGTTGCCACGGAAATTTTGAGTTTAATAAATTATATTTTTAGTGTAACTCGGCTAATATAATTATATTAAAAATTTTAAGAGATTTTATATCAAGTGGTGTGCAATGATTTATTAAATGATAAAATTTTAAACCTTATAAAACTAGTGATTTAATCTATCTTATAATTTAATAAATGAATATCGCATTACTTGAAGTAAAACTCATTAATGTATTACTTTAAAAGCAAAGTATTACTAACATAAAAATCTAAAAATTGGAAAATGACTAACAAATGATATACCCACTTTTTCTTGTTAGCTAAAATTAAATTTACCAAATATTATCACTCCAATTAAGTTGTTTTCAGTAGATTTGTGATTATAAATATGACTTATATTTTTTTACTGTAACATACCTATTAGTGTATGTTATTAATTTGCTAATTTTTATTAAAATATTTAACAATTTCAAGAGCTCCATGTAGCTCATTTCTTTCAAATAAGGGTAAATATCTCTTGAATATTAGTACAATCAGATTTTCAAGCTAATGTTATGCATTGGGCAGTATGGTAATTTTATAACTTTTAAAATAATTAGTGTTAGCTATGCTGTAAAAATAATCAGTTGTATGGAGAAGCAGTTAAATATTTGATAAACTTTATTTTTAAAAGTATTATGAGTTTTATAATATAAATGAGAATATATATGGAATTGTGAGTTTTATAATATAAATGAGAATATATATTGAATTGTATTAAGTATAGAAGTGGTTTTCAAAAATCAGATTTTGAAAAACTATTTCTTCTATACTTTTCAAAATCTGCTACATGGTGAGGTGATTTTACTAAAAGTAATTTCTAAAATATTTACCAAAAACTAAAAATTAACTTTTAACTTTTAAAAATCACTTTTAAGCCTTCCAAAAAAATTTCTAAATGATCCCTTAGACTGGTTTCAAATTGTAATATGTACATAGATTGTATTTACAATTGAAAAAAATTATTAATTGTAATATTTACAATTTAAAAAAATTATTAAAATTGCATTATCTCAATCTCAAATGTACTTTAACAGCCATAATTTTATCACTCAGAAGCTAATTACTGTGAATTAGAAAACAAAAGAAAAAAAAAGCCAAAAATATCTTTTTACTAAGTCAGCGTAGAGTTCCATGTTAGTACTGATCTACGGAGGTTTTATTTTCGTTTTCTTTTCCCTTCAGTTTCGAAGAAGTCGACCCATAGCTGATTCATATATTTTTAACATGGGTAAAACTTTTAATATTTTAACAATGGGGTTGGTTTGGAAATCAAGCGATGGTCTTGGATTAGAAAGTCAATAGGAAGAAAACTATTTTAATGAAAAGAAGATGCAAACTTTCTGCTTGCACTCTCACTATTAATATGTTCTCAGTTCTCTTTTTGAATGTTAAAATCCAATTTCTAATACTATTTATTTCTGTACTGTGAATTTTAAGTTAACTCAATCTTATTTGCTATTGAAGTGCTGATTCTCAAAGTAGCCTGTTGATCATGCAAGTGACTTTTTCATTTTTTCTTTTTCAATTTGACACTGGAACAATTCTTTTTCTGCCAAAGATATTAAACAGTTGTTTGAAAAACCCATTTTGTTGATCAGGTCTTAGCAGGATTTGACTTTAGAGGAAGGTAGAACAGGCTGGTTTCGGGAGAACATGATCAAGACGGTAGACAGTCAATCAAAGGGAGGTTCCGACGTTCAGGTAATTACAGTATAGGGCGCATGATGACAAAAAGTTTTAGACTTTATCAGCATCCACAAGGGCCTTATGGGAATCCAATGTTTCTTTTGTTGTCTATGTTATCCATGTTCGTGGACCCTCTTTTATTTACATTCCCGTGATCAAAGGTGATAAAAAGTGCTTCAAATTGGAAAATGATGTGGGGAGTATTTCACCTTTTCTTTTTCGTTCACTTGTTGCTTTCCTCTATATAATTTACGTTATTTTGCTTCTGCGGAGTGATTCTCATAAAAATGAAAAGAAAAAGAAACCACTGTTGCTTTTCCTCCTAGTTGACCTTTACATTATTCTACCACTCCCACAGGTAAGGCTGATTCATGTAACTAACTAAGCTGCTATTCTTTTAGTAAACATTCAAATAATTGCATATGATTATGTACTTCAAATTGTTCAGGTGCTGCTGATGTTAGTTATGATTCAAAGAATGAGAGGCACAAAATTTTTGTTTGCAATGGAATTCTCTCTTTTGCAACATATGCTGAAGGTTTTGTGGTTTTATAACATGTTTACAAAAGCAAAGAGTACATACAACCTTGAGGGATGGGCCAAAGTTGCATTCAATCTTTCTTACTTTCATGCCGGCCACATAAGTTAAATTTCACTTCCATTTTCTATTTACGTGATTTCAAATTTTTATTTTTATTGTCTTATAACTCGCTTCAAAATAAATTATCCCAGATGTTAGTGCAGGTAGCTTAACAGATTGTGTGTCAATGCTTGACTATGTCCAAAATTACTTGCTGGGTTGTGTTTGATGATCTTTATTGATGCTAGCAACTCTTATTTTGCCTGTGCATATTTTCAGGTGATTGAAGCCTTATGGTACTTTTTTGTCATAGAAAGGCAGGCCATGTGCTGGAGGAAATCCTGCATGAATTAATGATAGTGGATGTGATCAACTTTCATTTTACTGCAATGACCGTCCAGGAAACTACACATTTTCCAATGAGTTTTGCTCTCTTAAGACACAAAATATGACTACCTATGGTTTTCGAATATTCCTTGATGCTATTCAGCCTGGTGTTGTAGAGGAAACAAATTTATTTGTGCGGTTCCCAGCTTGTTTTCGATGGGGCCAGCAAAATCTCAGGTTTGTGAATATGTGCTATATTTTTTCCTTGCGCATAAAACTTTTGAGCTTAATTTGGTGTTCATCCGATGTATCCAACGAGAGATTGTAATATAAATTGGTTGACATGAGACCGGTCAAATGCAAGACTTCGGCGCTGAGCCTGATACCATGTTACCATAGAGATTGATAATGCTTCTGAGATTATTATAGGTAATTGTCCTATTGAATTCTTTTAAGCCTAATATTATATGTATTTCGGTTCAAATTTTTTGCAGTTCTTTTGGTCAAGGTCTCCCATTTAATGCCAATTTCTTGGAAAATATTTTTGTGATGTCCATTACCATCTCTGGTGTGGTGTTGTTTTTCTTTTTGATTGGAAAGGTTCAGGTTGGTATATCTTTTCTGTTTATTGTTTCTGAAATTTTGAGTATATGCTTCACATGAAGCACGTGAATTATTTTATGCTTCTCGCAAATCAGATGTATGTCCAGTCCGAAACTGTAAAATCATAGGAACACACGGTATGGGAGCCAAATCGGTGAAGGCCCTTTGTAAAGCTTCCTGAGAATCTTCAAAAGCAAGTAAAGAGATATCATTCATCTAGATGGGGAGAAACTAGAGGTGTTGATGTAGAATATTTGGTCCATAATCTTCCCCATTATCGCACAAGGAGAATAAAACAGACCCTCTGCTTAGACTTGTTAAAGAAAGTGAGTTGTTTTGTCTCAGATTTTCTATGTTATAACACTTGCAGGCTGGCTTTGCTGGCACAGCTGATTATTTTAGTCACCCTGGTGCATTTATTTGACAACATTTGTGCCAAAATACTTCAATACCACATAGAGCCTCAGTAGAAACAGATTTTTTCAACAATTAAGAACGAACTAGTAAATCTTTAACATTAGAATTTCAGTTATTGGAAATAATTATTCTTAATCTTATCCTAACACATGTACATAAAGTTAGAAGAGTTCGGAAATTCGAGTAATGCATTGTTGGAGGATCTGTGTGATCGCGTCAAGCCAGCTTTCTTTACCGAACGCTCTTACAGTATTCGGGAAGGAGACCCATATGATGATATGCTCTTCGTTCTGCAAGGCAAGCTATGCACCTACAGTTCCAGGAGCATAACTGAATCCTCGAGAACTGATAATCCCAAAGAAAAAAATCATCATATGGAAGATGGTGACCATTGCGGTGAAGAACTTATTGCTTGGGCGCCGCAGGCTGACTCACACTCATCTAACCTCCCTGTATCGACCAAGACAGTTCAAGCACTCACAATTATTGAAGGCTTTGTTCTTATAGCCGATGATTTGAAGAACATGCGGACGATCATTAAGCAAAACAAGGCGGCTTATTGTTTACAGTTATTTTGGCGTCCTTGAAGGAATGAACAGACACACTCACAGGTATCACCACCATTAAAATTACAAGAATATTTGAGGCATTCTTAATGTGGTTTATGAACCTCTCGCCGATACTATGAAAATTTATTATCTATTTGATGAATACTACATCATTTAGAATAATACTTGAGATGTACTGATTCTCTCTCAAATAATCTATGAACTTGAAAAGTTATCTCACGAACAAATTTGGACGCAAGTAGTCAGAGTACATACTGTGCAAACTCAGTTTATTTATGTATTTACAAAGGATCTCGGTGCAGATTTGAATTATGGCTGTATACATACACCCTTTTATAATATAAATAATAATAGCTTTTAGTCCATATTTGAAATACAAATTTGGAGTGAACTAAGGATATGTAGTTAGTAATTCACGATAATCTCATCTGTCTATTGAGAATAATAAACCTTTAACAGTTGGCTTTTGAAAAAGGAAAAATGACTAATACACCCCAAACGTTTAAAGCAATAGAAATAAAAGTTCTTAATGTTTTGAAAAAGACACTTAAATCCTAAATTATTAATGAATTCTATTAATTTTAATAGAAAATTCATTTTCAACTTATAATTACCATTATCTCCCTCTAACATACAAGTCAATGTATTGACCTAGACATGTCATCAAAAAATTATTGATTGCCCAGTTTGGCCATGGATCGTTAATAAAATTACAAACATACCCTTATTTATAAGGGTTGGAATTTTGACCTAGAAATCCAATTTAATTTTTTTATTTTTCCCATTTAACCATCACTGTTAATTAGATTACAAGAATACCGTTATTTAGAAGACCATTTAGGAGGAAATAAAAAGCTTCTGGTTACAAAAAAATCATTAAATCTTAATACTACAAATATCATATCCAATTGACACGAAAAATCACAATCATCTGACTAGTTTTCATAGAAAGCCATAATCTTTGAATTGGTACCGCCATTCCCATAAACATAACAACAAATCATTATATCATAGTTCTATATCAAATTGGTACCCATAAACATTACAACAATAACCATAATCTCTTTTTTTTAAAATAAAAAATCTGTTCACAAAAAAAAACTAATCATAATAATAACTAAAATCCTAAAAAGTTATTGTGATTCGTACACGAAAAAAATAGCGCATTGAAAAAAAAATTAAAATGAGTTCAAGCATAATTTTTTTAAGGAAAGTTCATCAACAGAATGTCACAAACTTTGCAAGATTTCAGGTGATCTATGATTTAGTAAAAAATTATAGTGAGATGTAATGCCAACAACTGCATAAAAAATGAAAAAAAAAATATTGATATCTCAAAAACATATATAGATAATAAACAAAATAAACCATCCAGCCAGACATATATTTCTCATTCACATATGTTTATCAAATGTAAATAAGGAAGATTTAGTTTTTACCTTGATCTGATATCAAATTGGAACCATATCCATCATTAATGATAACTTGAATAGGGTTGTTTTTTACTCATGTTAGGCTGCTGTTGACTTGAAGATGGGTGATATTGTTGCTGACTTGAATGCCAACTTGAAGAGGGGTGTTGTTGCTAACTTAAAGAAAAGTAATGCTGATGTTGAATTGAAGAAATATGATATTGGGGTTGAATTAAAGTGGGTTGATGTTGACTTGAAGATAACATATTGTAGTTCACAATTGATTGTAAGAGTGAAGCATGCCTTTTTGAAACGTTGTTTTGAATTGGCAAATTTGTATGACAATTCTGGTTACTAGCTTCTTTAGAGCTTCCGCTCATAGCTTGTGCGGTTGTTGCTGCATTATCAATCATGCATGATTAGTGTATAAAGACAACAACCATAAAGAAGAAAAAGATAGTTTTAGACATACCTGATGGGTGTTGAAGGTATTCTAGTGTAGTTGTGCTCTCTGCTGCATTTTTATTTTTTTTCATGGTGACCTACGAGTGCAAATGATAATGTAAACTATTGAGCAATGGATACTAGGCATTTTAGCTACTAAGTAGTGAATATTAAACACGCTTTTGCATGAAATAAGTAGGGGCAAATCTAAATAACTCAGAAGTGGCATCAACAGGCGCATTTTTACATGCTCTTTTGTTATGGCCGAAAATGGTACTATTGCTACATCTTTACTTGGTCTTTCTTTTCCCTTGCTGTTCCCCTGGCTCTCTTCTCCTCACTGTTTTAGGCCTACCAACTCTTGCTTTGACATTTGGTGGTAAGATTTTTCAGCCTTTAACAATAAGCCAAGTAGTTTGATCTGGAAGTGGATGTATGATATTTGCATATGTGGCCAAATATGCTTCCACTGTCAGTTTTTTGTCCACATAATCAGCAGCATCCTCATGTCTTCGGGCAATACATGGCATGACATGTTTACATGGTATCCCACAAATTTGATAGACACCGCAGTCATAAGTTTTATTTTGCAGGTTAACTATAAATGTTTTGTTATTCTCATCCATTATCTCAAATTCGTACTCACTGGCCACAATCTTCCTTTTTGCCTGGAAACATTCAACTTTCTCCTCACGATTGGAGGTAGCTTCCCAATCCATTTTCTTGCATCAAAATGCCTTTTGTACAATCTTTTCATAACCTTTTTCCTAATGAATTCCATAAGTGTCAACACAGGCTTGTCTATGAATTCATTTAACCAACTGTTCCATGACTCAGTTAAGTTATTGGTTACATGATCAACTTTTACATCATGTGCAAATGCATGTCTGGCCCACTCTTTCTTGTCAATCTTGATCAAATAATCATAAGCAGCTTGTGTGTCTTTTTTGGCTGTTTTTATCTTCTTCATATTGTCTTCCCATGCATCTTCACTAGTAGCTCTTGCTGCAGCCCAAAATAGGTTTCTGTAGATGATATTAGATGATTACTTCTTAAGTTAGCAAATATATGCCCAGCGCAATGCCTCACTGCTGCACCATGCCAATATGCTTCCAAGCCTAGCAATATTCCTTTTTGCCTATCTGTCATAAATGTCACTTGATTCTGATTCCTTATATTCAGCCATTCACTCAATATTGCAAAAAACCATTTTCAACTATCAGCACATTCTAATTCACAAATACAAACTGTAATTAGAAAAATTCTATTGTTTGCATCTAATGCCACTATTGACAATAGCACACCTCCAAAAGGCCCTTTTAAATGACAACTGTCTAATCCTATAAACCAACTACATCCATTAATGAATCCATTCTTTAAAGCTACAAAGCTAAACATAAACCTCTGGAACTTCAAAGCTGGCCTTCTATCTTTATCAAAACCAGACATGAATTTCATCTTTACTGACGCATCATGATTTCTCTGTCTAAGTATTTGGGCATAATCCCTTAGCTTTTGATAAGAATATGCATAGTTCCCATTTAATTTATCCATTGCTCTTTTCTTAGCCCTATACATTTTCTTCATGTTTGCCTTAATCCCTAAGTTGCTAACTAATTCATCTTTCATTGCCTTCACATGCATTTTGGGTTTATTCTTCAAGGTTCTCTCAAACTGAGAGGCAATCCATTTATATGATGCCTCTTTGGTCTCCAACATTCCATTGCACTCATGTACATCAATTAGCTTTTGAATTCTGAATTTGGCCCTAGATTCTACTTGTGCTGCATAAATAAAGCAAGGACAACCCTCATTGGAACACTTTGCCCTGAACCTTTTGTTGTCATTCTTGATCCTATTAAGATCAAACCCATTCTTAAGAATGTAGTTTTGAAGTACTCTTCTGAAATGTTGGACATTTTCAAACTCCTGCCCAACAGCCACTCCAGCTACTTCATTAGGATTAGCAATGTAATAGTTACTTGTATTGTGTTCATTTATCTTATCGATTGTTTGCTCATCTCCAGAATCCCAAAGCAAGCCATGTTCTGTATCATCTGACTCACAGTAGGAAAGAATTTCATCTCCTTCTTCACTATCTTCATAATCCACTTCTTCACCACCTTCAATGTGTCCAACAACCCTTCTATCATCATTCCAATTTAATTCTCTTTCATCATCAGCAGGTGTTATCTCTTCATTGTCATCATTTGACCAATATGCTTCATCATCTTCTTGTTCAATAAAATAAAGTGGGTTAGTATTCAAGTTTTAGGATGACTGATCAACTTGAGACTTTGGATTTATGTCATGAAAGTCAATCTCAGCTTGAAATGACTGTTGTGGTTGGCCACTATTTGTTGCCATCTGCACACCAGTATATGCTTTTCATTTACAAAGTTAAGCATGAACTTCACATGCTTCATGACCATGAACAAAAAGGAGAAAATGTATAATATGGCACCTAGGTGAGTATTGTAACGAAAAGAAAAAATGCACATAGGTGAAAGAATATAGATTTAATTACATGTGTTCAATTACTGATACAGGTACCACTACAAGATGTAAAAAAATAATTCAAAGTGAAATTTGTGAAACAAAGTTCCACATTATGCTATTAGATGTGTTATTTTCTGGATAATAAAGCTAAAAAGTCATTAGATGTATACTTTTTGCAATCATGCAAAGAAATAAGTTATAGTAGCAAAGACAATCGTTTAAAATTATAATAGGATAAAATTAAAATCATTCCTTTATGTTTGTTAAGCTTACGGCGAAAGCTCATCTCGAAAACTTAAAAAACTAAACCACTACTAAAAGAATAAACATATATGGTGAAGCAAACTAAATTAATGAAAAAAATTTAATTGTTATGATGAGAAAAAGCATATCTTTTGTCCATAGTCATTGTGATTTCAATCTATCAAATATAAATGTAAAATCCGATTCAAGCTTCTATTAAAAAAAAAAATTCTCTTTTACTGCAAGAAAAATTGAGAAGCATAATAATATATTAATTACCCTCAAATCATGGAAATCCAAAACTAAATCATGTAAACGTTGTTCAATTTTGAACGTATATTGTTGTTGTGATCAGAAAATATTTAGATAATTTTTTTTAATGAAAAAGTTTAAAACAAAAGCGAAAATTAATATGTTCTGAACATAAATACTAACCAGAATTTTTTACGGAGAACGAAACTACCACCGCCGACAATTGTAGAGTGTGGAACTACCACTGCTGAGAGTAGCCATGCTGATGCCAGAATAGGAACATAAACTAAAATAAAGGGTTTGCGATTTTCCAAAGGGAAGGGTGGGTTTGTGATTTTTGGGTTTGTTTAGGTTATGACGACGAATAGTTTGACACAGCTTCTAAGTGCGAAAAGATCTACACAAATCAACTTACAACAAGTGCCATTATTTTAAATAAATTGCTTGTGAATTTTCTGATGTGGCAGGCCACATGTCATACCCAAGTGAATGTACAATATTAACCTTTTAATTATTTAAATAAACGGAATATGTTAAGAAACAAGGATTTAAGTGTCTTTTTTAAAATGTTAAGGACTTTTATACCCATTTTCATAAATATTTGGGGTGTATCAATCATTTTTCCTTTGAAAAATTAATACTTTGGTCGCTAAAATTTGTTGTGACATTAATGGTACTTACCATGGGCCTTGGCCCAATTCAGATTGCCTTGAATACGCTTGCACCGACCGCTTAATTGTACCAACCAAAGTAAAAAACCAAGCACCTATGCAAAAAAAACCAATATTGAATCTTTAATGCAGAAATGTAGCATAATCAAGAATTAAAATTAAAAATTATTAAGTGCGTGCCACAGGCACGAATTGTCTGCACAAGGAAATAAAATAAAATAAAAAGAATAAGTACTGGTTAACAGGTTAATTAGAAGAAATTCAATCTTTTATAAACATGTTTTTGATACTTTGAATTCGAGGGACCAAATACCTGTTAATACAACTAACCAATTCCCAAATAATATTCCAGACTTCCATTATTGAGGTTGTTGCTAGTTTAAATACTAGTTTACATATAAACCTTAAAACTAATAAATAGGAGTAAAACTAGACACCACTAACCTAAATAATTTGTTTATTAACTAATTACTAGTTTACTTAGTCCAAATACACATTAATCACAACCAATAGGATAAATATAATTTAAAATAAATAAAATTATAAGATTGGAGATCGTAACAGTGTGGTACCAATGACGGCAATGAAGCAAACAAAGGATAATCGAAGCCAATTGTAATTGGTAGATTAAAAAATGCAATTATTTCACGGGAAAAGGGGGCTAAAAAATTGTACCTTTTAGTGGGTTTCGAAGGGAGGGAGAAAGTGTTTTTCCAAAGCTATTACAATGTTACAACAGAGATGAAAATAAAGATCCTTTGTGTAACATAATAATAGATTTAACTATAATGTTATCAAAATTAATTTGCTGTTTGCGGATGATAGCTTGATATTTTGCAGAGCTGTGTTGGCGGATCATCATCTGAAGGATATTTTTTATTTGTACTCTAAGGCCTCAGGATAGATTTTTAACTTATAAACTCAATATTTTGTTTAGCCCCAAATGTGAAGCTCGATACATGTAAAATTATTACGGAGGTCTTTGGATTTTCTGAAGTTTCTACATATGAAAAATATTTAGGATTGCCAGTGATGATTGGAAGGAAGAAGAGGGAGTTTTTCTACGAGCTAAAGTTTAGGGTGCTGAAAAAAATTGAGTAATCGGTGGGAAAAAGTTTCCTCTTGTGGTCAAAAAAAGATTCTGATTAAGGCGGTGGCACAGCCAGTCCCTTCATATGCTATGAGTGTGCTCTGCTTAGTGGCAAGCATCTGTGAAGATCTTCACTAGAGGTTTACGGCTTTCTGCTGAGGGTCTATAGAAAATAAATGGAAGATAAACAGGATGGGATGGAATAGTATGAGTCAGGCAAAAAAGAACGATGGTATGGATTTTTAGAGACTTAGTTTCTTTTAATCAGGCAATGTTGGCAAAATAAGGATGGTGTTTGCTTATTTATGATGAGATACTTGTTTCGGGGGTATTAAAGGCAAGATATTTTTGACGAAGTTCTTTTCTTGATGCAACTATTGATAGTAATCCTTCATTATTTGGCGAAGTACTCTTTGGGGGCGTGAGTTGTTACAGCAGGGGATTCGATGGTGTGCAGGATTAAGGCAACATGTTCATATCTATTGTGATAATTAGGTGCCTAGATCTTGACATTCTGACCTATCTCGTGAGTAACTTTGGGGAAAGATGCAAAGGTTGTTGATTTGTTAGAGAATGAGAATTCTTGGAATATGATTACAGAAGCACATCTTACCTCAGGATATCTATTCTATTGTGATGATTAAGCTGCCTTCACAGAGTTGTCATGATCGGGTAATGTAGCACTATGATTCTTGTGGGGATTACACTGTGAAGTCTGGGTATCATATTGCAAAGAAATGGAAGAATTTGTCTTGTGCTGCATCATCTAATGATTCAACTAGGCAGTGGACGGCTATGTGAAAGATTATTGTTCCTTCCAAAGTTAAAATATTTCTATGGCATGCACTTTCAAGTTTGCTTCCATCTATGGAGCTGAAAAGAGTGGTAGCTGGTTCACGGTGCAGGATCTGTAGTGAGTTTGGCGAGTCTATTATGCATGCTTTACTTGATTGTCAGCATGCCCAGGATTTTGGATGTTTGTGGGATGTGTAGGATAGCGTAAATTCCAAAATTGCTTTTAATGAGATTTTTGGCTCCGTTTGAAATTGAGGTTGAAACTCAATAAGTTACTTATTTCATAATTTGTGACAAAAATAATATTGGGTAAATTTTGTAAAAACTGTTTATTTTATAATTTTTTTCACTTTGACAGCAATTTTTAAAAGCAGGTGGGGAGTTACTTTTCATAAGCATCCTATTAAAAAAGCTACCACACCTTTTTAAATTTTCTATTATAACCTTAATATTTAAAAATAATAATTATGTCTTATTTTCCATACACTCTAATTATGTCTAATTATATATAAGCAATTATATATGATATTACCACCACAATCAAATTACCGTAAAAACTATTGTAAATTCTCTCCAATATCAAAGTTTTGATCTAGTAAGTTTATTATATTTTATTTAATTGAATTTTTTTCAATTTTTGTAACTTTATGAGTTTTAAAAGGAAAGAAGTATGTCTAAACATTATTAAGCATAGTCTAAAAAAATAAAAGGTAATTTAAACTTATGTTTATTTTGGTCATTATGTAATAAAACAACACGTTTGTAATTAAATTTACTAAATGCATGTACACTACTTTTCAAATTCATTGCAACCACAGTAACACAATTTACTAAACGCCAAGCTGCTTTTTCAATCAATAATTTATTACATGCGTACAGCAGAAGTAACTTATTTAATCAACAACCACAATTCCAAACTGGCCCTTTGTATGATGGAATAGTGACATCCCCTAATTAGGGGTGGGCGAATCGGGTTTCAGTTCGGGTTGTTCAAGTTCAGTTTGGGTTTCAAACCGATCAGTTTGGAAAATTCAACCCAATCAGATTCAAACTATAAACCTAAACCGAACCCAACCAATTTTAATTTGATTCAGTTGGATTCGGGTTTATTTATATTACAAACCTTAATTTTATCTCCATCCAAAAAAGAAATAATTAACTGAATATCAAACAAATTTCTCATATTCTTATTCATAAATTAACTAATTAACATAAGGAATTCTATATTTAGCTTTTAACAAAAAAAAAAAACAACAATTAACAAAAGAAAATGAAGAAATTAACTAACAATTGAAAAAAAAATTACTAAACGATTAATTAATAGGAGATATAAAAAAAAAAAGAAATATTTGGTAGTGGATGAAGAAAAGAAGAATAAGAAGAACATGTGTGGCAGCAGCGGAAGGAAAGAAGAAAAAGAAAAAGAAGAGAAGAAGAATTGAAGAAGAAGAAGAAGATGTTCGGCAGCGGCGGAAGGAAGGAAGAAGAAGAAAAAGAGAAGAAGAAATGAAGAAGAAGGAAAAGAAAAAGAAAAGAAGAAGATGATATTTGGCAGTGGCAGAAGAAAAGGAGGAGAAGAAGAAGAAATGGAGGAGTTAGGTGGCCGAAAAAAAAAAAAGGAGTGGAGGAGTCAGGTGGCAGCTAAGAAGTGTACGTTTTGGAGTTGTGATGTGTTAAGATTAGGAACATGTTTTAAAATTTTTTTTTTTCAATTTTCTTGGTTAACCCAATTGGGTTGACTATTCGTTTGGATTCAACCTAAACCGAAATACAACCCGATTAGGGTTTGAATTTTCAACCCAAACGAGTTGCAAACTTCAACCCAAACCAAATCGAAGAACCCGAAATAAATTTCTGTTTCAGTTAGGTTTGGGTTAACCCAATATGAATGCCCACCCCTACTCCTAATTGTGGTGGCTTCTGCTCTAGGGATTTGGGTGGGTTGTGAAAGATAAAATCACGTGGATACAGTTGACATGTATACTGATATGAATCCTGTGATTTGGGAGCCATTTCAGATGGGGGTTTAAATTAAATACTTATGTGACAGTAGATATTCATAGTGGTAAGGTCAATTATAGGGCTGTGATTAGAAATCATGAGGGTTTGGTTTACGTTGGCTGGAGCTGATTTTGGGGTTTATTCTGATGATGTTGCTGTTGTTGAGGTAGACGCTTTGCACTTTGGTAATCGACTTGCCAATGAGACTGGTTTGTCTCCATTAATGGTTGCGTCAGACTCGTTGTTAATTGTTCTAGAGAAAGCAGTATACTTGTACGGATCTTTTATGGATAATTTCTGAGGTGCAACAACTAATGGTACGAAAGCATAACTTTAGGATTTGACAAGTCTCAAGGAGCTATAATCAGGCTGCGAATGCTTTAGTCAAGTTTGTTCTTCGTAAATGTTTATCTTTTGTATTGTTAGAAGATTTTCTACCATTATTGAGTTGTTATCCTTGTGTTTGTATCCTGATAATGAAAATTATTTATTAAAAAAAAAACAGTAACGTTATTTGTAATAACACGCACCAAAAACATAATGATGTAATTCCATTGATCTTGAACATTATTAACAATTTGCTTCAATTAAGTTTAATTCACCATAAAAAACCGAAACGCCACCATAAGAAGATTAATCCAGAAACTAATTCTAACTTATTCGAATTGGAGGGCTAATTAATTAATTAACTCCCAACAAGACCTTGAGATTATTATTAATTGCATTATGCCTTGTGATGGCTGCCGCCTCCAAAGAAATCAAAAAGTGCATCAATCTCATCATTATCATCCAATCCAAGCTACAAATTAAGTAGAAATATTTAATTTACATAACGAAATGTTCTTTTAGTTTGACAAAATGGTCACATAGATCGATCCTTTTTTATATAAAAAAATTATTTCACAATAAATTTTAATTTGTAAATCTTTCTAAAATAAGAGAAATTCTAAATAAATTAGAGATACTATATCCAATTAATGTATATATGACATATATAGTTCAATTAAATATAACCACTTGCATGATGATTTTTTTAAAATAAATGTACGTATGTCATACATGCATTAATTGAGTTCAGTATCTCTATTGTGTACTCTAAAATCTCTCATGACATTTCACTAAATCACATTAGTGTTGCTGTTGCTTTCCCAAAATGAAATAACTAATTAAGTCTGAATTAGGGAAATAATTAATACTTGGTTCAGGGTTTTAGAATGATCAAAGTGTTCCCCATCGATCACATAAGGAAAAGACCCATACATCTGAGATTTTTGTCACAATAAATAGTCAAGAGCTTCTTCATTGGAGTGTCAAGTCCGTAAAAGAACTTGATAATAATGAGGAAGGAAAAACTTGCATTTTATTAATACCTAGGCTTGAACTTATACAATTAGAATTGTGTCTATAAAAGGAAATAATGACAACAAATATTACAATATCAATGAAAGAATAAATTAAGATAAAATATTACAGCTATGATGGCTAAGAATGTGGAGTACCACCATCAGTGTAACGGTTGTCAGCAATGATATCGTGATTTGTGGGAATTTGATTTTCTTGCCTAATATGCTCCTGCAAGATGGGGCTGCCAATCTTAGACGCCGATCTTGGATCAAGGAAGAATTAGCCGTTGCCTAGAAAGGGGTTTAGTGAGGACATCAGCAAACTGATCAAGGGTAAAGACATGAGCAACTTGTAACATTTCACTGGCAACTTTAGAAGCTAAATAAGAAGTTCTTGAAGAAGGTTTTGAGTGTATGAAAGTTCGCAGCAACGAAAGCAGTAGCATGATGCTCAGCCTCAGTGGAGGAGCGAGCGACAATACTTTGCTCCTTGGAACACCAAGAAATGGGATTACCTCCAAGATAAATGACAAAGACTGAGACAAATGTGAAATCATCGTGATTCCGAGCCCAATCAGCAACAGAATAGGTGATAAGGTCAAGGTGGTGTCGCTGCCACAGATGAAGGCCAAAGTATACAGTGTGCTTGAATGGCGAAGGAGACGCTTGATAGCTTGCCAGTTGAACTGCGATGGCACGTGCATAAATTGAGTAAGTTTGTTGACAGGATATGCAATGTCGGATCGAGTTAGAGATAAATACTATAATGCACCAATAATGATGCGATATTGTCTGGTGTTTGTTGAAGGAGAACCATCGTGAAACTAAAGCGTGGTGGTTGTCGACGTGGTAGTAACGGGAGTCTTGGACACCGTCCGGCTTGACTTTTGCAAGTAGTTCTCGAATATATTTATTCTGTGTGAAAGGAGTCTTGTCTCTGCCGGAATAACCTCAAAACCAAGGAAAAAGCTCAAGTGGTAGAGATCTTTAAAAGAGAATTGCTCTGACAAGCAGATCATTAACATAAACCAAGAAATAAACAATATCAGCATTAGATGTGTAAACAAATAGGGAAGCATCAGTCTTTGAAAGTGTAAAACCGTATGATAACACAAAGGATTTTAATTCATTGAATCATGCTCGTTAGGCTTGCTTACGTCTGTAAATAGCCTCAGAAAGGCGACAAACATGAGAAGGGCGAGAAAAATCAATAAACCGTTGAGCCACATAGACTTCCTCTGATAATTTCCCACGCAAAAAAGCATTGTTCACATCAAATTGGTGAATCGGCCAACCTTTACTTACACTAATAGAGAGCACTGTGCGAATTACACTGAAGGTTTCATGGTAATCAAGGTCTGGTCTTTGATGAAAGCCCTTAGCCTCTAATCAGGCTTGATGCAAAACACCCATTTGTACCCGACGACATTGTGTGTGGATTTTAATGGGACAAGGATCCAAGTGCCATTTTTCATGAGGGCATCAATTTCATAACACATTGCGGCCCTCCAATTAGTCCTTAAGAGCTTGTGAAGCACATGTGGGTTCAAGGAGAGCGGGAATGTGGTGCTTAGTTTTGAGTTTAATGTGTTTAGGTCGAAATATTTGATTCTTGCCACAGGTGGTGATTATGTGTTAGTTGCGAACTGATGGTTGTTGGTAAATTTGTGGCAGTGAGTAATGAAAAGAAGAATCATAGCCTGGTGGCATATCACTTGCACCTAGAGAAGAGGGAACTGTATTAGAAGAGGCAGCCATGTGAAAGTCCACGATGTGAGGAAACGTTGGTGGAGACTTACTGCTAGATGAGGTTTAGAGATGAGTATTTGTAGGAGAAGAATATGGAGTGACTTTCGGGATTGATGGGAATTTGAATTTGGAGTTAGCTAACGGAGAAGATTTTGACTCGTTTAAATCGGTATAAGTATCCTCATGCACTAGTCGTGAGTTGCAAGCAATTCATAGGAATTTGACACACGTGATGGAGAGGATGGCATGGCATTGGGGTGCATTGCAGTTGATTGGGATTTGGACACATCAATTTTAGAATCCAAGTGGGAGAGAGATGGTGACGCTGAAATCCAAGCAATAAAATTATTTTTTTTCAAAATCTTGTCCATATGTTGAAGAGGATAAAAATGGGAATTGGTCTTCAACAAATTTGACATGTCTAGAAACAAATATTTTATTACTTTGTATGTAAAAACACTTATGAGCGTTATGCACATTTGAATCAAGCTTATGAGACTATATGGTCGAAGCCATAGGTAACATAGACACCCAAACACTCGAAGCTTGGAGTAATTTTGGACTGGTGTGAAATAAACAAGTAAATGGTGACTTAAATTGAAGAATTGGTGTCGGTAGATGGTTAATCAAATACACAGCAGCTTGGAAGGCATGAGACTGAAAAGAGAATGGAAGAGATGCTTTATGTAACAAGGATAAGCCAATTTCGACAGTGTCAATGGCGGTGCTCAGCCGAAGCTACCTCTTGCCGAAATGTATGGTGGAGAAATCAAGTGTTGAATTCCATGAGATTCAACAAATTTTTTAAACCTTGATATTTAACCAACCCCCCCCCCCCCCCCCCCCCAACCGAAAAAAAATCAGTGTAAATGGTGACAATGGGAGTTTGAAAGTATTTTTCAACCATAAGTTTAAATTTGGCAAAAATAGGCAACATGTCAGATTTTTTTGTTGAAGGAAAAGCCAAGAATATTTTGTAAAATGGTCAATAAATAAAACAAAAAATGAAAAACTATCTGTTGACTTAATTCGATAGGGTCCCCATATATCAGAGTAAACAAAATCCAATAGACCACGACTATCAAGTGTAGAAGTACTAAAGGTTAGCCCATGACTCTTCTTACAAAGACATAAATTACAAACTAAATTAGACTTAGAAGAACTTAAGAACACAGGGAGATTATTATTCAACACCAGATAACTAAAAAATTTTGGTGGAGGGATGGCCAAAGCAATTATGCCAGTTAACAAGAGAAGTTTTGATTCCTACACAAGCAAGTTTGGCCCCCAACATTGATTCCCATGTGGTAGGACATTCATACACATTATTCCTGCTCTTTCCATACGAGTGTTGCCCCCATGGTGAGATCCTTCACAATAAAATAAAATTGAAAAAATTCGACAGACGTTCGATTATTATTGCAAAATTGACTAACTGAAATTAAATTTTGTTGCATTGTAGGAACGCAAAGGAAATTAGATAATGAAAAAGACTTATACAAGGAAGGAAGAGTAGAGTAGAAGATCCAGTATGTGTGATATGAAGCCCTGTACCATCACCGATAACAATGTTGTTGGGTCCTTCATAAGACTGATGAAGTGTCAAATTTTTCAGGTCTGTGGTAATATGATGTGGTGCAACAGAATCCATGAACCACCTGGATGGAGTGCCATTTCCAGTTTCGGCGTGATTGGCCATTGGGGCATGTTCCCTAAGCATAATTTTTTTTTTTTGGCATGGTAGCGCTATTTATATTGGTTTTAAATTTTAAACAATGAGAACAGAACACATATAAATTGGGGCTGTAAAATTGCATATATTTCATTGCTACAGTATCTGAATTTATACAAGAAAAAGAAACAAAAAATGCCAAAAAATCTGTCTACAAATCTTTAACACATTTGATATCATAAATTTACAAAACAAATTATTTCTACAATCTTCCAGGATATTATCGACAACATAATCATATCTTTGCTGTTTTTATTTTTGCCCAAATCCTGTAGCAAATATAACACTATCATCACTCGTCCTTGGTATTTTTGCTGCATATACCAATTTTTTCCTTTAGCAATTCAAATCTAGATTTTGACAATCCCTTGGTCAAAATGTCAGCCAGCTGGTCTTCAGTCTTGCAATGCTCAAGCCTCACTTCGTTATTCTTCTAGACTTCTCTAACAAAATAGAACTTGATTTTGAAATGCTTTGTCTTCCTATGGAACACTGGATTGTTAGAAATTGTTATGGCTGCTTGGTTATCAACAAAGTTTTCAATTGCATCATTCTAGACCATCTTCAAATTTGTCATGAGTTTCCTTAACCATAAGGTTTGATTGAAAGCAGCAGAAGTTGCAACATACTCAACCTTAATATTAGTAATAGGCTGAGCTACTATTTCCTACTTCTTTGAACTCCAACAAAAACAACTTGAACCAAGACTAAACAAGTAGCCTGATGTGCTCCTCATATCATCACATGATCCTGCCCAATCACTATTAGAAAAACCATGCAAGACCAACTTGTCTACCTTCTTAAATTTTATTCCATGATCCAAAGTTCCCTTGATATACCTTAGCACCCCTGTAGTGTAATTCACTTGCACAATGCATATACCTGGACAATAGACTTACAGCAAACATTATATCAGGACTCATCGTTGTCAGATAAATCAAACAGCCTACAATGCTCCTATATAATGCCTCATCAATCTTTTCAACACCATCATCTTTACTAGATTTCTCATTTTGAGCAAAAGGGGTACATACTGATTTACAATCCTCCATGTTGAATTTTTTCAACACTTCCTTAACATATTTTTGCTGACCAATGAAGATCCCTTGCTATGACTTTTGGATCTCCAATCCTAGAAAGAAAGACATCTCTCCCAGATCAGTCATTTCAAATGCTTGCATCATTTGAACCTTAAATTGCTTCACCAATTCTACATTGCTTCCTATGACAAGCAAATCATCAACATAAAGTGAAAAAACCATCAATTCATGATTAATAACTTTAACATATAAAGTTGATTCACTCATGCTCTTATTGAAGCCTATCTTCAGCAAATGATCATCAATCATGTTGTACCAGGCTCTTGGGGCCTGCTTCAAACCATATAATACCTTTTGTAACAAGTATACTTTCTTTGGATTTGCAACAAAACCCTCAGGCTGCTCAACAAAGATTTCTTCCTCTAAATAACTATTTAGAACGGCAGACTTTTGTTGGTTCTATGTGTGCCAATGTGCAAGTGTACGCAACAAGTAATATAATTATGAGTATCCAAGATCGTTTCCACAGGGATTGATGTTATAGGAATTATTACAGCAATCTTAACAGTGCAATTCTAGCAAACTAAAAAAGCAAAATAAATGATGAGATTAATGATATAATGAAATTAACAAACGCAATAAACAAAATGCAGTAAAGAGAATCCAACATAAATACAAAGATATCTCAATGGAAAATGAGTAGTTGGGTTCTAAACTCACTTGATGGTTATTGACTATCTTTCAATTGAGATACAGTTGCTACAACATCTCCTACAACACTTGATAGAATCTCTAATGTATCCTCAGTTGTCGCGTTTTGGATGTCTTATATCTATATGCAATCTAACAGTGGCTAGTTGTTAAACTAATATTAGATATAGTATTATACGTTTTAGACTGTATTTCTCCTATAAGGTGAATCTTTATATTTAGTTCTTCACTAATCTTAGATTAATCATGGCCCTATTTAAATCGAGACTAACTTAACTTGGGAAACCCAATCTAAAATCATTTATTGTTTTAATTTGTTCCACTAAGTTAGACTTTTTTAAGGCTCCTTCTTAACTAGTATTCACTAAATAGGTAGTCAGCTGAAATAGGGAATTATAATAAGTAAAATTAAAATAAAGTGCTACAATAGATTTTGAGCAACATACATATGTGAATCAAATAATTATTAAGTTTATTCAAAACCCAACTAGATGAAGGTTTCGCTCATGATGAACATTGAAACAATAAAAACGTAAGTGTTTGCTGTGAAATACATCATCAAAGAAAAAATACAAGAAGCAAAATATAAGAATAAAGTTGAGATACACAAAGGACCAAAGTGTCACGTTTTAGTCTTCAGGCTTCTCTCCTTCTCCACGAGATACCCTTTATTGTAACTCTGAAATCTCTTTTCTTTTTTTGTGTGTGGCGGCTGTTCCCCCCTTTCTTTCCTTAAAATTGTGCCCTTTTATATCTTAGGATGAGGTCAACCAAAAAGCATGAGGACACGTGTCCTTTCTTGGCATCCTAGGACCACATTTTTTTTTTTACTGTCTGCCACCATTTTGTTTGCACGTGACAGTAGCAGTGCAATAACGACTGCAGCAGAATTTGTCAGTTAAAACACGAACAATCTGAACAATTTTGTTTGGATTTGATTTTGGGTTGTTGCAGCAATTGTTACAGCATTCTCTCTAATTTAGACTTGTTTTTATTCATATGCAGATAAGTCTTTTGTTATTTTCTACAGGCCTATTGCTGTAGCAACGCAGTCCTTCTTCTACGGTATCTATCAACAAGGCATGAGCTTTTGCACTTAATTAGAGCACAAAATGGTCTAAGACATCTCAAATTGTTATAACTAAACTTAAATAAATACTTATGCAAAATGTAACTAGAAATAGGATAAAATTCATTATTTACTTTCTAAGCTAATGCTAGTTTAAGTTCCAAAATGCTATGATAACTCTCATTTCGTAGAGTTATCAACTTTACATCAAGTTGGTAGATTTTCCGTTGCTTTTGTGCTGCAAGTATTAGAAGCAATCTGATGGTGTCCAGCCGTGCTACAGGTGCAAAAGTTTTAGAAAAGTCAACACCAAAAATAGTCGAGCATACCCTTTTACAACCAGCCTTACTTTGTATTTATTTACAGAACCATTGGCATTTACTTTAGTTCTATAAACTCATTTTACACCAACAGCCCTCTTGCGTAGTGGTCTGTCACCACCTCCCAAGTTTGGTGAATCATCTTGATCTCATCTTCCATTGCTGTTGGAAAAATTTTCAAAATAAATTGTGTTGGTGTAAAGACATGTCTAAATAAACGGTGTCTTATTATAAAGACATGTCCAATTAATTGTGCTTTATAGAAAATGTATACTTTCACTTAAGGATATAATTTTTCATGATGACATTTCACTTGGAGATGCATCATTTCATAGTGACATTTCATTTGAAATAGTGATGGTTCAATTTAGACCATTAATTAAAATCAAATCTTGATCCAATGGCCATGAATGAAGGGGTATCACGAAAGATAACAACCCAAATGAAGGGGCACAAGTATGTTTATAAACAGATGCCATGTTTAGGCTATTTATATATGAAAATAATGATCCTACACTGCTCTTTTATCATATAACACCTATTTTTTGTGCATTAAATATCCAATATATTATTTTTTGCAAGAACAGCATATTGATTCTTGGTAGGCTTGCAACTAGGGGTGGTAAAAATACCCGCTCAGTCGCGATTCGGACCGGACCCGCGTAATGTGGGCAGGGTATGAAGCCGAGCTGATCCTGGGCATCACTTGATAAACCTGGTACCCAACCTGGACCCAGACTTTATTAACAAAATTATAAAATATATTTTATCTTAAATATTTATATTTGTTTAACTCATATATTACATATATGTCAAGTTTTAAACATTTAAAGTTTATATTTTCATGTCCAACTTCATTGAAATAAATTTAAAAATAATAAAATTATAAAAAAATTAAAAAAGTATACATATATAATATTAAAAAAGTATAAAATTCGAGTACCCAAATTAAAACCTGGCCCGGGTGTTTAAAAATTAGATTCGGGCCGAGTCTGGGCATTACAATACCCGGATCCGGACCCGAGTTTTACCAACCCTACTTGCAACATTCAAGAGTATTTTAGTTTATCGTGGAGGCGTATTTGCTTAACCCATGTGCATCGCTCAATTGGTAGGGGCAAATAACATCTTAAGGAAAGCGACATTTGTAATGTGGCATAAAGTACACATTATTTTTCTCCGGTTTACCTATTACTATTATTTTCTTCCTACATACAGAACTGTAAATGCATTACTTTACATAATAAAGTTTCACCATTATTAATTCAATTCTCTACATTTATCATTCCCCACAAGCAGTGGCGGACCGAGACAATAAAATTAGAGGGGGCTTGGTTCAAAAATATTAATTTAATTTGGGTTGTTTTAAATATTCATTCGAACACATTTTAAGTCTTATAAACTCAAATTTTATTACTTTCTTTTAAATTTTAAATAATAATTGTAATAAATTATTTATTTTACATACGTGAAAGTATCATTTTTTAAGTAATTTTTATAATAATTTTCATAAATATTTAAAAAACTAAAATAATGTGGCTATAGAGATTTGAACTAAGACTCTAAAACTATTAAATAATAATTTTACCACTAAACTACAAGTCTTTTATGATATAAAAAATGTGTCTAAATCGTTTTTATTTAACTCATTTAAAAAAGACTTGAGTTATATTTTAAAAGAAAAATTAATGGACCAGAAGGGCTGAAGCCCCTCCTAGGCCTTAGCTAGGTCCGCCCATGCTCACAAGGATACATATCACCAACAATCTTGACACATTATTTCTGCAACAACGGCACCAAGTTCATTTCTTTGGCAATTCGCAGTAGATATTGTCAAATTAGAGTGGTTCGATTATGGCAACTTTATTCATTGGTAGAGAAAGTTGCATTTCTTGTTGACAAGCCTCAATGTGGTCTATGTTCTCACAAGACCAAAGCCTCAAGAGCGTGAGGACAAGACATTAGCAGAAACCAGAGCGCGACAGAAGTGAGAGCAAGATCACTACTTGCGCAAAGGACATATTTGCAATGCCATGTCTGATACTTTATTTGATCAATACCGCAACAAACCTAAGATGAAAGATGCCACAAGTAAGAAATTCTTGGCATCTAAATTTTTTAATTATAAAATAGTTGATAATAGACTTGTGATTCAACATTAGAATGAGATTTTGCATATTCTTGATTAATTCAACCAACACAACATGAAAATGGATGAGTCTATTATTGTCTCTTCAATTATTGATAAACTTCCTCCCTCTTGGAAAGACTATAAGGAAAGTCTTAAACATAGGAAAGAGCAAATTAGCCTAGAAGGCTTAGTTCAAAGTCATCATATTGAAGAGGAACTCAAGCTTAATAGTCTTGAGGACGAGGCTGCTATGTCCTCTAAAATTAATGTTGTGGAGGACGGGAAGGAGTTTAAGCAATCTAATCACCTTAAGAATAATCAAAAGAGAAAGTTTGATTCCAAAGAGAATCAAAACAACAAGAAGAAAAAGAAGGGTACATGCCACCACTGCAGAAAGCCTGGCCACTTCAAAAGAGATTGTCGACTTTTTAAGAAGCAAAAGAAAGTTTCAAACACAAATCTTGTGGCCATGATATCTAAGATTATTGTTCTCGAAGATGATAATGCATAGTGGACAGATTATGGTGCAACCAAGCATGCATGCAAGGATCATAACCTTTTCAAATCTTATGAAGCAGTGGATGATGGAAGTGTTCTTTACATGGGAAATTCCTCCACTGCAATTATTAAAGGAAAAGGCAATGTGCAACTAGAGTTTGCTTCTGGAAAAGCCTTAACTCTTACTAATGTTTATCATGTTCTTGAAGTTAGGAGAAATCTTGCATTTGGTAGCCATATTAATAAGTTTGCCTTCAAACTTGTTTTTGAGTCAAACAAGTTTATATTGTCTAAGGGTGGTACCTTTGTTGAGAAATGATACATGTATAAGGGAATGTTTAAGCTTAATATCAATAATATGAATGTTTCTTCTGCTTATATGATTGACTCGTTATCTTTGTGGCATAATCGTTTAGGACATGTGAATATTAGAAGATTGAATGATATAACTAATTTAGAATTAATTCCTAAGTATGAAAATAATATGCATGAAAAATGTAAAGTATGTGTACAAACTAAAATCACAAGAACTCCTTTTCCAAAAATTGAAAATCCATCTTCTTTATTGCATTTAATTGATAGTTATGTATGTGATATGTATAGCAATCCTACTAAAGGTGGTAACAAAATACCTTTTAACATTTATTAATAATTTTTCAAAATATTGATAATTTAGAATTAATTCCTAAGTATGAAAATAATATGCATGAAAAATGTAAAGTATGTGTACAAACTAAAATCAGAAGAACTCCTTTTCCAAAAATTGAAAATCCATCTTCTTTATTGCATTTAATTGATAGTTATGTATGTGATATGTATAGCAATCCTACGAAAGGTGGTAACAAAATACTTTTTAACATTTATTGATAATTTTTCAAAATACTGCTATGTGTATTTATTACATTCTAAAAATCAAGTGTTAGATAAATTTAAAATTTATAAAAACGAAGTTGAGAATTTTTGTGACATTAAAATTAAATATCTTAGAAGTGATAAAGGAGGTGAATATGCATTTCTTGAATTTTGTGAATCTATTGGCATTGTGCATGAAACTAGCAATACATATATGCCACAACAAAATAGCATAGCTGAAAGGAAAAATAGGACATTAATAGAAATAGTTAATACTATGCTTTTTAATGCTAGGCTTGGTAAGAGTTTTTGGGGTGAAGCTATTTTAACTACATGTCATTTCTTAAATAAAGTGCCTAATAAGAAAACAAAAGTGACCCATGATGAATTATGGAAAAAGAGAAAGGTTAATCTTTCTTTTCTAAGAGTTTGGGGTTGTCGAGCCATTGTAAGACTACCGAAACCTAAGATAAAGAAATTAGGAGAAAGGGACATTGAATGCATATTTTTGGGATATGCTAAACATAGTAAAGCTTATAGGTTTATGATAACATAACCTAATAACTTTGTTGAAATCAGTACTATAGTGGAATCTAGAGATACAATATTCTATGAAAAATGATTTTTTAGTATACCAAAAAGTATTGATTCTCAAAAGAATGATAAACCAATAGAAATTAGTCAAAAGCGTAATGCTAATAATGAGCTTAATCAATTGAAAAGAAGTAAAAGAATAAGGACTAAAAAATCCTTTGGACCAGATTTTATAATCTATTTAGTTGAAGGGACAAGAGACTCACAATCTAAATAGACCATAATCACACCTACTATAGAGTCTGATCCCATCACCTATGAAGAGACAATAAAGTCTCAAGATGTTGCCTTCTAGAAAGAGGCCATTAATGATGAAATGGACTCTATTATGGGTAATAACACTTGGAAATTAGTTGACTTACCACATGGCTCTAATTCTATAGGTTGTAAATGGATTTTCAAAGAGAAGAAGAAAGTTGATGAAAAATTGAAAGATTTAAAGCAAGACTAGTAGCAAAAGGCTTTACACACAAAGAATGCCTTGATTATTTTGAAAATGTTGGGGGATTATTGGAAAAATTTTTAAATAAATTGCGTTGGTGTAAAGACATATCCAAATAAATGGTGTCTTATTATAAAGACATGACTAATTAATTGTGCTTTATAGAAAATGTATCTTTTCACTTAAGGATATAACTTTTCATAGTTAAATTTCACTTGGAGATGCATCATTTCATGGTAACATTTCATTTTAAATGGTGATGGTTCAATTTGGACCATTGATTAAAATCAAATCTTGATCCAATGCCACGAATGAAGGGATATCGTGAAAAATAACAGCCCAAATGAAGAGGCACAAGCATGTCTATAAATAGAAGCCATGTTTAGGCCATTTATATATGAAAATAATGATTCCACACCACTATTTTCTTAACCCTCTTTCCCAAAACGAATTTCATTAAATAACACCTATTTTTTGTGCATTAAATATCCAATATATCGTTTTCTGTAGGAACAATATATTGATTCTTGGCAGGCTTGTAACATTTAAGAGCATTCTAGTTCGCTTTCGTCAATGCACAATGCAAGCAAACAAATAAGTGCTCTATTGTATCTTAGAGGGTGTATCACTTAATTGGTATGGGCAAATAACATCTTAAGGCAAGCGACATTTGTAACGTGTCTTGAAGTACACATTATTTTTCCACAATTTACCTATCAATATTATTTTCTTCCTACATATAGAATTGTAAACACGTTACTTTACACAATAAAGTTCCACCATTATTACTGCAATTCTCTACATTTATCATTCCCCACAAGGTTACATATGACCAACAATTACTACAAGCCACTTTGGATCCTTAGCAGCCTCATCATACTCTGTAGGTTCAAGCACAGCCATATTGCACTTTTGATAAATTTCTGTAAGTGGTTTAATACCTCTTATTGACTCATCATCAGTCATATCATCATCTTGCAATTCTGGTTCTTTTTCTTTTGCATATACTTGTTCAGGTTTAGCTGTAACCTAATTTCATCTTGCAGCTTCATCAAATTTGACATCTCTATTTACTATAAATCTTCCCGTCAAAGGTTGATTAAACTCTGTAACCTTTGGTGAGACTGCTGTATCCTAAAAGGACTCCATATTCTGCCTTTCCCTTTTTGCATCTAAAACGTGAGTAAAGCACAAATAGCAAAAAATTCTCAAGTTATAAATAGAGGTCTAAAACTAAACCAAGCTTCGAAAGGTGTTTTGCCCTTTAAAAACTTTGTTGGTAACTTGTTTTGCAGAAGTACAACAGCATTGACAGCCTCACCCCAAAACATCTTTCGCATTTCCTTTTCAAATAACATCTTTCGCATTTCCTTTTCAAATAACAGACATCTAACCATCTTGATAATTGTCCTGTTTTTCCTCTCACTGACTTCATTTTGTTGAGGTGTATAGGTTGCTGTAAGCTGATGTTTAATCCTTGTAGCTACTCAAAACTTAGCAAATTTATTAGCTATATGTTCAGTCCCATTATCACCTTGATTTTACAGCTACTTTGATTTTCAATCCATGTTTTAAATTTCAAAATACACTAGCAACTTCAAACTTTTGTCTGAGAAAGTAAACCTAACATATTCTACTAAAATCATTAATAAGAACCATAAAGTACCTGTTACCACTTAAAGATGCTGTTTTCATAGGTCTACAAACATCAATATGGATCAACTGAAACTTCTCAATTGCTCTCCATGCCTTATTAACAGGAAATGGCAATCTAGTTAACTTTCACAGCTGACAAACTCGACACACTGCTCCTCCTCCTCCATTGAAAGTCATTCCTTGCACAAGATCATTTTTCTGCATGTATTCTAATGCGGAATAATGAAAATGCCCCATCTGCTTGTGGCATAACTCAGCCTGGTTCAAAGTACTTTGGTATGCACTAGATTCATCCTTGTTCCAATTTAAGCCAAAACTTTTACTGTTCATTTTCACAGAGAACAACACTACACCATTTGGGTCAGTAATGACACACATGTTATTCTTAAACATAACAGAATAACCTTTCTCAAGTAATTGTCCCACACTCAGCAGATTTCGATCAATTTAGGGACAAGTAATATATTAAAAATTAACTTTATACCTACTAAGCCTTTTATTGCAATAGTCCCATTACCTTTCACTTCAATATACTGCCCATTGCCAACTTTGACCCTTGACACTTCTGACTTATTTACTTCTTTGAACCTTTGAAAAGAGATTTATTGAAAGACATGTGATTTGTGCATCTGTTGTCTATAAACCAGTCATCACTTGAATTGTTACTTGAGAAACAAGATACAACAAAAAGTTGCTCATCTTATTGTTGTTCTACTGCTTGAGCTTGGTGTCCTTCTTCCTGTTTGTTTTTACACACCCTCTCCATATGCCCCATTTGCTTGCATGCCCAGCATTGAATGTCAAGCCTAAACCAACATTTATTTTGCGAATGAGAGGTTTTCTTATAGTGAGGACTTGGGGAGTGCTTGCCCTTGCTGCCTCCATTGATGCTGCTTTCCCCCTTTTTGTAATTATTCTTACTCCATTGTTTCTTTTCTTTGCTGCCTTCTTGAACTTGATCAGCTTCGTTTACTTGAAATGCTCCTTCAACTGTCCCTTAATTTTGTAAACTCTCATTTGTTCTTGAGCTTACAGTGCATTGACGAGCTCTACCAATGTTACTGTTGACATATCTCTGGACTCTTCAAGTGAAGAGATTTTAGATTCATATCTCTCAAGTAAGGTCACCAGAATCTTCTCTACAACCCTTCTGTCGAAAAGCTCTTCCCCTAGCATTCTAATTTTATTGGCAATCATCAGCAACTTATTTGTATAGTCCTTAACTGCTTTTATCTCCTTCATTTTCTACATTTGTTTTTTCCTAACGTTCCCTTGATATTCTTCCTTCAAAAGATCCCATGCCTTTTTTGTTGTTTCACAAGTCATGATCTTTGTAAAAGTTATCTTCGAAATTGCAGAGTGGATGCATGTCTTGGCCTTATATCTCATGCTTGCAGGTATGATTCCATTTTCACAACTTATATTTGATAACTTTCACCTGTGCAAACTAGAGGTGTAGACAAGAAACTATTTCCTGCCATACGGAGTTTTAGGTTGAAGTCTAAGTGTTGATTTAGTGTAGGAAGCCTCTCTGGATTCACTCACACATCACAGGTCCCTTAAGAATAAGGCACTAATCCCACTTTGTTGGTTTTAGGTTTTAAACAATGAGAACAAAACACATAGAAATTGGGGCTGTAAAATTGCACATTATTCATTGCTGCAGTATCTGAATTTATACAAATAAAAGAAACAAACAATGCCAAAAAATCTGTCTATATATCGTTAACATATATATGATATCATAAATTCAAAAAATATATTGTTGCTACAATCTTGTAGGACAGCATAATCATATCTTTGCTGTTTTTATTTTTGCCCAAATCATGCAGCCAGTGGCGGACCCAGACAATTAAATTAGAGAGAACTTGGTTCAAAAAAAATTATTTAATTTAGGTTTTTTTAAATGTTCACTCGAACATATTTTATGTCTTATAAACTCAAGTTTCGTTTCTTTCTTTTAAATTTTCAATAATAATTGTAAACAAGCTTGAAAATATCATT
Source organism: Murraya paniculata (assembly GCA_030449075.1). Lineage (NCBI taxonomy): Eukaryota > Viridiplantae > Streptophyta > Magnoliopsida > Sapindales > Rutaceae > Murraya > Murraya paniculata. Next base: position 613,710 of record JAEVFN010000011.1, on the reverse strand, counting down.
TTTCTAAGTAATTTTCATAAAATATTTAAAAAACCAAAATAATGTGGTTATAGGAATTTAAACTAAGACTCTAAAACTATCACATAATACTTTTACCATTAAACTATAAATCTTTTACAATATAAAAAGTATGTCCAAAATTTTTTTAACTCATTCAGAATGGGTTTGGAGTACATTTAAAAAAAAAAATTAATAGCCCAGCAGGGGCTGAAGCCCCTCATGAGCCTTAGCTAGATCCGCCCATGCATACATCAGCAGACAGCATTAGGAAATTTGAATATATATATATATATATATACACACACACACACCGGTGGGAATCGTGACTCACTCCCTAAATGTTGAGAGTATGAATTTATGATTAGGATTTAACTACCTTATTTTTTCATTTATTAACTACCAATCACGTTAATAAAATTTACTCAAAAGAAAATCAGATCATAAGAAAATCCTAATCCTACTATCAATAATCTTGACTCCAAGTAAACAATATATTATCATATATTTATAGTTGTAAGATTGTGACAAATTCAAAAAAAAGAAAATTAAAAATAGAGTACATGATATCAAGATTCAAGTCAACTAACCTGGACGACAATATATGTCCGGAATCCGTTGAAGACGGCCATTTCCATTTCTTAGTTGTCCCTGAGTGTGTGGTAAGACTCTGTTCCAAAGAATTCAGATATAGTAAGCTTAAATAATTATTGTTAATTAATTGTCATGAACAATGGTGATTGACTTAATCATTTGAAAGTTTCCGAGAATTCATTACTAAAACGATAAAAAAGATTCTGCATGCATTGGTTAATGGAATAAAGGGAAATTATCATTTTTCCATCAAAATTTTTACTTATGTTCTAAAATACAAACAGGTCTCTCAAATTATCACCTGTCCATTTAATAAGTTTGAACTATTTATCACTAAACCACTTTTCTGTTAACTCCGCAAGAGTATTTTTAAGGAATTTTTACAAAAAGACCACTAATTACGTCCTTGGAAAACTAATTAATTAGCCTTGTGCATCAGCATAAAATAATTAACGGAAAAGTGGTTCGATAATAAACATTTCAAAACTTAAACAGACTGGTGATAGTCTAGGAAATTTGCGTGCAATTTTTAACCTAGGCAGAACAAACATAGCAATAATTATAATGGCTAGTAAATAACTCCTGAAAATAAGTAGGAAGATAGTGAGTTTTGCTTACCAACGCACCATCGCCAATTAATATAGGATTTGTCCATAGATAATCATAATGATCCTTCCTGGATTTTGAAGCCAAAGGTATAAGCGTTGCAGAATTGAGATGATCTCATCGTAATCGGCTTGAAGAAGCCTCTCCCTCTCCACAATTTCTCACCATCAAAATTAACTATAAAGTTAGTTTGAAAAATAAAAAATTTAAGTAAAAGCTTGAGCATGGAGTCGAGCATCTTCTCCTTTCCAAATTCAAGAATATATTTATATATATAATCATAAGGTAAGTTTTTCTTTAGTCCTTTTGAGTTTTGAAAAATACCCACTAGTATATATTTTCAAAAATTACTCAGGATGTCATCATTGTTACTTCCAATTACTGTTAGATTTCATTTTTTGAAAAGAATATCATATATTTATCAAATAATTTTAAAAATTCATTGAAATCTGATATACAACAGGTGAAAATTAGAGAATTATTAATAGGTTTTAAAAGAGTTATACAAGAAAATGTAGAGTCGTTTTAGGTAATTTTAAAAATTTATGGATTGATTTAGTAATTGACTCAAACTATACGCACTAACAGAACATCTATCCAATAAAATGCACAAATTAATAATGCATTATTAAATTAAAAGATCCGTAAGACTTCGACATTGGAAGGTTAGGTTGATAATTAATTACCAGCTTAGCTTATATTTGAAAGTGGTCTTACGCGTTTGATTGAGTTACATATTCTATTCTACAGAAATTTCCCAGGCAACGGTGATTGGATCATCAGTCATTCTAAGTTTCCAACTTGACTGGTGACTCGTGTCTAGATCTGAAGCCTTTCCCAAATTGATAATTTGCAAAAGTAAGAAGAAAAAATGAAGATTCTTCCAAGCATGCATATATCTTTCTGATCAAGTTTATTTCTGAATTGAAAAAAAAAAAAAGAGATCATTTTAATTAAGTTAAGCAAGCGTGACGAATGATAGAGCATCATTAGATTATCTCACCACCTCAGTTCTTTATTATTAGTATTAGGAATCACAATAGAGTGAGTATAGGGTCTTGAGCTTTTCATATACTTATATCAGAATGGAAGGACAACCTTAAGTCTCTAATTTTCTTTCAAACTACCTATTAGTCAACCTAATTTAGGTCCCCAAATTTTCCACAATACAATGATAACCATAAATGGATGTTGGGCTTGTGCTTTTTCTGTTCTACCCCTACTGTTGATTTGATGTGCTAGAAACCATTAAAATAAAATGGAAAAATTGTGACATTTGTTGGAACAGTAATCAACCGAGACTTTGGGTGATTTATTTGAGTGATTTTGTTTTATATTTGAGTGATCTCGTTTTATATAGTGAAGAGTACAATTTATATTACTAATAATAATATCTATAATATTAAGAATCCCGACATTTGAGTTCCGTTTCATAATCACGATATTTTGGCTCTTAACACTGATTTTTTTACGAAGCCTCATCTCCCTGGCCAATTTTGTGAGTTACGCTCCAAATTGAAGCTTCCTTTAACTGCTTCTCCAATTTGAGGGAAAGGAAACAATCTTAAGTAAAATTAATAAACAATTAATTTCCAAAATTTTGTGTACATATGATGTGTATAATTAATTTTCTTGCTTTTTATATCTTCATAATTATATTATCTACATAAAGACCCCCTTTATTGTATATTCAATTTAAAATGAAATATATGTATCTTCTTTCGATTCTCTCCACCTAATTTACAAACATTTAACTTGTGGCATAAGCATAAAATTTTGTGGGATCATTCGGCCTACAGTAACGAGTTACATTTGTGGTGGCAACATGGATTTTAATTGAATTGCTGATTTGTCCAATTAATTGATATCGTTTAATTGATATCGTTATACTGATTGTCCTATATTATTGCCTTTTTGTGGGTTGGTTGTAGAAAGAACAATTTTCCTATCTGTTTTCTTCCTCTCAAAGATTCCAAACAATGTTTAGCTCCTTACATATTTTGTTGTGTAGGACAAACATATATATGTATATATTTATATGAACAAAAGAACAGAACTCAAGAATGAGAGAGAGGCCAAGCTTAAAACAAGGGAGAAAAAAACGCAGCAGCAAAAACTAAAATTAGAAACCAAATTGAAGACCATTGAAGCTCATAAGCCAAATATTCTCTTCCTTTTTTTTTCTTTTCTTCTTCTTCTTCAACGAGTCATATTGATCCATCCATCAATTCAATCTCATCATTTTAGTTTCACCCTTTCTAGAGAATAAAAAAAGAAAAATTAGAAATGATAATTTTTATTACCCTGCATGAAAAGACATTATTGTTATTAACATAAAATTTTGTTAATGGCGCCCCCAACAAGTCCAAAGAAATCATCACTTTCCAAGCAAACATCAACCGCCGGTCGTCCGCCTCAGGCCATTAAGTTTGCACGCCGGTCATCGAGTGGACGCGTCGTCAGCCTGTCGAGAGACGACGATTTGGACATGTCGGGTGATTATTCAGGCCAAAATGACTACATCAATTACACAGTCCTTATGCCTCCAACCCCCGATAACCAACCCTCCGGACAAAATTCGGACTCGAAGCCCGACGAGCCTAGCTCGTACCAAACCTCCCGGTTTGGGCCAGCCGAAGGCCGGAGGGGACAGGGTGAAGGTGGTGGTGGCGGCGGCGGCGGTAACAGTGGTGCCAAAATGGAAAGAAGAATGTCAGTGATGAAATCTAATAATAAATCAATGCTGTTGCGGAGCCAAACCGGGGATTTTGATCATAACCGTTGGTTGTTTGAAACTAAAGGCAAGTATGGTATTGGAAATGCATTTTGGTCGCCCAGTGAAGAGGATGGTTATGGTCCTGATGTCACCATGTCTGATTTCATGGACAAGCCTTGGAAACCTCTCACAAGGAAGATTAAGGTTCCCGCGCAAATCCTCAGCCCTTACAGGTACTTATGTTACTTTACATTCGGGCAATTTTTTTTTTAAAAAAATCTCAAATCTAAATAGGTCTGAATTTAAACAGAGTGTTGATAATACTGCGGTTGGTGGCTCTATTCTTCTTTATGGTATGGCGGGTGCAAAACCCTAACGAAGATGCAATGTGGCTATGGGGAATATCTATAGTTTGCGAATTGTGGTTTGCTTTTTCATGGATATTAGATATTCTTCCGAAGCTCAATCCTGTCCATCGATCCACGGATCTTCAAGCACTTAAAGAGAAGTTCGAGACTCCTTCTGCTGCCAATCCTCACGGCCGCTCTGACCTCCCCGGCGTCGACGTCTTTGTCTCCACCGCCGATCCCGAAAAGGAGCCGCCTCTCGTCACTGCCAACACAATTTTATCCATTCTTGCCGCCGACTATCCGGTTGAGAAGCTCTCCGCTTATATTTCCGACGACGGAGGCGCCATACTTACCTTTGAGGCCATGGCCGAAGCTGTTCGTTTTGCTGAGGTTTGCATTAGAGTTAGATTCTCATCCCGTTTTTTATTATCAAATTGGACATTTTAAATATTTGACATTGATTTTTCTATCTTATACTTATTCTTAGATTGATATTTTTTTTTTTTTTCAATTAAAGGTGTGGGTACCGTTTTGCCGAAAACACAATATTGAGCCGAGGAATCCTGATAGTTATTTTAGTATTAAGGCTGACCCCACTAAGAACAAGAAGCGACCTGATTTTGTTAAGGATCGCCGTTGGATCAAGAGAGAGTACGATGAGTTTAAGGTCAGAATCAACGGTCTCCCTGAGGTAATACGTCGTCGCGCTGAAGCGTATAACAATAGAGAGCGAATGAAAGAGAAGGCTCTGGCAATGGAAAAGAATGGTGGGTCTGCACCAAAGGAACCAATCAATGTCACCAAAGCCACGTGGATGGCTGATGGGACCCACTGGCCTGGCACGTGGCTTCACCCTACCGCTGATCACGCCAAAGGAGACCATGCTGGTATCTTGCAGGTGATCACACTTAATTTAAGCTACTTCATCATTTTTTAACTAATCCATCCATTTGGGCACACTTATTTATATAAAATACTTATGATTTTTATAAACTAAATTATTAGTATTTTATTATTTTAGCGGGTATTTAAATCTTTTACAAATTAGGTGTCCGATTAATCCTACAAAGTAGAATTTTCAATTAAATTCGGAGGAATGATACTCGTACAAAACAAAGACACAATCTCTTTGTATCCGAAAACGAAAATGATGAATATGTCATTTGATACTCTTCTATTACAGTGATTGTATAATTTACTTGCGTCGCAAGTTCTTTAAAAGACAAGTATGCAAGACGAGTAGTACAGAGTACACACTGAGTGATAAAATTTGTGACAGGTGATGAGCAAGGTCCCAGAAAATGATCCAGTGATGGGTTACCCAGACGAGAAGAAATTAGATTTTACTGGGGTTGATATTCGGATTCCAATGTTTGCATACGTTTCTCGTGAGAAAAGGAAAGGTTACGATCACCAGAAGAAGGCTGGAGCCATGAACGGCATGGTTAGAGCTTCGGCAATCTTGTCAAATGGACCATTTATTCTCAACTTGGATTGTGACCATTACATTTATAATTCTCTTGCTATAAGGGAGGGTATGTGTTTCATGATGGATCGAGGTGGTGATCGCATTTGCTACATTCAATTTCCCCAGAGATTCGAAGGCATTGATCCTTCTGATCGATATGCAAATCACAACACTGTCTTCTTTGACGGTATATATTGCTAAATTAGAAATCCTTAAATCTTTGTAATCATATCAGCTATCTAATTTGCCCTGGCCCTTGTGTGTTTGATCAACAGGAAATATGCGAGCACTAGACGGCATCCAAGGGCCATTTTACGTGGGAACTGGATGTATGTTCAGGCGATATGCACTCTACGGATTCAACCCACCAAGGGCAAATGAATATTTAGGAGTAATAGGGCAAAAAAAAGCCCCAGCTGAACATATCCCGCAACGAACTGATGAAGATGACTCCGATACACAGCCCTTAACGTCGCACCCAGACCTTGACCTCCCAAGAAAGTTTGGAAACTCAACCATGTTCAATGAGTCTATTGCAGTTGCTGAGTATCAAGGCAGGCCATTGGCCGATCACATTTCGGTTAAAAACGGCAGACCCCCCGGTTCACTGCTCCTCCCACGTCCCCCACTCGATGCACCCACTGTTGCTGAGGCAGTTGCTGTCATTTCCTGTTGGTAAGCTAAAGATATAATCCTACAGTTGTGTAAACAGTAATGTAGAAGATATAGACGTTGCTAAGATCTTAAATTTTGCGTGTAGGTATGAGGATAAGACTGAATGGGGAGATAGAATAGGCTGGATTTACGGGTCAGTGACTGAGGATGTGGTGACAGGTTACCGTATGCACAACCGTGGGTGGCGGTCAGTTTACTGTGTTACAAAGCGTGACGCATTCCGTGGTTCGGCACCTATTAACTTAACTGACCGTCTGCACCAGGTTCTGAGGTGGGCAACAGGCTCAGTTGAAATCTTCTTCTCCCGAAACAATGCCATTCTTGCAAGTCGGAGGCTCAAGTTTTTACAGAGAATGGCATATCTCAACACTGGCATTTACCCCTTCACTTCAATCTTCTTGGTGACTTACTGCTTCCTTCCAGCTATGTGCCACTTCTCAGGAAAATTCATTATTCCCAACTTAAACGTTGCTTTCCTTTGTTATCTCCTCACCATCACTGTTACTCTAACGCTCATATCGCTTCTTGAAGTGAAATGGTCAGGCGTGGGGTTGGAAGAATGGTGGCGAAATGAGCAGTTCTGGGTCATTGGTGGCTCCAGCGCTCACCTTGCTGCTGTCATCCAGGGTCTTCTGAAAGTTATTGCTGGAATCGAAATTTCTTTCACATTGACAACAAAGTCTGCAGCTGAAGATGATGAAGACATTTATGCTGATCTTTACCTTATCAAATGGACAAGTCTGTTCATAGTGCCATTGACAATCATAGTGGTGAACATTGTTGCTCTAGTTATAGGAGCCTCAAGAACAATATACAGTGTAATACCTCAATGGGGAAAGCTTTTGGGAGGATCATTTTTCAGCTTCTGGGTGTTGGCTCACATGTATCCATTCTGCAAAGGATTGATGGGAAGAAGAGGAAAACTGCCAACAATTATATATGTCTGGACAGGTTTGCTTTCCATTACACTGTCTCTGATTTGGGTAACCGTTAGTCCCCCGGATAAAACCAATGAAATGGAGGCGCAATGAGCAAGAACAAAGAATTTAGAAAAACAAAAACAAAATACCCATGGTGGGAACACACTACAACTTTATTTTTGCTTCCTTTTTTTACCCCCTCTTTTCTTCCTGGGGATTTTCTTCCAGAGCAAAAGAGAATTCTGTTGTTAGATTCGATGTCCTTCATTCTTGGGTTTCATTAATGGCAAATGTAATATAATTTTCTTTTTTATGGGATTACAATCAAAGATCTTTAGAATCAGTGTTTTTTTTTTTTTTTTTACTTTTCTCCAAAAGGGACAACTTTGTTTATGTAAAATTTTCATTGATGGTATAATATTAGACAGTCTTGGACGGCGAAAGGCTGCTATCTGCTTACTTTTTTATTGATTATTTTTCTAGCAACACCAATTTCCTGAGAATCTAAGGCAATGAACAGGCCCATTTGAAGTTTCACTGTTATAAATGGGTGAAAATGATCATAATTGGAAGTCAAGATTAATAGAATGCAATGCCATGTATATCCATTGCAATGCAAAATACACTAACACTATTTGATAAAGTGAAGATTTCTTAACGCAACTACATTGCTTAGTTTTTCTTTTCAAATATCTAATTTATATACAATAGTAAGACCACAGATGACAGGCTCAACCCTTTGTCCCATTTCCATCTTGAGGGTCCATTGGTCAACTAAAAGATACGATAATTTACTTCAAAATACTGTTACTGCAACTACGGCTCAGCAGCAACAAGCCCAAGTGCAATCTTTTTGCAACTGAACAGATGATGGCTCAGCAGCATCTCCATGAACATATAAACACATTATGAACATTACACGGTTAATTTGAATACGTTTGGCATCAAGAACATAGACATATATACCTTCCACTGTGAAAGAAAGATAGCAGTATAATCTATGATAGCAGGAAATCACGCATTCGAATCGGCCTTTTAATAGCATTTGTAAAACCCTGTACACAGAAAAGAATAATAGTTAACAAAATGAAACTAACTTAATGAACCCTAACAAAATAAATTCCAAACATAGGTAAGCTCTGAAATGTGTCGACATTTCTGCATATATAGTCAGCATAGGCAGTAAAATAGATTGCTAAATGTTGTTTTTCTCATATATTCAACCCTGCCAAGAGGCAGCTGATAACATATAAAGGAACGAAAACCAGCACAGGAAAAATAATCAAGAGGAAGCTGGTAATTTATGCTCTGTATTAATACATGTAAAGAACAAAATATTTATGAGTTATCGCCCCAAACAGGAGACGGAATTCCAAATCACCATTCTATTGGTTATCAATATACTTTTTTTCCAACTATAAGATATTGAAGGATATATTCGTTGCTAGCAATAAATTAGATGCTCTCAGTTCAGACTCCATACCTCGATACAAGTCAGAATTAATATCTGTGACAAGAAAATAAAAAATTTTCAATCCAGTCAACTGTTAGCATTCAATCTTTGCAATTTCAGAATAGCAGTATATCTCCTAGATAAGAGCATCTATTGCTCCAAACATTAGAATCTCGTCTATCCAATTCAAGGATTTATATCCCATCTTAGAATGTTTCACTTGATGCACTGGTTTGTATTCTGGAATGGTTGCTTGTACTAACTCCTTCAATTAGCTAACCATAAAATAACCAAAAGGTACTTCTCTTAAAGTGATAACAGAAAGGAGCGGACAGAGCATTGCAGTGATTGGCTCAATTTCCTGCACTATTTATTTTATTGAAAAATCTTCCATCGAAACTTTAAATAATAATAATTAATTAATTAATTAATTAACTAAAAAACTAGGAACATAAAAATTTAAAAATGTCTTCTGAGATGTGCATATGATTAACCACAGAGCTAATACCATTGACATACCAAATTTCAAGTCACAGCCAGTTATTCGAAAAAACAGAATTTAAATAACAGAGCTTCACTTTATCATGACTTGCATTTGCAGCACAACAAATAGAAATACTATGTTCTGTAACATACCTCATTAAATTTAAATAACAAAGGGAGTGAATCTCTCTCCACAGTTGCCTTCTGTACTGCATTATCAGTATCCTGAGAAGCTTTACCACTCAATTTCCTAAACCTGGTTTACAATGAAGAAGATTTATCAGAATTTAAAAAGAAATAATCTACTACATATAATGATGACATCATATTATAGATGTTGACCATATAACATGACATCATATTATAAATGTTGACAATATAATGATGATATCATATTATATTTTCAATCATAAACCCTCTTTCTTCATGCACCAGAACTCAATTTAGATTTAGTACTGTTAGTATAGCTAAAGGTTTTGCACCAGAAGATGGAAAGGAAGACAATAGGATAGTCTCACATTAACTTCAAAAGAAACAGAAAAATAAGCAGGAAAAGAATCTAGAAAATCACTGCATAACAAGGTCTCTGTTCATACTTAAAAGTTATGTGGTAAACTCATAGAACCAACATACAAGTTGAAAATGTCCTCAGTATTTTTTGCAGTAAACAAACTTCATTATTAAGATCAGAAACAGTGCAAAAAGATATTGTGTTAAGATCAGATTAGAACAGATTTCATAATCTCATCAATCATAATGAAAGAATGGTAAACCATATTGTGATATTATCATAAGCATATTACTTAACACACAAGAAAACATATTATCCTTATTTGGATGAGACTTCAAGCCTCTTGAATTGAAGAAACAAAAGTTTCTAAATGAGCAAATGGATTCTCTATCAGAAAAATCATGGGCGTAGCAGTTGCTATTATCACATTTTTTAGATAGCTCAAGAAGCAACAGTTGTTTCAGGTTTTAATATTGATGGCATAGGCCAATGGGTTATTCCAATAAATGGGTTCTTGATTTGGTGAAGTGATTATTAAAGAAATACAAAAACTTGAGGACCAACAAGTATCTGCAACAAGAAAATACCGGTCAAAGAAACTAGAGGAGCCTCTGGATGACTTCTTTCTATCTCCAGAAAATTTTGGCTTCGCACTGGCTGTGGAACTTCTACTAGAATCCAAGGTTGACAAAACAATAGAGGTACTTGGATTACATTGCCTTGAATATGGCATATTCTTTGATTTTTCGATCAACTTAGCAGATACAGCTGCATTATTGGTTTTTGCAGACCCTGTCTTACTAGCCTCCTCCCCTGCCAAGTCCATGTTTTCCTTGTGTCCATCTGCCAGATGCTCTGCTTTTCCAATGGTTACCTGCATAATCCTCTGCTTTTCAACCTGAAATGCAAAATATTAGAGTAAATATCACAGTTTACGAATGCAATGAATATAGGCATTTTTGCCAGCTATATCTGCCGGAGGCAGATGCAGTGTCTAGGAAAGAATGCTAAAGCATAAACATCCTTCTCACTTTTGAAATCTAAGACATGAACTTTGTAACTTTATCTCAAATTGAGGAGAGAGATCCGAATGGTAATGACAATTGTACAAACACAAAGTTGGCAGACATTTTGACTGGATTAATTATTTTGCATCAGTAAAATCATATATAATGTTCCAAATTTCAAACACCTCACCCTATTAACCATCAAAGAAAATGAACTTTAGACTACCAAGAAATTTTGCCCAAATTTATGTGCTTCAAAAATTTGGTTGGAAGAACCTTGTCTTGTGAATAAAAAGTGAGATTGATGAGTTAGCTCTGAGTGTGATGTAGGAACAGAAAGAGAGAGAATAGAGAGCAAAGAAAAATTAGAAAGAGGGAGAGTGAAGAATAACAACAAAGTCGAGTGAAGACAAAAAGAGGAAGACAGTAAACTAGATTTCTGTATGTCTCCAAATAACTCAAGCTTCTTCCTCCATAATAACATGATACTTAATAAAAAGGAAAGAAAAACTAATGCAAAAAAAAAAAAAAAAAAAAAGAAAACAAATCTATTTCAAACAAATAAACTATCCACCAATAAGTCATCCCCTATAATCCTAAAATAGAAACAACATAAATCTTAGGTTAATAACATTTCATCCCAAACACCCCCATAACAATCCATCAATCTCCAGTAAAAGGTTAGTGAAGACTATTAAATCTTAAATACCTACATTTGGGCCCTTACCTTCAAGCTTAAACTTTCAGGTCAGGTAGTAATTCAACATGGTAACAGAGCAATTCTTGCGTTCAAATCGCTTAAGAAAATATTAGGTAATAATTCACCCATGTTAAAATCCATATGAAAGCCTTTACAAGCCTTGTACATAAGGGAGAAAGTTAAAACTAAAATACAATTGTTTCGATCCTTGTCTCAAAGCTTAAGCTACATCAAGCGGTAATTCAACTCTTTTCCAGTAAGCACGCACACTCTGCACCCCACCCCACCCCCCCCCCCCCATCTCCCTCCCCCCCCCCCCCCCCCACTTTTTTCTGTGCCTTTGAGTAAATGATAAATAATGCAGTTACAAATGACATTACTCACCTCATGCACCAAGACCTGCTTCACGGCTAAAGCAAGCACATAATGATTTGATCTATAGCCCTGTTTAATCCAAGACAATGATACTCAGAAGGGGGTAAAAAGGATAGGTAATGAACAATACATAAGCCACCAAGCGCAAACCTTGAAAGTAATGAATTCATTGATAGCGGGATCAAATGAAAGTGTTGATGCATCATGAGATACTTCATTTCCCAGATTATTGAGTAGAGGATCTGATTTTGTGTTCTTATATGTTATAGAATAGGATACCATAGCGCTAACTAGTTGAGCCAGATCATTCTTCTCTTTTGCTGAAAGTAAGTGCAATGCTACCTGGTAAATGAACATCAAACAATATTATATCATGGCAAAAAGTCAAAGCAAACTAACCATCTCGTAAAAGGTTCTCAAAAAATTACTAGAACAAGAATTACGTAATGCAAATTTCAAAAGCAAACGTAAAGCAGCAAACGCAAAATTCACCGGGCAAACAGATGAAATGCAAGAGGCTAATAAAAATTGCAGTAAAAGAATCTTTAGGGTTCAAAAATAAATGTAGGAGAGTATTTATTGACAGAAAAGAGAAATGATTTTCAACAAATTGATCAAAATTGATGACCTTTTGTTTTCTTTTCGATTGGCTAATGGTATTGAACATGTATTCCTTTCTACGATGCTCACATTAATCGTGGCTAATGGTATTGAACATGTATTCCTTTCTACTATGCTCACATTAATCGTTAAAGGAATCAAGGTAAAATTAACAAGCTCTATTATTAATTCATCTGAAAAATCAACTTAATTAAGGCAACGACTAAAAAAATTCCTATATTAGGAAAGCAGGAGATTACATCAAAATTGGAATGAGAGAGATTGAGATCATTATTCTCTAGAATTTAGAGATGCGGTTAATGAACATGTGACTGTTTAGGATTCCAAACGGAAGTAGTTACGAAGGTCATTTTCGTTTATACTTTCTTTTATCTCTTTTTGACTTTCGCTTCATATACAGAAGTACATAACTGTTTGTATCATATAAATCAAAATTTTGTCAAAGAATTCGGCACAGTTAGTGTCTACTTGTATCATCCAATTACCCGATTAACAAACATTCCTCCTATTCTGACAAATAACAGATTTCTGCCATTATTCCAGACTAACAACATTGTGGATATATCTTCTAGACAGGTAGAGTCATAACTAGGAAAAAGATATTTCTATCTTTGCTCAACAATTCTCAGAGGTGGAACTGACATGAGCCTATTTCCTGTGTAAATGGTTAAACGGCTCTTCCTATGCCTGCTTAGCGAAAAGCAGATTGTTATAATTTGCAATACAGCCCTACTGATTCATTAATTTGGAAAAATTAAGAAAAATCTTTTTCCCCCTAAACTTGATAGCATGCCACATAGATTTATATGGCAACAAGTTTAATTACTAAAATCGAATCACAAGTTTAATTGAAAAAATTGCATCAAGTTACTAAAGCTTATAATTGACAAAATTGCATCAAGTTACTAAAGCTTATATTTGTAAGCAAGACTTGAATAAATTTAAGTACCGGTCTTAGAGTCGGTGGTGACAGAATATGTAACAGTGGAGAAATTGAATCTTCCACAAAGGACTTTGTTGACAAGTGCCTTGAAATATAAGGTGAAATTTTGCTGTGCCAAGACTTGAAAATGTCCATTTTTTCCATAAATGTATTTCGGTATCTGAAGATTTGAATAAGATGCAACTGGTAAGAAAAATGTGAATCCAACACATTTGGCATTCAGCCATAATGGACTCAGAGATAGCATTAGGAATACCTTTGATAAGACTTTGGCCACTCAAGATTTGGTTTTTGAATTTGGGAAACTAGACGGTGCACTGTAATTGCAAGGGATGGCTGATAAACTGCAGAAAAGAGAAAAGGCAAAGCTTCAGAAGCATAAAATCAAATTATTATCGAAATTGAGAAGAATGGAGAACAAAAAGGACTGCAAGTCTTTACCATGAAGGGGCATCTGCTGTGTGCGCATAATATATTGGTGCATCAAATCAGAATCTCCAAGGCCATCTAAGCACTTGACCTTCAAATAAAATGAGTGCATACTCAAATGTCTTGTTGTAACAATTGAACTAGCTGATATCCAAACTGTACACTACATAGTCATATAAAGTAGGTATTGATAGCTGAATGTAACTAAGGCATACTGTCTTTAGCATCACTGGATCATGATATTGGAGCTGCAGAATGTTTTCATGAACACCATCGAAAATCACATCATAATCACCACTGTACATTCATGAAGCACTTAAGTTAGAAGGCCAAATTTAAAAATAATAAGAGAAACATTGTGTTCAGTGGAATTTGCCACCCACCGATTCGATATGAGGGAGTGCAAAGAGTCAAATTCGTTGGACATATTGCTACTGCCATTAACAGAATTTCTTAGCCGCTTCGTTTTTCGCTTTTGAAAAATCTGAGAATACCATTCACAAACATAAGATGCTAGAAAATGAACAATAAAGTAGCTGAGGAAAAGCTGTGACAAAATTTACTGCTTTACAGTACCTCTTTCCAGATATCAAAAGCACTTCTTGACATGTCCTTTCGACCGACCACTTGAGAACCAATGTCCATCTAAGAACCAGTAAAACAAATAGTACTAGTCAATGGCAGCTCAAGAGGTCTTTGCATAAATGTATCAGGGGATTAAAGATTCACTTCTTTTCTCCTGCAATCTAGGAGTGACAATACAGAGACACAAAGGGTTGTTTGCAGTTACCACTCATAAATTCCCAAAGGAGACTTTATGATAGTGTTTAAGTTTAAATACCTTTGGTGGGGCCTTCCTATAAGCATGAGCTTTGAGGATTAATGATTACTCAAAACCTTGAATCGAATCCAGGTTAAAGAAGCCTTATGTTCAGATCATCACATTATATAAACCATAATAAAAGGGACATGTTTAAATCCCTGTTGTTTTTTGTGCACATCTTTGGATCAACATGGAAAACCCATGAATTAGTATTAGGCTTGCACATGATGGGGCATGTTAGTTTTTAAATACAACCGTTACACACTTTCCAATAAGCTTTTGGCATGACATAAAGTAATAAACACCATTGATGAAGCTAAATTAACTCAATAGAACTTCAAGGAAGCTTAGTTTATTGTCATATAAATTCAAAGTTTTTGTCACTTTAAACATATTCTCTTTTGAATTGCCTTTGATATTCCTTTTAACAAGTTTTCTTTTGGGGAAAAGAAAGATGGAGAATTTTTAAGAGTTCAATCAGATGAGTACATGATCAAAAATTGACTGCTTTCTCAATCCTCTTTATCAGACAAATCTGGAAAGATGTTTCATTCCACCATCAGCAACTTCTTTCAGCATCGCTTAAACTTTTTATTTTCAATTTTTAAGTTGGGGACATGCTAAACCCTTATTGAATTAATAAATAATTAATTTAACACCAAAGTCATAATAAAATCCTACCACATTGAGGATTTCCTTCTTTTTGTTGAGAAACTGAAGAGTGTTCAAGCATGAGCGTATATCACATTCTGTAAAGATAAAGCAAATGATAAGTACAATAAACAAAATTCAAAGGTTAGGAAGATTATAGAAAATAATTCATCTCATCAACCAATCGTTAGTTTTTGAATTATAAGAGGCATACATTTAGAAAACCATAGACACAGAGAAAAAAAGTGATACAATAAAAGCAAATCACTCACCAGTGTACTCTGCCAGTGTAGTAAGTGCAATGGAACTTGTTTTCATACCCTCATTGTTGCATATATGTTTAAGCCTGTAATTTTCAAAAACCATGAAACTTGACTTGTTTCCTTTTATAAGAAACCAAAACTCGATTGATATGAAGCATTAAAACAAATACAAATAGGTACCACTAAGTTCAAATCAGGATATAGTCTTACATTCAATATAAATGACAAGCAGTTTATCAAATAAATCATCACCGGTCGAAGAACCACAATATAAAAATTTGATGCCTATATGTTGTTATTAACAATTAGCACAAGAATTTCAAAAAAAAAAAAAATTACATATAGCAGCTATTTTTATCTCACACTAATAAAATTGAAGTTTGAACTCAATTAGCCAAAGTATTTACAAATTGCTTGATAATTCAATTCTTCTCCAGAAGTCACAAGAGAAGAAAAAAGGAAGCAAAGTTAAATTCCTTGAGACAACACATTAATTGTACATTGGAGGTCTCAAATCTTCCTACGAATTTCCAGACATATCTTCGACAAGATACAGATCACACATGAAGAAAAGAAAGTAATGGAAAAGAGAAGACCTCTATCTAATAAAAACTGAACTGTGACTAGTAATGCAAGGAAAATTAAAGAAAGTTCCCCATTATGTGTCTATCTCCATCTTGGTATATGATGGTCAAAACAAGTGCATAAAATTCTAATCATCTTTTTCTTCATTATTTTGTGGCCTTAAAGTTGTGGAATAGGCAGTGCAAAGAGGCTAACATTTTGTGGGTCATTCCGGGTTCTTGTCACTCTATTCTTATGGAGAATTCTTATGCTTTTAGTAAAGGAAAAAAGGCCAAAACTCTTTGGAACTGTGCTGTGGCAGCTCTTTTTTGGGTATTATGGCAGGAAAGAAATCTTCTTATTTTTTAAGGGAAAAATGCAGGCAGGATAAAGTCCATCTTCTAGCTTCACTGTGGGCTTCATTTTCTAAGGAGTTCCAAGATTCATCTTTTTTTTTTCTTTTTTTTCCAATTCATCTAAGCTGGGAGTGTTTTGAGACAAGTGTCTAGGCCGGTCTAGTAGCGTAGAGGAGTGATTGGCATATTTTGTATAGCACAGAATAATTTTCATTATATTGCTTTCTTAGTGGACAGCTGGTTCACTCCTTGCATCGATTCTTCATCATTAATCTAATTTATTTTTTTATCCAACAATAATAATAATAATAATAATCCTAAACTGACAAAACTAAGTATACATACAAACTGAGTTGGCACTGTGGTGTAGTTGTCTTATAATCAACTTTAAAATGTTTATTTTACAAAAAGCTATATATTTAAAGCTGTTAGTATTATTGAAATCTTAACACAGTTTAGGAGAAATAGAATTCTTATATTCTATCTTGAGAAGTATGTTAATATAATACACTCCCAAAATACCATATCTATAAACAAGCACCAACAACATGAATGGATAACATCCTAACAAATATTTAAAATTCAAACCATAAAGGTACAGCGAGTTTTAAGTTTGACTTCATCAACAAAATCCATGATGCATGTCTAAGCTTTAGGAATATTTTCCATTTCCAACAAATAAAGATCATTACTGATGTGCATGTATGTATGCATTCTATTTTCCCAGAACTATTGCAGGAATAATAATATCATGCCACACTTAGGCTTGATTTCATGTTTCTCTTAGTTATATTCAGTAAAAGAGTCATTTTTTATGAGGGCAGATTATTTAAATATAGACAATTTTAAGATTATTTAAATATAGACAACTTTAAAACACTGAAACTTCATTTGCAAGAAATAACAAAAAAACTACCATACATTTAATATACATAGACAATATCCCAACAATTAATTTCCTCAAACGTACTTCTTGTTTCAATTTTTTTTTTTAAAATTGGACTTGGGATTTGTTTCTGTTCTTTGAGAGTTGTGTTTGGTAGATTCTAGTATTGATATGACTGATTCTGCTTTTAGTGACAACTTGTTGACTCAGCTCTTTGTGAGAACTTGTTCTCCATTTTTTTTGGTAAATCTCCATTCTGATCATACGGCCTCATCAGTTTCTTATCAAAATAATTAAGACATTTTTAACTGCTACCACCGGACTATCTAATTGAGTTTTGCCTACCACCAATTCAAAACTAATCAGAATACCATTTTAGTTGTTTAACATGTAAATCTCTGCAGACACACGTGAGAATGAAATGACAACATCTGTGACGAATCATTACCTGCTTACGACACGACTTACTGATGGTTGAATAAATACATGAACCCTGTAAAGGAAAGCAATAACTTTTCCAAGTTAAAAACTACAAACACTTATATCAAAACATAGATATAAAATTCTGTAAACTGCTGTCTAAAGTATATATATTTGATCAATACATTGTTTAAGTATACAAAGCCATAAAGCAGCAAGAGCAAACAGAACAATTAAGATCTTAGACTGAATGCATTTGTACTTGGTTTTGTTGTCATTGCTGCTATAAATATTAAACAAGAAATTGGTATGGAAAGTAAAAAGAATCATTAGAATATGAAAAATGCAACCAGAAGTTTAGGAAAATTCCACAAAGAAATACTACAAAATCATTCCTTAATATATTGTTTAGCATATCAGATGCACTATATTTACAGAGTTATTTTGTTTAGCATATCAGATGCACTATATTTACAGAATTATTAAATACATAAATAGTCAGTTCAAGTCTTTGAACCAAGACTTGCAATTTCTAATACACATAGGAAATGAGAAATGCAATGGAACCCAGATCAGTTGAACATTCTTAGTCTTGCAAATATGGTGCATTTCACAAATTAAAGGAACTGCTACATTAGTACCTATATGACCATAAACACCTAAAGACAAACCACTGTTCATCAATACTAGATCACCGAATTTCAACAAAATTAAAGATTATCTTAAGGCATATTTAGGATTGACTCCCCATAGTAATACTAAAAATGGGAATTGACTTTTACCTGTTTTTCTTTGTGTTAATTATTTTGCAAACTACAATTTATACTACAAAATTATTCTTGAAGAGTCAGAGAGAGAGAGAGAGAGAGAGAGAGAGAGAGAGAAGAGAGAACAAAAAATAAAAATATTTCTTTTGAATCATCATTGTAGTCTTCTTGGCAAACAATCAAAGAGCCACTTGAAACTTTGAATTCCCTTTCAGAGAAGTAACTTGAATCCTAGTGTTGACTTCTTCGCTTTCTATTCTTACACCAAATCCAACATCTATGATAAAGCCGAGATTTCTTCTCAACAAAAGGTTGCACGTCATATTAGCAAATTGTAAGTGATGTTTATTGTCACACATAAAAGCTTTCCTCAGATTTTAACATTTTCAAATTTCATAAAATCCTAAGTTCTTTATTTATTAAATATATCATTATAATCTATGTTTATGACTCAAAACTTTATATCGATAATCATGTCTATTATCATTCACCTCGGATATGCATTTCGCCATGATCCAGAAGACATGCATTGTCAAGCTGACTGGTTGGCCTAACGAAGTTAATATTTTAACCATATATTGTCTTCATAAAAGACATCCACTTCGTAAAGATTTTAGCAAAAGAATACTCTGAAAAATCACAGAAAATCACTGGATGCTCATCTGTATGATTCAATAATTAAACTAGAAGAAAAGTGAAAGTACTACTAGAATTTAGCTATCCATATTATATAATACCACTAATTGACTGTAAAACAGACTTACTTGGCTATCTGACGCAGAGACCGTAAGGCAGGTGCATAGAGGTCATTACAAATGCAAATAACCTACATGAACTTCAATCATTATATACTCAAAAATTATCATCACTATACATCATTTATGAAAATTCAAACTCACAGGTCTTAACAGTGATGTTTTTTTATGCCCCCTTTTTTTGGATATTTTTTCTGATTGATCTTCTTTAGCAACATTTTCCTTCCCAGTATTGGACTTTCTTTCAGCAGAAACCTAAACAAAAAGTGTTAATTAATCTCAACCGATGATAAAACTAAGACAGCCTCTGGATGCAAAAATTAGAATCAATAATTAATCACAAAGAAAAGATCAACATGATATAATTTCTGACAAAGGAACGCAGCCTGATCTTCCTTAGAAAAACATTACTGACAGAATTTAAGAACAGTAAATACAAACATAGTAAAACATATGTATGTATATTTTATTATATCTATTTTGCAGTGCCATTCCAAATCTTCTAGAAAGTCTATAGCATATCTTTACAATTTTCAAGTCAGGGGTTTATGTTAAGAACTTGATCATATGATCAATGCGAGAGTGGGCATTACTTAATCCTACCATCAGGGGCACTGCGAAAGATAAGGTTAGGCTCTGAAACATGTGATAAGCATTATGGAGAGTTGATGATACTTGTAATTCCCGTTAATAGGTATCAGCTTGTTAGAAAACTTTTAGTGGTAAGATTTCTTAACAATGATTGAATATATAAGAAACCATTAAGTCTAGTTAGTACTCAAAGAATAAGATACCAGCACCATTGTTGGAAAAGATACTATAGTAGATGGGAAATTAATTGAATATCACCAAAGACTAAATGGATGCCCCTAGTGTGCATCACAAATAAATAACATAACAAAGTAGAAAAACAAGAAAAATACCATCTTTAAGATAACTTCCACTGCACCCTTGCCATCACCAAGAGCTCCATCTATTTCATCGATCACCTATTCAGAATCAAGTAAGTGCATATCCAACCTGTACTGAATGACCAAGAGAAAATTACAGGAATATAAAACCAACCAGACACTTGGGCCTTGAGTCAGCCATGACAGAGTTCATCTGAACTACATCAAGGATTTTGTTTCCAATAGTATACGATGACCGATCATCACTAGCATTAACCTACATAAAAACAAGAAGCTAAAATAAAATGTAAGGTTACCTGAAGTGACAAGAAAGGAAATGAAAAAATAAAGTACATTAACATAAATCCAATTATACATATAAAGGTAGAGGGTTAGAATTATCTGTTCCAGCATCCTATTTCAAACTAATATTCACAATAAAATCATAATATCTTATGGTAGCTACAATAAGACCTACTACAACGAAGAATCTATAGAATATTAACAGAACAATATCCTCTTCGGAAGTCTATGGTTAAATTTGAGCCTTGCAACCACCAGCAATATTTTTGGTCGACTTACCCCCTTCTTTTTTTTTTCTGAATAAAAATTTTTCGCTGAAACTCTAATGAAATCTCAGATGCTTAAACAAGCACTCTTCTCCACACATTTAAATTCAAAAATTCCCAATTCCCAATTGGTCACAACAATAACGGACAGGCAAAGAAAGCTACTAACAGAAGTCACTGCAAATGAAAAACCATTATGCTGCAAGTACTAGCTGTTAATTGTGTTTGTTGAGTAAAAATAGATAAAAAAAACCTCCACAACATGGTAACCACAGTGCTTAGCAGCCACATGCGCAAGTGTAGTCTTTCCAAGCCCAGGCGGACCACAAAGTAGAAGAACCTGTAATGACCAAAGATTGAGTTAATAATTAAACCTGAGATGACCAAAGATTGAGTAAATAATTAAACTCACTCAAAGGCTGAAAAAGGAACAAATACAATGAGTATGATCCAAAAAAGGCTGACAAGGCAGGAGCAAATGTAATGAGTACGGCACAAAAATCAAAATGCTTTCAGTCAACAATCTCAAAAATCCCAAAGAAACTAAATAAGTAAACTGAACCCCAAATGCTTGCATAAACATGCTTATGGATTTGTGATATTCAAGCCTCCAACAGGAGAAGATATTGTGCACATACATTTATATAAGCAGATATTTTTGAAACGTGGACAGATTTAAAAGAAAAGAAAAACACAAGCAAACAATATTTTTTCTTTTTTGGGTCTTTTAGCGCATTGGAATTCATCATTTTTTGTCTTTTGGCTACATCTGTAGTTTAAAAAGATGCAGACGTCCACATTAAATAAGAACTGTGTATAAATATTATTTTGAGAGGAACCCACTTCCTTTCCCCATATGTGCAGGGTACTCAAATTTCTGGTACCACCACTAGAGATATTACCAATTGAATTAACTAACACCTACAAGCAAAAATCTAAATATCATGCACAAGGGACATATACCTTCTTCTATTTGTAATGCTGCAATAAATTAGTAAACCTAAGAAGTTAAGATTGACTGAGGAATAATCAATAATCAACTTTTACATCATTAATACTTAGTGTCTTTGAAGCAATTGAACTGAAGCTACTATGGTTGAGGAAAAGAAACAACAACTCCAATACATTGCAGTACTTATGCATATAAAAACCTGCGTTATATGTTAGTATTTGGACACATACAGCTGCAGGGGCAAGAACTTGTATGTGTGTGTGTGTGGGTACTCTTTTATACGCTAAGATATTACTTTGTTTGCTATCAAAACATATTGCATCAAACCATGCAGCATCAAACCATGCAATTCATGATAGAACTTTCTAATCGATGGAATAAATGAGGATTGCCATATATAATGTATGATATAGCTTTTTTTAAAACTAAATAGAGAAGATGGGGAGATTAGTGATTTTTAATTAATAACGTCCATGATTTTCCACCTCGACAGACAGAAGCCCATTGAAATGACATTCAGTTAACAAGTTAAACATTCCAACTTTAAGCAAACTGCACGAAGAATGTAATATAATTGTTGCAATCCACTATGAGAGAGGCACTACAAGATATTTATCGACTCAACAAACCAAAAAAAAAAAAAGATGTCTCAGAATTATAGCTGACCTTTTGTTCTGGGGGACCAGTGAACCTGTTTTTCTTATGCCATGAGTCCTGAATGCCTTTTGAATTACTATTTTCATACGCCAAATTATTAGAATTTCTGAAACTTCCATTACTCCATCTATTTTCTTTGTTCTTCCTTGGAGAACTAGAATCGTTTTGTTTCTTATGTTGAGAAATACTAGAATGTCGTCTCAAAGCAGACAGAACCTCTTCTGATGTGCTCCTAATTTCGGATCCAAATACACAGGAATCCCATTGTTTCAACCATAGGAGAACCTACAGCAAGACAACTATCTAAGGATGAGTAATGACAACAAAAGTAGAAAGAAATTGCAAACTCAAACGATTATATGTTTTCAATTTCATAGGCTTTTTAGAAAATAAATCTACATACCTCACGATTTGTCTGTTCATCACTGAGAAGCTCTGTAAATGAATTTGGAGCATATTTGTCCACCCAAAGTTGTTCATGCACCACTGGTTCCTCAGGAAGACTTCTGTCGCTCTGACCTTCAGAACTAGAATTCAAGGCCTTCAGTAGCACAAAAAGGAATTATAAACACTCCAATTCACAGGAAGTATTAAACAAATAAAATAATGAATCCTTGATGGTAACAAGTAACATAACATTTCAAGCCATACCATCTTCATCAGGGAAGAAAACGAAAAAAAAGGAAAGGAGACCACAGAAAACTTATGGGAAGAAAACCTTGGTTCACTTCAACATTTACTAGATGGTTAAGGATTTTGTTCCTCCTAGGGTCTCCAACTCAAAGTAGATTAGAGACGCCAATGGACCAGTATGGTGCCTTCAAGCCACAGTTCCAGTTAGCTTAATTAAGCCTGCTTAAAACTCGATTCATAAGTCCATAGGCACCTGATTAGATTGTGTACCAGAAGCACAGACAAGGTTGACACATATGTGGGCTGCATTATCAAAACAGCAGCATGGATTCAAGCAGAATTTCAGTTAACCAAAGTGAAACAAGAATGATTATTTTAGTTGCTTTCATAGTCACAGCCAATTTCAACTACAGTTCCTAAATTTCTCAAATAAATATGACTCCAGCTGGAACCAAGTTCATCCTTATGCATTTGTTTTATTTCTCAATGCCAGCCCCCAGCCCGCACAGACATATATATTAAAAAATACATGCTATAAACATGCGTACACACGCATACATATTCATGTGATAATTCCAATTACAAAAGAAAACTTTTAAAAAAAAATTATTTACAGGAATGCACACCCTGTTGAAAGCCTCTTGCTCCGCCTTTTGCAACAGAACATCAATTGGTTCAGAAGTGAGACCTGTAGAGTAGATCAGCCACCAAACTATAATTTAACTGTGATAAAATATAATTGATATTTATATTTTAATTTTAAAAAAAAAAACACAAAGAAAGGAAAGGTCAACCGTACAATTTGACTGCGATCTGATGTCCAATTTTTTCACTCTCTCCTCATCTCCAGCCCTCGAAATCTTCACATAAACCCTGTCGCCACCACTTGGCGCCGTCACCGGCAGGCAATCCCCGTCAATCTCGGAGGCGTACCTCGACGCAAACTTCTCCTCCACTTCAACTCTCGCATCATCTCTGGCCTGCGGTGGCGGAGGCGAGTAGCGGAGCCAATCCTCGTCGTCGTTATCCACAATTCGGCTTCTCTTCTCATCGAATTGGGGTTCGTCCACGTCGATTGGGGATTTGGGAGTGCCGGATCGGGGACGCTTGTGGACGTTGATTTCAAGCGGGGATGAATCTGGTGGGACCGGTTCTGGCGGGTAGGGGTCTTGTTCGGGTGGTTCGAGGTCTTGGTAGTTGGCTTCGAGTAGTTCCAGTTCTTCCGGGAGAGGAATGTGCATATCCATGTCCATGTCCATTTGGTTTGGTGGGTTTTTTAGGGTTTGGCAGGTGAATTGCGATTTGTGAATGTGATAAAAATCTACCAGAGAGATGAAATGGAGGCGACGAGTGTTTTTGGCGGGAAAATTTTGGAGGGGTTGGTGCTTTGTACAAGCGCCGTGCTACGTTAAGAAGAAATGGGCTAAGTATTTGTGCTCGCACGTCTCAATCCTCATGTTTCATTTGACAGAAAAAAAAAAAAAAAAAAGAGTAATTTATAGGGACCTCTTTAGTGTATTAACAGTCTAGTAAAAAGTATAAACGTAATACAGAGACACCTCCCCTGACATTAGTACAAAAATATGTATGATGTTAGTATAAACGGTAAATATGTAAAAGTAAATTTAAAATTTAAACAAAAGCAAAATTCAAACAAAACTTACTTGGATGTGTGAGAACTAGAGACATAAACCCACTATTACCTAGTTGCAGTTGTTACCAAGCAAATAAATAAAAATGAATTCTTTTAGAAACTGTACTCCTGTTCGAAAACACAGCTTACACAATAAAGCCCAATTTCACTTTCATCATTGGAGAAGAAGCAATCATTGATATATTTTCATCTAATGCACGAGATGACATCATGCGGTGGTCCAAAGCTTCCACGAAGTGAGTATTGCCGGAAGCCAGTGTCTGTCGCGACTAGAATTTGATCGCAAAAGAGGTTAGTCTTCGAAATACAGCTTGCTTGCTTGAATCATTAACTTACGGCTTTTGTTGATTAAAAATAAAAGTGGGTCTGTTTTAATTAATGGATATGTTGTTGGATGTTGTTTTTATTTGGTAGTGTTGAGTTGAAAAAATAGTTGGGTAATGACTAATGAGAGCTATTGCGTAATGATCAAAGAGCTTTGTAAGTATTACATGTAGTTTATAAAAGATGAATTTCGGCTTGGGGTGAGTTATGTGTTAGTTTTAGTTTATGCATATATGTTTTGTTTCAAAAGGAGAAAGAATAGGCTGGAGTTACAGTTTCTATTTCTGCCTATGAATGATAAAAAATTAGAGAGAAAATAGAAAACAGAGATAAGTTTTGTCTCAAGATAAATATATCTAACACCTTTAGTAAAAGATTCATATTGGGGTAGAGGAACACCAGGGGACATCTATTTGATGCACAAAACTAGAAGTTTAAAGCATATGGATGTCCAAAAGTTAGATGGCATAGAAAGTTGTACTTTATTGCATTTCTTGACAGAATAAAAGACACTATGTAGCTTGACCATATAGATAGTAGGAAATTTTCCCTGCCCTATAACTAGCACAAATACTAAATCGACGGGTGGCATAGGGAAGAGGAAGCAAATATGTCCCTTGACATGCAAACTATAGGGAAGTGACTCTAATGATAATAATAAAATCAAGTATGTAATAAACGTAGCATCATGTAATTGAGCTTTTTGTTCCATAGCTTGTAAATGAAGCTTAAGCTCTGTACTTTCAGCTAATAGATCTGTTGTGTCCCTCTAATAAGAAAACAAGATTTCATAAGAACAAACATAGAAATGACATATGATAAAGAAATATGGAAAGTTTATTTTTCTTCAAATTGGAGAATAAGATTGAAAATATAGCCTATGAAATCATTTTGAGGACCCATGAAATCTTAGAAAAATTTAAAACTAGTCACTAATCTTTTCATTTATAGAAGCCAAATATTACAAATTAGATGTAAGTCTGTATTAGGAATAAGGACCTGGAATAGTATATACGAGTTGGAATAGCATATATGAGTTTTATTATGCAAAGGAGGCAAGCATATGTATCCTATAACTAGAAATATACAAGTAGGATACAAGTTGAAATAAGGATATAGAATAGCATCAGAATAACAGATATATTAGTTGCTTCTGTTTCAAGCTTCTGGACCTTCCTCTCAAGTTCAGATATATAATGGGCTTTCCTCTCTTTTGAACGAGCAGCAGATTGCTGATTTGCAAGAATTTTGTTTAGATAACCAATTTGTAAAAGGAAATATCAATAAATAAACAAACAATCAAGTAACTTATAATTCCATTTTTACTATAAGCCATCAGAATTCTGCAAATTAAGTGAATTTGAAGTGAAAACAAAATTCTATAAGGTTCCACAAATTGCCGGACTTTGCTCCCATAACAAAAGATATTTAGGCTAAGGAAAACCAACTAAAAAAGTTCTAATATATAATGATCGATCACTTAGAAAACATTTGATTTTAAAACAAAAGAGGAACATGAGATAAAAATTCAACATTATGCTATTAATTGAACATCAAATGTATAGTGATCCAAACTTGAAGTATGAGGGGGCAGGTACATCACCATGTCAAAAAAAATAAATTGGCAGTTTTAAAGAGTATAAATCTATCATTCAGTAGCATGTAAAAACGAAGTACTAATAAGTGTAGAAGGTTCATTAATAGCTAAGTTGATTTCAGCTGCAGCAAGTCCATTAATATAAAAAAAAATGCTTGGTTATTGAATGTTTTATTATTATTATTTTTTTGTGCTTACAAATATGGTATTTTAGTGCTATAACAGAGATGAACTGAGGGATTTAGCTGATTCAGTGTAGTTTCTATTTGCGAACAAACTAAATAGACTGTTTTGTGTGTTCATTGTGTGTAATGATGTAAGCATTTCATGTTTCCATTTATATAGCATGAGTTGATGTCAAAAATCAAATTTCATCATATACTCTTGATCGTGCGTAATTTTAATTGTTTAAATGATTGGTAGTTGAGGTGTTTAAATGATTTTAAATGTTTAATGGAACTGTCACTTGTTGAAATGCTAGAGTATTGAATGCATATGTATTTTGGGTTGTTGAGTTTTGCTCCCATAAACCATTATGTTGTGGTATTAGCATTAAAGACGCTGTAACATGGAGTATATTAATGAATTTTAAATGAAATCATTTCACATTTAAATGAAATCATTTCATATTGTTTTCTTTTCCATTTGTTATTTTATACTAACTATATGCAATGGCTTTGACCTTACAGCTTAATTTATATGGACATAGAGGCTATTCTAGGTGGTAAAATGGTTAATGTTGCACACGTGATTTCAAACCAATACACTTTGAAGAAGTTGTGAAAGGATATGAAGGATGTCTGCTTTGATTTGCTTGCAAAAGGCTCTATTTATAGGTGATGCTGATGAAAATATTACCGTTTATTTACAATGGTAATATTGGTAGCACAATGTAAATTTTTTTTAATGCAATGTAATTTTTTGTTATCCAATAGATATTTTGGTCTCTTTATGTAAGTTGTGATTTTGGTGTGGATTCTATTATCTATTAGTTCGTCATATGAATAAGGATATATTTTGGCGGGAAGGGTATTTTTGAATTTTTTTTTTTTGGTACAAAAAGTAGCCCAATCAAGGCTAAGCAATCACTCGGCGAGGGATCGGGATCCCAAAGCCATCATACAAAATCCAAACAGAGATCTCAGGAGGGGGAGACGCGAAGATGTGAACTACCAAGGGAAGCTTGAGGGCATGCGAAGCCATAAAGTCCGCCGCATTATTTGATTCTCTATAAACATGGTGCAATTCTACTCGCCACTTACGATCTATCAACTCCTTTATATAACGAATCAGAGGATAACAAGCATTAACAGTGTTACAATCCTTTTCTATCACTTTAATCGCACACTCACTATCAGCTTCAATGAGGAGGTTACGAATGCCAACCTTCCAAGCCAATAATAGCCCCTGATAAATTCCCCATAACTCAGCCATTGTCACCGTGCATGCACCAATATTCACACTAAAACCTGTCACCCAGTCCCCGTTGCTATTTCTAATTACACCACCAGCCCCTGCAGTACCTGAGTTCCTTCTGGACCCATCGGTATTCAATTTGAAAACTCCCTCGGGAGGGGGGTTCCATTGTAGCCATTTATCAACTCGTGCCACTACCTCGTGGATTTCCGATTGGCTAATCCTCTAGATTTTAGTTGCTCTTGACGTGATATCCAAGATAATGTTCCTTGTGCTGTTAAAATTGTTCGAGAACAGAGCCTGGTTTCTCTAGAACCACAGCCTCCAAGCTGCCACAACAAAAATATAATGCCATTCAATATTTCCTAAGAGTTCCTTGGTGTTGCTCAAATTAGTCATGATCCAACTTTCTAATCTTAAGTTGAAAAAAGCATCTCTACAAGATGGAGTCAACATCGAACACCATACTTTTCTTGCATGGATGCAATCTCGAAGCACGTGTAATACATCTTCCACGGCAAAACCACACCTCTGACACTGCACATCTGTAATAATATGCCTTTTCACAAGAAACTCTTTAGTCGTTATGGTTTTCCTCGTAGCTAGCCACAAGAAAGTTCGAATGGATTGTGGTCCATTCCATTTCCAGATGATAGACCATTGAGCATTTTGTTGTGGATGATCATGTCCTATCATTGACCAATAAGCTGACTTTGCACTAAAATCACCAGTCTTAGAATAAGACCAGTATTGGAGGTCCTTTTCTTCATTTCTACTAGGTGTTTTAGAAGCAACAATTTTCAATAAAATATTTGAAGGAATAAAGTTCTCAAATAAACGCCAATTCCAACGCCCCTCCGCTATAACAAAATCCGCAACAACATTATTTGATAAAAAATGGTGAGCTTGGGGACTCGTATGAGCAGCCAATATCGTTCCATCATAAATCCATGCATCCCACCAAAATCGAGCTGTCTGACCATTACCAATGACCCAACTAACCCCTCGAGTTACTCTATGCCAAACCTCCCCAACAGCCTTCCAAAGGTGAGATGCATATTTAGTTGGAAGTTTAAGAGTGAGATTCTCTTGGTCAATGTTATACTTGGTGCAAAGAACCTTCACCCAAAAACTACTCGAACTTGATATCATGCCCTAGCCAATTGGCATGAGAAGTGCCGAATTCAGTAACTTTAAATTCTTGAGTCCCAAACCGCCTTGTGCTTTAGGAAGACACATATGGCCCCAATTCACTAAACTAATTTTCCTATCATCCTTTTTGCCACTCCAAATAAAACGCCTGCACGATTGCTCAACTTTAGTAAGGATACTAACTGGCAGCCTCGTACTCTGCATTGTATACATTGGGATGGCTTGTAAAACTGACTGCACGAGCGTGATTCGACCAGCAAGGGATAAATTAAGAGCATTCCAACCTGAAAGCCTCTGCTCCACTTTGTCTAAGATGGCTTGGTACGTTTTTTTCCCCACTCGAGAGTAAAGAACATGCATCCCCAAATAATTGCCCAAGTTCTTGGTGATAGTAAAACCCAAGTCCTGACCGATTTTGCAAGCCTCTCCCGAATCTACATTTCTTCAGAAAAAGACCTGTGTTTTAGTTCTGTTCACCTTCTCACCCGAGCTCATGCAAAAGGTGTCAAGTACATCATTTATAACGGCGGCTTGTTCCTTAGATGCTTCTGCCAAAAGAATTAGGTCATCAGCGAAAAAAAGATGAGTAATAGGAGTACCTTTACGGCTAAGACGAATTGGCTTCCAATGTCCTTCCCTCACTGCTTGGTTAATACCATGACTAAGTGCTCAATGCATAAAACAAAAATGTAGGGGGAGAGTGGATCACCCTGTCGAATACCCCCGGACAGAGAGAGAGATTCTGTGAGCTCTCCATTCCAAACAATTCGCATGGTTATAGATGTTATGCAATCTATAATTAGGTGAATGAAGTCCATAGGGAGACCTACTAGGCACAACGTTTCATAAATAAAGGACCAATTTATTCTATCATACGTCTTTTGACGATCCACCTTGATCAACATATATCCATGCTTCCTTTTCTTTCTCCTCATTGAATGAATAATTTCCTGTGCTACCACTATATTCTCTATAATATGCCTGCCTGGTACGAAGCTGGTCTGAGTGGGGCCAATGAGGCTCGGCAGGACTGGTTTCAATCTATTGGCCAAAATTTTGGTTACTATTTTGCAAACAACAGTACACAAACTTATAGACCGATATAGTTTAAGATTATCAGGATTTTGGGTCTTGAGGATAAGAACAATGAGCGTACTGTTGATCTTCGCTGGGACTTTCCCTTCATAACAAATCTGCTTCACTAGCTTACACACGGAGGGCCCCACTAACTCCCATTGAGATTGAAAGAAAATCACGTGGAGGCCATCAATACTCAGTGCTTTCATAGGAGGCATACTAAAAATGGTATTTTTAATTTCTACTTTATCCACATTCTACCCAAGTGCTTCCGTCAAACTTGTTTCAAGTTCTGGAAAAGTTGTATTGATAGGATAGGAATAACACTCCTTATTGCCTTTCGTATAAAGATTAGAGAAAAACTCCACATCGTGTTTCTTGATTTCTCCCTCATCATGCAACCACTGCCCCAGTTGATCTTTAATCACTTCAATACGATTTTTGTTTCTTCTCTGCATGGACTTACGGTGGAAATATGTAGTATTTTTGTCCATCCAAGAAATCTAATCCCTCATTGCCTTTTGGTACCACAACAATTCCTCCTGAGTTAGGACTGTTTCCAATTCTCCTTTAAGTTTTTCTTCTAATTCTCAGAGCCTCTTGGATTTATGATCCTCCAACGCCCTTTGTATCCCATTTAATCTAGCCAGTAAGATTTTCTTCCTTTTAAAGATGCTACCGAACACCTCTTTATTCCACTGATTAGCTTTTTCTGCAAAAATCTGAGCTGAATTAATAAAATCCATACTACGATCCCAGCAAGAAGACATGAACGCCTTAAATCTAACATCTGTTAACCACGAAACCATGAAGCGAAATGGCCTGGGGTTGTATCTTCTATCCAAGTCACGTCCGAAACAGACGAGAATTGGCCTGTGATCAGAATTAATCTTCGGTAGGTGAAGAACAGTTGATTCCGGGAAAAGTTGAAACCACTGGTCATTGCAAATAGCTCGGTCTAGTTTCTTTAATAAAGTACCACGGTTCCAAGTAAAATTTGGACCCTTGACAATCAATTCACAAAACTTGTTTCGAAAGCAACATTCATTGAAAAGCTTGCAAACTCCACTTACCCTAGTAGACCCCCCCTGTTTTTCAGAACTGTAGCGTATAGCGTTAAAATCCCCTGCAAGCAACCAAGGACCTCTTGTGGCAGTAGCTAACACGTCAAGTTCCTTCCACAAGGTGCTTCGAATAGATGGGTTTGGACTAGCATAAACCACTGTAAACCATGATAACAACCCTTCGCTATTCGACACCTTTCAATGGATGAACTGCCTGTGGTTTACAATAACCTCCACACTGATTTTATCTCTCCATAACAACCAAATTCCACCCGCGAAACCCATAACTTCAATTCAGTAGAAGTTGTCATAACCACTCCTTTTGATGAAAGCATCTGCGTTAACCCCACTTACCCTTGGCTCAAAGAGGGCAACCAAAATAGGCTGATACGAGCGCAAAGAGACTTAAAAGTTTTAAGAAAACTAGTTGAGGAAACTCCCCGACAATTCCAACACATAAAAGAAATAACCATTTTGGATAATGAGAAAGGGAAAGGGTATTACTGATCCGCCCTAAGGGCAACACTCTCCAATTCTATATCATTCTTATCATCCAAAGCCTCCCTTAGTTCAAAGGATTCAGATATTTCGTCAGAATCATCTATGTACTCGCTATCCGAGCCATTACCTGCATCTTCTGGCTTGTCATATCCCGCATCGGTGGGGTCACAATTATGGCAATAAGCTGTTGACGGATCCTTATCGAGGGTTAACTTGGATAGGTTTTGGTCTTTGGTTTGAGGGACCAAAGTAACTGCAGAGTGTTTAGCAGGGTTTAGGGTAGTTGGAATTGCATCCAGTGATGGAAAATTTGATTGCATGGGTTGCATGGGGGAAAAGGACGTAGGGGTTGCTTCATTTGTGTGTATGGGCTTGCAAATTGTTGGTTGACTTGGCTTAATGTGGTTTGGCCTGGGAATGGTAAAAAAAATCCTTAGATTTTGGGCCAGCATGGTCTTTTAGCTTGGTGGGTAGCTTACGTGGCTTTGTGATACTATTTGTCAAGGGAATTTTCCCCTTATTCGTTTTAGCTTGTTTAGTGTTAGGGACGATTCTTCTATAGTTGGCTTCGGCTTGGTTTTTAGGTTGCAAGTTTGGGAAAGATTGATAAGGATCTTGATTCTCCATGTTATTCTCCTCATCATTCTGATCTTGTGCCTCTAACAACGGGCCAAAACGAGATCCCCCATTGGGGTTACCATCTTTAAGTAGATTTGCTCGATTATTTTTTGTGCTTTCCTGAAGGCTTTGATTTTTTCCTTTCCTAGCCACCACCATCCAAGGCCCGAACTTTGGTGTACCTGTGACTGTTTCTGGTAGCCTTGACTTCGCCGCCATATCGCCATCAAAGTCCTTCCCTTTTGCACCAACCACGGCTTCCTCACTAGCTATCTTCCGTGGGCAATTTGCATTATAATGGCCATAGATGCCACATTCAAAGCAAATTGTAGGCAGACTTTCATACTCAACCCTTTGGATTCAACCATCTAGGAGAAACTGAGAAACAAGGGGTTTGTTCAAATTGATTTCAACAGTAATTCTCGCAAATTTGCCTCTTGAGGCAGCTTCAGTGTTATAACCTATTTTGATCACGTTTCCTATAACTTCTCCAAGCATCCTGAGAATCCTCTTATGGTAGTAATGGACAGGCATTCCTAGAAGTCTCAGCCAAGCCACAATATGGTCCAGG
This sequence comes from Murraya paniculata, assembly GCA_030449075.1. Classification (NCBI taxonomy): domain Eukaryota; kingdom Viridiplantae; phylum Streptophyta; class Magnoliopsida; order Sapindales; family Rutaceae; genus Murraya; species Murraya paniculata. The sequence continues at coordinate 580,702 of JAEVFN010000011.1, read as the reverse complement.
GGCCTTAGGTTAACGCAAAATGGGCATCCTCCACCGTCTTAAATTTGACAAGAAAATAGTGGTTCTCCAGATCAATGACCGTGAAACCTTGAGTCTTATTCCACATAACATTTTGTACCCAATCTGCCTCCCTAAGAGTTTAACAACGACAGTGGACTGCCAAGGCTTAATAAGCTGAGCATGAACTTTTCGGGAAAAGGAGATAGATGGTAAATTGCCAGTCATTTCCACTACCACATCACTGTTGTCGAGATCCAGATCATCCTCCTGACCAATTAAGTTCTTCTCAACCATCAACTAATCCTCCATTAGTTTGTCCTTAAAAGATATTGGTTGTGGGTTATCACCATCATCACCCTTTGAACAGAATTTGGTTTTCTTTGTAGATCGGTCGTCTTCCAATGGAGGAGGCGAGGTCTTTGCGAAATCAGAGGAAAACATTCTTTCGATGTTAATTTGGTATTTTTGAATTTTCAATAATAACGTCAGGGGAGGTCGGATACTTTCTATCAGACTGTCAATACAATAAAACTCAAGGGAAGTCCTTAAAAATTACGTGACCAAAAGAACGAATAATAATAGTACTTATAAACTCACATCTCAAAAATTTTAAAACTGATCTCCACCACGTCCATGACAAGTCATACCCTAATTGTTATACATATATTCAATAGGACTCATTCTCAAAAATCAACTTACAAAGAGGAGCCCAAGTATTTATAAACTCACCCGTCAAGCCTTAACTTAGCGATGCGAGACTCAATTAAAATTGTTACAGTGCAATCTTAACAAATACCCAAAGCTATCTGCACATTGTTATTCACAGTTCTTTTCAGGAAAGAAGTGTGAGATCATTTGAAGTCTTCAAACTTGAGAAAAATTTAGAATAAAAATACAATGGATTATATTTGATTTATTCATCACACATCAAAATCGATACAATCAATAAAAATAAAAATCCATTTAAACAATCAGTAACAAGGATATCAATTTTTCATAAATTGATAGAGAGAGCACAAATAAGAGAAAAGAAAAAAAATTATTTTCAATAAGGCTAATTAATTTTAAAAATAAATGGAATCAGTTGATAAGTAAGGAATTATGAGATAATTAAATGTGATCAAATACTGCCACTTTTTAAAAATTTCAAAGTATAGAAGAGGTTTCGTCACTTTATGGGCCTTAGCTAACCTCACTTAAGGGGATTATCACATAATTTATAACTAGAACACAATAAGTCAATAATGATACGTATCATAATATTTAAATCTCAATTTGGATCCCAACTAATATGGTATTCTTACATTTGATGATGGTTAAGTAATTTTACGAATTATTTAATAGATAAGTAAAATATAGTGTTGGGACTCAAGTTGATACTCAAATATTGGGATCCCTAATATTATTGTTGCCAATAAAGTTATTTATAAAATAAACTACAAAATGCGTCTTTAGTTTAATAGACTAATTATTTCTATGATATAAAATAAATTTAATTAAACAAATCATTTAGAAAACAATACCAAACGCAAAATGTTAACAAGCGTTGGATACAAATGTTTATTTTAAGTGATGTGATACTTATTGGCGACTAGTAAATATCATCATTTTGTATTAACTTCATTGTTGTATAATTAATATAATAACTCTATGGAAGGAGTTTCCTTAATTTTTTTTTTTATTTAAAAATAAGACTTAACATTTTATTTATTGGATCTATTCGATTTAACGTTAGATAAAATGCTAAGTTAAATACTACTTATGTACTCTACATCTACCCCATTTGATTGACGGAATCAGTAATGAAACATTAGGTCATGACTTTGACGGAATCCAATAATTAAAAATTAAATCTTGATTTTAAGTCAAAAAATTAAACCAAGTGAACTCAACCTAAATTTTATATTACCTTATTTACAACGACAGGTCAATCACCCTATAAAAGGTAATTTACATCTAAACTTAATAGGTAAAACATTATTTTAAATTTAATTAAAGAAATAACGATTACCATATCCGTGCATAAAATATTAAAATAGCATTTCAGCATCAAGAATCATGCATGACGCGCGAATACATAACGAATAACGCCTTCCTCTTTTTTCTTAACTGGACACATAGAAGGTGACGTTAATTATTGCAAGCCAATTTTTAATTTGTAGCGTATACGAATAATTAAAATAATAATTAAGAAAAATCGGTGGCTCTTTCTCCCAAATAATTATTGGGAATCTACTTATCAATTACGGACTGGAATTATAATTTTTCAAAATTTGGTTTTCTCCACTTAAAACTCTTCAAGACTATTAATTTCTTTTAATCTAACGATTCTCAAAGCTTGAATTATCACATTCTCTTTCAAATAACTTGTACGCGATCGCCTAAATTTTTTATTGGATTAATTGAGTTGACCTAATAATTGTAAAATAGTTATAGCCCAAATTTCAAAATTGAATTTCTTACTAGTTTTGAGCTGAAAATACAAATACCTACATATATTTTTATTCATTATAATAAAAAAAATATAATATTTAGTAGACAACCTAAGATGGAGAATATACAATGCCCGGCGTGGAAATTAGCTCTCCTTTGCTCCACCACCGTGCATGCCCAAAATCACACCACTCACTTGGGGAAGAAAGCCCAAACGCATGCTTTTTATGCTATTGAATTTAAGAATACTGCTTTGAAATGTTTTGATAATATATATATATATATATATATATACACTGAAGCAAAAGTGTGACCTTTCATGTTATTATGTGAAATTTATCAGCTGACTGTTGTCACAGCTGAGGTCATCAGAATTTCTCCGTTGTGTCCTACCTTCACGTATAAGTAGTAGAGGCAGAAATCAGACTGATCATCAAATAACTTTTCATCAAGACATACAGCTTGTAATCTGTAGCAGCAACATTCAAAATCAAAATGAGCTGCTGGTGGACGGTTGCTAACGGCGCTCCTAAGGTTTAAGATCATCATCAACTCTCTGTGAAATAACACACACACAACACGCACACACATACATACGTATATTAGAAATATTTCAATTTAATATCCTAGATTTATTAAAGTTCGAAAAAGTTATTAAGTTGTATGGTTTAATAGTGTATTATTTCAATTCAAGATCTTAAATTTACTAAAGTCAGGAAAAATTATTAAACTATATAATTTAATAGTTTATTGACATTATATTATTAAAGCATATGACTTAATAATTTTTTCAAAGAAAATCTAGAATTAAATCAGTACTTATACAATATATAGAGTCAACTTTTAGTTAGGACGTGTAAATTTAGAATGTTATAAACGCATCCCAGATTATAAAGTCTAGAATTTCAAGTTGAAAAACTTTTGTATATGTTGATATTTTGTGAATTAAAATGCTTAATTAATTTGTTCTTAATCACTAGCTTGTGCAAAAGAAATTGGATGAAGGTGAGTCATCTCGAGACTACCAGCACGTGGGGCTTATAGTAGGCGTGACAGGAATTGTGGGCAACAGCCTTGCTGAGATTTTACCGCGATCGGATACTCCCGGCGGTCCGTGGAAGGTCTACGGAGTGGCTCGACGCCGGAGGCCAGCCTGGAACGTGGATCACCCTATTCAATACATCCAATGTGATGTCTCCGACGCAGACAAGACACAAGCTAAGCTCTCAAAACTCACCGACGTCACCCACATCTTCTACGTGACGTGGACCAGCCGTTCCACCGAACTCGAAAATTGCCACATCAACAGCGCCATGCTGCGCAACGTGCTCCGCTCCGTAATCCCCAACGCGCCCAATCTCCGCCACGTCTGTCTCCAAACGGGAGGCAAGCACTACTTGGGCCCGTTCGATTATTTTGTCAAGACACAGCTGCCTCATCACCCTCACGACCCCCCTTACACTGAGGACTTGCCGAGGCTAAACGTTCCGAATTTTTATTACGATCAAGAAGATATATTGTTCGAAGAAGTTGCAAAAAGAGAGGGCTTGACCTGGTCAGTACATCGCCCTCTTGGAATCTTCGGATTTTCACCGTATAGTATGATGAACATAGCAGGCACTCTCTGTGTGTACGCAGCTATATGTAAGCATGAAGGCGTTCCTTTACTATTTCCAGGGACTAAGGAAGCTTGGGATGGCTTCACAGAAGTTTCGGACGCGGATTTGATTGCGGAGCAGCAAATTTGGGCGGCGGTGGATCGGAACGCCAGAAACGAAGCTTTTAATTGTGCGAATGGAGATGTGTTTAAGTGGAAGCATTTTTGGAAAGTGTTGGCGGAGCGGTTTGAGATTGAGGATTATGGGTTTGATGAAAAGGGTGAGAGATTGAGATTGGTGGCGATTATGAAAGGAAAAGAGGGCGTGTGGGAGGAGATTGTGAGAGAGAATAAGCTGCTGCCCACAAAGTTGAATGAGGTTGCCATTTGGTGGCACGCAGATGTGTCGTTCGATGTTGGTGAGGATATTTTGGTTAGCATGAACAAGAGTAAGGAGCACGGATTCTTGGGATTTAGGAATTCTAAGAATTCTTTCATTGCTTGGATTGATAAGATGAAACGTTACAAGATTGTTCCTTAAATAGTAATGTTTCTGTCATGGGCTTTCCCTTTTTTCTTTCCTCTCTCTCTGAGTCAGCGAATAAGGTTTATTTTTCTCCTTTTCTTCTTCCGGCCTCCTCCCCCTCCATGTGAGTGTGGCATGTTTTGTTTCAGCTTCCTCTTCCAATATGTGTGAGTAGGTAAGTTTGTTTTATTTCCATGCATTCAGCTCGTGATCTGTCATGGCTATTGTGTGTTTTTGTTGAAATTTTCAGTGAATAAGTGCTCTCCTTCCAAATTTGTAGCTTGTGCATTCCAGGTCTGGAAAGTTCGAGACTACAAATCAATCAATGCATTACATCCGTTCCAGTATCAGTTCGAAAAGACTAAGTATGGTGGTGTTGGCTAAGTCAAAAGGGCTATAGGGTGTAACACAAATAAAGCTAATGTTTGTTCTATGTACCCCAAGTGTTAATGTGATAGATCATTGTTATATGAAACCTCTATTGTGGGTGTTACTGCTGTAATATGATCTCTGTTGTGGGTGCTGCTGCTATGCTACATGTACCGTTGTTATTTGAATTTTATGAGATTTATCTTTTCTGTTTCAAAAAGAGAAAAAAAAAATTACCTGAATCTTGAAGTAATCCCAAGCTAGTAATGTATTATCAATAAGGAAAGAATAATATATATATACACACACCCCCTTTTATATTGCGGACATTCTTTCTTCTTAAAGTATAGATTGGGGACTTTATAGTGTTTGTAAATGTGAAATTAAATTTTAAAAAATACAAACATCTATATCTAAGAATAATTATATATTTTATGTTCAATATATCACCAAAAAGGATGGTAGAATTGTTTTTTCTCAAGTCAATAAATCACCAAAGAGCTTTTGACAAAAAGCTGTTTAAGTGTTTGGTTGTTAATTAAAAAAGTTCTTTTGAAGTATAGACTATTTAGTTCTACAATACAAAAAGTGTTTTTATGTAAATAAATTGCCAGAACAATATCAAAAAAAAAAAAAAATTACTTCATCATCCCAATTTGCCTCTAATTTTTTGCTCCCTCTACGGCAGATATCATTATAGATATCTAATATTATTACATCAAAAAGATAATGAGAAATTGACGGATGTCACCACTTTCCATCTTTCAATTTAAAAAAAGATCACGCATCAAATTTTCTTACAAAATTAATCAATTGTATACTTCCTGGACCAAAATACCCTTTATCACCAGAAACTAAAACCCATCGCCCTTCTCTCACCATCTCTCCCATATCTCGGCGCTCAGTTTGCAGCTGATAGCAACCGACGACAACTGCATCGATAGTGACGGCATGGACAAGGATAATATCAACAAAAACGATGTTGGTTGCAGGCGATAGAAGCCATCGTCTGTGTTGCTTTAGGGCGATGTCTGCCTTTGCTCGCGTTGGTTGTTGGTTACAGGTAATGGCTGCCTTCGCCCATTGCTCGCGGGTGATGGCTGCCTTCGCCTGCATCGGTTGTTGGCTGCAGGCAATAGAAGCAATAGCTCATGTTGATTGCGAGTGATGGAAGCCATCGTCCGAGTGACGGCCCATTATCACTCAAATCTTTGGTTTTAGGCGAAATCAACTTTTTTCATTTTTCCTTAAAGTTTGATACTGAGAAACTTACATTTTCTAAGATTTTTACTGTAAAGTGCTTGCAATTTAGTTGGTAGCACAATTTCTAACTCTTAAAAAAGCAACCCAAAGTAAAATAATTTTATGCGGCATTTTATCAAACATCTAGTCTGCATTATATGTTTGCTTTATTTTTTTAACAATTGGGTTTTTCCAAATTCACCTTACAACTCCAATATCCTTAACAACGAATTGAAAATTGATGGGAAATTTACAAAAATAATCTTAAAAGTTTTCAATTTTTTAAATTTAGCCTCCCAAACTTCTTTCTATTATAACTAGCCAATTACTAGTTTCTTGGACCAAATAATTCTCATCACTTTAAACAAATTTACAAACAAATGACATTCTTACAATCTACTCATACTCTCAACACTCTCACCAAATCAGCAAGACTTATCATTCTTGACAAATCACCAAATCCCATCAAACAAGTGTTAAATAACTAAAGATATAATTATTAATTGAGAATTGAGAAGATTCTTGAAGTTAGTGTATATTCTTACACAATAGAAACCTTTAATGCAAATATTAGTGTTTAGATTCAAAATTGATATGGTTTTGTTGTAAATGTTGTTATTTTTCATTCATAAAATAATATAATTTGTTAAAGTACTTAGTTTGAGTAGAGAAATAAAAAAAAATTAAAAACGCCAAAAATTCGAAGTAAAAAAAAAAATTAGATTTAGTAAGACATGCTATTTTAGTGAGACAGATAGTGGGACAAGTGCTTGTCTCACTAAAACACATAACTGATTATATGCGACAGACACCTATCCCAATTTCTGTTGCACTAAGTTTGCGTGCAAGAATTCCATTTGAGACAAGCAGTGAGACATGTGCCTGTCTCATTAAGTGCATGTGCGACAGGTAATGGAACAAGTGTTTGTTGCACATAAGTAGCTCTGCGTTTTAGTGAGATATGCACATGTGTCATTAAATCTGGGTTTTGTTTTTACTTTGAATTTCCTGCGTTTTCAATATTTTTTTTTATTTCTCTACTCAAACTAAGTTTCTCTAACTTGTAATCATCTAAAATCTCAATCAAATTCACTCAAATCATTAAAAAATGTTGAAGTTTGCTACCTAGGGTTTGGACTCTTTTCAATTTCTTGGATTCGTTTTTGGTTTGTATAAATTACGATGCATTTGGTTGGATTTTAGGTCACCGTCACCTTCGTTGTTGTTGTTGCTGTCGTCGTTCGCCGGTCGCCGTTCACCATTCAAGAGCAAAAGTTTAGAGTATGGCTAGTGAGAGTTGGAGTGTGGAAACGTGGAAGGTAATTTGGGGCAAAAAATATTTTTTTGACTACTTATGATATGAAAAAATTTGAGGGGTTAAAATCGAAAAGTGGAAAATATTTTAGGTTATTTTTATAAATTTCTCCTTGATGTGAGTTTTCAAAGTTGACGCTCTTTGGGAGGCAGGGGTATTGATGTCCGAAAGTCGCGTTTGGTTATATTGAAGTATGAAAGTTGTGAGTGTGGTTATTTGGGTAATTGAAAAGCGGAAATTTCCCAAAGTTAATGGACAAATAAAATAAAGATGAAATGATTTTCAATATAAACTAATAATGGGAACAAACAGTTGAATAAAATAATAATAAAAGAACAATGGCAAATATCAAATATCAAATTGTGGCACAGTGAAACGTGTTCATCATTTTTCCAATAAATTAGATATATTTTAAGTTTTTAACAATAATAAGGAAACATGCAAACCTGGGTTTTTATTGTGCTGTTTCTATCAAACGGCAGCAATGACCTTGTTTCCAATAATTTTAATTGTGTAGCGTTTTATATATGAGTAAGGTTATTGTGTATTTAATGAAATGTACTTATGATATCTTTTATGTTACCTATATTTTAGAAGAAGTTCTTTAACCTTTATTTCTAAAAGTTTGAATTTTGAGTTTTATTAATAGAGACAAAATAATTTATTTAAGTATAAAAAATTTTAAAAACAATCAAGCACCAATAAAAATTTTATAAAAATTTAAAAAATTATAAAATTAAATAAATATTTATGACCATTAAATAAGTCATATCAAATAAAAATTAAATAAAAAAATTTATTACTGAAATGATATTTATTGGTAACTGTTGTATATCATCTTGTGTCAATTTTATTATTATAAAATTAATGTAATAACGTTATGACCGAGTTCCCTTTTATCCGTTGAGCGACGGTCCTTCCACTCGGCACCGTCAGATTACTAAGATCGACTTTCGTTCCTGCTCGACGGGTGGGTCTTGCAGTCAAGCTCCCTTCTGCCTTTGCACTTGAGGGCCAATCTCCGTCCTGCTCGAGGAAACCTTTGCACGCCTCCGTTACCTTTTGGGAGGCCTACGTCTCATAAAAACTGTCTATTTGAGACTGTCCTTTGGTCCGTAGGTCCTGACACAATGTTAGAATTCTAGTTCTTTGTAAATCAGGCTCGGGCCCCCTGGAAGGAGGCCTTGTGTCAATTTTTTCCAACTTAAAATCATGACCTATTATTTTATTTTATTAAATCAATTTCGATTCAATGGTGGATAAATAATGACTTAAATGCTTCTGTATCCATGCCTAAAATATCTAAACACACACGTGAGAATAGATGACAACGCATTACAAAGACAACTTTATATTATGAAAATGCGAACGCCGCCTTCCTCGTTTTCTTTAATTGGACGTATTCAGAACCGTAGACAACGTTATTTATAGTAATTTCAGTTATATAAATTTTTATTTATAATTCCTAAAAATTTTAAAAAAAAAAGATAAACTGCTGGCTATCACCCAAATAAAATAATTACATTTGGGAATTTACTTCTCAATTACGGACTTGACTATAATTTATCAAAATCAGTGGGTAAATATTTAATTACTACGTTAATCTCTATATTTTTATAATTACTGAAAAGCTGCCTAATGTGTTTCTATTTATGGTAAAATCTACTCAATTATTTAACTTATATATATATATATATATATATATATATATATATATATATATATATTCTTCACTTGTTCCATATAAAATTTGTTTCAATTTTACGTTGTACCATATTAAATACTATTTTATCTTTAAAAAATTAGATCCAACATATATGAAAGTAGTAACATGAGTATTTTAGGTAATTTTTAAAAATTCAAGGACTAACAGAATAAATAGCTTTAACTATATAAACTAAATGAAAATTTACCCAAATTTAATATTCGCCTTAAATTTCTTTTTTGAATGAAGAAAATTCCCTTTAAAGTTTAGACTATTTCATTTGACACTGACTAGTTTGGTAATATTATGTTTCTTAAAATATTTGTTGTTAGTTGTATTGTAAAAATAATCAGTTGTAAAGAGAACTAATTAAACATATAGGAAAATGTGTTTTAGAAGTGTTGTGAGTTTTAAAATAGTCATATGTATTTGGTAAATAAAATTATAAAATTATCGTAAGAATACAAATGGATGAAAATAGATATAATAATAAATAAAATTTTATTTATTTACACATTTATGAACATGTATATATCATATTTTTTATTGTATATATATATAATATACTAGAATAAATACTTTTAATTTTCTTTTGTTATCTCAAAATAATTGGTAATAATAATATTTTCTTTAAATTTAATGGTTTTTTTTTCTAATTGAATAAAGATACTTTTGGATTTTATAATAGTGAAAATGTATATGAAATTGTATTAAATATAAAATTGATTTTCAAAATCATAGCATGAAAAGCTACTCATTCCTTGCATTTAAAAATCTACTTTAGGATGAAGTAATTTTGTAAAAAGTAATTATTAAAAATATTTACCAAATACGAAAAATTAGTTATTATATTTTCAAAATCACTTTTAATTATATAAAAGATAATTTTAAATGAGCCCTAAAATCCAATGATTCTAGAAGCTTGGATTGTTATTTTCTCTTTGAAGTTTGAAATAAATTGTACTAACCTATTTTGGTTGGATTAAGTCCAACGTTATATTGAGTTGACCTAATAATAATAATAAAATAGTTTGAAATCCTATAATCTATATCCAATCGAATATCTTACTGTTTCGAATTGAAGATATCTTGATGTAGATTTTTAATCATTTCATTTTAATTGTCAAAAAGAAAACATAAAATACACAAAAATTTGGAGACAACTAAGATGAAGAATATACGATGGCTCTCGTGGAAGGCAGCTGCCCCCGCCAAGGCCAAAATCATACCGCTCACTTCAAGAAGAAAGCTAAAACTCATGCTTTCATTATGATATTGATAATTTAACAAATAGCCCTAGATAAAAAGAGTGCTGCTTTGATAATGTTTTGATCAAATTTATTGAAGCAAAAGTGTGATCTTTCGTGTTATTAATGTGAAATTTTATCTCACAATAATTTTGTCTGGCAAATGTCAGGTAAAATTTCACAGCAATTCTATAAGATATAAAGCAAAATTTTATTAAACCCCAATAGATTCTTGTTTCCTGATATATTTGGGGATAAAAAGCGGTAATAAAAATTTAGACCGTAACATAATATAATTGATTTAAGTTAATTTTGTTAGATTATCACAACTTTATTTTATTTTCATTTAGCATAACGGCAACTCAATTCTTTCTCGATCCATATGAATGGTCAAATTTAAGATATTCTATTTTCACGCAAGAGATTTTACAATCTCAGCTAGATAGGTTAAACATATTACTATTAATTAAAAAAAAAGAGAAAATATTTCGATCAATAAGAGTTAAGAGAGTATATAGTACAAGTAGACAAATTATATCCATACTTAGAAAATACTAAAAAATTACGGGGCTTGATTTTATTAACCCAATACCAAGATCAAACCACGACAAATTCTATAGTTCTAAATTAATGTATGAATGATAGGTATAGTTTAATTAAATGTAACTATTAATTATATGGTAATATTTTTAAATAAATATATACATATGATATATGTGTGTGTCATTTGAAGCCCCCAAGGGCATAGTCGAATAGTTTTCAAGTAGCTTCATTTAATTAGCCCCTCGAATTTAAATATTCGGGGAGTGTAGAATTAAAAAATGAATTTTGCCTTTGTCCACTTGCTTACTTTTTTTTAAAATAATAAAAAATATATATACATCAATTAAATATATTACCTATAAGGTATATTTGGCACATTATATTACATGGGATTGCATCAGCTAATGCAATGCAATCCCATATTTAGTAAATTTTTCTATACACCATAGTATGAATAGTTTCACATTAAATAAACTCAAGAGGATTGGGTTTGTGTAATATGACACTGTTTACATTAACATATTTTTTAAAAATTTCTTTAATTAAAATAATAATAAATAAATAAAAATATAATATTAAATAAAAATATAATCCCAAACAATCTTAAAGTATTCATTTAACATAAATATTAAAATAAAAATATTATTTTACATAAGAAGCCATCTAACATACAGCAGCTGTAAGTTACAACTGCTGTAAAATAGGTGAACTGTTTATCCAACTTTACAGCTGCTGTATGTTAGAAAAATCTTTTATATAATACAATTCATATTACAGTAAACATAATATTGTATTATATTTTAATATAATTTAATATAATATAACTTAAAACAATAGAGCTACTGGATCATAATATAATGTGAGCTCACCCTATGCACTCTACTCTAGAATCCAAATCCCCGCCGGTCAAATTGGTCAATCACTCGGAAGCTTCCGTTCAAATTTTCAACCGATCTAGCCAAAAATCAAAAACGAACGGCGAGACCCTAAACTTTTAATATTTACTTATATACCCGACTGATTGTCGCCCACTTTACATCTCCGTCCTCCCCCATATTTAAAAACAAACAATAAAACACAAAAAATTGGCGTGTAAACAACTCTGCCGAGCGCATATCTAGCATTTCTTTAGTTTCCCTCTCTCCGATTCCACCGTTTTCCTCTCCTTCCATCTTCTCTCTCTCTAACATTTGTTTTTCTGTCCCTCATTTTTTTTTTTTTCAATTGAATATTTCATCTCGAATTTGAATCTAGGGTTAGGGTTTTGAGAGATGGGCCAACAGTCGTTGATCTATAGCTTTGTGGCTCGAGGCACGGTGGTCCTCGCCGAGTACACCGAGTTCACCGGTAATTTCACGAGCATCGCATCGCAATGCCTCCAGAAACTTCCCGCTACCAATAACAAGTTCACCTACAACTGCGATGGCCACACCTTCAATTACCTCGTTGAGAACGGCTTCAGTACGTTGTCGTTTTATCTTACGTGTTCATGTTCATACGAATTTACAAGATGGACAAATCTGATCTGGATCTGTTCTTTTTTTTTTATTTGGTTGACTTTTGTGTTCTCATGGATCTGTGTATTTGACTTTTTTATTCTGATTTGATACTGCATTTCTTGGCGATATATATCTTTATTTAATCGTTTTGATGCGTTTTTATGATCTGATTGGATTGGATCATGCATAGATCATATGTGGTCTTATAATTCTCTTGCTGGTTAATGAAGAATTGAAGATTTAGAAATCGGAACTATGATGATTTGTAAATGATTAAGATGTGGTGGCGTGTGTAATCTATTTTATGATTTGAAGGATTAATGTTTAGCAGAATGGATGAAACAGTGAAATGTTGATGGATTATTTTCAGTGGTTGAAGCTCCTGTGTAAAATGACAAATTACAATAAGAAATTCACCAGAGTTATGTTTCAGGTTTAGTGTGTGTAACTAATTTGGGGACAAGCAAAGTGTGTTTCTCTATTTGGCAAATGACGAATCCTCTCTTTATGTTATTAATTTGGGCATTAATATTTGGTGAATGGTCCGTTGTATTTGTGTATTGTGCTTGATATACACGATTACTGGCACATGAAAGTTTTGGTCTTATTTGACTTTTGGTAGTATGCCTTCGTTCTTTGTCATTTACTTTATTAAATTACGAAGCTGGCTAGTATTTATTTATTTATTTATACATTTAGGGAAATAATTTTATTAGTGATCTGCCCTGGTACTTTGTGAAGGAACAATGGTATTTTCTTTGTCTTTTATGGAACCTTGATAAGGCTTAAGTCAGTTGCTTCTTCTCATACATTTACAATGTTCTGTAGTAAACTATACTTGTTTGTAACTTCTGATATCAGAATGTGAAGCATGTTTAAATAAAGATAATGGGAGATTTGACGTGTATAGGGGATAACTTTTCTTTTAGTTAAACCATATGGCATATTTAAACTCATTGTCTCAATGCCTACTATGAATATTAGGATTTTGGTTTTAGTGCTTTGACTGCTTAGGAAGATGTAGTCATTCTAAACAAATGTAACAGTATTTTTGTTTTGCAAAACCACTCCAATACCTTTTTACATATGAGTTTATGGTCTAGATAATACTTGATGTTTCATAAGAAGATAGCAATATTACTGGCACTTGGACTGGCTTTGATTTAATAGTTAGATTGAGAAAGAATAGACCCTACAATAACCGAGAGTCATAAATTAAAGATTTTAGAATCTTGCATAATTTGATGTATGGCCATGTGACATATGTTCTATTGATTATATGATCAACCAATTAGTATGAATATAAGATTCATATTGGTAGTACGCAAATCGGATCTGTATATGAAATAAAGGAACTTTTTGGGAATGACCTTTTGGATTGAACTGTGTATGAAAAGATTAACTTGCTTCTAGAAATCTTAACTATGTATACATATATGTTTTCTTGTCACACTGCCCACATGGCTGACACTGAGGTACAGCAGGGAGATTCTGTCACCTATCAGTAGTCGATAAGAAATCCAAGACATTTTCGTGTCAGCCTCTGGTATCCGTACAAGATCAATACTTGTTTGTGGTGTTTGTTGGTCAATTAATATCCAGTACTTGCGTCTAATTTATGTATCTGAGATTGAAGTATTTCTGGAGGCTTCCAAGAAAGCAATACTTATTGAGAATAAAGAAAACAGACTTTTTAATTTATTACTAGTTTAGAGATATATATTCCTAAAGATTTCTCGTAAACGACAATTCTGCAAGTTTTACTTATTCAGACATGGAAAGAGCAGTTCTGATTTGCTGTACATGACATTGGTTGCTGATTGAATCATCATTGTTTTACAGTATTGGTTAGTTTGGTTATTATGCTTGTTGCAGTGTAAGTAACATGTGACATCAAAATGTTAGTTCTGTAGCTTATGGCTGCAGATATTTGTAGCTATCCACCACGTAAACAAAAACGATCTGAAAATGTTAGTTTTGAGAAACTTTAAGAGAATTTGTTTTTTTGGTTTTTTTTCCCCAGCATTGTAGTGCTTACTTTATTTCCTTCTCAACTTCGTGTTGTTTCGGTTATTTGCTTCAGAAATTATCTGAAATAATATTCAGAGGATTCCGTAGTCCCTGGTTTAATTTTTCATTATTTATCACCAATCATTTATTGGTCAAATATAGACAATTGTGTTACTGTTTTGTTGAAAATCTTCACTATGTTTATGGATATTGTATTAACTATGGAACTTGATGTTTGGTTGCTGCAGCCTATTGTGTGGTTGCTGTTGAATCTGTCGGCAGGCAAATTCCAATTGCCTTTCTGGAGCGAGTTAAGGAGGATTTCAACAAGAGATATGGTGGAGGAAAAGCTGCAACAGCTGTTGCAAATAGCCTGAACAAAGAGTTTGGGTACTATATTAGTGCTCTTCATTGAATTTGAGAAGTACTTTTTCTTTTTTGATTGTTAATTTTTTACATTCTTGTCTGTACATTACAGGTCTAAACTAAAGGAGCACATGCAGTATTGTGTGGATCATCCTGAAGAGATAAGCAAGCTTGCCAAAGTCAAAGCTCAGGTTTCTGAAGTCAAGGGTGTTATGATGGAAAATATTGAGAAGGTAAGGAGTCAGCTGCTGCTACATACTTCGTAATAGATTTTTGATTTGTCCTGTTCTCATGCTTTTTCACTGAGCAGTTATGTGACTTAAATGGATTAACACCAATGGCTCTAGCACTAAAGGGTGTCCTTTTCTAATAACAAATATAATGTATATTTTGGTTGAGAAGATTTGTCTGTTGTGCAGGTTCTCGACCGTGGTGAGAAGATTGAGCTGCTGGTCGACAAAACTGAGAACCTTCGGTCACAGGTAAGTCTGGCTGTACCTGACTGCTTGTTTAGTAGTTGAGCAAAATGTGTGATGTTACCTTTGTTTTGAGTTGACATATTGGTCTTGTTGCAGGCACAAGATTTCCGACAACAGGGGACGAAGATGAGAAGGAAGATGTGGATCCAGAATATGAAGATTAAATTGATTGTTTTGGGTATCATCATCGCATTGATCCTTATCATCATTCTGTCAGTTTGCCATGGCTTCAAATGTTGATTTGATCTTGGAAAGTCCCTGGAAACTGTGCTTTGTTGTCACGCTGACATGGTCGACTTGGTAAATTGGCTACATCTTTTGATCCTTGCATATCTCTCAATTGGTTTTTTTCTTTTTTTCTTTCCTTTTTCTTTTTCGTTTTCTTTTAGGTCATCATTCCCTTGCCTTTCTGGCCCCTAGGCAAGGGAATGAATTTGTATCTTTTTGATTGCTTGTATAGGTTATATGCTTGAACTCCTTGAAATAGATAAATATCTTATGGTGCCTGCTGCTTTATGTGGATTTTAGTTTAAGATGTAATGGAACAATACTTGGATGCCTGCAGAATTGATCATTCCTTTTGCATTGTTATCAATGGGCCGATATTGTTTTATTATCTGAAATTAATTTACCAATAAGAGTAGTAAGAGACAGGTTAAAAGATAAAAAATATATATATACACGGCATATTTTGTCTATTAGTGTATTGAAATTTGTGCTTCTTCATCTGTTAACTTGTTCTTATCATATTAACGTAAGCAAACCTTTATTAGGAGATTATTACACTTATCACAAAAAATGAAGAAAATTTGGTCTTTTGTAGTGGTGCAAGAGGTTTGGGTTTGAATTCATCCTGATCGGAGGAAGTGGTTTGATTTAAATATGCAATAAAATATTGAAAAGAAAAATTACCATTTTCTTTCTTTGGGTACAATTACACAAGTTTTATTAAGGTGAATGAAAGAAAGGAGAGTGTTCGCAAAAAAGAATAGAAGGAAGGGTACCGCATGGTAAAGCCTAAAAGGGGTTCCCAAGAAACGACATGTGGACCAGCCCAATCATTCACATTTAAAAGATGACTTGAATGCTCTCGTCGAACCAAGTCAAAGCGGGGCACATGGGTCCCAAATCAGCGAGCACCAGCCCCTTAACAAAAATTGACTGTATTGCTGTAGGGAAAAGGGGCTGGGGGGAGTCCTTACGTGTAGATGTAGACGTCGCTCTTTGTAAAATACGAATGTAGGCCTTTATGTTTAGAGCATTGTGAAAAGTGAGCCCATTGTTTATAAAGCGTAGATTTGAAAAGAATTATTCGACACTTGAAAAGGATTACGCAGGGAATCGTATAAAGTCAACCAAAATATCATCAATCATTATTTCGCGAACTTTTCGAAGGATTCTAGTATCAAGTCATAGAAATTATTATCCTCTGGAGTCCTCGTAATTCCTCTGAAATGTCTCTTCCTCTCTCGCAGTATCCGAATATTGGTCTCCTTGGGACACAGGCACGCTCTTTTGTTCTTCATTTTCATTAGTAGAATTTTTCTGAAACTCCGTTTCGGTTCAGGAGCAATTACCGTGAGAATTTTAGGCTACCGAAACTCAAGGCTAGTGCCGTAAAGACGAATCCAAATAAGCGAGTGCGTTTGACTTTTCGGATTGAAGGATCAAACGGACCCATGCTGCCATTGAAGAAGTCGAAAGTTTCCTAAAGCAAGTCTACGAACTCCTCCAATAATATGAACATGCTACTATCATCTTGAGTCTGAAAATAGATGCCATAGAAGCCTCTTGGAAGAGGAACAAGGTGCCAATTTCCTCCGGGCTTCAACTCATATTTGGTTGGAATAAATGGGAGGAGAGAAGAGGAATGTAAATGAGAGAGGGGAAGAAAAAATAAAGAAAAAAGATGATCAATAATAATTTCATTATTTGGTTTGACATGAAATTCATTTTTTCTTTATATGTTATTTCTTTCCTATCTTCTCCTTTCCTCTCTTCTCCTCACTTTGCCTTTCATTTCTTCAAACTAAGTATGCCGTAGATTGTGTAGAATTAGAAGAAAATAAGGTAAGACGGCACAGAGCTTTATATCTCATATGTCAATAAAAATTCTTTATTCCCTTTCTATAATTTTATATGCATGGAAAATGAGAACCCTCCTCACCTGAGTTTGTTTGAATCTTAATTATACATTAAAACTTAATATAAACCAAATAACTTAATATTTTGTTGAAAGACAATTTAACATTAATTAGTAAAGAGTCAGTTGATTGTTCGGTGCGACTTATGGACCGGCCTTGGAAAAGCGACACTTGCTGGGATCGAGATTAACTTGCCGGTTTATCCAACTCAGAAATTGTTCTTTTTCGAAATTATTATATCTAAATTCAATGCAATATATATTTTTCTTTTCTTTTCTTTATTTTTTTGGAGAGGACATTCATTCATGAATATTTTCCTCTGAAAACTTTTGGAGTACCTTAGGGAGTTTTTTTCAATGACTGAAAAGAGAGAAAGGAGCATTAAAAAATAGCTACAAGAAGACCACAAGACATTGAACAATTTCGGAAATTGACAACTTTTGAATAGGCATCCCATATCTGAACTAAATTTTTTTCTAGTTAAATAGTCTATTTGAAGTCCGAATTACTCCCAGTGAATGACCAGTTAACCAAAGAGAAGTAGAAATTCGTTCATAAAAGGCTTATAAAAGTATCATAAAATAGTTTTTGGAAAATTCTGCAACCAAACAGTAAAATAATGCAAAGTTAAAGCTAACTTAACCAGCCCATGACTTGAGGAATTCAACATATCTACAGAGGGCTGTTCTCAAAATTTACGAGGGATCAGTTTTTACTTTTTACAGAACGTCTACAATCACCCGATATGTCACATAAAACCAAATATTAAGCAAATAATTTGAAAATTGTATCCTAATATAATTTGCAAATTGTATCCTAATATAATTTGCAAATTATATTAGGCCAACGAAAATAGAGCGTCCTAGAAGAAACAAAAATGTCATACTTTATGTACATAATCCAAGATCAATTCTTAGTCGACGTGGGAGACTCGATTATGTGCAAGCTCGCTTTTTTCCCCTGGTCTTTATTATATATAAGGTAGTAGAGTGAACCTACTTATACTCAAGTTTGGCTTTGATACTATATAAAAACTTATATATGAACCTAGCTACCCAAAAGTTATTGTCTCTAGAATTAGGTCTTGGGGTAACTAATATGATTATTCTTGATTGAATCAGTCTCAACATATCTCTTTAATATGGTCCATATTTTTTCAAATTGGTAAAGATTTTTTATATACACCAAGAAAAACTTTTCAACTGTGGATCCTCTAATTGAAAGGGGACTCTTTGTACCAATAACCACTATGTATGCACAGATTAATTGCAAGTCAATATTTTAAGGTTTTAAATCTAAAGGTTCAAGCCACAGGTTTAATATATTGAAATTCAAGTCTGATATAAAACAATTCCATATAAAATATCGTTGCCACCCCAGCACTATTGTCATGTTATTAAACCGCATTATTAATTTATTATGAATCTAGTATCTATACTACTACTAGTCTAGACAATACAGTTGTAAACAAAAGCAAAACGTTCGATCATATGTAGATTGTTATACATAGCTAGCTAGCTGTGCTGTATTTATTTATATGTTATTATTACCAGTTCTTCAATAGATTACGAATAGATAGATACCATTGCGTGCAGATAGTGATTAGGTTATTCGCATTTGTAACTCCGGCAAGTAAGCTTCCCAGATAGGAGAGTGAAGATACTTTCTATTGGCTGGTTTAATTTGGATCTGTTGTTGGTACGAACTTTGTTGATTTTCTAAAAATTTTGGGCACATGTGAGCTATATATAATAGTGTATGGTAGATTTAAATATATACATATACATACATACATACATATACATATACATATACATATACATATATGTGTGTAGTTTTCAATCAAGGATAAAGTGAAAAAACACAAGAACACATATTTTAATATATTACAGCACAAAAAACATTGGAGTTCTTTTCTCTTTCTCTATTTTTTTTTTTTCACATGATCTCTAATTTTACTATGTTTACTATGGTCAGAAATGCCTTATTGGAAAATTTATAAACATAAATAATGCTTCTCGGTTGCAGGCGCAACTTATAATAAAGCGCTCATTTGCACGATGAAGGTTTTATAGAGTGCTATATAGTATTCTAGAACACTCCTTAGTACAAATACACACTTTTTGAGTTGTGGGTGTCCCAACTGAGATTTATTCTATATATATACATATATATAAACAAACTAGCACATTAATATTTTTATTCAATAACTACCCATCACAAACCTATAAAAGGATCAACATAAAATCATATCGAAATCGAATTCCTTTATGGTAACTTAGTTAATAAATTAAAACATTGACGGCATCTGGGGGAGTTAACTATGGGCAATTAAGGTAGCGTTTACATTTTGGATTTGAGTGGAATTCCGCAAGAGTGAGAATTCTGAGATTGGGAGTGTAGAGTGTTAGTGAGAGTAGGTTGTTTATCAGAATCTAATTTTGTGTTTATTTTATTTTGCATTGGGAGTAAATTGTGTCAAATTACACGTATACCCTTATTTAAAGAATTTTAGTTTTTAATTAAAAAATTAATAAAAAATATATTTGAAAAATAAAATATTTATTTTATTATATTCGTAAAATAATAATAATTATTAATGTTCTTAATTACGTAAATAATAATTTTTTTATTAATTTTAATTTTAATTACGTAAATTAAAAATTATTAATAAGAGCAACACAAATGAAACATTATTTTTAATAATGTAACACCCCAATTCCATTAACAAAATACTACGGTGGAATTGAAATAAAATTGTATTTCATTATTCTCATATCCAAACTTTCAAAATAATAACCAACAATAAATGTTCTAAACCTCCAAAAGAAAATAAATAATGAAATAATATGTCCTTAAATAAGTATCATCCCAAAGAAAACTAAAATACTCGTAGCTTATTAATGTAACATTATTCCCCAAAAGAAACCGAGCCATTATTCTTTCTCCTAAGCTCATATCATCTAACTCTATCTGCAAAAATGTAGTAACGAGGAGTAAGCCGTCAACTCAATAAGTAAATTCATGCACAATACTAAAAACTATTAAAATATAATTAATTGTAATATTTAGATATGAATAATAATAAGAGAAATTACCTTTGTAAATTATCATTTAACAAAAATAATTTACAACATCATAAAATTATTTAAATCCTTTAAACATAATTATAGTATTTGAAACACATAAAGCATAATTTGCTCATGCCATATAATATCACCTTAGACCCAATGACTCAGTCATATAACATCATTCAGGGTACTGTACCCCACGGGAATTATTAACATTAACATTATATGTGCACAAAATCTGGCTAGCTTTCCATAACATAACATATCCTAACATAACATCACTATGAAGTGAAATCAAGCAAAATCATTTAAAACCATTCTGGAATTTTTAATCATTTGTAAGTTTTCATAAATTACGTTTAAATAATTGATAATTATTTTGAAGTATTTGGCTTAAAACAATTTAATTAAAGTTTTCATTTTTAAGACAATTTATAAAACAAGTTTTTAATAAATAAAGTTTTGTTATAAATAATTTTAAAGAATGATTTTATTTAACAAAATATTGTAATAGACTAAACAAATTAGTTTCATAAACATTTCATTAAACATAATACATACCTTGAATTAAACGTTATTTGATAGTGAAATACATGTACCATGCATGAATCAACTTCTCTCGATCCTTAGCAATAAAAAGAACAGTAACATCAACCACGAGCTCACTTTTGTCCTAAAACATCAAGACACACTATTATCAATATTATTACTCATTCTAATCTTGATATAAATCCAATATAATCAAGCATAATCGTAAGCACTAAACCATTAAAGCCAGTCTAAACCACACCATCCTATACAAGCTGATTTTTACCAAGTTAATCATATGTAGGAAAATTGTAAAATCAAAGAAGAGAAACCATAAACTTGTGTAGCATTTCATATAAAAATTCAAAAAAATGGATAAATGTCATAAACATATTACAAAATGAATTTTACATGCAAATATCCACACTGTCAAGCAGTGATAAAAACAGAGGCAGCTGAATTAGAAAATTTATAAAATATCTAATGAAATTCATAAAAATTAGACCACTGGATTTTACAATAGTAGCAACATCAAGAAACAATATCAAATTTCTAGAATTTTTGAAGATGTAAAACTATTTTAAACGAATTTATATTAAGAGACCAACACACCTATCTGAAAACTTTCAAGTTTGTATTTTGCATTTTAAAAATTCATAATTTAATGTTAATTCAATAAAAATTAGTTATATAAACTTTAAATCATAGAAGACTCATACTATTATATGAATAAATTTTTTATAAGTCATTCTAAAGCCTCTTAATAGCCTAAAATAATTTTACTATCAGCCGTCGCAATTCTAGAAAGCAGTTTCCAGAACAGCAGCAGCCCCACATAATGATTTTTGATAATTTTTATACTCAACCCAAAATTATGAAATTAACCATAAAGTAATTAGATATAATGAGGATCAAATAGGACAATCAACATAATGTTTAGGGACCGTTTGGATAGTCAGAAAAATAGGCAAAATTAGACATACTGCTTAAAATCAAAATTTTCCGACACCACTGTTCCAACTTCAAAAATTCACAAAAAATTGGTTATTTGCAATCTCTTTACACAAAATACATCATTGAAAACCTTAGGATGTCTTCTTTAACTTTATGGAAACTTTCGTACAGAAATTGAAAATAAATATAAAGCGAAAACAGTAATCAAATCACAGCGCTCATACCTCATAATGCCTAGCTAGTCATTCATAATAAAGAGAATAATAGGCTTGGCAATTTGTCGGGCAAGCCCGAGCCCAGTCCGACAACATAAATAAAGGGCCAAAGCCCAATAAAAAGCCCGAATTTTCACCTTTGGATCGGGTCAATTGGGTCATTGTAGGGCTCGAGCCTTGTCCGAGCCTCACCAAATATATGTATTTTTTTTTTAATATTTAAAAATTTAAATTTACCCCCTAATATATTAAAATTAAACATAAAAATAAATTTAATCAATATTTCAACCATAAAATCATATAAATAACTAAATATAAACAAAAAAATCACGTCTAATTCAAATAAAAACACAAAATTCAAATAAAAACACACTTTTTATTATTATTATTAAGTATTTGGGTCGGGTCGGGCCCGAACCCGACTCGAATTTGATCGGGCTTTTATTTTTTAAGCCCAAGCCCGAATTTTGACTCTTAAATTTGCTCAAAGCCCAAAATATTCAGGCCGGATCAATCGGGTCAAAATTGGGTCGGGTTTTTTTGCCATCCCAAGAGAATAATGCATGCATTCATCATCAAACACATAAGATTAGAGAACATGTATTAGAGAAGAATAATTACCTCAAAACTTGTTTCAAACGTACATAAAAGAAAACCCCAGAATTCTTTACTTTTTTACGTTTGTAGGTTAAAAAAGTTTAATTGTAGGCAGATAGGAAGAGTTTAAATTTAATAAAAACTCTTATTTTTATAAAAATATATTATACGATTATACGATAAAGATGATATTATCTGATAATTTTTTTTTTTAAAAAATAAATAAATAAAGAATTATACTTTATCTCAAATAGTATTAATTAAAATCGATTAACACAAATAAACGAAAAATAATTAAATAGATAAGTATAAACAACAAATAAGGAATGGGTGTTACAAATAATATGGTAAAAAATTAATTTTTTCTTAGAATAAACTATTTATTATTATTAATTATTAATATTAAATAAATATCATTCCATTATTTTTAAATAAATATAATAATATTATATTTAAATAAGTTTAATATTATTATATTTAATAAATGTAATTTATAAAATAATATAATATTATTTAAATAATTATGATATTATTTATTTTATTTTATTAAATATAATTATATTAAATTTAATAAAAAAATAAAAAAGGAAGAGGTGAGAGTGGGAATCCCACTCCCAACTTAAAAAATGGGTGGGATTCAGGGAGTGAAATTTCTACTCCTCTCTTAAAATATGTAAATAAACATTAGAGTAGGAATAATCTGCACTCCTCACTCCCACTCCAAGAAGCGAACATAGTATAAAAGGCATTATTCATTTGTTTATATCTGTATGAGCCAGCATCATATTATTTTTTTACGCATGAAAATGAGACCCTAACATGCAGCCAAAGAGAAACATAGCTCACTTCCATCTCACATATTCAGCATATGCTTCACATATTCGTTTCTATAATAAATTTCTACATAAAAAAGTAAAACGTCGTTAACAAAGCCATGAATATTAATTATTGTTATGCATGCATATCGATCCTACCCCGTGCCAGTACAGCACCAGTCTGTAATTATGGCTGCTTACCCAGAAGAGCTTATGCAGGTTGATGATCAAGAGAAGAAGAATAAGAACAATGAGCATCAAGCGAAGGAAGAAGGGATGAAGAAGAAGAAGGGGAACGATGTCGACAAAACGTTGCCGTTTGGTAAACTTTTGAGCTTTGCAGACGCTTTGGATTGGACTCTAATGGCACTGGGGACTGTTGGTGCTGTTGTGCATGGCATGGCTATACCCATTGGGTATTTGTTGCTTGGGAAAGCACTTGAAGCTTTTGGAAACAACATTCATGACCAAAAGGCTATGGTTAAATCCCTGCTTAAGGTATATTTTACACTTTACTGTGCTACTTGTTATGCAGAAAAAGGCCTATTTGGTATTAAGTTTTGGTCAATATAGTTCAAAAGCATTCATGACCAAAAGGCTATGGTTAAATCCCTGCTTAAGGTATATTTTACACTTTACTGTGCTACTTGTTATGCAGAAAAAGGCCTATTTGGTATTAAGTTTTGGTCAATATAGTTCAAAAGTTACAGTACTAACATGTTAAAAAAATACTAATTGCATGTTATGAAAGCTAACTTGAGTTAATCACATATATATATATATGATGAAAAACTTATAATATCTTTATTATTTTTTGTCAAAATTATTATTTAAAAGTCAAATTTATTAACACTATCAACTTTTATTTTATAATTATTGTTTTATTTTTTCTGTGACTTAAAAATTATAGTACCTAAATACTAAATAGGACTTCAGAACCCATTTGTTATTGTTGTAATACTATTTGGCAATTATGAGTGTAATGTATTTTAATAAGCACTTACAGCACTAAAGTGATTTATCTTACAATTGTTTGATAAGAATTTATAATATATATCAACTTATTTTGTCAAAAATATTATTTAAAAGTTATATTTACCCAATAAAATCAATTTTTATTTATAGTTTGTTCTTTTTCTCATAATAAAAGTTTATTGTGTTTGTTAAGATCCGTTTGTTACTGCTATGTAGCAGGACTTATATTTGTAAAGTGATTAGTAAACATTAGTATTTGTACCTTTTTAGTTAATAAAATTTTATGTCACAATTATTTGACGAAATAAAAAAAAAATTGTCAAAAATATTATTTGAAGATTTATCTACTTACCAAATATAGTAAGCTTTTATTTCATAATTAGATTTTTCTTTTTCACAGCGTCACAATACCAAACAGACTATAATTTGCGAACTTTATCATAAAAATTAATGCCACAACATATATTAACTAGGCCATTTTTAAGTCAATATTCTTTATGAAAACAAATTTATAATTAGCAAAGTGCAACGAGAATTTATACAAAGGGATTATTAAATGTTTCTCTTCAGGTTGTTCCATATGTGTGGTACATGGCCTTCGCTACATTTCCGGCTGGAATACTAGGTAGCTTATCATATGCCTTGTACTGATTTATTTGCATTAACACTGAAAGCAAAGGAGATTGTCACTTTTCCTTCTAAACTTTTTCAGCTTTTACCACTCGCCACTTACAGTTTTCATAATACAGTAAAATTTCAATAAATTAATAGCATTGGGAGCATGAAAATCTATTAATTTAATAAATATTAAGATATTGATAAATAAATAAATTATTAATTTATGAAAAAAATTCTTATTTTTAAAAAATATGATCACATGTATAGTATTTATTTACCTTGATTTAGTATTTAGTAATTAGATTATTGTAAATTTTTTATTTTTTTATATTAACGACAACATATGGAGCCCTTATTGCGGTTGTTGCAAAAATGAAAATGCAAACTGGAATTTCACATTATTGGAAGATTCAGAGATGAGATCTAATTTCAAATTAATATCGAGAAGCAGTGAACAAAACAAGAACATATTTATAGACGTCACGTGACATAACATGCAAATTTATTTTTCGAAAATTAGGTGGTTATTAATTTCTATAATAAGTAGGTAGGAAAATAGGATTTTCTTTTTTTTTTAATTTATTATCACATAAATTAATCAGACTATTAGTTTATCACATTAGCCCAATAGGGACGGGTAAAAACTATTGTTTATTCGAGATTATTAATTTTTCTAAGATTATACTGTATTTCGTTACTTTATGTCAAAAAGGTCGCAGTCAAACTCATCTCGTTTTGACATCCAAAGGGTAACGGGGTATCATGAAAATTGGAGTGGTAAGTAGTAAAACCCAAAAACTGTCTGAGAAAAGTGTCATTTTCCCATGAAAATAAAAATGAAAAACTTTCTTCATGGACAGAAGATATGTGTTAATTAATATTAATGTCTTTAAAATGACAATATACAGAGATTTGTTGCTGGATGTATGCAAGCGAAAGACAAGTGACACGACTGAGAATAGCATATCTAAGAGCAGTTCTTAATCAAGAGATTGGAGCATTTGATACAGATTTATCAACTGGTAAAGTTATTACTGGAGTTAGTAACCACATGAGCGTCATACAAGATGCTATTGGGGAGAAGGTATATATGCAATTAGTCTTCATCACTGGTCTGATTTTTGTGCTAACATTTTAGAAATTATAATCGGTAGTTATTGATAAGAGTATATCAGTAATTAAATCTTAACTGTATATTATTATAAATACTTGCGTGATAAGTAATTAATACAATTATTATTTAGTAATTTGTATGTATTATTGAAATAAATTTAAGCTTTATGCCCTTGATCTTGCATTTCCAAGCAAACACATGCATATAGGGAGAAATTCAAGATTTACCTTGATTGGCCATGATTCTAAGCTTTCAAGCTTGTTGTGGAGCTTCTAATCCAAACCCTTGCAACTTGCTGCCTTCCCAGTTGTTAAAACAATCTACGCACAACCAACAAAATGAGAGAGGGAGAGAAAAAGAGAGACGGTGCTCTACACTCTTGCCTGAGTATCAGTTCTGTAAACAGTACACTCTCAATGTGCTGAAGTCACTTAAATACTATGGCCAAGTGTAGGGGCCTCTCCTGTGTTAATATAAAATTATCCATTCCATTATGAGCTAAAATACACAATCAAATGTTGTACTTGTCCATAATATACTACTATGTAGAGTGTGACAAAATTAGATTCAGTAACATAATATTTGATCACTTAATAAACGAGTCTATCAAAATTGCTCCATAATATTTAATATAAGCCACATATTAACTTGGTAATACATAAAATAATTAGAATGATTTACGGTAGTCCACGAGAAATAAGTCCATCATATATGTCTCTTACACGCAGTTGGGGCATTTCCTCTCAAGCTTTGCAACGTTCTTTTCTGGAGTACTCATAGCAGCAATATGCTGTTGGGAAGTTTCACTCCTCATTTTTGTGGTAGTCCCCATGATTCTTGTAATAGGAGCTTCTTACACCAAAAGAATGAATACTGTTTCTGCTACCAAGATGCTCTACCTCTCTGAAGCTACATCTATGATAGAACAGGTGATAATGCAATTCCATTCGCAAAGTTTAGAGCTGGTTATTTAGTAATTCGGACCTACACATATTAGACTTGTTTATTAATTGTGTTGAGATTTTAAGCACTAACTTGACACGATTACTAAACCAGTCATAATCGTGTCAACCATATAACACATTTTGAAGACCTTTTTTGAAAGTTTCACTTGTATTTTAAGTTTTCCGATATATTTTTCTAAAATATTTGTAGTATTTATAAAACTTTATCGATTTAATTTAGTTTAAAGTATAGATAAATATATATATATTTTAAAAGTATGACAAATATAGCATAGTTCTTTGAATTAAAAATGAGATACCAATATAGAAGATACGATTAATTGAATAGTTAATTATGTCATGAATTAGTTCACGTATTGGGAACTCAAATCCTAACCCGACTATTATTAGTAAATGAGTGACACAAATTTAACTCAATTATAGTTGTCGTCTTATGTTAATTCAAGGCCGAAAATTTCAGTTTGGGTTCGTTTTGAGCACAATATATCTATTATTAGTTAGTTCAATTGGTAAGATATTTTTATATTTTCAAATGATAAAACAAGTTTGAGATTTGAGTCTGGCTAACATCTACTGCTGCATGGTTTGCATGTCACAGACAATATCTCAAATCAGGACAGTATTTGCATTTGTTGGGGAGAGAAGTGCAATAAAGTCATTCTCAGACTGTATGGACAAGCAGATTATAATAAGCAGAAGAGAAGCACTTATAAAAGGAGTTGGATTGGGAATGTTTCAGTCTGTGACATTCTGTTGTTGGGCTCTCATCATATGGGTTGGAGCTGTAGTCGTCACTGCCAAGAGATCAACTGGAGGAGAAGTGCTTGCTGCTGTCATGAGCATTCTCTTTGGTGCCATGTAAGAAAAACAATTTTGTTTAATTGCATTCCAAGAAACAACCACCATTCCATTTGTTAATTTAAGCTTTTAGGTCAGACGGTAACTTAAACATGGCATCAGAGCCAGTTTTAATGTTTAATAGAATCAACTCACAATGTGGCTTCTCTGAAAATTGCAGAGCACTCACTTATGCTGCACCTGACATGCAAGTTTTCAATCAAGCAAAGGCAGCTGGATTTGAGATTTTTCAGGTGATTCAAAGAAAGCCAAGAATTAGTTACTCATCAAATGGGAAGGAACTTGAGCAAATTGATGGCAACGTTGACATAAGAGACGTATGCTTCGCGTACCCAACAAGGCCAGACCAATTGATCCTTAAAGGGTTTTCCCTTTCAATTCCAGCAGGAAAAATGGTGGCTTTAGTTGGTAGCAGTGGCTGTGGAAAGAGCACTGTCATATCTTTA
Organism: Murraya paniculata; assembly: GCA_030449075.1. Taxonomy (NCBI): domain Eukaryota; kingdom Viridiplantae; phylum Streptophyta; class Magnoliopsida; order Sapindales; family Rutaceae; genus Murraya; species Murraya paniculata. The sequence goes on along the minus strand of JAEVFN010000011.1, from coordinate 552,071 downwards.
GTTGCAAGGTTTTATGATCCCTCTAATGGTATGCTACAATCTTCAATTCCCTGTAAATGTGTGACATTTTTATGTTAAATATTTTATTTATACAACAAGAAAAATATACATAATAAAATAGGTTATCTTCAAAAGTCTAATGAAATGGCTATACTCCAGGTGATATTCTTATTGACAACCATAACATCAAGGATCTTGATTTAAAGTTCCTGAGAAAGAACATTGGGGCAGTTTCTCAAGAACCATCACTCTTCGCTGGCACCCTCATGGATAACATCAAAGTAGGAAACATGGACGCCGATGATGAACAAATTTATAATGCATCAATGATGGCAAATGCACATTGTTTCATATCACAACTTCCAGATCAGTACTCAACGGAGGTATGTATATTTTAATTTGAATTCTGAATTGTTACTAAATGTGTGTAGGTTGATTTTGTATTATGCTTTAATAAATCCAGTTAGGGCAAAGGGGAGTCCAGTTATCAGGAGGACAAAAGCAGAGGATTGCTATAGCAAGAGCCATTGTGAAGAATCCTCCTATCCTTTTACTTGATGAGGCCACAAGTGCACTTGATTCAGAGTCAGAGAAGCTGGTTCAAGAAGCCCTTGAGAGGGCAATGCAGGGAAGGACAGTCATTTTAATTGCACACAGAATGTCAACTATCGTCAATGCAGATACGATTGTGGTAGTTGAAAATGGTCAAGTCACTGAAACAGGAACCCATCACAGCTTGCTACAAACCAGTGACTTCTACAACGGGTTATTTAGCATGCAGAACCTAAGACCAATTGATGATTCAAGGTTAGTTACAAAAAATTTATCCTGGTTTCATTTGAAGTCATGCTCAACAGAAAACAATTATAACTTGCTTCAACTGTGAAATGCACAACAGGACTAAAGATTCCACTGTAGAATCTACAAGTACTGGACAACAAATTTCAGTTGTTGAGCAACTAGAAGAACCTGAAGAGTCAAAAAGAGAGCTGAGTGCATCTACTAGGCAAGAAGACGTGAAAGGGAAAAGAACAACCATATTCTTCAGAATTTGGTTCGGCTTGAATGAGAGAGAACTTCTAAGGCTTGTTGTTGGTGCTGTTGCCGCAGCTTTCTCTGGAATTTCAAAGCCTTTATTTGGGTTCTTCATCATAAAGATTGGTGTAGCATACTATGACCCTCAAGCAAAGCGAGAAGTTGGATGGTATTCATTGGCCTTCTTTTTAGTTGGATTGTTTTCACTATTCACTCACACCTCGCAACATTACTTATTTGGAGTGGTTGGAGAGAAGGCTATGACAAACCTCAGAAGAACTCTATATACAGGTATCCACTACTAGTTATTACCATCTTCCTTGTGTATTGGTCTAAATACATAACAGCTTTATGCTCATAATATTTCGTTATACGCATATGGTCTCATCAGAAACTGCGAAAGAACACATTAACATATGCAATTCATAAAAATGCTCCAGGTGTGCTGCGTAATGAAATAGCTTGGTTTGAGAAACCTCAGAATGATGCTGGTTCACTTACTTCACGGATTGTAAGCGATACCTCCATGATCAAAGCTATAATTTCTGATCGTATGTCTGTAATCGTGCAATGCATCTCATCAATACTGATTGCAACAATAGTAAGCTTATTTGTCGATTGGAGAATGGCTCTGGTAGCTTGGGCTGTGATGCCTTGCCATTTCATAGGTGGACTAATTCAAGCCAGGTCTGCGCAAGGATTTTCGGGTGATTCTGCTGCTGCACATAGTGAATTTATCTCCCTTACTTCTGAGTCTGCCTCGAACATAAGAACTGTCGCATCCTTTTGCCATGAAGAGAATATATTCCAGAAAGCTGAAATTTCTCTAGAAAAAACCAAGAGAAGTAGCAGGAAAGAAAGTATTAAGTATGGTATCATTCAAGGCTTCTCCCTTTGCTTGTGGAATATAGCACATGCTGTTGCTCTGTGGTACACAGCAGTTTTGGTTGATAAAAAACAAGCCACCTTTATGGATGGCATAAGAGCATATCAGATTTTCTCTCTCACAGTACCTTCAATAACTGAATTGTGGACACTGATCCCCACCGTCATCTCTGCCATAACTGTTCTGGCTCCTGCATTTGAAATCCTTGACAGGAAAACTGAAATCGAACCAGATGCACCAGAGAGTTCTGAGTCAGGGAGGATTAAAGGGAGAATTGAATTTCAAAATGTCAAATTCAACTACCCATTAAGACCAGAAGTGACTGTTTTGAACAACTTCAGTTTACAAATTGAACCTGGATTGAAAGTGGCTCTTGTTGGACCAAGTGGAGCTGGAAAGTCATCTGTCTTGGCCCTTCTACTCAGATTCTATGATTGGAATGAAGGAAGAATTTTGATTGATGAAAAGGACATAAAAGAATATAATTTGAGAAGGCTGAGGTCACAAATAGGATTGGTGCAACAGGAGCCACTTCTTTTCAGTTGTTCAATTAGAAACAACATCTGTTATGGGAATGAAGCAGCTTCTGAAGCTGAAATTGTCGAAGTATCAAAAAAAGCAAATATTCATGACTTCATAAGTAGTTTGCCTGGTGGTTATGACACAGTTGTTGGGGAGAAAGGCTGCCAACTTTCAGGTGGGCAAAAGCAAAGAATAGCCATCGCTAGAACTCTGCTAAAGAGGCCTGTAATCATGCTCCTGGATGAAGCAACAAGTGCATTGGATGCTGAGTCTGAAAGATTGGTAGTCAGTGCACTGGAAGCACTTAATCCCAAAAGCAGCAGCTGTGGTGAATTAGCTTCCAGGACGACACAGATTACAGTTGCACACAGGCTAGCCACTGTGATAAACTCTGATGTCATTGTTGTGATGGACAAGGGTGAAGTTGTTGAAATGGGCTCTCACTCAACTCTAGTAGCAGAATCTCAGGGAGTCTATTCAAGATTGTATCAGCTCCAGGCCTTTTCGGGAAACTGATTACATACACAACTAGTAATATACACAAATATCATAGTTTTAGATACAGATTGATACTGATATAAAGATACAGTACCATATGGAAACAAAATGAAAGGTACTTGCAAGAAGCCTGAGTACCGTGCTTCTGCTTTGAGGGTGAGTTCAAGAAAATAGAGTCTCTACTAGAATTCAATATTTACTATATTCATTATCTATCAATAGAGTGCTATATTACCGACATAATATGTTCATGAATAGACATGCCAATGTAGAATTGACATAATAAGTTATGTCGTAAGTTTTCAGAGGTGGAAGAATAATCAGAAGGATGGTAATATGTTGTAAGACTATCACAAACTCAACATATTTCCTTTGCTTCAGTGTGTTTGTTTATCAAGAAGTTCTATAATACAAAGGGTTTGAAAACAAAAAATTGTGTAAATTACCAATTGAGTTAAATGTAATAATTGTCTCAAGAGAAGTTTTAGGAAGTCAAAAGTGCCAAAACATTGGCTACTATAGTAATGAAGTGCCAATTCGAAAACTCCACACACCAGCAAGTAAAATGGTCATATATTTTAATAGATATCCTTAAAATATGAAATAATGACAAAATTATTCTAAAAATTTGCATTAATAAGATTGAAATGAGATTTATTGATTGGATGCATATCATTTTCCATTTAGGAGATTAATATTATTTTCAGAACAAAAAGAATATACAGTGTACAAAGCTATATTATATTTCAAGTGTTTCTTGCTCCCTAAGGTAATCCTATTCCTAAGTAACCATCTATTTTCAGGCTCACAAACAACAAAAACTCAAAACGCCGGAGAAACTAACACAACAAGATCAACAGGCTAATTGATCTCTGAAAGGTGAGATTTCTTCGAAGATAGGAAGTCTCCTTGATCTATATGGAGTCCATTGGTTCATCAGATCATCAAGGCCCTCCAAAAATGCGTCTTCTAAACTTGATTTCTTTGTTGTTAAAGATGGTGGTATGGATTGCCAAGGCTCTAGCTCCTGCAAGAGCTCCTTAACACGATTTATAGTCTTGGTTTCGGTAGATCCAGAAAGTTTACCCAGTAACACATCTTCGAGAACTGACCGTGCTTCTGTATATCTTGCTTGCTTGATCAGGCAATGGCTCAAGTTGCAGGCCTTGTTTGTGTCAGGATCAATCAGCTGAGCTTTACGATATACTACTTCTGCTGAGGTGTAATTTCCTTTTTGCATGTAGGCCCAACCCAAGTTTCCCTGAGTTACATTTTTGCAAAGTCAGGTAATAGTAATGACAATGTAAGAAGTACAGCAGCTATTGGCCAAGTTTCACTACTACCCTTGAATTTTTTTTGCATAACATGAGAACAGAGCCAGACTGAGTTAAAGGCCACTTGAATATTTAGTGGAAAGTGAAGTATAACAAGCCCATTTCACTTGCGAAACTACGTGGAATTAACAGTGCAACGCCCCTTCAAATCCTAAGCTTTTCATGTTCAGGCAGGTTCCTTAAAATACTAAACTGGCAGAAAATTTCATAGTAAAGAAATTGTACAAAGAGCAAGTTTAGTACCAGTATCCTGGAGGTCTCCTGCTTGACTGTCACTTGGAACTTCTTGCCATGTGAGCGCGCCGTCTTGGTAGGCTTCCCATTGAAGGCCTCTCCATGATAGATCATCCGAAGCTTCTGCTTCAGCAGCTCTATCTGCTCATCAAGTCTTCCACATTTCTGCAAAAAATGTCGTAATTACTACAAATAAATTAAAGACAACCAAAGAAAGACAACTGGTTTGGACTCTTATAGATGTTCTAAATTTGAAAAATGATAGCATTCCCTAATTAAGAAACAGTGAGTATCTATCTATCCAATAACAAAACCAAGAGAGAATTCAGGTAATAACTTTAAAACTATGCAAATTGTGTTGAAACATTCCTAAATTTGATTGGAAATGCCGTGCAGATAAAATACACATGCTAGTTACTCTGTTTCACTCTAACAAGTACCTTGTACAAGTCAATGAGAACATTGTCTAGTGATTCCTGTGCTTGCTTGGAGCAGAGATGCCTGAAGGACTTTATAGCTTCAACTGCTTCGTCTGCTCTATCTTGCTGTTTCAAAACCACCGCCATGTCTTTAAGGGCACTATCTACTCTATCTCTGGCATTTATCGCTTTCCAGAATAAAACTATAGCCGCTTCTGGATCTTTCTCAACTAGCTGAATTTGTATAGAGAACAAATACATCAATATAGCAACTCAAAATAATAATAATTAAATATTAATCTGCTCAAATAATAACATATTTTATTTGTTAAAAGAACACATTTCGATGAAAATGATTCAACTATGAAACCCAGAAATCAGTTTAGCCAAGATTCACCCATTTGTTTATTAATTTTCCCTAATTTTGGTATTTTCAATAATTACCTTACTAGAATTTAATGAGCATTAAGATTTTCTATATTTAAAAATGCACTAGCTAATCATCCTATTTATTTTATAATACTTGAATGTTACAAAATGCATTGAATGATACATATCCAATATAGTAACTGCAAGTATAATCTTGACAAATTCATCGCACTGGGACAGAGAAAAATTTAATAATTAAACAAATATTAATTAATCAGGTTATAATTAAGTACGGTACTGGCAAAAAACATATTAGCCGGATTTTAATTCTTGAAAATAATGTTACAATAAGGTGAGCAGACTTTATTAATAAGATCAATCAACATAGAAACAAACAGAAACTATCGAGAGCAAATACTGCTTCAACTCAAGGGTCTTTCAGTAATTACAATAAAACATACTCCAAAAATACATTTATGTATGGCTGTACTTGTTCACACTCCATGATTCTCTCTAGTCTCTACAACCCCCCCCCCCCCCCCCCCCCCAAATAATAATAAATATAGTATATATTTGATAAATGAAAAAGAATACAAAATTACAAATTAGTTAATGCACGAATCTAAGAGCTGCATCATGTATGGATAATATGATCATGATATATTGATATATATACACACATACATGTGAACGCATCATGTAATGTACGTACGTACGTACGTATGTACCTGGACGTGTTTGGCGCGAACATAGGGGCTGTCGCCGGGAGGGAGTTTGTGAACGACGTGGTAAGGCTGGTCTCTTTTCTCACTCATATTGTTCTTTCCTGTAAATTCTGTTCTAAGACTCGTTTGTTTCTCGGGAAAGGTGGTAGCTACAGAAAGTTTGGGTTTTCAGCTGAGAGAGAGAGAATGGAGGAGAGAGGAGAGAGGAGAGAGGAGAGAGGAGACGCATCATATCATACACCTTTTTGCGATAGATGTGAGGGATGAATGAACCGGGACGGAATGTGACCCAGGTTCAGTGCTCGATGGAGTTTCACTTTTCATAGAGGACATATTCTCGTGCCACGCATGAGTTTTGTACACGTTGCGGCTTCGTATTTAGCAGACGTGCCATCCATCGTATTTAGTTTCTGTTGGATATTGCTGTTGAGATTTCAATTTTTAATTTTTAATTTTAAATCAAGTGGACCCTACACCATGTACAGTTGGTGTTTGTTAAGCTGACGGGTAATTATAGATAATTGAATTTTGGGGTAATGATTCGAAAATTCAATAGGTGAGGGACTGTGTGAGCGTGGCAAGCTTTTATTAAAAAATGGCAAGTGTCAATAAACTTGAGAGAAAGTAAGAGAAACGACAGTACATTCTGTCGTTTTGTTTCTCTCACTCTCTCTTCATTTTAACAATTAAAAATTTAAAAATGATAAAAATGATAAAAACTATAAGAGAAATCCAAAAAACAGCAGCTTGCTATCAGCTATTATTACTGATACAACAAAAAATAATATTCCAACCGAAAATGTCATCTTTATAATCAAATAATTAACATCAAACAACAAAAATTGAAACCCATCTAACTAAACACATAACGATTATAAAAAACATGAAAACAAGTATCTGGGGAATTCATAAAATTAATCAAAGAACGCACAAAGTACAAAAAGTTATCATTTTCTTTAATCACTGACCATAACAACAACTAAAATCTCTCACGCTTGGGCTTTTCCTGGGCAGCAGACTCAGTGGAGCTCCTACTTCGACAATCGGGTTCTGCTTCCAGATCTAAAATGGGTTGTGCTTCCGTTTAGGAGAATTTATGTGTGAATGAAGATGTAGGCTTTGTGTAGAGTTTTGGTAAAGGATAAGAGCAGAGCTTCTATTTCAAAAAAAAAAAAAAAAGCAGGGGATGGGGATAATGTTTGGTGACTGAGGAGAGCATGTGTTGCTTTTTGGATTCCCTCTTGTTTTTGATTGATTGCTCAATTTTAATTTACCACGCTTTGATAGATTAGGATTTTGTTAACCTACAATGTTATCAACGCATGGAAATGCACTCCAAGTAATTGTAAATGGTGGTGACAGAATTTTATACGTATAATGAATGAAAGGTATAATTTTTGTATTTATTAATATTTTTTAAAATTTCTGACTCCGTCCCTAACCGAATACAGAATTTAATTCAATTTTCTCAATCTCTTCCAATTTTACTTAGCTTTTTACTGGGTTGGATTAAAAAAATTTTATTACGGAAAATGTTATATTAGATGTGAGTATGTGCCAAATTGACATAACTTGATTCGTGAGCAGTCGTTAATAAGGGACCTATTTGATAAAATTAGAAAAAAAGATGTATTAATTTGAAAATTAATAAAAATTGAGGATGAAGATTTTATTACCCAATAATTGATAATGATAGTCGACAAATTAAATTATATATTTCACTGGTAATTATAATTTAATAACCAATTATTTGATAGCAGCTCGATATAAATCTTGAATAAAATTGATTCATTATTTCTTTTTCATGAAATAATTAGTCTATTCTCAAATAGAATTGAGTTTAAGAGCTTCACAAGAGTGCTTAATGAAAATTTAGTGAAAATCATTAACACCAAATCTAGCGTACACCATTGCTTTACATGTTTGACTATTTAAGATTGATATGTGCAATTATTAAAATTACTAATAATATACTTGGAAGATTGGGATATATTTTGACACTGGGATATAAAGATTATAACTTTGTATCTCAAATGATGTGGTATATGATGTGCCATTTATTTGTCGGTATTGTAAAATAATCCATTAATAATAATATAAAAGTCAAACTATTATCATACTATGGCAGCCATTGGTTGGTTACATGTTAATTGGAATATAAACTTGTTTTGACTTTTTTTTTGTCTGTCTCAAGGCAGACCAAAAATATTAAAGGAGATGAAGAAGGATAATGAGTGAAGGAAGATAAAATAAGGACCTTTCATCAATCAAGTGCTATGGTGATCCAATGCTTTGGGGTCACCCTAGAAAATGCTTTGAAGGGCACTCCTAAAAGAGACTTAAAGGATTCTCATCATGCGGTTAGAGATTTAAAAAGACATTCCTTAGGGGATCTCTCGAGGTCAGCCAAAGGTCACTCTGGGGGCCACCTTCGGGAATGCTTCAAAAATATCAAGTTTCTATACTTCAAATAAGGGATAATTAAGGCATAAATATAAATAATACGAGATTTACATAGTTTGACCTTTAACTTTTATCTAGGGGAGTAACTCATTAAGCCATCTACTATGGGCATGTTTGGTAGCCCGTATAATATAGAATAAAAATATTATTCACATTAAGTTAATACTAACACATGTTTGGCTTTAAAACTATATTGCATTAACTTATCAACTTAATATTGTCAAATCCGCATAAATCAAATCCGAAGGGAGGGTCGGGTTTACACTGCATCACATTACAGAGGAAAAGAATTAAAATTAAGAAACTTTTACAACATATCACGAAAATCCTTCACGATAAACATCATATCACTCAATCTACCACCACCAAATTGACCTGACAATCATTGCTTGACGCCTTCACCTTTGGCTTGCTCCATGGAAGATGATATGAAGATGCCTTCACTATGAAGAAAATGAAGCCTACAGAAGAAGAAGGAAGAAGGAGAAAAATAAGGGAAAAAATGGAAAACAAACTGAAAAGGACAAAGAAAGAAGAAGCAAATGAGGGGAAATAATAAAACAAACTGAAGAAAACAAAGAAAGGAGAAAAAGAGAAAAAAAATGAATGAAGAAGAAAAAGATCTAGAGAAGATGAAGAGAGGAGAGAGAGGAAGCAGATGATGATACAAAAACATTATCCAAAGAAAAGAAATATTGAAAAAAAAGGAGAGAGGAAAATTTTTAAAAAAGTAAATAAATAAAACAAATATGGTCTTTACAAAATTTTTTTCTAAATATATAATTTAAATTAATAAAAAATATTAATATAATACAGTGCAACACCAAACATAATATAATTAAAAATTAATACAATTCAATGCTGTACCAAACATTGTACATCATTTTTATAATCTAGTGCTAATGCAATACAACATAATACAATACATCTGTATTAAAATAATGCAATATAGTATAATACAATACAATATACCAAACGTATTCTATATAAAATAAATTATTACAAGAGTTTTCTTTAAAAAAATAATATATAAAACTACTTAAAATGAGCTTCTTTGGGCTTCTCACTTCTTTGATTCTATAGAGGATGCTTTCTCACTCTTTTATAGGGATCATTTTGTAAATGGATGGACGTACAAAAGGCTTGGTAATGATTGCCCTAGAGAAAGTGAGTACTTAATGGAAGAGTGAGAAAACAATCGATGTCCCATCTAGAGATTAAGATTAAGAAATGGGTAAAAAGAATGATCCCTTTAACAAAAGTTGTGCAAAGGGAGGCTTACATGATCAATGGTTATGAGAACTTCAAAGATGTAGGACATGAAGAGTTTAACGATAGAAAATTTAGATCGTTCACCCAAAAGAGAGAAAATAATATTCAAAATAGAGAAAAAGCGCCTCTAAGAGGAGAGATAGAGGATTCCAAACCCTAAACTTGAGCTTTAGTTTATATATTATAGCCCTAGAGCGCATTTGGTCAATTTGATCACATGAAACTCATTAATTAGAGATTTCCTTTCAGTTATGGGTTTCATTAGTAGACTTTAGTGATATTTCCTTGGTTAACTTGGAGATTAAATAGAAAGGTAAATTGGGTCTACTTAGACAAGTGATGGATTATAATAAAGTCACCCTAATAAGAATTAGGAGCCTTTGCCTATCTTAGACAAGTGCCTCTTATTCATTGCTTGTATTAGAGAGATAAGAAGGGTTGGTGCACAAGGCCATTCGATTGACACACAAGAGCTTGTCGTGAGTAGTCCAATCTATAAAGTCCTTTTGCGGGTATTTTCCTCTTCCTCCCTTGAGGTTTGGCCTATCTCGACTGTTATATAAAGTATTTCCGTGCTTCCACTTTCCTCCCCATGCCGTTAATATACTGTTTAAATGCTCATTAGTTTATTGAGTGAAATACCAAAATATAGTTTATTGAGTAAAATACCAAAATACCCTTGAACCATTATAATCAAAGCTAAGGAAGATCTGCTGGGTAATAGCTTCTTTTAGAAATTGGCGCTAAAGTGTATAAACAATACAAAATGACCATACTATCCTCAATAAAAATCAATTTGTCTTTGTTAATTCAAAAATCAAAATTTAACCAAAAAAAGCTTTAAAAATACTAAAGAATGCTGCCAATATTACTATTGAATCTAAATGGCTACATTGGCAGTGATGTTGGCTACGTATTCATCATCTCAATATCACTACTTATAAGTGGTTTGCTTGACATTTGCATCACAACTAGAAACTTAAAACAAAGCTCACTCATTGTAAAAATCATCCCACCATTTTGATTGATCATCTAACTCAATTTCAATAGAATCATCAACCATTAATTTCTTATGCACAAAGATCAAACACTTGAGTATCCATGGAATCTCAAAGCTCAAACACTTCAAGCGAATCAAACAGATTTTAGCATCCAAGTTGTAGGAATTGTGTCAAGGTAAGTTTACAAGGTACTCAAACAGAATATGAAAATGTCTTATGGGAGCTGATTTGAAGGTTTATGAATCTGATGACAATCCACACATGTTATACTACCATTGTGTCGAGAAGGAATTGTGCGAATATTTCAAGTGGCAAGTGCTAGAGATGACTGATTTCAACAATAAAGCTATTTTTTAAGAGGGTGTAGCAACAGTTGCAGATCATGAGCTATTAAATGCATTTCAAAGTGAGGTGAAGGAGCTAAAGATATGTTGAAGAAGTCACTACAGCTTGTTAAGGGTTACACTACTGTGAAGATATTTATGATCCTAAATGTGATGTTCTTCATATTCAACTGTGTAATATACCTAATGTCAACCCTCTAGATTTAATGTTTTATGAATTCAATAAAGTAGTGTATTATGCCTAATTATATTATGCCCAAGTTTTACATGCATATATAACATTTTGACAATATATGTTTGTACCAAACTTTACTTAGAAAATTGAAATTAAAGAATTTTGCTCATCTCAGACTTTATTTAAACAATATAACACAGATGCATTTACATAAATAGCAAATATTGTATAATCCTAAACAAAACTACACTTACCAACTAAAATTCAGAATATAACAATTAAGCTAATTCTTCTCGTAAATTTTCATAATAAGCAAACTCAAACATTAGTTAGTAGATTTTGCACCAAATATCACAAGCAAACAAATGCACCAAAGGCTAAATAACTTGGACAACCATAATTTATAACATATATAGCAAAAGAAGTAGTCTCAATTCAAGTAAAACACAAACACAACAAACTAAATATTAATTCATTCCAGCAACAATTTTAGTTTAAACATACAAATTAAGCTTTGTATTGTAATCAACTAATACATCAACAAAGGCCTTTATCTACCTTTAAGCATTTATTAAAAGTTTGCTATAGTTAATCCTAAGAAAGGCAACATTAGCCTTGTCAATCTAGTGAGTTTAACAGTATCTCACAGTATATAAAATATGCAAAAGCTCAAACATATACCTAAGTTTGAGTAACAAAAGATGATACAACATCTTTATTATTTCAATGCCTATAATTAAAAGGTGATGCATCATCTAAACCTTCAAACAATTGTTTATATAGGATTAACTTGGCCCTTTAATGTTATTGTTCATTCACAAACCATGTTGTTTTTTCATTTACTGCTGGTATTTGAAGTTTATATGGATTACAACTGAGTTAACTACCGTTTACAACATTAGAGCAAAAGTAAGCATTACCAAATACTTAACTGAACAACAAATAAGTCATGTGACTAATGAAATGTTGAAAAATTATAAATCCAAACCATCAAGTTGGATAGTTGCTTTTGTTACATTAACACTATGAGCAGATGAATTATCGTGTGTGTTGGTGATAGAATTTTGCTCTTTCACTTAGTGCGTGAGCTTTAAGCTCTGTGGTTCTTGGTGTTTCAGCTCTGACCTTTTTCATTTTTAGTGCCTAAGCTCTATTTCTTAGGCTATAATCAAAGATTTTAAATTTAATTAGTAGTTATTAAATTTGTTGTAATTAAAAATAAATGTACAATTTATAAAAAGTATCAATATGGGTAAGTATGTAACCTATAGAAGACCAAATTCTTAAATGATTTAGAGCCTTTACGAGCTTTATATGTCCTAACATTGTGACTGTACTCATCACAAGTGAAGCACTTAAGATTGAAGCTACTCTAGAAAAACCTTCTCTTACGAACCTCTCTCTTTCTCTTAGTCTGTGGTTTACCAACAACATAAAGAAGTGGAGGCCATTTGCTTTCATTAGGCACTAGATAGCATTGGTGCTTGTAAGTGTCCTTGAATGCTTTTATTTTCAGTAATGAATGCACATAGTTATTGACATTGTACCCCATGGCATCAATACAACAGAGTGCATGTGGACAAGATAAACTAGACATCCCACTCTCTACAATTACAGTGTTTACTCTTCAAATCAATAACATTTTTTTTTTCAGAAGCATTCACCATTATGGCTAAAGATGATAGACAATGACTTATATTCTTCCCTCCCTTTAACTATTCTCCTTCCTTTAAGCGGTGACGACTCATCTTGCCAAACAATAGCCTGCTGGTACCTTTTGTGAGTCAAAATCATGAATTTCCTTCTTATTTCCTCAAGCATTCACACTGTTGGCATTCCTTTAAACTTATTGATCTAATTATTGAAGGATTCTATCATATTGTTAGTGACATAAGAGCACTTGGCGTGCATAAGGAACATGTGTTTGGCCAACATCTAACTAGAATTTACATTAATCAGTGGGTGCTACAGGACTGATGTTGTACAGTCCTGACATATGATTATAGAATTTGACTAAATTAGAGATTCCGTATGCTTGCCAAATGAGAATTTCAATAATAAATCATGGAACTTCTTCTTGAAGTTAGCAAAAATATGCCTATAGCAATACCTCCTTAAAGAATTAGGGAAAACCATCTCCAATGCCCTTAATCAGCCCTTTTGTCTATCACTCATAAAACACAAAGCCTCACCCCCATTACACCATGTCTGCTCATACAGCCTCTCTAAAAAGTCTACTCATGACTCTGTGTTTTCACTCTCTGCAGCACACATTTGGCATCAATACTAACAACGTAATATGCCCTTGTACAATCCCTTAAAATTACAACTATTAATTCTTATAAAAATTTTCTACACTTTTCAAAAGACCCTCTTCTATTTGCATCAAACATCACAAAAAAAAAAAAAAAAAGAAGCTAGAATGAGGATAATGACCATCACCTAACCAATCTCTATCTAATTAAACAGTTGACCCAAATTAGAGTCTAATATTTCATGCATACACCTGAACAAGTTATTGTAATTTGCCTTGTGATCCTTTCCTAACAGCATCCAATGCTTTGTTCTTGCCTTATACAGCCTTATATTACAACAGTTAATCCTATATTGCTTAAACATTTCTGCAGCTATGATATTTATAGTAATATGTTTATTGGCTTTGACTAAATGAAGGAAAGTCACAGTAATCCAAGTAGAGTTAGCTTTATAATTGTCATAATTTCTTTCACATGTGTGCTCAGGTTTGAAAATCTTGATTCGAACTGCTTTTTGTTCAAATTAGAGCTAACATATATTTTACAGCATGTAGATGCATATTATAAGATGACCCTTGACTTCTCATTTTTTATCCTCTGCAACCTAAAACCATTTTGCATTGCAAATGCCTTGACCATTTTTCTAAACTCATCTATGTGCTTGCATAATTGACTACATTCTAAGGTAATTTTAATAAAAACCCCTTAAAGTTTCTTCGTATCTATTATATGCTTCTTTCACATCATCATCAAATTGTTTATTTGATTCAACTTCATTCTCATATACTGACCAATAATCATCAAGACCAACAGCCCCATCCATCATCAGCATAATATGCATGATCAAATCTACCGTCACTATCTTCATGCTCAGCATCTACTTCGTGATCTCTATTTTCTGGTGCATCCACAACTCTACCACTAGAATCTTCTACAACTGGCTGCTCATCAAAAGAACCTTGAAGTACCTTAGTAGTAGCCTTAATATCTTCATTTAAGTCTGAAACAATAAGCTCATTTGTTTCTATAAAGTCAAACCACTCTAGCTCAACCTGATCATCTAAATGCGAAGGCATCTGATCTTAGGTGATATTAAAGTTTCATCCTTCTCTCTAGTAGCAACTTTATTTTCTTATTTAGATATATTTGATGCATAAATCCAACTTAATTGAATACGTAAAGAATGCCCATCTATAAGACTTTTCTCTTAATTTATTAAAAGTATCCCAAAGATCTAAGTCCAGCTACAGATCAACATAACTTATTTCTCATGGTAGTGTAGCCTTAAAATTCACTTATTTAGCTTGTCTAAGTGGGCTATCAAAATAGATGTCCATGATATCTTTCCAAAGTTTCTTTAAAGTGTACTGTTCTTGAATTAGTGAGCCTATTTTCAGTACTTCTCTGTCAACCACTGCATCTATGTCCATTTATATGAGGCTGGAAAAAGACAAGCACACCCATTCAGTAAAAGTAATAATGATCACATATAGTATGTGTTCAATTAATGCTCACAACTACTAATATATTGTTCATAATATCAAAATAACTTAACTATACACAGTTTTTTTACATTTACTACTCTGTCAACTTCACTCAAGTCAGTACTCTATAATAATAATACTATTTCAAATTCAGTGTACAACATATCTCATACAATTAAATAGTAGTTAACATTGAATAAGCACATAACAACAAAGCTACCATTTTTGGACAAAAACAAAACACAAACATTCTAAGCATGTCATGTCATATTTTAACTTTTACAAACTTCATCAAACATAGACATTTCACATTTGAAAAATTCATATTATCATCTAATACCAAACCAACACAATCATTGTAGCAACTGAACGTATATACCAAACAAGTGCCCTTCAAAACAAAACTCAACTTCCAACAAATGCATCCAACACTCATATTATCACCTAATATCAACCCAACATAATACTGCAATAACTAAGCATATATACTAAACAAATGCACCCAAAAACAGAACTCAATAAACTTGAGGTCCATTCTTGTGATTTTGAATATATCCCTGACTACTCCATTGGCATTCTCGAAACTGAGGGTCACCCTTTTAAAAGCCACCCTTCTAGCAAGCATCCTTCATGCTTATAATAAGCGCCCTAACCATTCTCACTTAACTTCTCACGTGTCAACTTTTTATTGGTCCAACCAAATTTTCCTTTTAACCAAACTTTATATCGTCATTATTTATAAATAAAAGGGTAAGGAGGGTAATCAATATCCATGATTAAAATTGAACAAGTAGTGAGACCATCATCAAAAGGCTCTTCAAATGAGTTTTAAAAGACTTTTCAAACAGGATTCTTTAAATAAGATTGTTCTTCTCTCTCTTTAATATTGAAGAGAGAGAAGTATTATCTTATTTGCAGAGTCTTTTGGAGTTTTTAATTTAGTATTATATTATTTTTTATATCATTATCTTAAAGAGAGATAAGTGTTATAATTGCTATTATTTTGGTAAAGAAAAAATGTTGATCAAAATAATATAAACTTATTTTTTATTTAAAAAATCTTTTGGAAGATGACTTATTTTTTACTCTTCTATTTATCACATAAGTAAGCAAATAATGTTTGAAGAGTTAAATTAAAAGAGTTTTTTTGGTGATATTCTAATTACCGCACAAAAGATCCAAACTTCAAACTTGGTTTTAGGGGTGAAGCCAAGTTTTCTTTATTTGGTGGGTAATTTTTTTTTTTCACTGGTGCCGTATATTACTTTATATGAAGTATACTATGAATTTAAATAGACTAAAAATTGATCAGAATTTTCTTTTTCAGTTTATTTGTGTTGTATTTATATAAAAGTAATTAATAAGTAAAGTGAATTCTGAGGGCATGGTTGTTATGCAATTTTATTTTAATAGTCACCTAAATTTAAATTTTGGGAGGTAAGGGGTTAAAAAATAAATTTGAACGTTACTTACAATTTTAATTATACAGTCATATAATTATTTAAATTATTTAATTTAAAATGATGCGGGGGAAGATTATTAATTAACCAAAAAAAAAAGAAAAATCAAATGTGAGAAATAAAAGTGCTTTTGAGCTATTAGGTTTTGGATAAAATTTATATCCTTATATGAAATGACAAACTTATAAATTATTAGAGTGTCAAACTTGTAAACATAACGATAATAAGTTTGTAAAATTGGTATTAACGATATTTATATAAATAAAATTACAAATTTTTCTCAAATCTTAGACGGGCTACAACTTGTCCAGGCCAACACTGGTGCCCTTGCCCGGTTTTCCCAAACATCACTGCCTGAGAATCCGAACCACGTTGTCCCTCCACCTGTGGCTGAGACCTGTCGCCCTGACTCACACCATTCAACCCCTACGATCACTTCATTAAAAACATGAACCAGTGATTTCGCTTGCGCCTAATTCCACCCGCTAAAAACTTCAAATGCTCCACTTTGTGCCACGTGTTCCTACGACGGCCAGGCACTAGTAGTGCACAAAAAAACAAACAAAACAGCTCTGAACGAGAAGTAAACGAATCTTCAACGGAAATTCCAAATCTCGAGAGTAACTGCTCCATTGATTCTAATTCTCTCTGCCACAGAGGTCGCAGTCAACTCAGTGAGTTCGATCTTTGACTCGCAGTATTTTCACTCTACGGTTCCGCTAATGGACGCGTCACCCCGGCTCGTCTACTGCGGAATCGAGCCCGCCCGGTTTCCCGCCAGCTCGTTCCGGAAGAACAGAGTTTCGGTCCGCCGGCGAACCGGAAAAGTCTTTGCGGTCGCCTCTGAACCGAAGCCGAAGCAGACCGGAAGCGGACCTGCCAGTTCCTCCTCGCCGTCCAAAACTGTCAATGGAAGCTCAAGATCATCGCCTCCTTTGAAACCGGTCAACGGAGCTTCCGTGGTAGCTTTCAAATTATTTATATTTCTTCTAAATTGCAAAAAGAAAAAGAAAATTACAATAATGTTAGGTTGTTAATTGTGTTTTATTTGTTGTGAACTGCAGAAGATGGGTGATGTTTCGCAGGAGATTAAAAGAGTGAGGGCACAAATGGAAGAAAATGAACAGCTGTCAATTTTAATGAAAGGATTGAGGGGCCAGAATTTGAGGGATTCTCAGTTTGCTGATGACAGTATTAAACTTCGCCTTGTCGAGGTAACCTTATGAACACCACATTTTTTTCTATATACTCTCTTTGCAAAACCTTGGTAATGGTTGTGATTTTTTCTATTTTTTTCAAATGTGATTTTTCCCCTTCATAGGTTGATGAAAGCAGCGAGTTTTTGCCCTTGGTGTATGACCCTGCAAGCATCGCTGCATATTGGGGCAAGCGTCCACGTGCTGTTGCTACACGGATTGTCCAGTTGCTCTCTGTAGCTGGGGGTTTTCTCTCACGTATTGCTTGGGATATTGTTAACAAGAAAATCAAAGAGGTAAAGTCTTAATGAGCTAGTTTCGTTCTTGTATTCCAAATTATGTTTGCCCCAAGGAATTATGTGTGTTAGTGGTGGGGGAAGACAGCTCTTATAATTTGAATTTCCTGATACTATGTGTTAGTGATGTGCTAATTGCTTCCAAGATCCTACCTTCGAAATTCTTTCTGCAGATAGAGGATGTGGGCCATTATTAGTAATTTTTTTTATTATTGCAAATTTGAGTTAGCATTTTCCTATGAAGCATGCAAGTACAGTTTGAATGTGGTTCATGTTCAATTGATTAAGTGCACCTATTATTCGCAATGTAATTTGTTTTCAATTTGTTTTCTCTTTATCAGAATGAAGTTGCTAGAGCAATTGAATTAAGAGAAATTGTTACCTCCTTGGGTCCAGCATATATAAAACTTGGGCAAGCTCTGAGTATTCGACCAGATATATTGTCACCTGTTGCAATGGTTGAGCTGCAAAAGCTTTGTGACAAGGTAAAGTACTTGGCATTTCCGTATGTTTCTTTCTTTTCCTTTTCTTTAAATAGGAATCATTACATTTTCCCTGACCTATACTAGAATAATTTTTTAACATAATTTTGTCAGTCCTCATTTATTGCTCCTTAAGTGACTGTGTTTATTGTATCATAATGCATTTAAGATACGTAGAAACTCTTAAAGCCCGCAACAATATAATGAAATTTTTTTTAAACAGCATTGCAAACAATTTATGGATAGACAGAAAATAGAATGGTAAAAGTGCTTTCTCACTTGATCTCTTCAGCATCCATAAGCTTTTGCTGCCACAGATAATTGATATTTGTGTTTGATGATGTGAAGGTTCCTTCATTTCCTGATGATGTAGCAATGGCTCTTATTGAGGAGGAGCTTGGTCAGCCTTGGCAAGAAATCTATTCAGAACTCTCTTCTTCTCCAATTGCTGCAGGTAGGCTTAGTTCTCTGAATGAAAAAAGCATGCCTTTGTTTAGTAATTTCAGAAAATCTTTGGTGTAAAATATTTACTCTTGTGGATTATATCAGCATCACTAGGACAAGTATATAAGGGCCGGCTGATAGAAAATGGGGATTTGGTGGCTGTCAAAGTGCAGAGACCTTTTGTTCTTGAGACAGTGACAGTCGATTTGTTTATCATACGCAACCTGGGGCTGGTTCTGCGGAAGTTTCCTCAGGTTTTTTTTTTGTTTTTTCTTTTTGTGTGTGTGTGTACGTGCGCGCGTTTGTGCGTATGTGTGCAAATAGTAGACTTTAGCCTTTCTTTTTGAAGAGGGCATGCTTATTCTACGGTGGCGGTAATGATATTTTGCATCGCTTCCTCCTTACTCTCTTATTTTCTCTTTAAGGTCTCCATAGATGTTGTTGGATTGGTTGATGAATGGGCTGCTCGTTTTTTTGAGGAGTTAGATTATGTTAATGAGGGTGAAAATGGAACACTGTTTGCAGAGATGATGAAAAAGGATCTTCCACAGGTGAATTTGATGACTTTCACTACTTTAGCTCTATCATGTCTTGAAGACTGTTGTTGGCTTTTGACTGCTATTTGGTTTAAATTTTTAACCTTGTTCTGATAATTTTATAACGAAATGATCTGAAAGATGCAATTTAGTGTATAAAATTATTGGTGAAGCAACAGTTATAAACATGTGTGGCCGCAAAGTCTTCTATTTCCTATAATTAATTCTGATCTTCAAAGGGTGCCTTGTTGAATGACTTCCTGCTGTCCTGCAACAAACTTCCATTACTTAACTGCAGTGCTCTGGTTAATACAAAATTCTCAGCTTTACATGTCTCTAACCTCAATTCAGATTTGGTGTGTACATCAAAAAAATCAGGATCTAATGCTTGGAATGGAAGGTGACTTCACTTGTGTGATGTTCTCCCTTGCTCCAAAATATTTTTAAAACATTCATTTTGAAATCTGAGCCATTGCATTCAAACTCTACCCATTTTCTCTTTAAATGGCAAGCAAATGGAGTTGGTACTAGCTTGTGAATTAGCCTACTACACAGTGAATATCATGCTGCTTTTCCAGTTTTTGAACTCAAGAATATTGTAGAGGGCTAAATTGGTCATCAGAAATTAACATATTCGTTGTATGTTCGTGAAAGCCATAAAAGTACAATCAGAGAAATGAAAACTGTCTAGGCATCACAACTAAAACTTGAATACTATGGTTCGGCCCTCACCAGTTTATTCTCAACCATGGACTATCTCTTGTACTTCAATGTGGAGGTGGAATGCATATATCCAGAACTGGAATTGAAAATATTTTGATGATGGCACATGCTCCTAATACACTTCTGTGTTTGGTCTGCATAGACTGGACCGTGAAAACAAGAATGTAATGGACGATTTTTACTAAAAACTTCATATTCCAGGTGGTTATACCGAAGACCTATGAAAAATATACTTCAAGAAAGGTTCTTACGACAGGGTGGATTGAAGGAGAAAAGTTGTCACAAAGTACGGAAAGTGATGTTGGAGAGCTGGTTAATGTTGGGGTCATATGCTACCTGAAGCAGGTAATTTCAGCATGTCTGAATTGCACTGGCTTGTCTATGCTAGCTTACTGAAGATAGATTCTTTTGTACTTATATAATTTTTTTCTTCATTTTTTATGCTTGTTTTGTTCTCTTTCTTCTGTTACAATTCAAATGCTAAGATGACATGCACATAGATTTCTCAGTAGTTTCCTAATTTCTTCCCATATGTCAACAGGTGTCTGTGCTCATTTTTGTTCATCATTGTAATGTTTCATGGGTATTCACTGTTCAATTGGGAGTCCAGTCTTCGTAAAACAAGGATTATAAGAGAGATTAATGATACATATTGAAGAAATAGCCATTACTGTTCAAAATATTGTAGTGGTCATAGCATATGTTTGGAAATATAGACAATGTCTATCTTCTATGATCATTTCTTTGATTCATTTCATGTTTTAGTACATATAATTGCATCTTGCGTGTGCTATTGGTACCAATGAGTTGGGGCCTTTTTTTTTTTTGGGTCTTTTTTTTGTTATTTTGAGCATCATTATCGTTAGTTTTATTATTTTTTTCCCAAAAGGTAATTCATTAGTTTAGATTGGACGACTCCTAATTATCCTCTCTCTCTCTTTCCCTTAAAACTGTTAATGCAGTTGCTTGATACTGGATTTTTCCATGCTGACCCACATCCTGGAAATTTAATTCGCACCCTGGATGGCAAGCTAGCCATACTTGACTTCGGTAACAGTCTACTTTATAAGTGTTTATTGTGAAAGATCATCTTTCTGTATTCTTAATCTAATAGTTTACTCGTATTATTTTTGGTTTTTGAAATTTTAGAAAGAAGCACTTCATTTTTCTTCTGTTTGAGCCATGCTGAGTCATAAAAGTGTCAAGAAACTATTTTCACAGATTAAGTTCCTTCTGTTTTTCTAACAGGTTCTTCAGTTATGCGAACAAATTGATTATTGCTGTTATCTAATTGTAATGTCAGCATTCATCTCTGTATTTTCTAATATAAAAGTTGTATTTATAATGGTTTTCATGATTAGTATTTTGGTTCCAGTCATTTTGCAATCCAATAGTTCCTTGATTGTGGTTACAAAGTGCAAAAAGAATACTCAAGATTTACCATCAAATAATTGGTTTAGGGTCTTTCTTTCATTCCGTTGAAATGGCATGAACTTGATTGGACGTTGATGTCAGGAAACCCAACCTGAAACAAATAATTCTTAAGAATAATCCAATTGAGATCATAGGACTAGTAAAAGTTGGTGCATATATGATAAACAAGAGAAGCATATTTTGTTGAAATACTACCATAGCCTGATGAATTTGATGCAATTATGCATAACAATAAATAATGTTTGAGTAATTATAATAGGATATACTTTGCTTTCCAATGTGTGACTGTAAGTATCCTTAGGCATCCTTACTGTATGATGTTTATGAGCTCATTATCAAATCTTAGGTATCCAGATTGCAGGAATCAAATTGCCAACGTACCGGTCTTTGTTGTTTATATTTCACTAATAGTGAAAAATCTTCAGTTGGCTTCTTGATACTATGTTGGCTTGTAGTTTCAAGCAAATGACATATTGCGTATTAGGATACTCTTTGCAGGTCATCAAAAGCCAATATACTGTATTCTAAGTTACACTTGATGTGACAGGTCTGGTCACAAAATTGACGGATGATCAGAAATATGGAATGGTTGAAGCAATTGCTCACCTTATTCATCGGGACTATGGAGCTATAGTCAAAGATTTTGTCAAACTTGATTTCATTCCTGAGGGGGTTAATTTGGAGCCCATCTTGCCAGTTTTGGCTAAGGTATTTGATCAGGCACTTGAAGGTGGAGGAGCCAAAAACTTTAACTTCCAGGAGCTGGCAGCAGATTTGGCCCAAATAACATTTGATTATCCCTTTAGGATACCGCCTTATTTTGCTCTCATAATTAGGGCCATAGGAGTTCTGGAAGGCATTGCTTTGGTAGGGAATTCTGATTTTGCCATTGTGGATGAAGCCTATCCATATATAGCCCAGGTAAGAATATCAGTGATTGTGTATGAAAATTTTTAGACATTTTTATGAATAATAGTTACAAAGATATACAAGTATGAACATGTTGTGCCCTTGTTATCTTAGTCAACTCTTCAGTTGATGAGTTTTAGTGGATACTGCATACTTTGGCTTTTAAAATGGTAAGTATATACTTGGCTTAAGATGTTAATGGTATTTTTTAATTTTAATAGATTATAAATGGTGTTCACAAGTCATTATTTCGATGCCCGGACTGAGAGTTGGACAGAAACTTGACTTTTGAATTCAACGTGTTTTTATTCATCTCACTGGGATTAGAAAAAGCGTAAGTGGAGATATTGTCTACGGAGTTCGCATTGCTTTAATCATTGCAACTAAAAGATTAAACATGCTGATGTCCCAAATTCTTCGTCTGACAAGTTTTTGGCAATTTTAGTTAATTATTATGTTGAGGCTTTAGACCGTTACGAAATGTTGGTCTATCTAGAAACCGCGGAAGTGTATGAACGCTGAAGGTCAATAATATAACTTTTGCATCCCATTAGTTAGAGATACGTTGCATGAGTTTGTGAAACTATGCCATGACCATGATGTCAGTTGGCCATTTACTGTTTGACCGCCCGGCTTTTTGTATTACACTGGTTTTCTCTTTTAAAGAACACCACACATGGTAGTTTGATATGTTTTCTTATATTTC
Organism: Murraya paniculata; assembly: GCA_030449075.1. Classification (NCBI taxonomy): domain Eukaryota; kingdom Viridiplantae; phylum Streptophyta; class Magnoliopsida; order Sapindales; family Rutaceae; genus Murraya; species Murraya paniculata. The sequence goes on along the minus strand of JAEVFN010000011.1, from coordinate 528,869 downwards.
CCAATACCATCAGAGACTTTTGACCGATGAAGCGCCTCGTTTGAGGAATGCCTTGCGATACACGATATATGGGAAGTCTGGTGTTTTTGATGCTGAGAGATTCATTGATGTGATGCAAGCCTTCGAAAATTTCATAACTGCAGCCAAAAGTGGTGGTGGAGAGGGTTTAAATGGGGATATGGCCGACCTTGGTATTTTGCAAAGCCAAACAGGTTATATCATTCCTGTACTTTCATCCAGTGGATCTCAACCAACACAGCAAATTCAAACAAGGGCAGCTTTAGCCTTTCTGTTGTCTGAGAAAGGGAGCTTTTTCCGAGAATTTCTTCTGGATGAGGTAATTCAAGATCCAACCCTGATTTTTCATGCTACCATGTATCTTGTTCCCTCTTAAGCATTGACATTTATGTACTTCAAGGTTTTCATTCAAATATCTAATTGTTGCATCTGGCAATTGAATCAGATTGTAAAGGGCATTGATGCAGTTACAAGGGAACAGTTGGTACAAATAATGGCTGTTCTGGGAGTTGGAAATGCTGCCCCAGTTTTTAGCATGGTTCCTTCTTTTGGACCCTTTAAGCCCACAGCACTTCTGCCCACAGTAACTGAGGAGGACAAAGTTATATTAAACAATGTACAAAAAATTGTTGCGTTCTTAACTGCGGGAAGTTCAGTATCAAGGACGTCAAAGCAGGTACTTTAAAGTTTGCACTAAATAATACAGTGGAGAGTAGGCTTCTCCATGTAGGCACTTCCAATTTTCAATAATAGAGTTACATCTGTTTATAATTGAGTATGCATATAAACTTTTTCCTTCTATGCATGATGGTGACACAACCTGTTCAGGAGTTTCTTTTTTAGGCAGTTCTCTTGGTTTCCTTTAAAATTCTTAGTGGAATCTATCTGCTGAATTGTTTCCTTTAACCTAGTTCTTTCAGTGGAGATAAAATTTCTGAGTGAGCCTAAAATTGTAGAACTGTTTAAAATTTTGAAGATAAACAAGGGTACCTTATGGCACAATCATTTTAGCTCCACATTGGGAGGTCTGTTGGATCAGTGCTTGGGTTTGTAATGAATGAAATTCAAGGACAGTATCTTCTCTGTTGATTTGGAGAAAGCTTATTCTGACCCCCCTCTCTCATCTCTACATATATATGTATAGTGTGTTCTTTGGAGGAGGTTGAGGGAATAATCTTCTCTTTGTTGGTTCTGCACTCACTCAGTCTGTCTTTTGTTCACCCCCCCCCCCCCCCCCCCCAACCCAACATATATTGTCATAGCATTAATTTTCATGATGGCAACAAGTAACATGAAATGAAACTAATGGTATTAATTTCACAGCTACTGATTTGCCTCTCTCATGACAGCTATATCATTTGACATTTCATTTCATTCACTCTCTCTTTTTACCGTGGCCATCCTCAGGGTGTGGATGTTGCACAGGCACTTCGAGAGCTGCTTCCCGTGTTGCCAGGCATCTCCACAATCTTTCCTGAGGTTATCAGTCGATTATCTTCCCGGGTACTAGCACGCTTAATCCGAGATTCATTTTTGTAATCGACTTTATATCAGCCTAACTGGTGATAGGGGTTACCGTACAAAATTTGTATACAGAATCATATATGAAATACAATCTGATTAGTCTAACACTGACTCTTTAATACACTAAAAACAAATCCAAACTGTGTTGTACCTGGTACTGTCAACGTTATCACTGAATGTACATGAATAATCGAGCTCCCCCTTTGTAGCCTAATGGCTTGGTTTCTTTTTTATCATAAAATGAAATGAAAATGATCTGCTTACAGAAGTCTATTGTGCCAAACTTTTCAATTCTTTCAATTCAACTTCTAGTATTTGATGAATGTATTAAGTATTTATGGTTGTAGTGATTGCTTACTTCCTTCTTTCATGTTTAGCACAAACTATATCATTAAGCAATGAAGCATTTGTTGCTTTTGCCGTGCTGAAATTTCCATCCGCCACTAATCAAAAGTCAATCCATACTAGGGGTGTCAACAAAAAACCCGTCCGGACCGGATCCGGACCGGACCCGGACAATGCGGTCCGGGTAAAATCCGGGTAAATTTATAAAAAATCCGGGTCCGGGTATGACATTTTAAAACCCGGATGTTTCCGGGCACGGGTACGGGCAAGGCATGTAAAACCCGGAACCCGGCCCGTACCCGGTTTATTAATTAAAAAAAAAAATTAAATTGAAAGTTAAATACTTAAATCTCAAAACCCATTACCATTTACGGATTTACCAAACGAAACGGATCCCTAATCAACAAACCCAATCGATTTCGATCCACGGAGCACTGCCGGCTGCCACACCACCGCCACCGTCAGCAGCTCAGCATCATCTCTTCTCAGATCTCGACAGTTGCGCGCGGCTTTGCTCGATCTGACGATCTCCAGTTCGTGCAGCGGAGCAGCCGAATCTGCCGCCATCTCAGCCACCATCGTCTGCCATCAGTCACGGGCTCACGAGCTCACGGGTCACGGCCGGCCAGCCTCAGCAGTCAGCAGCAGCGAGCACGGCAGCAGCCTCAGCAGTCAGCAGCAGCGAGCAGCAGTCTGTTAACTCAGTCTGTTAAATCCCTAATCGACGCCGTCGCAGCAGCTTCTTCTATTTTCTACTGACGCGCGTGAATCGACGCCACTGCCGTTCCTGTTCGTTGCTTGTTTCGCCCGCCGCCGCCTCCTGTTGCTTGAGGAGTTGAGGTAATAAGCGCCATTAGATTTAAGTCTTGGTCAATATCTATTTGAAAATTTTGAATATCTGAAACTGGTGATGACAATAACATGACGACTTAAAATCTGATTCTTTTAGTACAGAAGTTTTGTATTGTTGGTCAGTAGCTTTGTGGATACTTTTGCATTTAATGGATCTGATTTTTCTTTCTTACTTGCTGCTGTGTTGGTAATTTGAAGTACTTAAGTTATTTGATTTGTTGCGTTTTCTTTCCTATTTAAAGCGTTTTCCGTTGTAAGCTGGAAATTTACGCGTTTTCTGATGTGGAAGTGGAAAGTTCTCTCCATTTCTGTTTGTATTACATTTGATGCTTAAAGTTGGGACTTTCATCTTCTGTTTTCTTATGTATTTATTTTACATATTTGCTTATCGACAAACAAATGGTTTGGCAGCTTCAAGTTAGATTTAATGCCAAGTAAACACACTTAACTTTTCAGGTCAAGCTCTAACTCTTAAAGTCAATGTCCTTGTGAATTTTGGGATTTTTATATGTTATATTGGTGATTCGAGATTTCGAGTCATAATTTAGAACTTATGATATGTTGGATGAGTTATTGAAATTTATTTGGTGATTATTGTGCTATTGAATTTAAATTATTTTGATATAGATTGAATGAATTTAGGTTCGAAATTGGATGAGTTTAGGTAATAAAAAGTAAATTGAAACAATTGTTATTTACTTATTTTACTTGGGAATATTTTGAAACTCTTTAATGAACTCTTTTGTCAATTGTTGAACATTTTAGAATTTTCATATGTTATATTGGTAATTTGAGATTTCGAGTCATAATTACGAATTTATGTTATGTTGGATGGGTTATTGAAATTTATTTGGTGATTATTGTGTTATTGAATTTATATTATTTTGATAAGATTAAATGAATTTAGGTTAGAAATTGGATGAATTTAGGTAGTAAAAAGTAGATTAAAATAATTTTTATTTATTATTTGTATAAAATTTACACTGTTTTGAGGTGAATTTGCGGGCTGGAAAACCCGGATAAAAAACCCGGGCCCGGGAGGTGCCGGGCTTGACCCGGCCCGTATATGAAAATTCCGGGCTTAAACCCGGGTCCGGGCTTGCATTATGTTCATCCGGGCCGGTCCCGGGCAGCACCAAACCCGGACCGGACCCGGGTTTTTGACAAGCCTAATCCATACTGCCCAACCAACTCTCTTATAATTATTAACAATTACGCGCAAATTTTCAAATGAATAATCAACAAGCTCATAAATATATAAACAATAAAATCAAAATAAGCCAGCAAGTAAAGATGCATAAAGGTGCAGACAATCATGTGGGCATTAGGATCGAGTTAAACCGAAGGGTTAAAGCTTAGAAATAGAAAACTTGTGTCCTCAAACTTGTTTGCCAAGACGGTAATATCTCCGGGGAAGTGAAAAAAAAAAAGGACAGAAAAAACTGTTGAGGTGGCCTGCAATCATTGGCTGTTAGTTTTTAGTCATTAAAACCACGACACTCACAAGTCGCAACACAAGGCACACTTGTTTTTTCACTTCCATGTGAGTGTGAGAGCACCGAGGATCACGAGAGGAGAGGACGAGTCACAGACTCAGTGAGTCAGAAGGTACTTCTTCAGTCTAAAGGGTGAACAAGGCTTGAGCATTCAGCCTTTATTGTCAATTTATTTTTTTGGGGGTTATTCAATGCTTATTTATTTATTTATTTATTTTTCATTCTTGAGTACTTTATTATTGTCTGAAATGGAGATTATGGATTGTTTTGTTTTTCACATTTAGCAGTTAAAATGAATTTTATTTCTTTACAAGACGTTTATTTAGGGTTTCGTTCGTATATAGGGTTTTTAGAATGTAATGAAACATTTTAAAATCTTTTACTTATTTTTTTTGGGTGGTTTTGGTCTTCTGGAGTAGTTCGAAGATTTTTCATTTTTGAGAGGAGTTTTAAGATTTTTCTTTTCTGAGAGGACTTCTTTTCTTCGTGCTCCAAAACCGCAGCACAGAGCACAGACACACACCACATGCTCCGCCGCTGTTCCATGAGCCGATTTGCTTCCTCGATCGAGGTTTCCTGCTGCTGTCATCTTGAGCCATTCACTTGTGATCCAGCTGCTGCCATCGCCGCCTCCTCCGTTCGCCATGTCAGCCGCACAAGGTAATGATGACTCCAAATGGTGATGAATGCGACACGGCTGTATTTTTGTATTTTGATTGATAATTCAATACATATGTATTTTTGTATAATGGCTATTTTTATTTTGTAATTCAATCAAGCCTGGGAAGGACATCTAGAGACTGAAATAGAAAAATATGAAGGACATCTAGAGGCTGAAATAGAAAAATAAACAATCAGGCATTACAGGCAGGCAGGCACTGAAAACTGAAAAATAAACGATAGCTGATGTCATAGCCATGAACAGGAAGAAGCATGACTGTCTAAAATTAAATCTCAATTAAGCTCATCTAGAGACTAGAGACTGTAATAGAGTCAATAAAGGTGATAATTAGCCCTTGTGTAGTGCTTAATTAAATCGTGTTGTTATCCTTAATTATCCCTAATCTTCACTCTGCCCAATTGGCCATTAATGGAGTTTGCGCACTGCCCCATCAAAGCTGTACAGCATTTTCTAGGTGAATAGTGTTTAATTAAATCTTGTTCTTAATCAAACACATTCAGAATGGCCTCATTTGCTGCTTCATTTTCTCTCTGTTGATTCTTGATTGGTGGTGGTTAATTCTCAATTGTTGCTGATTTGGAACTGTTGTCTTGAGTGTTGATGGAGATGGATTATTAATCTTATATGTGTTGACGGAGATGGATTATTAATCATGTTTGTTATTTGGAGATGTAACTTCAGTAGCTTTATTTAACTGAGTACTCGTTATTTATTTTTATTTTTTATTTTTTGTTTTGTTAACTTTTAAAAAGACATGTTGAAATGTTGAGGATGCTTGGTAGTTCACATTTGTTTTTCATTCATTGATCTGGACTGCAATTTGAGATTTTGGAACTTTAGGTGGCTGCTTGGCAAATTTCTGGAAATTGAATTATTGTAAACTGAATTGAACCCAAACCAAAATCCAGACCCGAATTTTCGAACTTAACCGACCCTAAATGCTCAGTTTGCTCCGTTTTGGGTTTACTTTTTGAACCCAATTGGGTTGAATTCTCTAACCCGGACAACCTGAACCAAAACCCGATTTGTCACCCCTAGTTTCAAGATTTTTCATCTTTGAGAGGACTTCTTTATTTTTCAGCTTGTATTTAAAACTTGAAGGTTTTCTGGGTTTCTTTGGTAGGGTAATGGTCTTTTTATTCTATATTGAAGAAAAAAGGGATGTCAAATTTAAAAATAAAAATAAAAAGACATTATGAGGTAATGTGGAATGTAGCTTTTGTAGTTTTAGAAATTGTGTTTCTTGTGGAAAAAATAAATGAAAAGAATGGTATGTATGAGTGAGATGCTGGATGCTAGATATGGATGACCACGATCTTCTGCAGACCTCAAGGAGCTTTCGTAGTTTAGCAGTGGGGGTGAATGGTTATTTATCAGCTACAAGATTTCAATTTCTTGTCTCTCTGTGATTTTTAACACTCTTGAGAACAGAGCTACGAAAATGGAAACTATCAGTTATGAGTTAAATTCTTTATGTTGGATAGATTTGGAAAAATTTGGAAAAATTTACTTGCTCAAACATTTTAGTGTTGTGATATGAATTGAAGGGTAGTATCTTTTATCCCAACCTGTGACCTTATTAAAGTCCCACTTAGAGCATTTTTTGAGAGTCCCAGATATCTTTATATATACAACAATTGAGGCTCACTTGGAGATGATTGTTTTCTTGCCTTATAACTTTCTTTCCTGTAACATCCCAGTATAAGAGATTTACATGATCTTTTATTCAATGTAAAATTAGCATCAATAGATTTATCACTCTATGACACTCTTATTTGAATTATGATTGCACATTTGAGTTCTACTACCACTTTTGGTCCTTGCCATAAGTGACTATACAGTTACAGCATGGCTTTTGCGTAATATATTAGTGGATTTTCAGTGAATTTTTATTTACTCAGTAAATAACTATAATGGTATTTAGGTAAATTGACAAATGAAGAAATGGCGAGAGTATCAAATGTAGGTCTAGTTGGTCATGTGACTGGGCTCTATGAAATACTAAGCAAATGCTCTTTTATCCGTCTTTGCACTCCCTCGCTTCTTGCTTGCTCTGTGGCTAGGTTTTAGCTCTTTCTTCGAAGGTAAGCAATCTATTCCTCTGCTGTTTCTAAGGAGTTTCAAGATTCATCCTTTTTCTTCATACATCTAAATTGGGATGGGGTTTTGAGATAGGGAATTATAACTGATGCTAGTCATGTATAGGGGTGACTGGGTATACTTTTGCATAGCACAAATAGTGCTGGTCTTGGTTTTCTGAGTAGATAGCTGGTCCACTATCTGGTTTTACATCTTCTTCATTAATACATTTTTGAGTTTCTTATCCAAAAAAATCTATTCCTCTGCTTGATCTATTGTTTTGCATCTAGTACTTTGTTTGTTTGTTTGATTGATTTTATTTACCGATTTGAAATCGTATCTGATTAATAACTTCTGACGGTCTTTATTTCTTTTTTAGGCATTTTTATGATCTGATCTGTCTGTTTCCTTAGAAATTCGATTGATTCATATGCTATCATATATTGTATGTATTCTATTACTGTTTTGATTCACATATAGTTCGTTATTGATTCATAAGGTTTATTGAATGTATGATATGATCTTAACGCCTTCCTTTTGTATTTATTTTAGCTAAGCTCAGTCTAATATTATAAATATGTAGCAACTCTGTTTTTTAGATCTATGTATTCATGGTTCGTGATTGGTTTATAAGATGTATTTAAATACAATATGATCTAAACATTGCTGTTTTGTGTTTATTTTAGTGTAGTTCAACCAAAATTTGTAGTTATGTAGCGACCGTGTTGTGTAGATCTATGTGAATACATTATTTGTTGTTCCTTTTTTTTTGATTTGTTGAATCTAATCTAATTTTTTTGTTTCATTGATTGAGAATTTGTTAATATGGTTGCTATTTTAAAATTATGAATGTTTTTAGAAGATGTTTTTGTATATTTCTATGTTGAATTATATTTGTTTATAATATTTTGTAAAGATTTGCCAGTACTTCACTAGTTGTTAAATTGTTATTATTGATCTGCATAGTGTTTCTGATTAATTCATGGACTCATTAAATCGCACATTTATCTAAAACATACCAATCAATTTAATAATGAGATAATCTAGTTTAACCTAGATTTTTGTTATTTCTACCTAAATAGTATTGTTATGACACTACATAAATATCTCTATTATGACATTGAAGACTGCATGACTGTTGGATCTGAAATCAGCAAAAAGTATTACTTTACCATAAACCATACATAAAAATCTTATATTAGGATAGTTTTAGGTTGTTGTGGCTTATTATAATAATCAGCTTAAAGCCAACTGAATATTTTTTGTAAACTGCATTATTGAGAGTGTTCTGAATTGTAAAAAGAGTTTATGCATTTTGTAATTTTTTTCAAGGTTTGGATACCAAGCTGCACCCCTATCATTACCCTCACTCAAACTCAAGGTAGTGTAGCACAAAGTATATTTACTTGTCCATGCGAGCTGCTCGATTAGCTAGTAAATAAATTTTTATTTTTCATAATTTATTATTTTTATTTACCATTTTCTTTAGAAAAAAATAATTTAGAATTTTTTTATTTAAAAAAGAAATCAAAACAAAACTTCGAACTGAAACTCTTTCCCTACATTATATATTAACACACTGCTCTGAGACAGAGACATAGACACCTACCGAAAGATAATTGCAATATTTGGTTGTATTCAGTAAATTAAAAGAAAAACAAAAAGAAAAGAAAAATGAAGAATTCAGAGCGAAAGCAATTAAATAGGGAAGTAGAGGAAGAAGACGATGAAGAAGACAACTTAAATGGGGGGCTTGAAGCGTGGGAAAGAAGCGCGTATATGACAGATCATGGGAAGCTTTTTAACAGCCACCACTGCTCGTATCCAAAAGGGTCTCATTCGTTATCTCTACATTGTCATTGATCTCTCTCGAGTATGTGTGTGTATATGTAATATCATTGAAGTTAAAATTTTGAGATGTATAATGGATTAAACTTTGAATTTTTTACAATTGTGGGTTGTTTTGCAAAAGGGTAAAAATTCAGTTTGTAATGAAAGACATGGATGTGAGCTTTTGTTTGTTCTTGTTCTTTGTAAGAATTTTAACCTTTTTTTTTTTCGGGTATTATGTATTTAGGCAACTGCAGAGATGGATTTTTGGCCAAGTAGAGTGGCCGTTATTGCAAAACAAGTTGAGGCTTTTTGTCAGGGAGTTTTTTGACCAGAATCCCCTTAGTCAAATTGGTTTGGTGACCATGAAGGATGGGGTTGCTAACTGTTTAACTGATCTTGGAGGGAGCTCCCAGTCTCATATAAAAGCTTTGATGGGTAAGTTGGGATGCTCAGGTGATTCCTCGATACGGAATGCCTTAGATCTTGTACACGGGCTTCTCAATCAAATTCCATTGTACGGTCATTGCGAAGTTCTGATCTTATATTCTGCTCTCAGTACTTGTGATCCGGGAGGTATAACGGAGACCATTCAGAAATGCAAGGAATCTAAAATTAGGTGTTCAGCTATCGGTCTCTCTGCAGAAATGTTTATATGCAAACATCTCTGCGAAGAAGCTGGTGGATCCTACATTGTCGCATTGGATGAGGTGAGCTCAACAAATCTAATTGGTGTTTAGAGACCAAGTGGATTTTTAATGCTTTAATTTTTTATCCACCTAGAAATTTGACTATTCGGCATAAATTATGTCATATTTACAAGGAGTTACCATTTAGGGACTCTTGTATCCTACATAATGAGAGAGAGAGATGTGTTCTAATTTATATTATATCCTTCTATTTTCCTTGATGTAACGACACTTTTTACCTATTAACAGGTAAAAAGAAAAGTATTTTTGTGATTATATTTTGTTTCATATTGTCTTGTGACTGTGCAGTCCCACTTTAAGGAGTTGATACTGGAGCATGTACCCCACCTTTATAGCTGAATTTGCAATTGCCAATTTGATCAAGATGGGTTTCCCACAAAGAGCAGGGGGAGGGCTCTATTTCAATATGTTTGTGTCAAAAGAAGTTATGGTTGGTGTAGGATACACTTGTCCAAGATGCAAAGCTCGTGTTTGTGAGCTACCCACTGATTGTCGTATTTGTGGATTGCAACTGGTTTCTTCACCTCATTTGGCAAGGTCATACCATCATCTCTTTCCAATTGCACCATTCGATGAGGCCACCCCATCATGTCTAAATGATCCACATGACATATCGCGATCAACTTGTTTTGGTTGCCAACAAGATCTTCTTGGTCCTGGTAAGTGATTATGTGGAAAGCTTTGCAATTCCCAAGCGGCTTTTTGTTTATTATTTTTTCAATAATGCTTTAATACACCATTCTTGATAAATTGTACATGAAGGTGAATTATATTTGTTATTTTTGATGGTCAAGTTTCCATCACTATTGAGTGATGCAAGGAAAGAGCTGAGCAAGAGCTAGTCAATGAATAAGGGAATTGGAAACAACACAATAGAGGAAAAATGTAACTGTTTTCCTACATATGGACTTCCAATGAAACATAATATTTCACTGTCATCACAAGGTAAACCAAGAGCCCTAGACAGTTTGGTAACTTGAGGCAGGATGTGATGGGGTGACCAAAACATGTCTGCCTATGTGATCTTTCAGAAAACTTTATAATGTACGTAAGTGGATGAAATATGGTGATGATAGATTAACCATATAGAAGTGAGACAAAGATTGAGTTGTATGGTGCTCTGACTCCAGACTACCATCAACATTCTTTTACAGACTACCATAAATATTTTATTACGGTTTGTGAGAGACAATGAATGAAAGCACCTCATGTAAAATGGCTGCCTGTCATATTTTAAAAGGGTAATTTTTAGGGACCTCCCTTGAGGTTTGCAGTATTAACACTTAGATGGATTGTATTCATGTAATTACATATACCTCCTCTACCGTTAGTTATAAGTTAAATTGACTGTTAGTGAATTATTAAAATGACTAAATACCCCTCCCGCCAAAATAATAAATTATTAAATAAAATAAATGAGAACCACTAGGTAATAAATATAGTTGGAATCATAAAAAAAATAAAAAAAGACCAAAATGTCCATTTGTGTAAAGTAATTGACATTACTTATTAAAAAAAATAAAGTAAAACTGAAAAAAACTGTTCAGGTGAAGTCTCTTCATTCTCGTCATTATCCAAAGAAACAGATGATACATCTAACTCCGTTATGATAATGAACATAGCCTAAGAATAACTCTGCTGCTTCAGCTTTTTGAATGCATCTTGAAGGTGAGAGTCAGTTTTTACATGCGTATTAGATAACTCCCATGGCAACATGGCATAAACTCTCACTTGGTTGGCATGTCTTATAGGCTTGTCAAAGCACACATCCTTGACATCCTGCCATAGTTTCTTTAAGGTGTATTGCTCTGGAATTACAGTTGCTACATCAATCTTTTCACTAGTTATCACAGCCCCTATTTCCATGTAAACATGGCTGTAAATTATAAACAATAGCATATTGTAAGTAACAAAAATTCATTAGTAAATTAAAATCTGCTATATGAAAGTTTAAAGCAAATTTCATATGCTTCCAAACTACAAATAGATCAAGATAAATGAAAAGGCAGCCAAAGAGTTGCCGTAAAATGTGAAAATCTAGCTAACATACATTAATTCTTAAAAATACCAGTACCACAGCAGTTGTATTAAATTTCCAGACTGTTTGCTAGTTATTGAGAACATGCCCAAAATTAAAACAAAAGTGCAACAAAAATCCCATCATAACAGAATTCACATGTATAGTTTGTACAATATCCTGTCCGCATCAAGATGGCATCTCAAATGATTAGACAAATCAAAGCACAAGAATGTAAATAAGTAAAGATAGAATCCACGAACAAATAAAGAATCGAAAGTGGTAAACAAGAAGAGAAAAAAAAGTAAGGGCTATACATAAGTAAAGAAAAAACCAAATAAAGAATGTAGTGGGAGTGGTATGCTGAACAAAAAAGTAAAAAAAATGTGGAACCAGCACTAAATTGGCAGCATCAGAAGTTCAAACAATTGTAATAGTTGTCGAAAATATACCAAAGTAGTAATAAGTAAACAAAACCATTATATCTCTACAACCAAGAGAGGCCATATATGACATGATTGTGTTCAAGTCTCTCCAGTTTCCAAAAGCGTTAATCAAACACTGACAATGATGACGCAAGGGAATTCAGAACAAAGATAAGTTAAGAAAAAAATACTAAGAAGGGATTTTTTTGTAATAAATGTTTTCATTCCTTTCAATGCCCATTGAGCTATTAGAGAAAAATGAAATTTCCAAAACACAATGTCATAAACCTTCTCAATCCACATCTGAAAAAGATGAAATTAGCTAACTCAACACAATCATCAACTCAATGAGCAGAGAAATAGAAGAAAGAACCTAATCCAATAAGAAAGAGTTTGAAGCTAGTGACCTAATAAGCAAAACAATGCAAAACAGGCAATAAAGAATAATCATAATTTAACTGTTTAAGGTTAAATGCCCTCATCGAAGACATGAAAAATATGCCAACAAACCACAGCAAAAAATTATCCCAATGGTTGATGGAGATGCAAATTACTATAACAATTCCTCATCATTGGTAGTTTTCCCATAAAAGGAGATTAATTGAAAAGCCTAAATAGATTTAAATCAAATAAAACTAGAAAATTAAAGGAGATTAATTGAAAAGCCTAAATGGATTCGAAGTAAATAATAGTAGAAAATTCAAACTAGATATGCATTAAATTAGTATAATAAAATTCAAAGAACCTTGTTATGGGCATGAAATAGCTCTTCCTTCAATGCAAAACTAAATGAATTCAAATTAGAAATTTGGGCAAGATTACAAGTCTATGCAGTTACTTTTGGCTTTGGGATTATCATGTGCATATACTGACTTTAAAGAAAAAATAAAAGAAAGTTTTGTTCAGAGAAGGGGAGAGACATATGCAGCCAATGAAAAGAAAAGGAAGTTCAAAGGAATATGAGCATTTTCTCGGGTAATTCTTTTTTCTTTTCTTTCTTTTGATCTTACTATTTTATTCCTTCAATGCAAAACAACTACAAATCACAATGCTCAATGCACAGCAGCTTCATGACAATGAGAAACCCACTGATTTTTAAATCAGAATTTACATAAAGACCAGGGATTTCTATCATTACTCTTTGATTAGCTCAAAATGAAGAAAATCAGAACCCACGGTTGTTGAAATCAACATGCATAAAAAAAAAATTCAAAATACAAAGAAACATGCATAAAAAAAATTCTAAATACAAATCAACATGCAGTAAAAAAAAATTCAAAATACAACGACACAGATTCAATTTCAATTAACCCAGGTTCAACAAAATCATTTACTGCACATGATTCACATATTTAAACTGTAATAAATTAGGATTACCTTTTTCTCACTCCAATTCCAGTCGCTGCTAAAGCAGTTCGCCGCCGGTACTCGCTTCGCGGAAGACTTGGGCCACCACCAGAACTCATCTTGTTTATAACTAAAGCTAAAATCCATTTTAATCTTGATAAAGCTTCAGGCAAATGCAATTGCTTTTTCACAGCCTTAGGAAGACAAAAATGGTGTTGGGGGTTGCTTAGATGAAAAAGAAAGTTAAGTGCAAGCTTCATTTCGTGAAAATTTTTGTTTGGTTTTGTCCACTGGTTATTACACACTATTGGATAATAGAATTAACCATACAATATTTCTCAGGTATCAAGAAACTCAAACTTTAATTTTGAATTATTTTAAATTTTAAATATGCTTTTACACATTTATCCTTTCATACTGACGCTATACGTAATTTTATACTAACGGTGGGGGAGGTATATGTAATTACATGAATACAATCCATCTAAGTGTTAATACTGCAAATCTCAAGGGAGGTCCTAAAAAATTACCCTATTTTAAAACCAATATCAGAGAATAGATTTGTCATCACCTTCCTTCTAGGCCACCAGCTTAGAAATGTTACTATTAGCCCAATTAGTAAAGGTTCAGTTTCCCATTAAGAGAGAGAGAGAGAGAGAGAAGAGAGAGAGAGAGACTATTGTTAAAGGGCTGGGATGCAGCTAATGAAGGTAATAAATCAAAGCTTACCAGTTCAAATAAGCACAAAACAAATAAACAAGAAACTATCAATCATGAATAAGCTTCAGAGGACCAGAGTCCATCCTACAAGGACGGATTTTAGATGCTGATGCTTTGTGCCTAGTTTTATGTCAAAATAAAGAATTTTGAAGAAACTTTTCTTGGCTAGGATATTTTATGCTTATTTACTGTGTAGCTGTTTTTTTTCTTTGCTCTACGTAAAGTTTGTTTGACTAGTTAGTCATTTGTGCTGTATGGTGAGTTCTGCATATCTGTTTATTTACAAGCTGCTATAAGGGTTCTTATATCAGCTTAAACCTTATTGCTTTTACCGTCTTTTAAATGAGAAAAAGGAAAGGAATTTTGAGAACTAAAGAACTTGAGCTCTTGTAGGCATGCACTGCCAACTTCTTTCTTGTTCTCATTATCTGTTTCTTTTTTATGCAGGAAGCAAACCTGGCGTTTGTGTTGCTTGCCCAAAATGCAAAAAACACTTTTGCCTAGAGTGTGATATTTACATCCATGAAAGTTTGCACAACTGCCCAGGTTGTGCCCAGGTTGTGAGAGAGCTTAAGGCACTCAAAGCCAGTTGTTGCTAACAAAGGATGACAGGTACATTTTACCTTGGGTTTTCATGATTTCTTGCCACCATTACAAAAGCTTGCTACTCCGAACCAAAATTCCACTGCAACCCAATAGATTCTCACCTGTGACTAACATTGGCTCGAAACCTCTGCATAAACTATCAGCCTCGTGCATAGGCATTCAGGAGTAGTCAAGACACATTGATTTTATCTTTTCTTATTTATTTACTTTTTTGCTTTTTGTTTGTTCTTCTGTACATAGCTAGCATTAAACAAAGCGCTGTTTACGTTTTATGCTAGGTTGCAGATATTGCTTTTCCTGGCTAGTTTTTCTTTAGTGTTTTATTGTTGTTTTTCACACGTTCAATTAAGTTCATTCTTGTTGTATTGTCCCAACCCTTTTTTTCTTTTTTGGATCTTATTTTCTTTTTTCCATTTTTACTTTTCCTGAGACCTTTGTTGCATCAAATAATACTGTAAAAGCTGATCAAGAGATGCTAATGGTCAATTGGCCTACTTCCTCTTTTGTCCTTGTACCTTTATTTGTATCGTAGTAATGATTTATCAAGACTCAACCCCCGCTATCTTTTGCTTTGGATCACATTAATACACCATTCCTGTATCTGGGTTCTTCTCTACAATTCTGATCTTACATGCTCACATTTTTATTTTATTTTTTCTAATTTTTAAGGTCTAGAAAATATTTTCGTTTTGAAAGGATCCCTAAAAGTAGTTTAAACAATAAGTTGTATGTACATTCATTTCCTGTAAGTAACAAGCATTTGTTGACTTGGGTTAGCTTTAGCTCATATTAATTTTTACCTCAAGATTTTCCCTTTTGATAGTGAGCAGGAGGCACGACTTGCTGCAAATTTTGGATAATCACTGCTGGGATGTGAACATGAAGGCTGTATTCTGACCCCTGTAGGTATGAATATGATTTCCTTCACCTGCCCATGGACTTTTGGTAAATAAATCTTTCTCTTCTCATATTTTAATTTATTTCCTGATAATTTTCACTCTAGTGAAGCATTTTTTATTGAGTTAAAAAGTCATTTAGTAATATGAGAATGGCTAATTTCATATTTGTTTAGCCATGGAGCCAATCTGGGCTATGTATTCGTCAATTTCATGATTTAAGTAGCAACGGCGAGATTTGCCTCCCAAACCCTTCAACAAACACAGATGGGAGGCTCATGTTCCAGGGAATAAGAGGACTCGTGAAATATCTCGGGCAGCTATCCAGGTAATTAAGACTATTAATGAACGTCCATTAGCTCCCTTTTCGTAGTTTTAACTTTATTAATTAACCTATATTTTATTTTCTATCAAGTGATTAGAGTTGCTAACTGATGCTTGTGGTAATGCATGGCATGGATGCGCTGAAAATTCATTTTAAAAAATATTACTTCAATTGTCAAACAGACAGTTACCTCTCTGTGCTACTAGCTCATCCCAGTGACGGTTGGAGGCGCACCAGCCCTGCCATTGTTGGAAAATATATTTATGCAGGTACTGCTGCTCCCATTTATCAGAGGAAATCCCCATTGATGATGAGAAGAAAATCTTTCATAAAATTCATGCTTTATGTTCGAATTTTTCTGTGCTACTTTCAAGTGTAACCCCAACCCATTCTGTAATCTTTGGTTAGGTTAAAGTCTCTGGGGGCACACAGGTTGCTGCTTGGTATTTATTGGTTGAATGGCCGTTGTTTTCATTCTCTCTCTCTCTAGGTGAGTTAAGGCACGTGGCAAAGTCCGGTCTGAAGTGGAAACATTGGTCTCTTACTATGTTATTTTGTTGTGTTTTTCTTTGAGAAATTTGCCTAAGACAAGTGTTTCAAATGTAGGCATTTGGTAGGGTTATATATATACCTCAACAAGCCTTTGAAGGTGTGAATGATGTTTAATAGACATTGATGCTTTTCTGGATGTTGTTGATGCTTCATCATCAGCTTCACTTTCTGACCCCACAACCAGCCCTTTAGAAATCAAAGGAAGTTAACAATGAGGAACAAAATAAATGCTGAATACCTACACACAGTTTGGCACACCAATCTTGAGGAGACAAGAGAAAGCATTCTGTTGTTTTCTCTGACAATTCTAGAAGTACATACTAACTTTGTATCCTCTATTCCCAACTAGAGGATATATGCTACATTGCTACTGGCAAAGACATGGAATGAAGTATGAATAAAATTACGAGAAATTGCTTAACTTGACCAGAAAATTCATGATAGAATTTCACCCCGATTGAGAATAAAGGCAGATCATGAACATTCCTAAGTTGCATATATAAATTTACCAATAATGAGTTCAAACAACATAATAACTAGTGTTGCATACTTATGACTCGTAATTAATAATCCTCAGACTGTAATTCCGCGTTGCAGCCACACCTCCCATAGTGTTACAACTTACAACATCAACTGATGCAATAATAAAATCCTCCTATCACACTGACATGATTGACTAGAATACAGTGGAAAATTTGATAAACACATATATATAATACTACGGAGCACAGATACTTACTTGGTAACAAAATCACTCACGTCTTTAAGACTCCTGAGATCTGGAACTTGCTGGTTCTGAACAAATTTTCTAAGTCTACGAAAGACACTCCCAGATTGTAGTCTAATAGAATAATGCCTAAGATGAATGAGTTTTGTGTCTTTTTGTTGTAATTAAGCAACACAATCCTCTGACATAGTCCTGCACAGATTGAAACATCGAAGGCCAGTAGAATTGTTGTGCCAAACGTTTGTAGGTACGGAGAAATGATACCACTAATAGTAGTAGTTGACAGTCCCTTGCCAAGTGTGGGAGGATATTTCACTTGATTTTATCGAAGGTTTACCAAACTCTCAGGGCCGTGACACAAAATTCGTAGTAGTTGACAGGCTCAGCAAATATGCTCACTTCATGTCGCTTTCTCATCCGTTTACTGCAAAATCAGTTGCTGAAAAATTTGTTGAAGGAGTTGTCAAGTTACACGGCATGCCAAAAACAATTGTAAGTGATTGGGACCCTATATTTGTTAGCAAATTTTGGCATGAATTTTTCACTTTGTCTGGCACACAATTGAAAATGAGCTCAGCTTATCATCCGCAAACGGATGGTCAAACGGAAGTCGTCAATCGATGTTTGGAACAATATTTACGTAGCTTTGTTCATCAAAGGCCGCGCAAATGGAATCTGTATTTACCATGGGCTGAATTTTGGTACAATACCACCTTTCATGTTTCAACTGGAATGACCCCCTTCCAAGCCTTATATGGCCGGCCACCACCAACTATTCCGATATATCCAATCGGGTCCTCACCGGTTCATGAAATTGATCAAGCATTACGAACCCGTGATGAGTTATTGGTACAACTAAAGGCAAATCTTGCTGCAGCAGCCAATAAGATGAAACAAACAGCCGATAAGAAAAGACGAGATGTCGTGTTTCAAGTAGGTGACATGGTGTATTTGAGACTACATCCGTACAAGCAATCTTCCGTCTTCAAACGAGCACACCAGAAACTAGCAAGTAAGTACTTTGGGCCATATCAAATTGTTCAACAAGTAGGGCCTGTCGCTTACAAACTCCGATTACCAGAAGGTGCAAGAGTTCATTCCACTTTTCATGTTTCATTATTGAAAAAGGCTATGGGCGAGTCAGCCGAAAGCAGCTCAGAAGTGCCTCCAATTGACGATGATGGGGTATTAATATTGGAACCCAAGTCCATTTTGGATACCAGATGGCTTAAGCGAGGAGGCAACATAATTGAATAAAGCTTGATTCAGTGGCACAATCTACCTAGGGAGGAAGCCACTTGGGAGGATACAACTATGATACAGCAACGGTTTCCTTCGCTAATCCTTGAGGACAAGGATGTTCATCGACAAGGGGGTGATGATAAGAAGCTGAGGTATACCAAGCGAATGCCCAAGCCTAACAGCAGATTGGAGGAGTATGCATGGACACATGCAGCTCGACGTCCACGCCATGTAACACATGCATGAGTTGTGCACGTGAAAATTGATTTGCTATTAATTGGGAGCTGAATGATTTGGAGCTGAACTTTTCAAAGGGTGTTGCTGATTTGGAGAGGATCTCACGAATAAGTTGTTATTTTCTTGTTTTGGTAATAAAGTTGTTTAAGTCAATATTAACAACTTGATCTTGAAGGCT
This sequence comes from Murraya paniculata, assembly GCA_030449075.1. Classification (NCBI taxonomy): domain Eukaryota; kingdom Viridiplantae; phylum Streptophyta; class Magnoliopsida; order Sapindales; family Rutaceae; genus Murraya; species Murraya paniculata. Next base: position 510,061 of record JAEVFN010000011.1, on the reverse strand, counting down.
TTGATTGAGCCTATCTACACGGCTACAAAGCATAACCATTTGTTTGTATTACGGCTATAAACAAGCTCCAGCAGTGAATAAAATCATCAGACTTTTATCCAAATATTGCTAGCAATTGTGGTAGTTCTCACCCTAAGAAGAATAACTAATTTGCTTGTCATTTCTACTAACTTTGATCGGGACCTATTAGTCCCCTATTTTGGTGTTGTGGGCCTTATATAATAGTGACTCACGCAATTTTCGTGGAATAACAATTCTGCCTTTAAAAAATATTAACCCCTTCTTTGCTGTATAAGAACCATTGGGTTGCTTTTCAGCTTGTTGTGTGACTTGCTTCAAATACTCATCTTCTAACGTAGTTTTTTTGATTTCTCCTCATAGTGATATCTGTGGAATAAAAAGATGGTTAAGTGTGGGGCTGTCCGTTCGCCTTGAGAGTGCATCAGCGGTAGCATTCTCTTTGCCAGGTCGGTACCGTATCTCATAATCATATCCCATTAGCTTGACCATCCATCGTTGCTGATCGGGCGTGGCTATCTTTTGTTCTAGGAGGTACTTAAGACTTTGTTGATCCGTCTGTATCACAAAACGTTGTCCCAATAGATAAGGCCTCCACATTCTCACGGCTTCTACCACTGCTAACATTTCTTTTGCGTAAGTCGACCAAGCCTTCTTTGCCAATCCTAGTGCTCGGCTCATGAATGCTATAGGTCTGCCGTTTTGTTGAAGCACGGCTCCGATGCCGTCACCTGATACATCAGTTTCAATAATAAACACATCATTAAAATTAGGCATAGTGAGAACAGGAGTTTGCATCATGGCAAGTTTGAGTGCTTCGAACGCTGATTCTGCCTCTTTACTCCAACAAAATTGGCCTTTCTTTAGTAGATTCGTTAGAGGCCAAGCCAACAACCCATATCCGCGTACGAATTTGAGGTAGTATCCGGTTAGGCCTAGAAATCCCCTCAACTCCGAGACATTCTGCGGCTGTGGCCAAGACTTCATTGCTGAGATTTTTTTATCATCCACTTTCACCCCATGACAAGTTATTATATGCCCTAAGTATTCAAGTTCTTGCCGGCCGAAATTACATTTGCTGGCCTTGACAAAAAATCGCTGCTGTTTAAGGATTTCCAATGCCTATCTAACATGCTTAAGATGATAGTCCCATGTCGGGCTATAAATCAAGATATCATCAAAAAAGACTAATATAAATTTTCGGAGGTGAGGCCGGAAAATATCATTCATAATAGCTTGAAAAGTAGAAGGGGCATTGCATAGGCCGAACGGCATTACCATGTATTCATAATGACCGTTGTGTGTGCAAAAGGCCGTCTTATGAATATTTGATGGGTGCACCCGTACCTGATGGTAACCAGCTCTAAGGTCAAGCTTGGTGAAGTATGCTGCGCCATGTAGTTCATCCAGCATGTCCTCCACGGTTGGGATTGGAAATCGGTCCTTAACTGTGACTTCATTAAGCGCTCGGTAATCGATGCAAAACCTCCAGCTGCCATTTTTTTTCTTGACTAAGAGAACCGGAGATGAGAAGGGGCTGGTGCTTGGCCGAATGAGTCCCGAAGTCAGCATCTCATGCACTTGTTTTTCAATCTCTGCCTTTTGAAAGTAAGCATAACGATAAGGTCTTACATTAATTGGCTCAGCTCATTCTTTGAGAGTAATTCGGTGATCAATTTCCCTCACTGGTGGCAGGTGTTTAGGTTCCTGAAACAACTCGGAATATTCCTCCAATAATCCTTGCATGCTAGCTGGTGCCATGGCATATGAGTCTTCGGTATTGATTTGAAGACATATTGCAAACACTGATTGCCCTTGCCTTATTTCTTTTGTGACTTCAGTCAGGGAGGAAGCTTGAATCATTTGAGGTCCCAAGCCTTGCAATCACCGTTTTTGATTATTCCAATCAAAATCCATTGTTAATGCCTTCCAATTGCAAACTACCGATCCCAAATTTTCTAGCCATTAGATGCCGAGCACCATCTCTAGGCCTGTAATTGGCAATGAATATAATGTAAGTTCAAATGGAACATGTTGGATTAAGACATGTACCTTCTCATGTTTTCCTTGGCTTATCACTTTTTCTCCATTCGCCACTCTTACTGAAAAAGCTGGCGTGGGTTGTATGGGAAGCTGAAGCATACTGGCCAAACGTGCATTGATGAAATTATGTGTTGAGCTGTCTATCAACACAACAATTTCGTGTGAACCAATCTTAGCCTTTACCCTCATGGTCTGTGGAGCAGCCCATCCCGTCATGGCATAGAATGTGATTTTAGGTTTCGTGTGTTCCCCTGTTTCACTTTTAAGCTCTGTTTTTACTGCGGATTCTTTATGTATGTACTCGTCATCATCGGCTTCAAGGATTAACAGCTGTGCCTGCGTGCACTTGTGACCTGCAGCGAACTTATCATTACAATTGAAACACAAGCGTTGAGCCCTTCGTCTTTGCATCTTCTCCCAAGAAATTTTTCTAAATGGTACTGCTGGTGAAGCCCAGTTGTTGAGGTTTGGTGGTGGTGGTGAGCGGCTGAAAATCGATGATCTCATCAACCTCTTCTGTCGCTGTAATTGTTCATCTCTCATTCTCGCCAAGCTGATAGCTTCCTTAAGAGTTTTTGGTCTGAACAGCCGGATTTCCTCAAATATCTCCGGTTTCAGTCCTCCCATGAATGTGCCGACAAGAGCCTTTTGAGTCCACCCTTGAACCCGAATGCCAAGCCTCTCAAATTCTTCCTGGTATTCTCGAAGAGTACCAGTTTGCTTGACCCTTGATAGAGCCTCGTCGAAGTCTTCACAATCCGTTGGCCCAAACCTCGCCCATAGCTCTTCCATGAATGTTTCCCATGTCACGTCTCGTCCTTCCTCTTGATAAGACCTCCTAAGCCACTGCCACCATTGGTTAGCTTCCCCCTCCAAGTGGAATGAAGCCAAGGCGACTTTCTGATCTTCTGTTGACCCTTGGTATTCAAAGAACTGATTGACACAGTTGAGCCACTCGGTGGGGTCGTTGCTGGCATAGCGCGGAAACTCCAGTTTGGCCACTTTTGATTGAAACTGCTGCCGTCTACCGTCATGGTCTTCTCGATTTGGTCGTGAAGTTGTTGTGTTGTTGTTGATGCTTGGTGTGTCTTTGGATGTGTTAAAGGAGTCTGCAAGTTTGCTCAGGGTTTCCTCAATGTGAGCCAACTTGTCGTTAATTTCCAGTTCCATGTGCTGCATCTTATCTTGCATCTCACCGAGCTCCGCTTCCACCCGCTCGATGCGTTCCTTGTTAGTTGTCATCCTTGCCTAGCTCTGATACCACTAATAGGTCCCGGTCAAAGTTAGTAGAAATGACAAGCAAATTAGTTGTTCTTCTTAGGGTGAGAACTACCACAACTGCTAGTAATATTTGGATAAAAGTCTGATGATTTTATTCACTGCTGGAGCTTATTTATAACTGTAATACAAACAAATGGTTATGCTTTGTAGCCGTGTAGATAGGCTCAATCAAAGCCTTCAAGATCAAGTTGTTAATATTGACTTAAACAACTTTATTATCAAAACAAGAAAATAACAACTTATTCGTGAGATCCTCTCCAAATCAGCAACACCCTTTGAAAAGTTCAGCTCCAAATCATTCAGCTCCTAATTAATAGCAAATCAATTTTCACGTGCACAACTCATGCATGTGTTGCATGGCGTGGACGTTGAGCTGCATGTGTCCATGCATACTCCTCCAATCTACTGTTAGGCTTGGGCATTCGCTTGGTGTACCTCAGCTTCTTATCATGGAGCCTATGAAAGTGACCAAATATATAACTGAATTTCATGGATTCTAAGAATCAGCCATCCAAGATAATTAAAAAAGCTGAGAATGGTTTTCTTCAAAATTTTCCAATTCACTGACTTGACTTTCCGCATCTTGTTTACCATAATACCCTCATCTAATTCAGGTATCTTAAATAAGAGTTGTAATCCTTAGTTATCCAGGTAGTGTATCAACTTTCATGACAGAAAGGAAGACAAACATTTAAAAATTCACATAATCTCATCATCATAAAAGCAAAATCATAGTAAGTACTAAAAAAAGAACTTTACCTTAAGCTTAAGAGCAGTGTGTGGGAGCATCAACTTATTAAATTTTTTTTTTTTTCATGATGTGTTTTCTTGAGTTCATGCACAGATTTTTCTTACCATAAAATAATTTCATTCCAAGTTACATTGAGTACTCGATCGCGATATTTGACTTTGTTGAAATGCTTAACATTCGAGGAATCCAAGGTCAAGCAGAGATGCAAATAATGATCATCAATGTGATGATTCTGTTGTTGGGGAAGGCTTGGTTGGCATGGCCCTAGCTTGTTCCTTGGGTTGGTAAAATTGTGTGTTATTATTTATACATGTTTAGTTCCTTTTTTCCAATAATGTCTTTCATTGAGGGCCTTTAACTGGGGAGGTTTTTATATGCTATAATTGCTGTTCTTAATTTTATGAAAGTATGGGATTTACCCCTTTTTTTTTGTTATAAAGGGTGGTTTGAGGAAATTTTTTCTCTAAAAAAAAATTAAAAATAGTATATGAGAGTGATTTAACCAGAGTTACTGTGATCTTCAATTAACCTCTTGGAATAGTAAAACCAATCCTGTAATTTCAGTTTTTGATATACAAGAATGCCATTAACCTCTTGGTATAGTAAAACCAATCCTGTAATTCCAGTTTTTGATATACCAGAATGCCATAGAAGTGATCCTAAATTTCTGTTACTAGTCTTAATGGTTATTTTCAATAATTTGATTGAAGCAAGTATGCCATTGACAAAGCATTTGAGTGTTAGCCATCATTGATAGCAATCTTGCTTTGGGAAAACTAGTTAAGAAATTATTGAAAGCATAAATTTTGGATTACCCCCGTGTCAAGCGGCAATCTTCAAAATATCCTTTAAATTATTGTAAACTTCAACTATTCTTATTTTTGTTTCAAATATAAGAGAAAAAATGAGGCTAGGTTGATAAAACATTTTTGTTTTCTTTTTAAAAAAGGGTGTTGTGGGGGGTAAGTTGAAATTTACAAAATTTTGGAGGTATTTGAAGATTGTTATTTCACAGGGGATTGAAAGTATTAAAAGGGCAAGCAATACAAGTGGGGTACTGATAAAGAATCATTTTCAATTAAAGATTCTGATCATCTGGAGTTGTATTGTGCATTGGCCTGATTGATGTCTTAACAGTAAAGAGGGCTGTCTAGGTTATGAGGTATTTAATTGTAATGATTTTTTTTTCCCAAATGGCACAAAGTAGGATTTGAGTTGTGATCTTATCGATTTTCTCCTATGATTTTTTTCTCTTTCTATTTCTTTTTTCTAAGATTGAAACGAATTTTTGGCTCCCTCTCATCAGAGTCCAAGTTAGCTTTAATTTATTTGTCATTGGTATACTTATATTCAAACGCATGCAATTGGCACAACACTGCTGTAAATCAACTTACTTTTACCGAAACATGCAGCTTCATTCATTTTCTCACGACCTTCTGTAGGTTTGGCATTATACTGGCTTAGGTTGCACAAGATACAATGCAAGGGATGTAAACAAACAAGTTCTAGGGTAAGCAGACCCCTATTCACAGAGTAGATATTGTTAATTTAATCCTTTTGTTACTGATTGACGTTTTTTTTTTTTTCTTACTGTTTTTTTTCCTTACTGTTTTTTCACTTATCAACCTTTAAAAAAAATTACGGATAATCCACTTCTAACTCTAGCTTATTCAAGTATACATGAATCCTTTTGGAGTTAAATATATATGATTTAATCATTAAAACTTTTGTTCAAAACTATAATTAGAGTTGAGCGGAAGAAATTGAAAAAACAACAATAAAAAATGATATTCTGGGAAGTAAAATAGGTATCCACATAAAACAGGTTTTAAAAGGAAATTAGAGGGGTTCTAATAATCCCACAACAAAGTCATATGTTTCGTATAGTCCATATGGACTTAGCCCAATAGTGCAACTCTTGTAACAACAACAAAGCCTACTCGGTTGGCCCATGTAGAGAATTTTCTAAGGCCTAACCAAACTTTGCAGGGCAGCTTTTTGAAAATTTGTAGTCCAATGTTGTTGTGTTAACAATTTTGTTTGTGGACTTATTCCTTCTTCAATTTTTGTAAGAAAATATTTGGGAAAAAGAAAAAAAAAAAAGCTAAAATCTGTAAAGTTTGAGTTATTGTACAGGTAAACCCCAACATTTTTTTGGGTCAGGCCTTAAAAAGGCAGTTAAATAGGGAAGGAAAGCCTTTTCTTTTTGTGTTCATTAAGAAATTCAAACATATCTATCCCAATCTTGTGGCAATTTCCTCTTCAAATCACATTAAGATGAACTTCCAAGGCAGTTTACTTGCTCACTTTAAATTTTCCTAAACACAACACTTAATTTAGATTACTAAGTTGACACCTACACATCATCATTTATAACAACAGTAATGAGTGCACTTAAACCCAATAACCAACCCAATCGATATGATCAACATCTTAATCACTTGAAACGAATTTTGACCGTACAAGCAAAAGTTATCATTTTTTTTTTTTTAGTCAATTTAAATATTGTTTAAACACTTCATAGATAGATAGAAGTGATGAACTGGTGCGTAACATTGTTAGTTAATGAACACTAAATACACCCAATCAACTCTTTTATAATTATTAACAGTTAAGCACAATCTTTCTAGTTAATAATCAACAAGCTGATAAATATATAAACAATAAAAGCAAATCAAAATATAGACATTCATTGACCAACATTTGTTATATCTGATGGTACTTGCTAATTCAGTAGGACTCATAACGTCTCCCAGCATTTATCAATAATTCCATCTACAACAGGTTCATATAAACATGCATTACAAAACAAGAGTTTAATCTAGAGGAGCTTCACAAGAAAGCGGTCCTAGAAAATCACCCTCTAAGCTGACCAGTGCCTGGAATTCTCTTTCTGCCTCAAGCCACTTCGTTCCAATCACAATTACACGAACTACGACATCTTTCTCAATTTTTGGGTTCTTCTCACTCAGGAAGACTGGATTCTCTGCCTGCACATAACGGTAATCAGGCATTTTCGAACAAGTAAGGTATATGTTCTCGACTGGCCCGCATTTCAAGAAAACACCGTGCTTGAGCACCTTGTGCACAGTCCCTTCCAAGACCTCCCCCCTGAAAATTTTGAAGGTGATACCACTGAAAACAACAGGAAAGAGCACCTCCCCTGTGTTCTCTCTAACTCTTCCCTCCCCTATGCTCTCCAGAGTTGTGACAGCAAGAAAGTATCCAAGATCTTTGGTGGCCTTTCTGCGAGCAAAGTCATCCAACAGACGGACGACAATGGACCTCTGAAGCATCGGACCTTTTGCATCCAGATTTTCAGCAGAGACTACAACATTCCAGGGCAACTTCACTTTAAGAAACATTTTGTTTCGCCTGTCATAAGCCAATGTGTGATATAAATAATCAACCATAATCAAGTTTTATTCCTAAAACTTGCAATGAATCTGTCCATTCCATGTCTAATGAAATCATCAATATACTTTGACTCGATTTGACAGATTTGTCGAAAAGAAGAGTAAATACCATCATAATATTTTAATTTCAAAAAAATTATTTAAAAATGACATTTTTGCTTTCTTTAAGCAGCAGAGCACATAGGGAAATAAAATAGTGGTGGTGGCTGGTGGCGAGGACCAATAGTGGTAGTGGAACTCAAATGTGCAATCATCATTCAAATAGAGTGTCATAGAGTGACAAAATCTATTGATGCTAACACGCATATCGAATAAAGTTCGTATAAATCTCTTACGCTGGGATGTTAGAGGAATGAAAGTTATAAATCAAGAAAAAAAAAAACTCCAGGTGAGCCTCAATTGTTGCACATATAAAGATATTTGAGACTCCCGAAAAAGCTCTCAAGTGGGACTTTCATAAAGTCACAGGTTGGACAAAAGATACTACCCTTCAATTCATATCACCGAACTAAAATGTTTGAGCAGGTAAACTTCCAAATCTATCCAACATGAAGAGTTTTAACTCATAGCTGACAGTTTCTATTCACATAGCTCTGTTCTCAAGAGCGTTAAAAATCATAAGAGAGACAAGAATTTGAAATCTTGTAGCTGATAAATAAACATTGCATCCCCACTGCTAAACAACGAAAGCTCCTTGAGGTCTAGAGAAGGATCACGGTCATCCATATCTAGCATCTCAGTGGTACATAGCATTCTTTTGGTTTGTTTTTTTCCACAAGAAACCAAATTTCTACAACTATAGAAACTCCATTCCACATTATCTTAATATCTTTTTAGTTTTAACTTTAAATTCGACATCCCTTTATTTTTCAATATAGAATAAAAAGCTCATTACTGTACCAAAGAAACCCAGAAAAATCCTCAAGCCGAAAAATAAGTTCTCTCAAAAATGAAAAATCTTCAAACTACCCCAGAACACCAAATCCACCCAAAAAAGATTTTAAAATGTTTCATAACATTCTAAAACTCTAGATATGAACTAAACCCAAAAAAATAAACGTATTTTTCATTTTAAATGGTAAATGTGAAAAAAAAAAAAAGAATAGTCGATAATCCCCATTTGAGGCAATAATTAAAATACCCGCGAAGAAGAAATAAATAAGTAAGCATCAGATAACCAAAATAAAAAATTGACAATAAGGGCTGAATGCTTAAGCCTTGCTCACCCTGTAGACGGAAGAAGTATTTTCCGACTCACTGAGTCCGTGACTCGTCCTATCCTCTCGTGATCCTTGGTGCTCTCGCCGTCGCAGTGAAGTGAATAGAGTATACAAGTGTTTCGTTTTGTCTAGTGGTTTAATGACTAAACAGAAACAGCCAAAATTGCAGCCCCTCTCAACAGTTTAATTTCTATCGTTTCAGAGATATTAACATAATGGCAAACAAGTTTTATTTTTGTTCAATTTAGGAAATAGTTTTTCTATTACTATCAAACAGGTCCCTAAGCCAGCGAAATGATTCCATATTTCCATTACTATTTCATAGTACTGGTCACATTATACGAGTGCTTAGTGAAACCAACCAATCACTAACATGTCGCTTGGATAAGTTAGTTGGGTCCTACACTCCTACCATGTTAAACTTTAGTCTGAGATGTTTGGATTGAAGGAAAGAGTAGGAAACAGAGAGAAAATATTTTGAGGAGAGAGAGAGAGAAAAGAATCGAACTGTAACTTTTATTATTATGAATTACTTGAATACAATCAAATGTATATATATTGTAATCTAGAATGTTGTAGAATCATGAGAATATTGTACACACATTATGCATGTAAACTGATTCTAAGCTCTCCAGCAAGATGCTCTTAACAGTTTGTGACTAACTTGCTGACTCAGCATAGTACACGCCAGCATTCAATCATCCAAACTAAATACTCAGCTTATCAACTATATCTCAGTAGGCATTGTCAACATAGCCTTAACAGCCCCTTTCAAGCTCAAGGTCTTGGAAGCACATTGAGCTTGGATCTAAGATAGTTAAACTGATCAATGGTTAATGGTTTAGTAAGAATATCAGCTACTTGTTCACAGCTTGGTACATGATGAATTTCAAGCTCATTTTGAGCAATGTGTTCTCTGATGAAATGCAAATCTAGTTCAATGTGTTTCGTTCTTGAATGATACCTTGGATTACTAGCCAATGCTTCAGTACTTTTGTTGTCACAGTGAAGTACTGGAGTGTGCTGCAACTGTACTTGCAACTCTTTAAGTAAGTAGGTTATCCAAAGTATTTCTGAAGTAACTAAGGCTAAGGCCATGTATTCAGATTCTGCTGTACTTCTTGATACTGTCTGCTGTTTCTTGGACGACCATGAGATGAGGTTATTGCCTAAATAAACACAATAACCTCCCACTGACTTTCTATCATCCAAATCTGATCCCCAATCAGCATCAGAAAAAGCTTTGAGTGTGAGATTGCCAGTGTGATAAAACTGTAAACCAAAGTTGGATGTGTGCTGAAGATATCTAAGCATATGTTTGCATGCTTGCCAATGGAACACAGTAGGAGCAGCAAGGAATTGGCTGAGTTTATTGACTGAGAAAGCAATCTCTGGCCTTGTCAGAACCACATATTGCAGTGAGCCAATTATACTCCTATATAGTGAAGGATTTTCAAAAGCAATTCCCTTATCTTTAGTGAGTTTCTCATTCAAGCTCATTGGAGTTTGACACCCTTTACTGTCCAGCATCTGAGCTCGCTTAAGCAAATCTCCAATGTACTTTGTCTGTGAGAGATGAAGTCCTGCATGTGATGGTGTAACCTCAAGACCAAGAAAATAGTTGAATTCACCAAGGTCTTGTAGAGCGTATTTTGATCCTAGTTGCTGGATTACTTTTTCAACAAGCTTTGTGTGAGAACCAGTGACTAATATATCATCAACGTAAATGAGAACCACAAGCAAATCACCTTCCATATGTTGAATAAACAAAGAGGTGTCTGACCTTGAAGTATGAAATCCCCATTGCAGCAAAGACATTTTCAACCGTTCATACCAGGCTCTTGGGGTTTGTTTAAGTCCATATAAAGCCTTTTTAAGCTTACAGACATGAGTGGGAAACTGAGGATGAAGACATCCTTCCGGTTGAGACATAAACACATCCTCATTGAGAATGCCATGGAGAAAGGCATTGTTGACATCCAATTGTCTGATGGTCCAGTGATGCATGACTGAAAGGCTCAATATTACTCGAATAGTGCAAGGTTTAATTACTTGACTATATGTTTCAAAGAAATCCACACCAGGAGTTTGATGAAAACCTTTTGCAACAAGTCTAGTTTTATACTTGGATATGCTGCCATCAAGATTATACTTAATCCTGAACACCCATTTGTTGCCCACAACCTTCTTAGCTACTTCTCTAAGAACTAAATCCCATGTTTCATTGACTTGTAGAGCATCAAATTCTGTTTGCATTGCTTGTCTCCAGTTTGAATCATGCAAAGCCATCTGAACAGAAGCTGGTTCAAGTTCTTGTGAAATTGCTATGTATGTTTTGGGCTTGAATATACCAGCTTTGGATCTTGTCATCATTGGATGAATATTGTGAGCTGAGTGAGGTGGTTGGGTTGAAACAGCAGGAGAGGTTGTGGGGATTGAAGCAGTAGGAGATGTTGCGGGGGAAGTGGTGGATGACTGTGATTGAATAGGTGACATGGTTGAAGGTGTGGAAGAAGTAGATGATTGTAAGTTACTTGAATCAGAACCTGCACTTGAAGCAAGAGTGTGCATAGAGGGACATGTAGAACTGTTGTCTTGCAAGATTGACTGATTGGGGGACAATTGTAAAAAGATTATGTGATTGGTTAGGACTAGATACAGAGAGATCAAACTTGTTAGATTGGAAAAGTTGAACATATGGAAATTCTGACTCATGAAACTGGACATGCCGTGCAATATAGACTTTACCACTAGGATCTAAGCACTTATATCCTTTGTGAATAGGACTGTAACCTATCATGGCACATTTTTGTGTATGGAAATTGAGTTTATGTTTGCTGTAAGGTCTGAGTAGAGGAAAGCATGAACAGCCAAAGGTTTTAAGAAACTGATAATCTGGTTTTTCACCATGGAGCTTTTCAAAGGGTGAAAGATTGTTCAGGACTGATGTTGGTAACCTATTAATAAGAAATGATGCTGTATGGAAGGATTCCCACCAGAAATAAAGAGGCATTTGGGCTTGTGCAAGCAATGTTAATCCTGTTTCAACAATGTGTCTATGCTTTCTCTCTACAACACCATTTTGATGGTGAGTATGAGGGCAGCTATGTCTAAAGTTTATTTCTTCTTGTTGAAGATAAGATTCAAAGCTTCTATATTCACCTGCCAGTCTGATTGAAGTGTTTTGATGGAAAGACTAAGTTGTTTCTCAACTAAGATTTTGAAGTTTTTGAAGGTTTCTAAGGCTTGGGACTTGAGAGTCAAAGGAAATATCTAGCAATACCGGGTGTAATCATCTACAAAGCTTATGTAGTATCTATAACCATGTAAAGTGGAAGGCATGGATGATGGTCCCCAAAGGTCAGTATGTATGAGTTCTAGAGGTAATGAAGTTTTAATTCCAGATGATGAGAAAGAGAGTTGATGAAGTTTTCCATACTGACAAGCATCACAGAAGTCAGGCAGTGCTATTGAAGAATTAAGAGATAGATGAGGTATAATATGTTTCAAAGCATGTTTATTTGGATGAGCAAGTCGTTGATGTAGTAAATTGCCACAAACAATGGACTTGGTAGTGGTTACATGATTCTTGGTATCAACAGACTCAATACATGTTTGAATATCAGTCTTATTGGAAAGATTAGAAGCTGAATTGTTGTAAACTGACAGCATTGACCTAGGTACATAGGCTAGTGAACAGGAATTAGTAATAAAGTCATCTTTAGACAGCAGCTGATACAGTCCTTCTTTAGCTATCCCTTAAGCCAGATGCACAGTCTTCTTCTTGTCCTTAATAAAATAAAGGTTGGCAACAAATTCAATAGTTATATCATTGTCAGCTAAGAGTTTAGAAATGCTGATAAGGTTTTTGGTTATGACAGGTACATAGAGAACATCATGTAGATGTAGAAATGAATCACATGATGTATGAAAGGAAGCATATCCAATGTGTGATATATTTAATCCTTCACCATTACCAACATGTAGGAGTTGATTACCTGAGTATTCCATGCCCATACTTAGGTTTTGCAGATTGTGAGTAAGATGATGAATAGCACCACTGTCCAGGCACCATCCCTGATCAGCTATTCCACCCTCAGATGCTGTAAGATAAGCAGCTTTTGGATTAGAAGATTGAGGAGGTTTGAAATTGGATGATGGATACGAAGGAACAAATTCTTTGTTGAATCTGTTTCGACATTCAGCAGTTGTATGTCTTGGCTTGAAATAAATTTGACAGATGATACCAGGTGAATTCAGTATACCTCTGCCATTGTTCCAGTAGCCATCATCATTCCAGTTACCTCTCCCTTGGCCTCTGCCATTGTTCCAATAACCACCATCATTCCAATCACCTCTCCCTTGGCCTCTGCCATTATTCCAATGACCACCATCATTCCAATCACCTCTCCCTTGGCCTCTGCCATTATTCCAGTAACCACTATCATTCCAATCACCTCTCCCTTGGCCTCTGCCATTATTCCAGTAACCACTATCATTCCAATCACCTCTCCCTTGGCCTCCAACATATCTACCAAAGCCACTTCTTCCACCATTATTACCATAGCCACTTCGGCCACCATTGTTTCCATTCCAATTTGTGTTACCATATCCTCATTCATTATTACCACCAGATTTCTTATTATTAGATCCAATTTGGGCAATGTTAGCTGCATAGTTTAGTTTTGCTTCTTTACTAGCACTTAGTTGATTGCTTTCAATTCGAGCTTCATGAGTCAAGAGCATAGAGTCTGCTTCATTGACAGACATTTTCATCACATTAGCTTCAATATAGACAACCACAAGATAATATGGCTAATCTAATCTAGAAATCAGATGAGTGATGAAGTCCTAATTGGATACAGGACTTCCAGCCAAGGCAAGTTCATTAGTTACAGCTCTAAGTTTACTGAAATATGCAGTTATTGTCATTGATCATTTCTTAAGATTGCTCAGCAACATTTTGAGATGTACTTTCTTAGCCACAGTTTCAGAGCCAAACTGTTCTTCAATATTAGTCCAAAGTTCATGAGAGGAGTTAGAGTTTACCACAAGGCTCAGATTTTCAGTAGTAATTGATGACATCATCCAGCTTAGCAGCAGCTGATCGTGCCTTTGCCAAACAGTGAAGGTTGGATTCTCATGAAGAGTATCTTGTTCTGAATGAAGACTTGCTGCTTCATGAGTAAGAAACTGATCAGGACAAATCTTAGTTCCATCGAGAATGCCTTCAAGTCCATTGGCACGCACTGTAGATAGGATCTGAGATTTCCAGATTGTATAGTTGGATCTATCCAATTTGATCGGATTTGTGAAGGTAACTGAAGAAATAGTCTGGTTAATGTTTGAATTTGCTCTGATACCATGTTAAACTTTAGTTTGAGATGTTTGGATTGAAGGAAAGAGCAGGAAACTAGAGAGAAAATATTTTGAGAACAGAGAGAGATGAGAATCGAACTGTAAGTGTTAAGGCTATGTTGACAATGCCTACTGAGATATAGTTGATAAGCTGAGTATTTAGTTTGGATGATTGAATGCTGGCGTGTACTATGTTGAGTCAGCAAGTTAGTTACAAGCTGTTAGGAGCATCTTGCTGGAGAGCTGAGAATCAGTTTACATGCATAATGTGTGTACAATATTCTAATGATTCTACAACATTCTAGATTATAATATATATACATTTGATTGTATTCAAGTAATTCATAATAATAAAAGTTACAGTTCGATTCTCATCTCTTTCTCTGTTCTCAAAATATTTTCTCTTTGTTTCCTGCTCTTTCCTTCAATCCAAACATCTCAGACTAAAGTTTAACAAACAACATCAAATTTTATATATTTTTAAAAGAATTTGTTGAGTTAAAATTAATCTGCGATCTACCTATGTAACTTTATTTATATCTTATATAGGTTATCACGGTGTCACTTGATATGAAAAAGCCAAATTAATAGTCAAGAATTATTATAGTTCAACTATTAATTTAGTGTTTAGCTTAACACCAGATTCATTTCCCTAATGATTTCTATTAATGAATGAAATAATTTCTTTTACATTTGAAATTAATTGAATCATTAATTCTTTTTTTTATCGGTGTTTTGGTGAGTCTTATATTTCATTTTTGTTATACTTTATCTCATTTTGATGAACATGATTATAAATTTATAAGCGCACTCTAATGAAAGTCTTATTTTTAATACCAAGTACGATAATCGAGTGCATTTACTAAGCATTGGAACTGCCAACAGTCTTCAACATGTAAATTTTCACTTCGCAGCACGATGCCACAAGCATGAATTAAATAGTTACTAAGGATCTTTCCTGATATTGATACTTGGAAATTACTTTTGCACAACATCAAAGAAAACCAAAGCTTTTATTTCATAGTTAACAATCTACAGAATCGAGTCATTTCAACTCGTCTAACATTATTCAGATACCAAAGTCTTAAGTAAAAAGTGGCAGAGGAAGAGGGAGTCTCTGTTCTCCTGAAGCATACGAAATAATATTCCTCTTAAGAGGTGAAATATACTGAGCTCCGTGAAATGCAGCAGCTCGCAGTATGTTTAGAGGCCCGAAATCAACAGAGTACGCCTTTTGGAAACCATCAAGGACAGCCATCATTACTATATTTGCTGGTTTTCTTTCTGCTTCATACTTTTTCAGCAGGGATACCTACAAAAAATGTCCGCAAAAGTGAATAACCAATGACAGCAACTATTTCCGCGCAAGTCTACTGCAGTTAAAGATTTTACATTATTCAAACAAAGTTAGAAATTTAGAATTACGGATTAGCTAGAGGTGAGATATAACGGAAAACTCTCGAATTTAAATTTAGGCACCTTCTGTGTTACATGAACCTTCTGTTTTACACGTTTTATTTTCTCACAGAACATTTGAGACAACTGCTCAGCAGACACCTATAGCTCTTAAAACCTGACTTTTGTCATAGTTATTAAAGGTAATTTTTTTTTATGTGACAATGGATATGATACCATAATATGAAGATTATGAAAACAAGCACATGCATTGCTTATGTACATGAAAAAAAAAAAATTCACATTACGCACCTCCCCAATGTCTGCGCCTACTGCAATTCCCTCAGCAATGATTCTAGAAAGAGTAGATGCATCACCAAAACCCAAATTAACACCTTGACCAGCTAGAGGATGAACAGTGTGTGCAGCATCACCAATTAGAACAACTCGCTTCGACACATAGTTATTAGCATGCTTTAATGATAGTGGAAACACCATTCGCTCAGATGCCAACTTGACCACTCTTGGGGGTACTTCAAAGCATTCCTTAGCTGACAAAGTCGCATCTCCTCTAAACCACGAAAACACATCCACACTACCACTTGAGATTGACTTTGGATGAGGACCATATCCATAATCAAGAGCATGATTTAAAGCTTTCACAAAATCATCCTCATTCATTGATTTACAATCTGAAGCCTCTTTTGGGTTCATAGTCCAAACAATATTGCTGAAGTTATCACCTATTGGCAAAAGTGCGATTGGGCCAGCAGGTAGGAAACGTTGCCAAGCACAGTAGTTTTCTTTATCATGTTCAACTGTACAGATGATAGCATTCTGTGAGTAGCTCCATCCGGTTGTCTTAAATCCAGCTAACTCCCTAACTCTTGACTTGCCCCCATCAGCTCCAACCTAAAACAAAGATCAAGTAACTTTCACCAATTAATCTTGTGAACAAATGCCATCAGAATCTTTTAAACAATTTATATGCCATCAGAATCTTTTAAACAATTTATATCATCCTGTTATATTTCAAAGGGGCGATGCATTTCATCTACATGAAGGTTCAATTACCACCAACTTTGCATACAGGCTCTTGCCATCACTGAGATCCAGCTTAGCTAAATGCCCCTTAGTGAACAATGTTGTTGCTGATGGCGTGCTGTCTACACCCATGGATGAAGAGCTTGGAAGCAAAGCCATCGAAGTTAATCGGGAAGGATAGATAGTTTTCCGGAAATCTGTATTCTGTTAAAGAGCAAAAATTATAAAAGGCTGCAATAATAACTACACATCCTACTACAGTGGGTACATTTCCTGATGTTTCAACAAGTCCCGACTGGATAAAACAGGTTATGTCTATTAATTATCCATCAGGGATAACATACATCAAACTGAAATAAAATAAGTATTCCCAATACAGCATTACCGAAGGTAATAACTCATAAGCAAAGAGGCAGACATATCTCTCATATAGCCAAAGTCCACCAGCAGCAAAAATAACGGAAACGAAGAAACAAAGAAAACTGTGCAAATATAGTCAAGTACATTACGGTTACAATTTCTATTTTCTCTCTAGGGTGGTTTCTCTTGAGTACTGCTGGTATGCTATGTTTTTGCAACTCCACCCTCCATACTTTCTGAACAAAATTATAAAAGGAAATTGCAAGTGATAACTCCATAAGCATCATTAAACTGTATCAGACTCTTGATTGACAGAAATCAACATATGGAAACATGACAAGAAAAACAATTATGCTGCCTGAGAGGCAGAAAGAGCAATGAGAAGAACTCGATATAGGGTCCCAAATATTCCAAGAGATTGTCTTCTCATCCTTCTACACTGTGACTATATCGCAATGTTATGTGAAGACACTGTGCCAAAATTTTAGAAAGTTCGGTTAGGTCCATATATGATATTATAAGTTCAAGTTCATGTGAGGCAAAGCAGCTTTATGAGGTTATATGAACACTTTCTGCAGATAATTGAATTATTAATTGCATTCTCACAGTTATCTGCACAGTGCTTTAATCATTAAAGGAAAATTTAAAAAGAAAGAAGCACATTTTCAGAAAGTAGGTAATAGTTTTTTGGCAAGGACTCAAAACTATACCACATTGTTATAAGAGTCTTGCATGCAAACATATGCAGGTATGTTTGTGCACATCACCATGCACGTCTATGGAAAATCATGTAAACAAACTATGATCAACCAAAGAAACTACTAAAGAGAGTGATTATTTCAACAACTTTGGGTATTCCTCCGGTACAGAGTAAATAGTTAGAATACCTGCATATGTGACAACAGAGAGCTATGAAGCACCTTGTTCTCCACCACACACCTGAATCACCAGTTCAGGATGAGTGCTTCAATCAGTAACAAAAGGATTAAATGAACAATATCTACTCCGTGAATAGGGGTCTGCTTACCCTAGAACTTCTTTGTTTACATCCCTTGCATTGTATCTTGTGTAACCTAAGCCAGTATAATCCCAAACCTACAGAAGATCGTGAGAAAATGAATTAAGTTGCATGTTTCAGTAAAAGTAAGTTAAATTACAGCACTCTAATCGCATGTGTTTGAATACAAATATACCAATGACAACTAAATTAAAGCTAACAGGACCCTGATGAGAGGGAACCAAAATTCGTTTCAATTTTAGGAAAAAGAAATAGAAAGAGAGAAAAAAATCAAAGGAGAAAATTGATAAGATCGCAACTCGAATCCTACTTCGTGCCATTTAAAAAAGAAAAAATCAGTACAATTAAATACATCATAACCTAGACAGCCTTCTCTACACTCAAGACACCAAGAATGATCAAAATTTAAATCCTTGTACTCTACAAATCCCATTCAAGATATTATAATCTCTAGAGAGGAAGGGAGAGAAGTAATATGTGAGGAATCTTACACTTACACATATTAAAAAGGAAAAAACAAGTAAAGATAATTTACTACGTTGTTCTAATTTTACATGCATACGCATGTTAGGCATGCATCGATCAGGCCAATGCACAAGACAACTCAAGATAATCAGAATCTTTAATTGAAAGTGATTCTTTATCAGTACCACCACTAGTATTGCTTGTTCTTTTAATACTTCTGATAAGGATTAATTTCAGATTTCACGCACGCCCCTCCAACGCCCCTGAAGGGGCGAAATGACAATCTTTAAATACCTCCGAAATTATTGTAAACTTCAACTTACCCCCATTTTTTTAAAGAAAACAAAAATTTTCATCAACCCACCACCATTTTCCTCTTATCTTTTGAACAAAAATAGGGGTAAGTTGAAGTTTACAATAGTTTAGGGGATATTTTGAAGACTATCATTTCACGTGGCGGGTATTCCAAAATTTACCCTTTCAATAATTTCCTAACTAGTCTTCTCTATGATGATTGATGAGGACAGGAGAAGTTCAATGCTCTTGCTTGACTGTCATTCGTTCCCTTCTCTAGCCTTCATCACATAAATTTTTGAAAGCTTTATATATACATTACTAGAAAAAAAAACTAAGTAACAACCTCATGAAACCATAACAAAGCTGCATACCATGAAAACCAAACTTTTGGTGCATTTGGATTGTTTTAATGATATGAATCAGCTTACATATATGCATTACAGACAACAACTTAAGTGGCAGCATAATGTCATCATAATAAAACTGCAAACAACAAAAGGAGTTGGTGCGTTGCAATGGCACTATTGTCCTAAATGAGCATTCCAGCAAATTCATTAGCAGTGAATCTTCTACAGAGAGAGAGAGAGAGAGAGAGAGAATGTCTTGAATGAGTACTTCAAAAAAGTCATAATCATCTAGGGCCAGTTTGTAATCAAAGGAAACAAAATCACGCAAGAAAACAATATGTTTTAGTGCAAAAAATTGTAAGAATAACTAAATAAATAATTGAATCATTTATTAATAGACCAATACTCATAAATGACTTGAGGTTAATCATACTTTCCCTTCATTTGCTCCACAATAGAAATAAGTTTTCAATTCTAAGGGACTTTATGCATTTCAGCAATTCAGAGGTTATACTAACAATTAAAAGAAGGTGAAGAATTGAAACAAAACAATGAAAAAGAAAAATAGTGGAAAAAAAAAGAGAAATGCCAAAGTTAAAAGAAATATGACAACGATCACCTGCATCTTATCAAAATATGCATGACGATGCTGTTGAACATAATGCCACGCACCAATCTCTGGAAAGCATGAAAAAAGAAAAGAATGAAACACTTGCTGTAATGATATTTGCCAACCCTTATAAGCAACCAAACTGCATAGTTGAACAGAAACATATTACTATTTATTAAATTTCTAAGCAAACTCACAATAATTTTAGCATAGATAATCACGAATTGGAAAACGCTTTTACTGTATTGGACTTATTACCTTTGAAAAATGATATAGTTGCTGGAGTGACTGTACTAACGCGAGGATCAGGCGGGTCTTCTTTCTTAATAAAGTTGCTTTTTCCCAAAGCAGGATTGCTATCAATGATGGCAACACTCAAATGCTTTGTCAACGGCATACTTGCTGCAATCAAATTATCGAAAATAACCATTAAAAGTAGCAAAAGAAATTTAGGATCGCCATTCTATAGCGTTCCAGTATATCAAAAATTGGAATGACAGGATTGGTCTTGCTATTCCAAGAGGTTTAAAGATCACAGTAGCTCTAGTTAAACCACTCTCATACTGTAATTTTAATTTTTGTGTTAGAAAAAAAAAAAATCCTCAAACCACCCATTATAATAATAATTAAAAAAACAAGGTAAATCCCACACTTTCATAAAATCAGGAACAACAATTATATCATATATAATTGAAAAAAGGGCGTCTCCAGTGAAAGGCCCTAAATGAAAGGCATTATTGGAAAAAAAGGAACTAAACATGCATAAATAATAACACAAAATTTTACCAACCCAAGGAACAAGCTAGGGCCATGCCAACCATGCCTCCCCCAACAACAGCAACATCATATTGATGATCATTATTTGTAAAGCTTTGCTTGACCTCAGATTCCTGGAATGTTGAGCAAATCAACCAAATCAAATATTGCGCTCAAGTACACAATGTAACTTGGTATGAAATTCTTTCATAGTAAGAAAAATCTGTGCGTGAACTCAAGAAAAGCATCATGGGGAAAAAACAGAAATTAATAATAATAATAATAATAATAATAATAATCCTGCCACTGAACAGCTAAGCTCAACCACAGGCAAGCATGCAAACCTCCATACCTGTGAATATACAAAAACTAAATTTAGGAAATAACAGTCTATTCTTTCTCAGTTTTTCAATTCTACGGCCTCATATTTCCTATTCTAAAATTTTTTAAACTGAAGGATTTGTCCCAATTTGTTGCTTTATGTAAAAATAATGAATTGGAAAAAACAGACTGTAGCCACATAAGATTTCAACAGCATATATAAAATTGAAATAAAATAAAGTAAAATCAGCCGACAGAGGGAAAAAAGTTACATTGCTAGGTTGGCCTGAACTAGAACTAGATACTTTTTCAGCTGCATTGCTACAGAAACTCCGCTGCAGAACCCTCAGTCCAGAGACTTTTGCACAAAGTCTTCTCACAATGATCCTGTTTCAATTTTTTTTTTATTTTTAAACAGACAATTTATCAGCATCACAACTTCAAATACACTAA
The DNA here is from genome assembly GCA_030449075.1 of Murraya paniculata. Lineage (NCBI taxonomy): Eukaryota > Viridiplantae > Streptophyta > Magnoliopsida > Sapindales > Rutaceae > Murraya > Murraya paniculata. The sequence continues at coordinate 488,908 of JAEVFN010000011.1, read as the reverse complement.
TAATGAACGATTTGAACATAGAATTAATTTAATTTCACAAATTTAATATAATTAAATATTGTTCTAGAAAAAAAGTGATGACTTAAGTGACACGAGCAAATGATTCTAAATGTATTATAAGTATCCATTAACATGCTGAAACATGAAGAAGTAAGAAATAATTTCATATTCAAAAAAAAAAAAAAAATTCATTGGCGAAAATTTTAGCCAACTATCTAGCCAGCGGAGTCTAATATTAATCTTACCGTATTCAATTAAACTTAAAAATGAAAGAAAATATTTAAATTTAAAAACTGAAGCGCGCACCTGTTCATTTTTATTTGCAGGAGCTGGCAAGACTGGAAAACTCAACACCCACAGAGAGGACGGGGACTAAGTGTGTTAAAAAAACCCCGCCCGGCCCGGATCCGGACCGGACCCGGACAATTCGGTCCGGGTAAATATGTAAAAAACCGGATCCGGATTTTAAATTTTAAGGTCCAGATGTTTCCGGGTACGGGTACGGGCAAGGGATTCAAAACCCGGAACCCGGCCCGTACCCGATTTCTTAATAAATATAAACAAAATTTAAATGAAAAATTAAAAATCTAAATATAAAAATACGGATACCCAATAGAAATACGGATAAATTTGTACTGTTGGGAGTTGATTTTGCGGGCAGGGAAGCCCGGATCAAAAACCCGTGCCCGGGAGGTGCTGGGCTTGACCGGCCCGTATGTGGGAAATTCGGGTTTAAACCCGGGTCCGGACATACATTATGCTCATCCGGACCGATCCCGGGCAGCACCAAACGCGGACCGAACCCGGAATTTTGACAACTCTAACGGGGACTACTTGAGTGGGCAAGTTCGGTTTAAATCGGTTTGAGCCTAAATTTTTTAACCGAATCGAAAATTGTTCGGTTTTGGATTTCCTTCAAATCGGTCCAAGGCCGACTGGATCGATTTGGCGGTTTGATAGAAATTGGAAAACGGGAAAAAATAAAAAAAATTGAATAATTAAAAAAACACAAGAATTATCATCCTCTTATTCAAAACTATGTTATATTCAACTCAATTTCCTTTTTTGAATTGATATAACCCAATTAACCTTAATTTATTTTAACATCTTAAAAAATCACTTGTATATTTATCTATTTATTTATTTATTGACAAATGAAAGTTCTCATGCGGCTTGTCACTAAATTTTAGTCTTGTTAAGTACAAACTTCATGAATTCTACCATCCCACATATATAGCATGAAAAACATTATTTTACTTTATCAAGATTTATAATCTCCTCCGTCATTATTTATTTGTTTTGAAGGCATCATTTTTTAATAATATCTATTACTTTCTCAATAATAATAATAATAATATCTATTACTGAAAGAGGAATCAACTCTGGAACAAAAATCAACATATATAAGAGCTAACATGCTCATTAAATATATTGTAGGAAATTAAATAAAAAGAAAAATAAATTTCTGAAATGCATGTGGAATTCACTGTCTCCTTCTAAAATGTAACTGGAATTCACTGCATCCTAATTACATATGTGACGCTTGTAGTTGATAGAATGAAAATGTATAATTGTACCGTTATATATATAGAGAGAGAGAGAGAGTGGTTTTCTAATCAGGGATCCCTGATTTTATTAAAGTCATGGATAAACTAAAAGATAAAAAAATACGGACTCCAATACACTTTTTTTTTTATCTTTTACCTTATCCTTGATTGAAAAATTAATATATATATATAAATATATATATATATACACACACATACACATATACGTATATATATATGTATATGTATACATACATACATATATATGTATATGTATACATACATATACATATATGTATACATACATATACATATACATATACATATATACATATACATATACATATACATATACATATACATATATACATATACATATACATATACATATACACATATACATATACACATATACATATATATATACATATACATATACATATATACATATACATATACATATACATATACATATACATATATACATATACATATACAGTCAAATATTCTTCTCAGTCAAACTTCTCAGTCAAACTTGTATATGTATATATATATATATATATACATATACATAGGGGAGCCAAGGGGAGGGTATTTGATTGTCTGTTTGTGTGGTGAGTGTTTTTGCCTAGGTAGTATTTGGTTGTAAGTCCCGACAGAGTTTAGGCCAGTTAACCCATTTCTTAGCCTTGGATTGTAGCCACATAGATAGATCTAGGTCTACAGTAGATCTAGAAATTATGGATACTTTATTGAATAGAGCATCGTCCTTTTCTAGCTCTTCCTCTGGGAAGACTAGTGATTCAAAGAATGTTGTGAACTCAGAAGAGTTTATAATTGAGGATTTTAATAAAGTAATTGATTGTTGGGAATTACCCAAGGTTTCTAAAGATTTGATTTACAAAACCAAAAAACTTGATTTTTTGAAAAATGATTATGTTATAAAGACTGAAGAACGTGATATTACTCTTTCAAAGCCTTTTGAAACTATTCAACTGTTTTCAGAACAGTCTTTGAGACAATTAAAAGACAAGAAGTACAATTACATTCATATCGGTCTAATCCAAGTAGGAATTAAGCCGTTGACTAAAGAAGGTCTAGATACTTCTATTTTAGCAGTCCTTAGGGATACAAGATTCGTCAACTTTGATGATTCTCTGCTAAGCAGTGTCGAATCTAGTTTATGTAAAGGCCCAATATCATTCAGCTGTTATGCAAACATAACAATTTCCCTTAAAGATAGGAACATCCTAAAAAGTATGATCTTACAGATCAAGACCCATAATTATCAAATGATTGAAGGGTCAATACCTGTAGCAATTATTTTTAGGATTTCATATAAAGCCATGATTTCTGCCTTTGCTAATTCTCAGCATAGGTATCAGTCAAAGAAGGAAGAAACTCTTCTTTTGCAGACTGATTTGTCTAGAGCCAATACGGTTATTCCTAGAGCCATCCAATGGAAAGATGTCAATCTTCCAGAAGACTGGATCTTAGAAGGAGCCACTGAGCCCATAATACCAAGGCAACATGAACCAAATACAGAGTTGCAAAATGTGACTCAGTATCCAGATGGTAGAGTCAAGCTATCCTTTAGAAGGTCAACCTCGTCTAGGTTCTCCGATAAGGATTCTTCCACCTCTAGCATCCCTCCTCTAGAAAGAAAATTCACAAGGATACCTTCTCTTGTAAATATTCCAGTTCCCTCCTTACAAAGCCAACCTAGGTTTTCCACCTCGGATTTACCTAGTTCCTCCATACGCTCCGTAGACTATACCACTAGTGTACCACACCCAATTTACACTAGCAGTAACCAGGGTCAACAGAGTCAAAGCCAGGAAGAGAAAGAACCTTCTCCTCCGACTTCTCCTACGTTTTCTGCAGTTACAGAAAACATTTTGAACGTCTTAGAGAAAGAGTTTGTACTAGACAAGACTCTACTCCAGAAAGACTTCTATTCCAAAGCTAATAGAGAAAAAAGTCTCTGGTTTTTCAAACATTTCCTTAACAAAAGGAATGAAATCCAAGAAGAGTATTATAGGTTTGTCAATACTCACAAAGTCCATATATTGTTCTTCGACTGGTTTGAATTATATGCTAAAGATAATCATATCGATTATCCGTTTAAAGAGTCAAACCCTGTCACTAGAAAGATTGTCCCTACCTGGACTCTCACGGATGGTAGGACCATAGAATCTGAGCACCCTCCTCCTAGGAGTATCACCATTGAAATTGGTGAGCCCCCTGTTCAGATTAAAGCTTCTCCGTACAAAATAGTAAAACCTGAGAATAATCTAGAGACAAATATAGATAGCATTATTCAGCAGAACAATTTCTGCAATGCCAATCTCAACACCATAGGAAATCAGTTGACTAGGATAGAAAGTCAAATCCAACAGTCAACCATTACTATTTCCCCATCTTCAAAGTCAATCATAGAAAAGACTAGTACTGAGAAGAAGGTTAAAAAACCAATCTTCAAACCTTTTCAGGTTTCTAGAACTAGTCAAAAGGCTGTTCAAGAGTCAAAATCTGACTTTGCCAAAGCCATTAAAGAACAACTTGATAGGATAGAAGCCACTTCTTCCTCTAGTAAAGTCCAAATAGCCCCTGATACTCAGTCCAGTAAGATAGGAGTATTAGATATAGATTATGACCAATCTTCTATAGCTACTTCAGAAGCAGATGCCTTTAGAGAAGAACCTATAGAAGAACCTAAAGTCAATAAAGTACATTGGGAGTTAGCCCTGCCTACAACTAGGACTCCTCCTGACCTTACCATAGACAATAGACCTAGTGCATTGAACCAATCTAGGTATAATGCGTCCTCTGTCTATGAGTGGAATATAGACGAGATGTCTGAGTACAACATCCTAGGTTTATTGCAACAAATGACCATGGCAGCTAATGCCTATAAAACCCAATCAGGAACCTCTGACCAAGCCATAGCAGAGATCCTTATAGTTGGATTTACGGGCCAGCTTAAAGGTTGGTGGGATCATCTCCTCACCAAACAACAACAATTAGACATCTTAAATGCAGTCCAGACAAATGAGGATAAGATTCCAATTTTGGATGAATACGGTAATCCTATACAGGATGCTGTAGCTACCCTCATTCTTACCATATCCCTACATTTCATAGGTGACCCTTCTCACCTTAGAGATAAGAATGCTGAGCTTCTCCATAACCTCAGGTGTAGAAAGCTTAGTGATTTCCAAGCCTATAAAACCACATTCTTCACACGACTCTTTTTAAGAGATGATGCACACCACATCACTTAGAAAGAGAAGTTCTTAGCCGGTTTACCTACCCTGTTAGGTGAAAAGGTTAGAAATTCCATTAAAGCCCTCCATAACAATAGAATTCCTTATGATGAACTCACCTACGGTGAATTAGTTAGCTTTGTCAATAAGGAAGGATTAAAAATTTGCCAGGATATAAAGTTACAGAAACGGCTCAAATGGGAGCTTAGGAAGTCTAAGCAAGAGTTAGGTGGTTTCTGTAAGCAGTTCAACTATGACCCCTTTAAAGCCTCGACCTCAAAGGATTGTGATGGTAGGTGTCCTTCAAAGCCTTACAAGAAACATCATAAGTCAAAGAGGTATAGGAAACCTTATCCAGTTTTTAGAGAACCCTACTATAGGAAGTCTTCAAAACCCTATAGGAAGAAACATTTCTCAAGGAAGAAGGATTTTAAACCCAAATCCTCTGATGTCAAAGCCAAGTTTTCTTTCAATTACAAAGAAGCAACCTGTTATAGATGTGGCATGAAAGGCCACACTTCGAAGTATTGTAGGATGAGCAAAAAGCTCAACCAGCTAGGGTTAGACGAGGAAATCCTCTCCAAAATCTCAGCCCTACTTATAGATTCCTCTGATTCAGAGTCTTCCATGACTGGAGACTCAGAAGCCTTACAGGTTGATGAGTTAATTGACTCTGATACCTCTTCTTATAGTGATTCGGATTCGGAATCTGAATCTTATCTAAAGAAAGTCAATGTATTGACTAAAGCCCAAGAGGTCTACCAGAATTAGTCAAACATATTACTGACCCTACCTTACAAAAGGATTACTTAGATAGACTCCTGAAAACCCTAGAGCATAGAGATAAAGCCGAGTCATCCTCTAAGGTTCCCATAGTTAAAAAGTCTACCTATGACCTTACCGAGATTCTAGGTAAGAAAAAGTCCAAAAAGTCAACCCCTTCCATTCAGGATCTCCAAAAAGAGATCAATGATGTCAAAGCCGAGATTAGGATCCTTAAAGAAAACCAAAAAGCCAGTTCTGATACTATCCAGTTACGTTTACAAAAGCAATTGGATGACCACTCCGTCAAAGCATCAGAATCAGAACCTGACTTAGAGCCAAAAGAAGAAGATGACCAGAAAATAGATAGCTTAGAATCTCTCCCTGAGAATTTCTTAGCCATCCTAAAGCAGATTACGATTAGAAAATATTTGATTAAAGTCAAAATTGCATTTTCAAAAGATTTTGAAATTGACACTGTAGCACTATTTGATACAGGAGCCGATTTGAATTGCATTAAAGAAAATTTTGTACCCAAAAGATTTCGCCAAAAGACAAAAGAAAAGCTTTCAGCCGCCAACAATTCAAAATTAGATATTTCTTCTAAAGTAGATGCATCCATAAAGAATGATGATTTTGAGTTTAGAACTACTTTTGTTGTGACTGATGACATTCATCATGTAGTCATATTAGGAACTCCATTCATCAACATCATTACTCCATATACTGTAAATTATGATAGCATATCTTTCAAAGCAAATGGTAAAAGACTTGTTTTCCCTTTTATTGAAAAACCAAAAACAAGAAATTTAAATTTGATAAAAGCAAATTCTATTCATGAAAATCATGTTAGTGTTTTAATTAAAACCAAACAGGATGATTTAATTGATTTAAAGAAAACTATACATTTTCATCGCATTGAAAACCAACTTGATGACAAATTTGTTCAAAGAAAGATTTCTGATTTTAAAGCTCTTATTGAAAAAGAAATTTGTGCTAATCTGCCTTCTGCTTTCTGGAATAGGAAACACCATATGGTAAATTTGCCTTATGAAGTTGGGTTTGATGATAGACAAATCCCAACAAAAGCCCGCCCAATTCAAATGAACTTTGAATTGGAGCAACACTGTAGAACATAGATTAAAGACTTGGAATCTAAGGGTCTTATAGTCAAATCTAGATCTCCTTGGTCGTGCGCCGCTTTCTATGTGAACAAAAATTCAGAAATAGAAAGAGGAACTCCTAGATTAGTCATCAACTACAAGCCCCTCAACAAAGCTCTTAAGTGGATTAGATATCCTATTCCCAATAAGAAAGATCTCCTTCAAAAACTCCATTCTGCTTTTGTATTCTCCAAATTCGATATGAAATCGGGTTTTTGGCAAATACAGATTCACCCTAAAGATAGATACAAAACTGCTTTTACTGTTCCATTTGGACAGTACGAGTGGACCGTTATGCCTTTTGGTTTAAAGAACGCACCATCAGAATTTCAAAGAGTTATGAATGACATTTATAACCCTTATTCTGATTTTTTTATAGTTTACATAGATGATGCGTTGGTCTTTTCCAATTCGGTTGACCAACATTTCAAACATTTAAAGACTTTTTATTTTGCAACTAGGAAAGCTGGTTTAGCAGTCTCTAGTTCTAAAGTCTCTTTGTTTCAGACAAATATTAGGTTCTTAGGACATTATATTTCCAAAGGAACCATTACCCCTATCGAAAGATCCCTTGCATTTGCTGACAAGTTTCCAGATAAGATACTTGATAAGACGCAATTGCAAAGATTCCTAGGAAGTTTAAATTATGTGCTTGATTTTTGTTCGAATATTAATAGGATTTCTAAACCTTTGCATGACAGGTTAAAGAAAAAACATGTTGATTGGACTGATGAGCATACTAAAGCTGTTAGATTAATCAAACAAAGTGTAAAGAGCATTCCATGTTTATATCTTGCTAATCCTGCATTACCTAAGGTAGTTGAGACTGATGCATCTGACTTAGGTTATGGTGGTATTTTAAAGCAAGTAGAACATGATAAAGAACAAATAGTTCAATATGTTTCAGCTCACTGGAATGATTGTCAAAGAAATTATAGTACTATTAAAAAAGAAATCTTGAGCATTGTTTTATGCATTTCAAAATTTCAAAGTGATTTATTAAATCAAAAATTTTTACTCAGAATTGATTGCAAAGCTGCAAAGCATGTTTTGGAAAAAGATGTTCAAAATGTTGCATCAAAACAGATTTTTGCAAGATGGCAAGCAATTTTAAGTGTTTTTGATTTTGATATTGAATTTATTAAAGGTAAAGACAACTCTGTGCCAGATTTTCTGACCAGAGAATTTCTTCAAAACAGATAATGGCTCCAAAGAAAAAAGACAAAGGCAAAGGGAAGCTCATTGACCCAATGCCTCAACCACTTCCTAAAGACCAATCTCCAAAAGAACCTAAAGAAAAGTTGCCGTCCTCAACAATGCCAGTAAAGTCCTGGATTGACATAATGCAGGAAGATGAAGCTAAAGTCAAGGCCCTTGCCTCCCAAGATCAGGTAAAGGAATGGATTTCATCCCTTTCCCAATCCCCTGAGCTTTTATTAGCTCTTCAAAGTTTTTCACAAAGCAAAACTCTTTCTCAGAAATCTGAGGAAGATGAAATTATTTCTAAAGAAATTCCAAAGATTCATTTGTCTAAAAAGGCAAGTTCTTCTAAAGAAATCATCCCTAGTGAAGGTTCTTCCCAAATTGTGATTTCTCAAACAAGACCTTCACAAAGAGCGTTTTGGTATGATAAAATCCATTATCAAAATATTATTTCTGCCGAAGATGGATTTTACCATTCTGATCATTTTATTGCACTTTCAAAGACTTTCCCAAAGGGTTGGTTTTTCAAACCATGGGATTTATCAAAACCCCAACCCTATTATCAAAGCATTTTGGAAATTACCGAATCGGTAAAATTCAAACATTTTTTCTTAGGTGAAAACCATGCATCCCCGGCATACTCTACAGCAACCATCCTTAGAGTTATAAGCCCAAATCAATGGGGCGAACCCCTCCATAAAGTCAAAAATTTCCCTGTTTCTTTCAAAGCCCAATTAAACCATTCTCCGGCCTTTTCCTATTGGGATTACCAACAGGCCTGGTTTAATACCTTTTTTTATCCAAAACCCAAAGCATTCCCATTCATGGTTATTTTTCTTTCATTCGAAAATAACCGTACAAAGCCTTCCAAATTGGTTTCACCAATGGTGGAACTATTTCGGCCCGTGCACCGAAATCCTTACAAAGAATGCCCAAGTCTGTTTAGACATCTTCAAAGCCCATTATCAGCCCTCAGATTCAGAGAAAAGATTCTCACCCTTTCTTTGTTTCTGTTCTAATTTCTTCTTACCATGGGTCTGGATGTGGAACCTTCGTTACCAAACCCAAGAAGCCCAAACAATCCTTCAAAGAACATTTAAAGTCAAGTGGTGGTCTAAGTTCGATGAACAGTCAAAATTGACTGAACCCATTGTCCTCAAATGGCTTTCGTCCCATGGCCATATGACTCCCACTATTGAAGAATCAAAAGCTCATTCTACCTTCTTAAGTCAGAAGTCGATGGCCCAATCAAAATTGGCCTCCGCAAAGACCGACGAAGAATATTTTAAAATCATGCAATAGCTCCTTTCTTCCAGAACTGAGTCTGCATCCTCTGCTGCCAAGTCCTCAGATGATGATGAAGAAGAAGCTGTATCTCTGGGTGATGATAACGAAGACGATTGTTTCGGTATTCTCACTCCCATAAAGCACTGTAAATAGATTTTACTTCTGTATTATTTAAAGCCCTGTACAGTGTAGTAATAAAAAAAAAAAAGAATATTTATTTTCGTATTTGTACATTTCATTTGTATATTCCTCCTTGTATCCAATACAAAGATACTTGTCTTCCTTCACTCACTACCCTCATCGGGAAAAGCTGTGAAGACAAATATTTTTATCCCTTTGTAAAGTTGTCAAAGATGCTGGGGTCCCACACACGTGAAGCCTCATCAATTAAAGCACCGATTTTCAAAGATGCTCTCTCCACTTGCGGAATTTGCGGATCTGGTCTTCTCCACCTGTCCCTCCACGTGAAGATAGCAATAATTTTATTTTATTGTACAGGATCTGAGGTATATAGTTCCTCTTGACCTTCAGTTGAAGGGATCCGAAAAATTTTGAGCACTCTCCCCCTTCTCTCTTCTTTCTCACTCTAAAGCAATTCTCTCTCGTTTGTAGAACAAAGAACATCAAGGAAACATTTCCTGTTCTTAGTTCAAGGATCAAACAATTAAAGCTTTCTCTTTTCTTATTTTCTTTAAAGCATTCGGATCTTAAAGAAGCTTGAAGTTTAAAAGAATCATATGTAAGCATTTGATTTAATTTAAAGTTTTCCAAAGTTGTAATATTTTTATTTTAAAGCATAGATCTAAGGGTGTATGATTTATATTTCTTAAATCTATTTTATACATGCAAGCAGACTGATCTGTATCAGATCTGCCATATAAACTGTTACAAATCCTCTGTGGCATAGAGACCGGATCTCTCCCCACAGTTGTAAATTTTCTCTCTCCCTCCTTCCTCAGAGCATCATTTCTGGGAATCCAGATTTGGTACTGTGTATGCAAACCTTAGAGCCAAACTATTGCTAGGCTTGCAATAAATTGATAAAGAATTTAAACAAAAAGGAGAGTGGTTTATCTCCTCTGATAAAGAAAGGTATATCGGCAGTAACCTTCCAGCATAGTGCGGGCTGTGACAATTGGCAGTTGTAAGTCCAATTGGGTCCTAAGGAGACCCCAGGCTCAGGTTTAATCACCTGACTGACAAATAGGGCACTCAACGAACTGGAATGCCACGTACCTCAAATTAAAATTGGAAATTCCGATAATAAAATTGATTTATTTAAAATCTTGACTTGTATGCTTGACTGAGAACACTACCTTCCTCCGATCCTATAAAATTGTATGCTTGATCCTAATAAAATTGACTGAGAACATAATTTTGAGAACAATATCAAAATTATGTATATATATATATATATATATATATATATATATATATATATATATATATATATATATATACATATATATATGTATACATATACATATATATGTATACATATACATATATATATGTATACATATACATATATATATGTATATATATACATATATATGTATACATATACATGTATATATATATATATATACATATATATGTATACATATACATGTATATATATATATATATATACATATATATGTATACATATACATGTATATATGTATATATATACATATATATGTATAGATATACATGTATATATGTATATATATGCATATATATATGTATATATATACATATATATATATATACATATATATGTATACATATATATGTATATATATACATATATATATATACATATATATGTATATATATATGTATATATATAGATACATATATATATATATATATCTATATATATATATATATATATATATATATATATATATATATATATATATATATATATACATCACAAGTCAAAGAGGTATAGGAAACCATACCCAGTTTCTAGAGAACCCTACTATAGGAAGTCCTCAAAACCCTATAGGAAGAAACACTTCTCTAGGAAGAAGGATTTTAAAGCCAAATCCTCTGATATCAAAGCCAAGCCTTCTTTCAACTACAAAGAAGCAACCTGTTATAGATGTGGCAAAAAAGGCCACACCTCAAAGTATTGTAGGATGAGCAAAAAGCTCAACCAATTAGGGTGGGATGAGGAAGTCCTCTCCAAAATCTCAGCCCTCCTTATAGACTCCTCTGATTCAGAGTCTTCAATGACTGGAGACTCAGATGCCTTACAGGTTGATGAGTTAGTTGACTCTGATACCTCCTCCTATAGCGATTCAGATTCAGAATCTGAATCATACTTAGTCTAAAAAAAGATCAACGTTTTGACTAAGGATCAGGAAACATTCCTAGAATTAGTCAAACACATTTCTGACCCCAAACTCCAAAAAGAGTATTTAGATAAGCTTCTAAAGACTCTTGACCATAAAGCGGAGTCATCCTCTAAAGTCCCCATAGTCAAAAAATCTGCCTATGACCTCACTGAGATCTTAGGAAAGAAAAAGCCCAAGAAGTCAACACCTTCTATCCAAGATCTCCAAAAAGAGATCAATGATGTCAAAACAGAAATTAAGACTCTTAGAGAAAAACAAAAAGCCGATTCCGATACCATCCAATTATTTCTTCAAAAGCAATTAGAAGACCATTCGGTCAAAGCAAAAGAGTCAGAGTCTGGTTCTGAAGATATTGATCCCCAATTTGATGATGACCAAAAAATAGACAGTATAGAAGCTCTCCCTGAGAATTTCTTAGCTATCCTAAAGCAGATTACGATTAGAAAATATTTGATCAAAATCAAAATTGCATTTTCAAAAGACTTTGAAATTGACACTATAGCATTATTTGATACAGGAGCCGATTTAAATTGCATCAAAGAAAATTTTGTGCCCAAAAGATTTCGACAAAAGACAAAAGAAAAGCTTTCTGCCGCTAATAATTCAAAATTAGATATTTCTTCTAAAGTTGATGCATCCATAAGAAATGATGACTTTGAATTTAGGACTTCTTTTGTAGTTACTGATGACATTCATCATGTAGTCATACTAGGAACTCCATTCATAAACATCATTACTCCATACACTGTAAATTATGATAGCATATCATTTAAAGCAAATGATAAAAGACTTGTTTTCCCTTTTATTGAAAAACCGAAAACAAGAAATTTGAATCTCATTAAAGCTAATTCCATTCATAAAAATCATGTTAATGTTTTATTAAAAACAAAACAAGATGATTTGATTGATTTAAAGAAAACATTAAATTTGCATCGCATTGAAAATCAACTTGATGATAAGTTTGTACAAAAGAGAATTTCTGATTTCAAAAAGCTAATTGAAAAAGAAATTTGTGCTAATCTGCCTTCCGCTTTCTGGAATAGAAGACATCCCGTCTATATTCCACTCATAGACGGAGGATGCATTATACCTGGATTGATTTAATGCACTAGGCCTATTGTCTATAGTAAGGTCAGGAGGAGTCCTAGTCGTAGGTAGGACTAGCTCCCAATGGACTTTGTTGACTTTAGGTTCTTCTATAGGTTCTTCTCTAAAGGCTTCTGCTTCTGAGGTAGCTATAGAAGATTGGTCATAATCAATGTCTAATACTCCTACCTTACTGGATTGAGTATCAGGGGCTATCTGGAGTTTACTAGAGGAAGAAGTGGCTTCTATCCTATCTAGTTGTTCTTTAATGGCTTTTGCAAAGTCTGACTTTGACTCTTGAACAAGCTTTTGACTTGTTCTAGAAACCTGGAAAGGTTTGAAGATAGGCTCCTTGAGTTTTTTCTTCTCATCCGACTTTGAGGGGGTAGACTTTGGAACCGAGGAAATAGTAATGGTTGACTGTTGGATTTGACTCTCTATCCTAGTCAACTGATTTCCTATGGTGCTGAGATTGGCGTTGCAGAAGTTGTTCTGCCGGATAATGCTATCTATATTTGTCTCTAAATTATTTTCAGGCTGTACTATCTTATATGGAGAGGCTTTAATCTGAACAGGGGGTTCACCAATTTCAATGGTGACACTCCTAAGAGGAGGGTATTCAGACTCCGTGGTTCTACCATCAGAAAGGGTCCAAGTATTAGTAGTTTTTCTAATGACAGGGTTTGATTCTTTAAACGGATAATCTATATGATTATCTTTGGCATATATCTCAAACCAATCAAAGAACAGAATATGTGTCTTATGCAAATTTACAAATGCATAATAATGTTCTTGTATTTTGTTTCTTTCATTTAGAAAATGTTTGAAAAACAAAATTCTTTTTTCTTTATTATTTTCGGCATAAAAATCTTTTTGTAAAATTGTTTTATCCAGATTAAATTCTTTTTCAAGAACATTAACCATATTTTCTGTGACTGCAGAGAATGTAGGAGACGTTGGAGGAGAAGGTTCTTTCTCTTCCTGGCCTTGTCTTGGTTGACCTTTATGGATGTAATTGTACTTTTTGTCCTTTAATTGCTTCAAAGACTGTTCTGAAAACAGTTGAATAGTTTCAAAAGCTTTTGCAAGAGTGATGTCACGTTCTTCAGTTTTTATAACATAATCATTCTTTAGAAAATCAAGTTTTTTGGTTTTGTAAATCAGATCTTTAGAAACTTTGGGTAATTCCCAACAATCAATTGCTTTATTAAAATCCTCAATTATAAATTCTTCTGAATTCACAACATTCTTTGAATCACTAGTTTTGTCTAAGATTCTATCAGGGAACTTATCAGCAAATGCAAGTGATCTCTCAATAGGGGTAATGGTTCCTTTGGAGATGTAATGTCCTAAGAACCTAATCTTTGTTTGAAACAAAGAGACTTTAGTACTAGAGACTGCTAAACCAGCACTTCTAGTGGCATAGTAAAAGGTCTTTAAATGTTTGAAATGTTGGTCAACCGATTGGGAAAAGACCAACACATCATCTATGTAGACTATGCAGAAATCAGAATAAGGGTTATAAATGTCATTCATAACTCTTTGAAATTCTGATGGCGCGTTCTTTAAACCAAATGGCATAACGGTCCACTCATACTGTCCGAATGGAACAGTAAAAGCAGTTTTATACCTATCTTTAGGATGTATCTGTATTTGCCAAAATCCCGATTTCAAATTGCTTGCCATACCCAGTTCCTCAGAGCACCATTTCTGGGAATCCAGATCTGGTACTGTGTATGCAAACCTTAGAGCCAAACTGTTGCTAGGCTTGCAATACATTGATAAAGAAATTAAACAAAGAGGAAAGTGGTTTATTTCCTTGGATAAAGAAAGGTATATCGGCAGTAACCTACCAGCATAGTGCGGGCTGTGACAATTGGCAGTTATAAGTCCAATTGGGTCCTAAGGAGACTCCAGGCTCAGGTTTAACCACCTGACTGACAAATAGCATATATATATATGTATATATATATATATATATGGTATTCTGAATACATATATATGCTATACTATATATATATATATATATAAATTCTATCATGAATTTATTCTCAATCGGGGTGAAATTCTATCATGAATTTTCTGGTCAAGTTAAGCAATTTCTCGTAATTTTATTCATACTTTATTCCATGTCTTTGCCGGTAGCAATGTAGCATGTATCCTCTGGTTGGGAATGAAGGATACAAAGTTAGTATGTACTTCTAGAATTGTCCTGAGCAAACAATAAAATGCTTTCTTCATATGGTGTCCCTTCATCGGTAGTGAGGGTTCAATGATGGTATTCTTTTCTAGTTTTTAGTTTTCGTTCTTTAGCTTACCACACACCACACCACCATTCTCCATGTGCGAACAGAAATCAAACTGGATTTCCCCTTTCCCCTAGATTGGCGTGGCCCACTGTGTGTAGGTATTCAGTATTCATTTTTTCACCTTACTGTTAACTTCCTTTGATTTCTAAAGGGCTGGTTATGGGGCAGAAAGAGAAGCTGGTGATGAAGCAGCAACAGTGTCACCGGCGAGTGATCTTGGTAGGGTTAATCGAGCTTCTACGAGAAGTGCTGTTAAAGCTTCAAGAGATTGGAAGGATTGTGTTCTGGCAGCTTCATCTTCAATGAATATGGTATGTGCATCTTCTACATATTTTTTTTTAATTTGCTGTGTCAGAAGGAGAAGGCTTCTTATCTATATGATTAAAAGCCAGACAATGAGAAGAGGTTATCTCTATTAATATGACCATTCTCTTCTTATCTTTATGATTAGTACTTGGTGAAGGTGCACTGTACATTGGCAGCATTGGCAGTGGCAATGCCTATGCTTTCTTCTTCTTGTTTTCTGTTGTAAAAAGTAGATTTAACATTATGGAAAGAGTCAGGATCCAATTGTGTCAATTCATTTTTTTTTTTTTGTTTTAACAGCAGAAAGTGTTAAATTGTTGGAAGAAATATTATATTAAGGTCATAGATGAAGCACACTATTCATGAGCATTCAATTTTAAACTTTCCACATTGGAATCATAAACAGGTCAGAGTTAAGAAAGGGTAGACTTCAATTTACCCTATGGTTAGATTGATAACATTTAATTTATGCCTAAAAGTATCAAAACATTAATTTATCCCCATTTATTGTTAAGAAGACAAAAAAAAAAAAAAATCATCAACATGTCTTTCATTTACCCTCACCTTCTGAATGAAAATGAGAGGTAAATTGAATATATGTTTGAACATAACATAAATCAATTTCCATATCTTATACCAATCACATGTTTCAACCTTTATTGTATCACTTATTCTCAAATTACCTCATATTTTCACATAAAAAAGCTAAATCAAAGTATTATTAGAATTCATTTTGACTAGCTGTTTTTTTTTTTTTTTAATTTTTAGGATCAATCATTCATGTCTAGATGTTGTAATGCTAAATGCTCATTTAATCTTTATATTTTAACTTGAGTGTCTGTTTAGTTCCTATATTTAAAATATATATATCTTAAGACACCCTACTCTTAAATTTGTAACACTCTAACCCTTATTTTTTTTCTTGGCTTTTGTAATAATACATTTGCTACAATATTCTTGACCTAATTTATATATCTATTGAAAAAGTTAATTAGCAAATTAACTGATAAATATTATTATAAAAGAACTGATATTTTATGTGCCTCTACAACAATCTTACTAATTATTATTTTATAAATTGATTAATGCCAACCAACTTTAAACATCATTAAATAACACACAACAATCTTACTAATCATTATTTATAAACAAATTAATTTACAAAATTAATCCAAAAGTAAAATAATAACAAAAAATTATATTTATTTTATTTTATTTTTAAGGCTGATTTGATAAATTAATATTTCTATTTTCATTAATATCACTAAGAATACTATTGCAAAGGTATTATTATGAAAAAAAAGAAGTAAGGAACTAAATAGGCATTACCTGTTATAATTAATAGTAAGAGTATTTTGAGGTACTTTTTAAAATGTAGGGACTAAATAGGCACTCAAGTAAAAACAGAAGGATTAAATAAGCATTTACCGTGTTATAATTAATGCTAATGAATACTTGGGTAATTGTTACATAAATCATAATTAAAGCTACACTCACTCCCTTTTAAAAAATATAAAATACACGTGCGCACAAACACATAATCATACATAAATATAAATAACAACAAGGAAATTATTAATCATCCATTCAAAGATTACCTTATTATAAAAATTGTTACAAAAGTTTGAATATTTTTTATTTTGTACTCATTGTTTACAATGTGTATCAACCGTATACTAAAAAGAAAAATTTTCTCCTATAAAGTATTAAAATATATAGAAGCAAACACAAATTATAATGGAGGTCATTTTGTAAAGTAATTATGTCTTTTTGGTGAACGATTGGCATATATTATAAATAATGGGTATAAAATAGAATAAATTTATATTTTTATAGTATTTTTAATAATAGGATAATTTTTAGGTGGGTAGCTGATCATTTTCTTAAATATAATAAGATTTGATGATATATACGTGTAAGTGATGATTGTCCTCTCTCTCACCAACTAATTATTACAAGAGATCATGCCATGAACAAAAGCAATTTAAAAGTGCACGGGAGAAGAAAAAGATTAATTGCCTAATATCTCTAACCATAGCAACAATAATGAATAAACCATTTAACTTACACACTAACAAGATAAAGAGCATTTTGCTATCTTCTTTTTATTTTTTATTTTTAAATCCATTTCACCACACCAATTGAGCAATGAGGAAAAAGCAAAAAGGAAACAATTCTAAGTGGGGAGGCATGAAAACTCATGGCATTTATGAATCTTCTTTAATTCAATATATCACCATCCATCTTTGCCCACTTCCATAACAGGAAGTCGCCCCACTTTCTTATTTGCAAAGCAATAACTTTAATCATATTACAATAAACCTTTATAATACAAGCATTCTTTAATCTCTTCATCAATTGCTCTCTTTGAACTCCATTAATACACACAAAACATCAAGGCTAGCTTGACATGTTATCTATAGAAAGGGAGTACATACATATATATATATATATGTTATAGCTAGGGTTTAGGTTGGTGCTTGTGGTGTTTGAACTCCTGGCGGCGTCGGCGCAAAACAAGTGCACAGCTTTGGTGTGCTCCTGCTATGTACCATCAAGAACTTTTAGCAGCAGAAGTAGTGAAGATAGCAATGGAAGCAACATTAACAAGCAGAGACTGTGTGCAGAAAATAAGAGAGGAGATGGGGTCACCGAAAAATTGCATAGTAATAATAATATTGATGAAACACAAGGGCAAGACAAGGGCATTAATGGTTGCTGCAACGGGCTTGATCACAACATTAAGCCCATCAACCTGAAGAGTAATCTGAAGAAGACAACAATGATGGAGTTGGAGGCCGAAAATCAAGTCAAGAAGACTACAGAGAGGAGGAAAGTAGTGACTTGGCCTGACGCAAATGGCAAAGATATTGCTCATGTTCACGAATTTGATCCTAGGTAAAACTAATTTGTTTATATATCTTGCTTGGTAATTAACTTTATTTGTTGAGTAGTTATTTGTAAATTCTGTTAACTTGAATTTGGAGGGCACATGCTGAAAAGAAAATTTTCCAGTAATTTGTCGAGACAAATAGGGTGGTGATATTCCCATCTCACAAATTTTATAAACTCCCCATTATCAGAAAATTATTACAATAATTTCACATTAATTTTTTTATAAAAAATTTAAATTGACAAGAAATTAAAAAAGCTAGTCAATTAAATCCATATTCATTTTTTTGAGACTGTTTTTTATTATATTTGATCAATGAGGTTGCTTTAACATAAACTAAAATGACTATTTTACCCTCTTAGTAAAAATATTCATATATCTAAAAATTTACTTTAACTTAAATAATTTTTTATACAATTTTTTTTTAATTTAATGATGTGTAAGTATAATTTATTTGATATTCATTTTTTAAGACTATTTTTTTATTATATTTGATCCACAAGTTTGCTTTAATATAAATTAATATGACTATTTTACCCTCATAAGGTAAAATTACCAAAATATCTAAAAATTACTTTAATTATTTTTTATGTAAGTTTTTTTTATATATTTTAATAATGTATAAGTAGTAATTTATTAGTATAATTATTAATATTCCAATAAAATAGAAAGATATAATTAGGACATGTGGAGTATTGAAAATTATTAAATTTTGTATAAAATATGTTAGATTATAAAACATAAAACTAAATGCCTGGACAATTAGTTACGGCCATCTTTATTTTAACAAAGTGAGGATGCTACTAGCAGATAAAAAATACATATTTCAATACACTAGTAGACAAAAAATACAGTTTTCAATATATTGAAATATGTGTTTTTCTGTATTTTAGTGTGCACACTCATTTTAATAAAATGAGGATACCTTCACTAAAGAATGAGTGAGTGTGTGTGTGTGTGTGTATAATTTCTTAGAGTAATTTGGTTATTTTATATTATAAGGGTAAAATAGTCAAATTAAACTTATTTTAAAGCAACCTTAAATAGTCAAAGATTGTTAAAAGACTAAGTCAAAAAATATTTTAAAATGATTTAATTAATTAATTGTTCAAACTTATTATTAATTTGTAATTTTATAAAATAATATGAATTTATGGTAATTATTTTATAGAGGGAGGGTGGGTTATAAAAATAGTGAGGTCCGTACATCGAAAAATGTTTAATATATTATAGGGTAAATTTCGAATTACCCCAGTCATGAAATGACACTCTTCAAGATACTTTTGAAATTGTTGTAAACTTTAACTTACCTCTATTTTTGTTCAAAAGATAAGGGAAACATAGGGATAGATTGATGAATTTTTTTTTATCTTTTTTTATAAAAATGAGAGAGTAAGTTGAGGTTTATAATAATTAAATGAGTATTTTAACGATTGTCATTTCACGAGGGGTAACCTAAAATAAACCCTATATTGTATAGTTCCTTCTAATGAAGAACCCTTATTTCATGTAAATAATCATAATCTTGTGATATAAACCAAGTTTATAAGTTTGTATCTTAGTCGATATGTCAAATGTTGAAGTAAGAATTTTGTAAGCATAATTTTATTAAGTTTATAAGTTTTTGAAAAATGCTAAAGATACTTAAGGAAGACAAAAGGAGCTATAACATTATATCATTTTATAATGCTAATTGAATTTTTTTTTCCTTACACCGTATTGTGTTATAGTTTATTACGTCTTCTTTCTGTTTAATTTTTCTGTTAACAGCACTCGTCGTAAGTTTAAACCAAATTACAGTTTCAATATTTCTCACTAGCTCTATATTGAAAACAGTATTACGTCAGAAGATGGAGAGCTTGGAGGAATAAGGAACTCTTGCGTTTGTACAATTCAATGAGATCTCAATGGCATGATATATATACCACAGTACAGTGGATTAATATATGATTGGAATGTGGTTCAATGTTTAATTAGCTATTAGTCTTCTAATTGCTAACGCAATGTTAGTCTTCGAAATACAACTTGAATTGTAGTAGAATCATCGTGAGTCGGATTAACTTTTAAAATTTTAGTTCACTCATTCTTAGGGAATATTTAATACTGCTTTGGCAAATGAGTTAATGCTCGTTTATTCCATATATTTTCACTTAAGAGTATATTTAGTTCTTATATTTTAAAAAATACCTAAAGACACTCATACTGTTAAATATATTATGTTCTTATACTTACTTTTTTTTTTATAACAATAATACCCTTATAACAATATTCTTAAGAATATTGATAAAAAGAAAAAAAAATTTAATTCATCAAATTAGCCTTAAAAATAAAATAAAAATTAATATAAATTTTTATTTTATTATTTTACTTTTAAGATTAATTTGGTAAATTACATTTTTATATACAATTGTTAATAAGATTCTTGTAAGGATATTAAATATTATTTTAAGTTGTCTGATATTAATTTATTTCTGAATAACTATTAGTAAAATTGTTACAAATTCTTAATTAACATACCATACATCATAATTATGCTAGAAAACATGCAACACAGTGCCAATATTGCCAGCACCATGGGCTGATTATTTATAATTTCTCGAAATATACTTCACTTTTGGTTTTGATTGTCATTCCCAAGCAAATGGTTTGCTCCCTTCTCTTCCATTGACCAATTTTTATGCATATGACTCGACAAGTAATGAATTCAATATTCTTGCCTCTCTAGGACCTAATAAGCACAGTACCCTTACCATATAGAATGTATGGTGAGAGAATTCTCTATGAAATCTTGCTTTATCCGAATCGCATTCCAACAAATTTCATTTACAATGAAATTGCCCATCTTTTTATCAAGAGGGAGTAGTGGTCTGGCAGCCAGTTACTTCCATAAGTACTATTATAAACTCTTTTATTATCAATTCCTCACGTAAGTCTAACTAAATTTCTTATTCAGTTCGATTCGATCTAACTTGATAATTTTTTATATAAGTATCAGTTGCCGAGCCCAACATGAATACCACTTAAAAAAAAATATTTATATTATATTAACTCTATCAAAAAAAAAAAAAAAGAAAAAGATAAAAAACCGACCTTCATAATCCCATGATAAATAAAAATGACCTTTAGGAAATAGCCGATTTAGGAAGCAGCTAGGTTAAGCAAACTAATTATTCTAGAAACTTGAAGATAAAATATTGTCAATAACGTAACATCATATAATCGAGAAAGTCTTAGATGTTTCTAAGAATACTATTTCATCCATTGAATTCTTGACAAATGTGTTTTTTTTTTTTTAAATCAATTATGTAAGAATAAATATTCATGCGAGATTAAAAAAATCAATAAATTAATGAAGCATACGGTGTAGCGAAAGTATTAAAAAAAAAATTTCTACATTTTTGGATGTCAATTCAACTTATGTGCCAAAAACAATTATCAAAGTTATCAACATTCACGAATTCAATTGTCCAGAAAATGCTAATAAAAAAAAAAAAAGTTACCAACATTCAAGAATTCAATTGTCTAGAAAATTCAATTGAGAAATGTGGTTTTATATGTAGTGGCCGGTGGTTAAAGAATTGATAAGTATTTTCAAACACAATATTGTATAACTTGTGGCTTTGAGCATATGAAGACTAACCATGAAAGTCATATATACAACATATTAAATTACAAATTTCAAATTTTTAATTTTTAATTTAAAAAATTATGTCTTCAAGACTTGACCGAGTGGTTTGCAAACGGTTTTATTTTGACTAAAGACCCGAGTTTGATTTTGAAAAAATTTTTACCAAGTAGTCTTCACTCGATTATAATATATACTTGCCATTCAATAGATTACACTCAATTTTCCAACTTATATTATATCCTGGACTTCTATGAAGAGATTGCACAAATTGATTAGGTTTCCATTTTTCATGTTAAAAATTGAATCCATGTTTTTGTTTTTCCTCCAATGTATCTTACTCGTGTCATCAAATGCTGCCAGTAGTGAAATTGAACAAATTTGGTATGTTTTGGCGCCCTGTTATACATAACATGTAAAGCAAATGTCATTTTGTGCAGCCTGCTTTTATCCCCAAAACAATCTTTCTTTTTCCTTTACAGGAAAGGAAGACAATGTGATACAAATGAATAAAAGTGCCCAAGAAGTAAAATCTAAATGATGTAAACATCCACCAATCAAAAGTCAAGCAATTGTAAGAATTAACAATATAATTTTTTTCTTTTTTTCTTTTCTTTTTTTTACCTTTTCCTTTTTCCACCCCCACAATGATATACCAAACTTTCCCCTTCACAAATGGGATCATTCACAATTTCAGGACTGAAGAAAAACACTATTTCCTATCTCTTATCTGCTGAGTGATGCTAAAACATCTATTACATGTGGTTTTTAAACTCTCACCCCCACCAATTCATTGATTCTGACTTCTACTTTTCTTTGATTTGTTCTTCTCTTGCATCTTCTTCTTCTTTGCTTCAGCAGTAACCCAAGTATAGTCTTGTGGAATTGCGAATGGATCTTGAATATTTTCTATCCGGCTGCTAGAACCAACAGCAGTTGAGCTAGGGCGACTATAAGGACCTTTTATCCACTGAAACCATGATGAACTTGAGGATTGTGTCACTGCTGGACTTTCTCTCCCTGCAGCAGTAGGGCTTGAAGGGGGCGTCGCGAACTCATCGTCCGCTGGCTGTAACTCTTCAAACTTTGTAAAAGTGACCAGTACTCTAATTGTAGGAACCACTGGTATTGCAACCTGAATACAACAATGAAGGATCTCTTAGCAAAAAGATTTTCATTTAAGGTACCCTAGTAAGCCAATAGAACTACATAAAATGAAAAATATTCAAGGCACTGTCTATGCAAAATTGTAAAACAAGAAAAAACAGAAGTTTTGGCAAATTCAGGCTGCCAAGGTTGTCTTTTATTGAGTTCAAAAATACCACAACGGTAGAGATGCAATGCCTTGAGTTGTAGCAATCAATAGTATCTGAAACCTAGGATCCCAAGTTTCAGAAGGAACAAGCTTACCTTCTTTGCAGTTTACTTGGAACTTCAAAGGAAAGTGTCACCTTTCTTTTTCTTTCCTTCAAGCAAACATTTCTAGACTCATTCAGATCATGAGAAACGTACTCCTACATTGCATACGGCAGCTAACCTCACATCTGTTTGTTTTCTAATCTCTTAACGCAGCAAATTGTACTATGACACTACATATTAATTATCCAGAAAATCTTAAAGTGAATAAAAGAAAAATTGCTGGCAGATGTTAAGATGATATCAAGTGTCTGAAATTGGATAAAGACAAATGAAGGTTATCACCATCTTTCCAGCTCTCAAAGCAATTCATATAACAGCACTAGACTCATTTGTTGATGATGTACATGATAAGGAAACTTAGTCTCTAAAAGAGCATCAGCATCCGGGGTAGATGCGTTCTTTCACAGGTAAGTTGCCCAATATGAGCGATTGTTGACTTCACCTTCCACGAAATGAGGTTATTAGAAAATGAAGGTGATAACTCATTTAGAACTTAGATTGATTGGCAAGAAGATACCTGATTTGTTTGCTGATATTATATATATAGAAAACAAATACACTTTTAGCATTAGCATTTTTCAATGAAAGATATACATTTCAAAACTTTAGGCTCCATTAAAAACAAAAACTACTCAACACTGCTACATACAATTTTTCAATCTATGATAACAAATGGCTGTCGGTTAAAATCCCACTCCAGTTTTAAAACATCCAAGCATCTAAAAGGCCATTTGATTCCTTTCATGATTCTTTTACCCTGAGATTCTAATTTGTCACATCACGAAACCCAGTTTTCAATGCCAAGTTAAATTACAAGAGCTGCCAAGACTTACCAGAAAGAACAAAATGGATCTACCAAAGTCATCTTAACTGGTAAATCCAAGAGAGATTTATGTGACTTATAAATTTCACCATTTATCCTCCATTCCTCAAACGATTCTTTTTAGCTTGTTTCAAATGCATTTGATAATTAAACTTGTATCCTCTTTTGAAGTCCCTAACTCAAATGTTGATCCTTTTTGCTAGTTCTGTATTTTTGTTCAGATACAGTATGTCTGGCGTTACCGCTGAATGGTCCATTTGCTTGAAACTTACAACTTCAATTCGATAATCTCAATTCATGCAACCTTCACTCAACTAGTTGTTCTAGTAATTACCAGCAATTCTAGTATGTGGCTTATCAGGAAAGCGTCTATGATCAGTCTAGATAGTCCGCTGAAGCATGCATAGGGGAAAGAGGAATAAAAATCTCCACTGATAGCATAAATCAAAGGATAAAAAGAAAAAGAAAAGGAAAGATAGAAGCTAAAATTGAAGCCGTGAAGGGCAGAGATAATCTGAAATAAGGAGACAATGCCAATGACCCTCAAAAAAAAATTGAAGCAGAATTGGAAAAGCCTGAACCATAGTGGGACATGCCCATACAGGCACATATAGCCAGTAGTTCTAATGTCAAATTCCTATAATTGAAGACCTAAACAAGTCAAGTCATTTAACTTCAAGTCTGGCTTATTAGCTACAAAATCTTGAACCAGCTTGCACAGCATCGAGTTGATTACACCAAGACTAGGCATCTAGTTGACATATCTCTCAATTCCAAAGACATAACATGCCTAATAACAATAGAGTGGCAAAATGGAAAAAGAAGAATCAAGCAAGCCAACATAATCTGCAAATTATGTCATTTTTCATACCGAGTAAAAGGTCAGATATGGAAGCCAGAAGATAGAATTCTGAGAAACAACTTCTATAACTCATCAAGAGACCAAACATTTTTCAGACTCATTTAAGGCACATAAAACCAAACTTGAAACAACTGCCCTCAGATTCAAAACCCATATCCCTCACCATCTACTCAGAAAAAAAACATGTAAAATTCAAAATTCTAAAAGGAAGAGCATTATCAAACAACCAAAAGAACATAACAACAATAAAAATTGCCTATGAGTTATGCAGGAAATGAAATATAATAAAAGAGTAAGGAATTAAAGAGTAGCATACCTTCACAGGAAAAGTTCCCATTGGAAGTTTTGTGGTAAGAAGTTCCCTCAAACGACGAATTGCCTTAACCTTGTTTGCAAGAATGTCAAGCAAAGGAAGGAGTTCTTCTGTTTGTAGTGGGAAGTTTGGGGAAAGCCAAAGAATTGGCCTCAAACCTTTCTTATATTCATTCTCACGGCTAGCACTAGCACCACCCTTGCGTCGATGTCCGCTCTCCGAGCTCATGGAAGTAGATGTCCTGGTTTCTTTTCCCCTTCTATGATCATCCCTCGCAACAATCTCAACAGAATGTCTTCCTGGTTTAATCTGATTTCCAGATGGAGAGTCCCCTAGTAGATCGCTAACCCTCTCATCAACACAGAGAGAACTTCTTGGCGGTGCAATCTTCTTTGGCCCTTCAGGTTTAGAATCTTTTTTCCTCCATCCCCCAAACCAACCTTTCTTTTCCTGTTTAGTTTCGCCATTTCTACAACCATTCACCTCTTCAACAGGAATCTCTCTATGCTCATAACAACTATGCCGGTGTGCAATAATCCCATCACCATTCTCATTGCTCATTTCTGATGAATCCAGCTTAAGCGCAACTTCGAGTTGCCTTCTTTCATCTTCTGTTAAAATGTCATTAAGATCCTCACTCTCTGCCTCATTTTCGTTGCAAGACGAGAAAAACTCATCATCTGACATGGCCCCAGGGACTCTCCTGGATTTAATGCTGACAACCACATTATGCATATCATATACCTTAGCCTTCCATGCACCCACCATTTCTGTTTTCTCCTGTCTTCTCCAAGTCAATTGTGGCAAAAGAACTGCTTGAGTAACATCAATCCCAGGCCTGAATATATTAGTCTGAGACATTGCAGCTACTTCTTGCCGAACCTCCTCTTCCGTCGCTGGAGCACCAGCACCATCCAAAGCATTCATAACCTCCTTATCCTTATGTGAAATCATGCAAAGTGATCCAGAAGGGATCTTCCCATCCTCAGACCCATCACCCAGGAAAAGAATACTCTGATCAGATCGTTGAATCCTAAACCCATCAAATCCAGCTAAAGTCATATCTGCCCTCAAATTGGCACCCCTCTTCCAAATTTTATAGGTATCCGAAGGAGCTATCCTCGA
Source organism: Murraya paniculata (assembly GCA_030449075.1). Classification (NCBI taxonomy): domain Eukaryota; kingdom Viridiplantae; phylum Streptophyta; class Magnoliopsida; order Sapindales; family Rutaceae; genus Murraya; species Murraya paniculata. The sequence goes on along the minus strand of JAEVFN010000011.1, from coordinate 462,571 downwards.
AATGAAAGGTATCACAGAGCTCTCAAAGTTGAAAGTAATTTCCATATAAAAATCCCTCATCCTTTGCATAGTCCCTACCAAGCGGGGCAACCTCCTGCACCATTTTGCCCAAGCCAATGGCTGGTAGTGCCTCACTATAATCATGGCAATCCCTTCTTCTCTATTGCAAATTGCTTCCTGAAGTGCACTCCAACCTTGTTCATTCTGCAAACTCCAATCAGCCCCGGCAACCATAAGCATTTCTGTTGCAGTCTCATCTCCAAGCTTGACAGCCAAATGAAGTGGGGTATCCCGATTGGGGACATCCCGCCTATCTATCACCGCAGAGATGGCATCAGCCTTCTCTTCCTCAGCCAGCGAAGCCATTTCAGTGCGAATCTCAGCCGGATTACTAAGCCTTGGGAGAGCAGCAAGTAATCTCCTGAGACTGGCATAATCTCTCATGGCAATGGCCTTGTGCACAGGGCTGTGGGCATACTTAGAAACATCTATACCGGCCATGCCCCACGAGCAGATATACAATATCAACTCACACTAATATTCACCGGCAAAAACCAATAACTTCCATCCAAATGATCACCACCCAATTGAAAACCTAAAAGATTTCCAAATAATACAATCAAACCCTACCAAGTACTTCTTTACACACACACACTCATCAAACAGACGTAGCTCCCAATTGCTACTAAATGAGAACCACTTTGAAACCTTCACCTAAAAATGAATCACACCCAATTCAAGTAGCACCCTAACAGCACAAGAAAACAACAGAAAATGAGAGACCGTTATAAAACTATCAACAGAAACAAAAAGAAAAGAATCTTGTCATGTGGGTCCAACACAGAGATCCAAGAAAACCCTCACCTTCTTCTTGCTTTGCCTGCGTCTTCTCCTATTGCACCTTCTATACAACACAACCCCAACAGAAAGAATCCAAGATTGCTTCTAAAAATAGAAACTCAAAAGCTCTAAACCCCACCAAGCACCTATGTATGCTGTCGTATCCCTCTCTGTGTGTTATTTCTTTCTTAACATAAGAAAATACACATATATTTGAAGTGGAATAAGGAAAATAGGAAGAATAAAAAAAAAAAACAAGATATCCTTGTGATCCAATCCAGATCAGACAAACCCAAGAACATGCATGTGGGCGTGTGAAACGAAATTTTAAAATACCAAAAAAAAAGTATTTTTATTTATTTAAAAAAAAAAGAGAAAGAAATAAAGAAATGACCATGTTGATGAATCAAGAAAGGAATACAAGAAAGCTATATAGAACCCCCGGCGTATGAAGCAAGAACAAAAGATTTGTGATTTTGAATAAAAGAAGAATCAAAAGTAAAAAGACTCCTGCAAGTGTTTCAAAAAGACGGATAAAGGGTGTTTACTTCTCCGTGACGGTCGAAAGAACAAGAAAATAACCAGAAATGATTACAATCGAAAAAAATAATTGATAATAAAAAATAAATGAAGGGATCAGAGAAGAAAATAGTGGAGCTTAAAAGTTGTATCCGGTGATTAAAGTGTTTTTCTTTTTTTTTATAAAAAATTTTCTACTTTTTTTTTAGAGAGAATTTTATTGACTTTTTGGTTAAATATCGTCAAAATACAATACAAATTTTGAAAAATTATATAGAGAATTGTCATGAGAAAGAAATTCTTAAAAAAAAAAAAATTATTGATAAATTTTAAGTCAATAGGATTAGGATCTGTCAAAAGTCAAAATTTTATTCAACTTAATGTTTTAGAATTTAAAAAATTAAAATAAATAGATTAATAACAGTGAATAGAATGGGTAATTTTCACTGACCTCCCCTCAACTATCTTTCGGCAACCCTGACATAGATCGATTTTATGTACAAATTAACACTAACTTCCCTTAGTCCAAACATTTGTGATTTGACTATTAAGTAAGATAACAATTGAGGAAAAATACAACAATACCATTTATTAAACACTTATGAAATAAATTAAAAAACGAGAGATCAAAATTTAATACCTATAATGAATAAAAATGATGCTTGTGCGAGTGAATATTTTGTAACGTATAAAAATTTAACCATGAGGTAATATAAACATAGTCAAAAAAGAAATTTATGCTCAATGACATAAGTCGGATAATATTAAGAATATACTCATTTGTATTTCATATTTGCATTAAATTAAATTTTAATTACATGATATCTTCAATAAGCTCGCATAATGATAGACCAAAAAAATTACAAAAAAAAATGATTTAATAACACTTCCATTAATCAAATGCTAAAGTAAAATTTCGAATTTACTTCAAGTTTTAAAGCCATTTCGACAACATCTCCATTTCAACAAAAAATAAAATGATTTTCTTTAGAGTTAAATCTATTTAAAAGCACCTACATTTCATCAAATAGTAAAGTAAACTTTTAGAATTTGCATTAAATTTAAAGTTATTTGAAAGAACTAACATTTTGTGAAAAAAATTAAACAATTTTTTGTAATTTGTTTCAAACTAAAGGCCGTTCAACCACATATTCAAGCCAATTTCAATAAATTTGATTAAATTTTATTAAGTTATGAAATTGCCTCTGATGATAACAATCAAACAAATTAAACATTTAATCTGAGAAAAGTTAGCGTCAATTTGGACATAAAATCCATTTATGTGTCAATTGGAGATAGTTAAGGGGAGAAAAGTGAAAATTACCCTAAGCAGAATAGATGATTCAATCTGCAAATTATACTCGAGTTAGTAAGGGCCGGCATGTGGGCCCGGAAAAGAGCGCACTTTATTTCCAATTTCCTTTTTTTAAAATTATTATATAATTTTAAAAATTAAGTAGGAATAATTAATTAATTAAATTAATTAATTAATTAAGAAAAGATAACAGCATCCATAAATTGACGGAATGGTTATAATAATTCTTATTTTCAAAAATATTCACGTAGGCCCCTTTCAAGATCATTATTATACTCTTAATAACCTAATTAAATTTCGTTTAGATTATTAAAGCACTTAAATTTGCAAAACGTAAAATGTAATAAATAAATTAATACAGAAACGTCCAAAAAAATGAGTAGTTAACTGACAGAGTCGTGGGGCCCAGTCGAGTCTGTTGGCACATTGTTAGACAGGAGACAGTGGTGGCACAGTCCCGAAAAAGTGATCCGGCCACCCCAGCTCGCCTCCATTTGGGACCCCCTTTGGATTGGATTTCCCAAAAGGCCGAGACCATCAAAAAGGATTTTAACAATAATTGATTTGGTAATTTTTATTTATTATATATAAAGTTCAAATTTTTATTTTCTTTCTTTCTTTCTTTTTATTTTGACCTAATTATTGGGTGCTTTATAATAGATTTTTTTTTTTTGAAGAATAAATGGATTTTGTATATGTAGCTATTTTTAAGTAGAAAAATATCGTTGGGTTACGATATTTTCACCCACAATTTATATAATCTCACCCTATTTTCTTAAAAAAATAATAATTTCTTAATTATATTGAATTTTTTAATAAAATAACAATAATTGTTGAAGTTAAAACATAAATAATTTTTGCTTGTATTTTGGTACTTTTGACTAATAAGAGTAAATTAGTCAAATTAAATTTACATTAAAGATATTCTAATGATTAAAGATGCTCAAGAGACCTAATTTATAATATGAAAATTAATGACGAGTTGATTGGTTCATTACCACTTTTTCAAAAATAAAATTTGTTAATTGTCGAAATGTTTTCTTGATTTGAAACCTTTTCAAAAACATTGTATTTTTTAATAATTACTCTCTCGATGTGGTTGAGTTTATGCAAATTGAGGGGAAAATATCACCACCCACCCACTAACATTTAAGGGAATTTTATTTGATCTAATTTTAAGAAATTGAAGGAAGAATGGTCGTAAATGCAAAGTATTTGTGCATATTATAGACACTACAGATATTTCATGTGATTTTTGTGTTAAGTATTTGTTAAAAATATCTTTTTTTTAAGAAAAAAGGAAAAGGATTTGTTAAAAATATCTAGTTAATAATTAATATAATTGGTTTAGATAAGCTATGGTTGGTGGGATACTAACATGTGGAGAATGCCACAAGATGTGTCAACCAAACCATCTAACATTAAAGTGGGTGTTGGATGAAAAATTGAGAATGTTTGGAGGGTTTGGAAAGAAATAAGAATTATGAAAAGTCTTTGAGAAAACGAAAGTAAATTTATAATATGGCAACAAGTTCTTAAAAAAATTAAAAGAAAATAATTTTCTTCAGTGTATCCAATGGGCTCGAATAAAGTTTTATTTTTTCATGTTAGGAAATCAGAGAAAGTTTAGATTGTTTCAAGAGTATTTTTCTTTATTCGTTAACCATTTTCACAAACACACATATAAAAGTATTATCGTCATCGATTAAAATATATATTATACGTGGTAGTGATTGAATGGAAAAGAAATAATGTTCTCGAAGCATCCAATACTTTTTCATAAAATTGAGATTTTCACTTTGGTTAAAACATTTTTTTTTTGTTTTTAGTCAAGTGAGAATGCTATTTCTTTGTCTAGACTATTCCCACGAAAGGATCTCATGTACTTACAATTTGACACTATAATATATTATCTCTTTTTAGTGAATTAATAGTTAAAATTATTTTAAATATTTACTTCTTTTATTTCGCTTGTATAACCACTATTAATTTAATACTCAGTAAAAGCTCAGCTTAGCATTGAATTATTATCCAAAAATTACAAAAATTAACTATAAATAATTTTATTCAATTATAATAATGTGAAAAAGAAATTACTACATTATTTTGAGGTTGAATAACATGATCTTCTTTCACACACATTAGGCAAATTTTGTCAAATAATGATGAAGAATTTGTACTCAATTGCCATCTTATGATTATGCCCTTTCCTTTTACCACATAATCCAATTCAAATTGGGACAAATCATACAGGAAAAAGTCAGAAAAATCCCATGATTATGACTATTTGATTTATTACTTTCCATCATCTAGAATCATTTCTTAACGAAGTTAAATTGGTTTTCTTTTAAGAAAAAAAAATATAGATACATGTCTTTCATTCCAACCAATATCACAGTTAAAAAAAAAAAAACCATGATATTAATAGTAGGATTAATTCAAAAACACACTAGTATATGAACAATCTTCCCAATTGTTGTTTGATTCTCTAAAAGAAATGTGGACATGTTAATTAATTTACACAACCCTAACAGTAAAGGCAACAAAGCGGTACATTGTATAAAGCAATACAAGTTGGTCTTACTGAAAAATCTTCACAAATAATAATAATAATAGTAATAATAATAAATGCTTTGATAATTACAATATATTGTTTTTAATTTATGTGCTTGGCATTTATTGATACAGCTAAACTCGTGGGGACTTAAATTTGAGAATTAGAATTAAAGGCGTCACAATATTACTAATTAATTAAGATTTCAACTATGACCCACACACACGACAGGGACTTAAATTTTGTTATTAAAATAATTAATTAATGTGCTTCGATGTAGAAGAATATGGAATATTGACATTATTCCATGAGGATCTAATACAATGTTGGACTTTGAATGCCCTTTTTGTCTTTTACGTGCCAAAAAACAATTTGTCTTTGCTTTGAGTATTGATTTAGCTGTTACCACAATTATTAATGGGGCTCGATTATGATATTTTGGGATATCATTTCAATAAATTATGATTATCTGATAATACTAAGAATCGATATTTTGGGCCATCGTGTCAATAAAATCTGATTATTTAATAATAATTCGATTGTAAAATATACTATACTTATTAGGTACCAGCTAAATCCAAATCTCTTTAAAAATTTCTATATTTTATCACTTAAAACTTTAAGAGATAAAATTGATATAATTGTGGAGTCACTAGGCTTTGTCAAATTGATTGTTTGTTTAATCTGTAATATAAGCTTAAGGTCAAAATATTATTTAAAAAGCATGGGTTACTTACGACTTGGCACTTCCAATAAGATGATACCAAAAGAACCAAACACAAGGCTCGAGGAGATTCCAACCATGCACATATTGACCAGCAATATAAAAGTTTATTTATCTTCGGGGAAAAAGGATTTAAGATTTTTCATTAATCATTCATGAAACTTAATCATTATTTTTTCGTAGCATAAACCGAAACGTGAGTCCTGCAGATTTTATGATTACAGTCTACAAAGCTAAAAAGTCTGAAATCAAGCATAGGCATTGCACAACATAATTAGTAATTACATCCCCCACACACTTTCTTTAAAAAGGAGAAACAAAGACCCAATAACAGTGAAAAATGAACAGAGCCAGCGGGAAAAAGTGAATCAAATTAACAACACTAGTAACTGGTAAGTAGCTGCTTTTAACTTTAAGCAGCGGCAACACTGTGGAGGACCACAGTCTCAACAGTAAGCCCAGGCCCAAACCCAAAAAGCACTCCCCACTCAAGCCCTTCTCCGGTGGTCTTTAAGCCGTCTTCAGCTGATTTCTTCCTCATCTCGTCCAAAATAAACAACACACAAGCACTTGACATGTTGCCATACTCTGAAAGCACGTGTCTCGTGGCCCGTAGCTTTTCGGGCTTCAGGCCCAACTTCTCCTCGACTTGGTCCAGAATTGCAGGGCCACCAGGGTGCGCGATCCAAAAAATCGAGTTCCAATCTGATATACCAAATGGTTTGAATGCCTCAATTAGGCTTTTCTGGATGTTCTTTGAAATAAGTCCAGGAACATCCTTGAGAAGATGAAAGGTAAGGCCAACTTCACGAAGATGCCCGTCGATAGCTCCATCGCTATCAGGCAATATCGTTTGGGCTGCAGAGACGAGTTCAAACATGGGCTTCTCGATCTCGGGTATTGGGTCAGCACCGATGATAATAGCAGCCGCACCATCACCAAACAAGGCTTGACCTACAAGACTATCAAGATGGGTGTCGCTAGGACCACGGAAAGTAACCGCGGTTATCTCAGAGCACACCACGAGGACCCGTGCGCCTTTGTTGTTCTCGGCTAGGTCCTTGGCCAGGCGGAGCACCGTGCCACCGGCATAACAACCTTGTTGGTACATCATGAGGCGTTTGACGGATGGGCGAAGGCCCAAGAGTTTTGTGAGTTGGTAATCGGCCCCAGGCATGTCAACACCACTCGTGGTGCAAAAGACCAAGTGGGTGATTTTGGATTTGGGCTGGCCCCATTCTTTAATGGCCTTGGTGGCTGCTTCCTTGCCAAGCCTCGGCACCTCAACCACCACCATATCTTGCCTCGCATCTAATGAAGGTGCCATGTATGCACACACATTAGGGTTTTCTTTCAATATTTCTTCTGTCAAGTACATGTATCGCTTCCTGATCATGGATTTGTCACCTGAAATTCATGAAAAAAAAATAAAATAAAATTAATATAATGTAATCCTACTTCACACAGCAATTGATAACTTCAATATTTATAAATGTACCAAATAATTAAAGCCAAAGATTGTGTTATGCCAAAAATTGAGATCTTGAAATTGATACTGATTATCACTAGGATTCCAAATCCAATGTTAGGTATATGATTCATTAAGATTTAATAGGAATTAATGTAGTCCACATATTTTTAAGTCTCTATATTACTATATAGAATGAGCAAATCAGCATAAAATTATTTCTAACTGACGCAGCTGCTTGCTCAATTTTGGTGACTGTGCCGATATTAGGTGCCACAAATAAAAGTATTACCACTAATTCTAGAATTTAACTGACGGGTGCTACAATTTTTTTTCCTAAAATAAATAAAAAAATTAATTTCCTTTAGTAACATGTACACATTCAACACCTCATTTACTTATATTCCAATTCGGAGTTTTGTCTCAGCTTATTCTATTTGTCAAAATATAATCTCTTATTACTACACTTATTTTTATTTTTATTATTTTTTTTCAAGTTAACAAGATTAAAGTTTTCACATTGTGTCTCTTTTTCCTTGTAGTACCTTAAAAAAAATCTTTATAAAAAAAAAATATAAATTTGTTCATGTGAAGAACGAGACCTTATCTTTGAATATACACACACGCACACACGATTTCATCTCAAACAGAAGCATGCACGTATGAAAAAATGATAATGCTATACATGCACAAAAAATTAAACAAGCTCTTGAATATAACATATTTATAAAATTATAAATGAAAAAAAATTAAAAAAAAATTCTTACACATGCGCTTGAATTTCTCTTTAAGTTCAGTCTTGTGTTCACTATTTGTGATACGAAAATAATAATCCGGATACGTGCTTTGATCAACACAATTCGGAGGAGTTGCCGTTCCAATGGCCATGATCGTGGCCGGACCTTCGGCGCGTTGAGCCCTGCGAACTTCATCGACGGTCGCCATTGTTGTTGCTTCCAATCAAACGGTTCCGAGACGCCGATCCAGCTCCTGTCGATATCTTATAACTTTGTATGAGAATACGTTTAACTTTGGTCGTTATTTATAAGGAGAGGAGAAATTGGGTTAGCTGAAGATCACGTGATTGACACCAGTGCAGTAAGGATAAAAATGTAGGGCGGCACGTGACACATGAGTTTGGTTTAAATGTGCAAATCCGTCCATCAAACCACCGCATGATTGAGGGGGTTGCATCGGTTCCTCACTTGCCTTAATTATAATGATCATGATCCAGTAAAAATTGGACGGTTGTGATGCATCGATTGAGGGTCGTACGTACGTGGCGGTTTATGATTGGAGGGTATGTTAGTAATGAAAACGTGTGATGAGTGGTTTAGAATCTCATAATAGGGGCACATTACATGACTGATCGAGATTATAAAAATCATTCGAAATTGGCATTTTTTAAGGACGGGCATAAAGGTTCTGCATTGTAGGATATTTTTACAAACTTATTAAAGGATTTTCAACTAAGTTAGGAAAATTTATGAATGAAAATTGAACTTAGATGAAGGGATTAGATAAATATTGATTAATTTTTCGTTGATGTTTCATATAAGGAGAAAAATTTAGGTAAAACAGTCTAATTATTTGCGATTACGAGACGAGAGGGCTAGCCTTGGAAAAGTTCTTTGACGAAATAAGGCCCAACAATTCTTAAAAAATCTCTTATAAGCTTTGATAAAATAATTCATATTGGCCTTAAATAAATTTTTTTATTATCTTAGTAAAATTTTATAATGTTCATATTAGTCTCTAACGAAAATTTTTATAAGCAACTAAAGAATTTCATATTACTCTCATTAAATAATATTTATTGAAAGATTATTTTAATTTATTTCTTAGCCCAAGTTAAAATGAGTTCCTAATTTCGCCAATCATCGTTTTATATACACGCACATACATACATACATAATGTGTTTGTGTCAAAATTTGAAAATGGACATTGATGCAAAGAAATAAATAAATTGATTCAAAAAATTCTCAATTCTATTTATGTGGCCATTCACATTTAGCCTGTGAATTGCTAGCTTATGGACTTTCCAGTTTGCAGGAAAATCTTCCTATTTTCCCATGGTTAGTTGGACAATTGATATTCATTTATTAATTTTTGGACAGTGCTCAATTTCTCCCCCACCAAAATAGAACATTAGGGCTTGCTTTATCTTCCAATGTATCTTTTTTTTTTTTTAAATGTAAGTGGTTGGGTTATGAATAATTCTAGAGCCACAAATAGTCTACATTTTCAATTAATCAATCACATTTTTCGATGTCAATTTATACAGGTGTTTGCCGCTATAAAATTTTATAATTTTATTGTGTTCTTGCCATCTGAAGACATCTTTGTGGAACTTAGACCTGGACAAATTCTTTGTTTGGACTATTATTTGAGATGTTAAGTTTTTCATATTATTTTCAAAGCTCTTTCAGGTAGTAGGGATGACAATGGGGTGGGGTGAGGGTAGGCAGCCTCCATTCCCCAATAAATTTAGTAGGGTAGGGAAGAGAAATCCTCATGTGGGAAATATTTTTTCCATCCCCACCTCATTTTCCATTTATTTATTTTATAGTAACCATAAATACATGATTTTAGTAAATTAAAAAAATTAGGGACTTAAATAAAATTATCACCATATTATAAAATATTTAAACTATTTAAAAAAATCTTGGAAAGTTTAAAATAATATCTTGAAATGCTATCAAAACTAAAAAAATATTTGAAGAGAGCAGAACCTTAAGAGAGAAAAGAAAACATAATAATATTTTAGGGTGGAATAATAATTATATTATAGAGTTTTATTTTAGTTATAGTCTATTTTATTATATAAAATAAAAAAAATTAATAACCAATATTATAATTGATAAAATAAAAATTATTAAATAAAAATTAAAAAATATTTATATATAATGAGGATTGTGGTGAGAATGGGATGGGAACTACAAAACCAAATTCCACCCCATTAAGAATTTAAAAATTATTTTTTCTCATTCTCCAAAAATTATTTAAAATTCACCCACCTAGAATGAGACCTCAAACCCATAGAGAATATTGCCATCGCTATCAGGTAAGCTGTTTGGATAAACTTCAAATACATGCAAGTAATTTGAAGTAAAATTGTTAGGACTAGAGACATTGAAACGAGTCCTCTTTTTTTTTCGCCAAATTTTGTTGTTTTCATAATCAAATTTGCGTTTGAAGCATGTTTCCTAGCACTTTTAAGAAACTTAATTAACATTTCAAGGCCAACCAGAAAAACACAGATGGTTTTTAAATTTGGACTTGGAAATGTTTTCAAGAAAAAAGTGTAGAAAAAAATGCAGGAGCTGTCCAAAGTTGAAGGGCAAAATAGAAATTGGCTCTTGGTTCTATCTTCAGATTTCTAGTTGAAATGGATAATAAAACATGTTAGCATTACAAAACGAAACACCTTTTATTGGTGACACACTTTATATCTCATCGTCATCAATATAAATTCAACATATAATTGAGATATGATAAAGCTCAATTCTTGATTATCATATGGTCCTAAGAGAAATTGCCACATCATCAATCACCACAATTGAGATACAAGTTTTCAGTTCCAACTTTGTAAAACTTATTGTTACAGAAACTGCTTGTCCCAAAAACTTAAGCCACTCATGTATAACATGAAATAAGACTTGAGAAAGAAGTTTATAGATGGAACACAAAAGACGAGCTCAAAAGTACGTCAAAAAACTAAAAAAGTAATGAAAAGAGTTTGTACCTAGAGAGCAAGCTTATGCTTGCACACTGAAGTCTAAACGCCAAAACTTAAGCTTGAAAGTCCTATAAATACACGAAAAGGACCATACAAAGTAATAAACCCTATAGGTTTCTAACCCATGCATGGATTTGAGTTTTGAGCCGGTTGTAATTTGTAAAAGCTCTATAGCCCTTCAAAAATGTGTTGCCTGTACCTACTCGTCAGTTACACATCCATTTGAAGCCGATTGCACATTCTTGATGTACTGAAAATTAATAAAAGAATGGTGGTACGTAAGTAAAGACAATGCATAGTCTAAACAAAATAAATCGGTAAGAGGATATTTGTTTCCATACCTTGTATAAAACTCCGTGGTTAACCTTATACAGAGGTGGAGTCCATTTTCTTCTTCGCTCTTCCATTTCCTCATCTGTCAACTGAACATCTATTATCCTCTTCTGCACATCTATGTTGATTATGTCTCCATTTTGGATCAGACCAATAGGACCACCCTCCTGGAAATAATTTGGAAAACAGTCTGAATTATATTGACAAGGAATGAAACTGCCCTCAAAGAATATGGAGTTATTTGTATTTAACAGTTCTCCTGCTTGGTTAGAAGGAAATGATTTCAGCGAAGAGCAAAAAGGATATACCGTGCCAAAAATCCAAACCTTTGGTAAATGACTAGATAAGGGAGTGAGAAGAATATTTCCCGTTTGAAGGCTGACAACCATTTTCTTTTATGTTAACTAATTCTAGATGACAATTATACTTAAATATAATATATAACCTGGACAGTAAATTTCCCCCCAAAAAAATGAACAGTAAACCCTTTTGCATATAATGATTAAATTAACATAATATGGTTCCTTGCGTTTAAAATATTAAAATGAGGATAATGGTTTCTCAAATGAAATCCACTAAATGGTATCAAGCACTCTACTTTCTCTCTTATTGTCGGTTCCTTCTCGAGAATAAACAATGAGGTCTGCCTATATTGTAAAATGATATCTCTCATAACCAAACCAAGATCATATTTCCAACCATGGTACATTTCAGGTCTGAAAGAAAGTGAAACTGAATGGAATATCTTGCCCCAAACTTTCTAGAAAGCAAGTTTTGACTTTATTAGATGTTAATGAAAATGCGAAGTGAGGAAGAAAAACAAGAACAGATTTGTATCAATAAGAGCACTAAACATAGAAACTACATTAATGAAAAGCAAAGGCACCTGTGCTTCAGGGCAAATGTGGCCAACAACAAATCCATGTGAACCTCCTGAAAACCTGCCATCAGTTAACAATGCAACTTCCTGCAACATTCATTAACAATATCCAAATGAAAATTGACTTCATAGTATAACCAGATGCACGATGTAACTTGAAAACAAACTATTGATGGTCAAAGAATAAACTGATTTATCTTAAACAGTAACAAGTATGACTATGATCATTTAAGGCACACGCCATCTTAAAATTTGGAAAAGACAGCTAGTAATAAAGCTATTTGAGTCAATTCATGGTGAATAAAACAATCCTCTAATAATAAATCCAATCTTAGATTGGATATTAAAATACCTTTCCAAGACCTGCTCCCATTATTGCACTGGTTGGAGTCAACATCTCAGCCATGCCTGGCCCTCCTTTCGGCCCTTCCCCTCTTATGACAACTACTTTTCCCTAAAATGTGAAAAATGTAAGGGAGAAGAGAATAAAATAAAATAAAATAAAAAGAAGATTTTCCAGAGTCAAATATGACTAAAAATATCATCAATGCACAAGCCGAACAAGTGCACCTCAAGCCGGAGAACTACACAACCGACATACATCAAGTTATATCTACAATAACCATATCAAAATATGTAATTTAGATTAAGGCACATAATAGTATGCTATTACATCCTCAACTTGTCATTAACAACAGCAAGGCTAAGCCAAAGAGTAGATGGATTGTAGAAAAGAACCGGATTTTCCAAGTGAAATTTCATTCCATATAACATTGCCGAAAGAACAAATTCCATGACTTTTTGGTAATTGAAGTGCTGCGGGTTAGGAGGTAATGTACAAGCGACAATCGAGGGAAGATAACATAGCCTGACCTTCAAAGTCAAAAAAGACTTTGAAATTGATGGAAACCACAGGTTTTCAGATATGTAATGGCCTTAGAAACATTAAAATTTCTATAGTTGGGAAAATGAAATAACAAATATCAGAAAACCAAAAGTAGGCATATACCCAGAACGTAGTTTCAGTGAATTTCAATAACCTACTCAGAAACGTTAGTTTACATAAATTTCAATTGCCAATTCATACATTAATTCCAATTACTAATTCATACTCCCACAATAAAAAGAAGATGGACTTAGCATATAAGACTTAGGCCACCTTAAAACTCATAGGATCCTCAGAGATAGCTGCAATCATGGATTCCTCTCCTTCAAAGACAAGTGCAGGACCTAAAAAGCAGTTTCTTTAAGGACTAAATTTAACAAAACAAATCTGGACATCAGATTTGAAAAAATCATAACACAAGTGAACAAAAAAAAGGCACCAGAAAAGTATAGCCCTTCTTTTCCAGTAATTTTTGCTACAGAACCCTCTGGTGCTAAATTTCCACGTAATATTTGGATATGTCCTGTTTTCTTGATGGGGTTTGACAATGGTCTTATTATGTCCTGGAAAATAAAAGCAAGAAAATTGTTTGAATACTTGTTTTTACTTGCAAACATAACAACTAAAAAGAACATTAATAATCAATAGATCAATTTGTGAACGAAATTCAAAATTCTTCCTACCTGCCCCTCAGATAGATGGGGAAATGTCTTCACATTTTCAGCTAATGTCTTCCCAGTTACTGGAGAGGAACTAGCATTTTGTTAATACAACTTGTACCACCAAAATGTCACTAGTTGCTAATTTGCTATTGATGCAAGTACGGCACATAAAGAGTCCATAACTCATACCAGTCATACAATCTCCATCCAAAAATCCATGCTCCAAAAGATAGCGAATGACAGCCGGTGTTCCTCCAATCTATTAAAACAACATTTATGGCCTCAGTAGGAGAAAGGACAATACATTCAACTGATCAGGCAAACGAAATGACAAAGCAGAATAGAAGAAAGGATTCACATAATCAACCAAACTAATCTAAATTTGAGGCTTAGTGAATTTTCTTCGTTGAGGCATAAGGAATGATACAGACCGACATGCACCTTAACCAATGCAAGGCTCAATACTACATAAAACAAACACAAACATACTTGACTAAAATGCACACCTTATGGACATCCTCCATCACATATTTTCCACTGGGCTTAAGATCTGCAAGAAATGGAACTTCATCGCTAACCTTCTGGAATTCATCAATAGTCAACTCCAGACCAACAGACCTGCCATGAATTTGGACTTGAACAATCTTTTATATTAAGCAAACTATTGATATCCAAGGAGGGTCTGGCATGAAACCCCTTACCTTGCAATAGCAATTAAATGAAGCACTGCATTGGTAGACCCACCTAGTGCCATGACAATAACCATTGCATTACTGCAGTGATTTTTTGGTGATTATGTCTCGTGGTTTTAAGTCCATTTTCAACAATTCCAAAAGATATTTTCCAGCCAGGCGGCATTCATCTAACTTCAATGGATCTTCAGCAGGTATTGAAGAGCTTTAAGAAATAAACAACAAATTGGAGGAACAAGGTAAGAAAGAACAGCCTGACAACACCAATCAAAGTGATCCTCCAGAGTCACTATTCTACCTGTAAGGAAGACACATCCCCATAGCTTCAATAGCAGAAGCCATGGTATTAGCTGTATACATTCCCCCACAAGCCCCTGCCCCTGGACATGAGTTTAGGACTACATTCTTTCTCTGCTCATCACTAATGGATCCACTAACATACTCTCCATAAACCTGCAACAACAATTTCGTCGTGACAATGACATCAAAATTGAGAAAATCATCATAAAATTTTTTCCTAACTATTAAGTAAATCAGAATTCAAATACAGATGGACTGTTTTCTTCAAAAACCCTAATTATTTTTAAAGGTTGAATTGCAGAAATACAAGGGACTCAAACCACCCTAGAAGCAAGGCTACTGTCTCATCAAGTATATACTGGAGATAAAAAAAACCAATGGCACCAACCTAAAAGCAATTAGGTACTGCTAGTTCCTGGAAAGCCAGGTCAGGGGCCAGTGAACATTAATATGGTCTTAATGTTGTTTATTTTTGCAAAAAAAAAAGGACGTCAAGCAATAGAAGACTTCCATCATTCAGTGAGGAATTTTTTTTTTTTTTTTATTTCATAAGGATCACAAATCCCAGACCTTATTTCCACATGCTTACTTGTTACCAAAGGAAGATTAATTGAAATGGTAAGCAGCATCAACATTTTTTTTTTCAAACGAGCAATATCATAATATTATACACAGAGAAAAGGACATGAAGTTTGCATTCGTTTAACTAGTTAAGTCCAACAGAAGTCGCAGGAATATTCAGAAAATCAGTTTAGAGAGAGATGAGGTCGATGGTCATGTTTTTCTCATGCTGGTATTTCTTTTTTTCCTCTATTCTTCTATCTGTGTAAGCAGTTGGATTTTTCACTTACAAAGGAGAAGATGTTTTAAGGAATTATTTCTTTCAAAATTTAAGAATGAAAAAAAAAAAAAAGTAAACTAATCAGCATCCATTCCAAGCATACTTCCATTGCAACTTTAACAGATTAATCCATTTGATATTGTAACCTAGAGTATTTGTGACTTCCACTCCCACTGATAATGGGGTAATGTACTAATGCTTTATACTCTAATTCTGAAGCCAATGTGGTACCCATTAAACAATTCCCAAAACAAAAGTCCATCTCAAACTAAAGTTTAAATAGAACTATACCATCACAAACTTCATCCAAATCTTAACATCTTCTACTCTTGTGAATCTTATGCGTCTTTGCTCTTATTCAATAAAAGAGCTGCAACCCATTCATGCATTCTTTTGAAAGTTTGCTTTACATAACCAAACAACGGATTATTATAGACACTCAAATTCTAAGAAAAGGTGAATCCACTCACTTGGTGAATGAGTTCATGAACTGCAAAATCGCTGCTTAACTAAATTGAGTTTTCAGAATACTACAACACACATAAATCTGAAGCATTCGAAAATCTAGTCAGTTTCTCATTCTAAATTTGCTCTCAGAATCATTGAGGGAATCAAATAAGAAAAAGGGAATGGTGAGCAGAAAATATCAACGGGAATCAAACAGTAGTTAACGATGTAAATTTTTCCTAGATATTTTCGGTTGTATTCAACCAAAAAAAAAAAAAGAAGGAAAAACTTAAAAAGTGAAATCTGGCATACCTGGAAAGCTGATACTATGTCGTACGTATGGCCTTGAAAATGGCCAGGCTGCAAAAGAATTATATAAGATAATAGATTATGTGCACATTTAAAATTATCAGAATCAAATCTTAGTAAAATTTCCAGAAGTGATAGTAGATTACACATATCTAATCACTGCATCCAACAAATCAGTAAACGTGGAAGAAATGTCGTGTTGACACAAAGTTTCAACATATCAACTCTTAAAATCAAGAAATTAGAATACAGTAAGAAATCAGCATCTTGGTATATCAACAATAATAAACATACATATTAAATTAGATAACGTATTTGTTTTTTGCACCGTTCTCAGCAGACTTAAATCAGCATGAAAACCAGTCATTACACGTTAAAGCTTATGATTTTCAATCAAAAAAATAAACTAAAATAAAATAAAAGTAGATAACAAAAAATAAAAAATTGTTCTGTCAACTGCAACCATAAATCCATTTATCTTATCATATAAGAAAGGAAATTCACTATGGCCACAAAATCATATACCAGCAAGGACATTCACTATGGCTGCACAAATACAACCTAACACAGAATGACAGCCAATCACATGTACAGGACATAGAGAGACATCTTAAAGGACCATAAAGAAAGAAATACTCTAAACAAACCAGCAAAGAAGGTCCAATGGCATCTTCCCGAAACAAGGGTCATAAAAATTTCATTATAGCTAGTTCAAATTGCATGGCCAATCAAATTGGCATACTTCGACATGTCGATATCCATAGATTGCTTCTCTTACCATTAACAAAAGAAAAGAAAAAAGGATATTGCACGTAGAAAAGATTGGTTACTGACCTTGATTGTTCCACCATAAACCATAATACCGGGTCGATTGAGCCGCCCCATAGCCATAATGGTACCTGGCATCTAAAAATTCAAACGCCATTAAGTTCAGATTAATTGCATAAATAATGGAATAGACAGCCTATATGCGGATCATGTACCCCATAGCCCCAAGTTCGGCTCAATCAAAGAGCCAAAAGAAAGTCAACAGAGGGGTGGAGAAACAGAAACGATGTAGCATTTACTGTCTTACAAAGAGCATGACTTAATTACAACTTATTCGTATCTAACCATCAAAAAGCAACTAATTGCTTAGGAAAATAATTTAGTTTTAAACAAATAATGCAATATTTAATTTTCAAACTCAGGAACTCCAACCTCCAATACAGTTTGAAAACCATAGTAGCAAAATCTAATGCGCAATTTTCTTTACGCATGAGATAAAACTCAACCGCCTTTTTATATTACACCGTCCTGTAAAGAAAACAGACCAAGCTTTCTTCGAGCTTAGTACCCAAAATTGAACTCTTAAGCTATCCCCCCAACCCAAATAAAAAATTATTATTATTATTATTATTATTTTAAATTAAAAAAAAAAAACATAAAACCTGGCCTCGTAATTACCCACGATGTCAAAATCAGTAAAAGAATCACAAAGACAATAAATGCAGACAAAAGTTGGCAAGTTTACCCAGAAGACAAAATAAAAATAAAAATGAAAATGAAGTGAAAAGAGACCTATAATTATAAGGAAAAAAAGGCTTACATTTTTATCACAACCAGGAATAGAAATATTGGCATCGTACCACTGAGCACTCATGACAGTCTCAATGCTATCAGCAATCAAGTCCCTGCTTTGCAAGCTAAAACGCATTCCTCTAGTCCCCATGGAGATCGCATCACTCACGCCAATCGTATTAAACCTGAACCCCACCATTCCGGCCTCTTCGACGCCGCGTTTCACGGCCTCCGACAGCCTCAGCAGGTGCATGTTACACGTGTTCCCCTCGTACCACACGGACGATATTCCCACCTGGGGCTTCGACATATCCGCTTCGGACAGTCCCACGCCGTGGAGAATGGCCTGGGACCCGCCCTGTGACTTGGGCTCGGTGACGCGGGAGCTGTACTTGTTGAGCTTTTCCGGGGACGTCGTGGAGGCGGGCGGCGGCGATGGGTTGGCGTTGACGGTGGCCGTGATGGGGAGCGAGGCGGGGCGGCGGGTGTTTTTGGTGTAGTGGGTGCGGGTGAGAGGGAGCGAGGGGGTGGTGAAGGTGGCGGCGCGTGGGGTTAAGATTGTGGATTGCATGGTGGCGCGTGGGGGTTGGTGGAAAATTGAAGTGGGGACTGGGGGACGGAGTGTGGTTTTAGAAGATGTGAGAGTTGAAAGCGGAGGGTTTTAGACGTTTTTATCATCAGCGTCAGGTTTTGACACACTCGGCTTCCGAGTTTTTAAATATGCACGTTGGCACGTGATGCCTACTTGCGTAGTACCCTGGAATTCGAGTTAATCTGATTGGGTTCGGTTTCGCTAACTAGGGTTTAAGATTACAGAGGGCTGTAAACGGTAACTGGTGAGGGTTAAAAGAGTAAATAAGGTACCTGAAGCAAAGTAGGCGACGAAATTGGAATCAACGGCGGAGGGAGGGGACGATCGTGTACGTTAGGGAGCAGTGGCTTATGCAACTCCTCTTCCTCATCATCATCATCGATCTTGAATTTCTTTTTCTTTTTCTCTTGTGCTTGCTCTGCTGTGTATCTGACTTTCTTCAGTTTCTGAATTGTTTGTTTGATTAACGTTGTGATCGTTCGTTGAAATCTAACTGGAGGTAGCACCCTATCAGAGTTGCTTGCTAGTCTGTACGTGCAAAATTATTCAAGAAGCTGACTTTTTTATTCTTCGTCATTTCAATATACGGCTCCCTTTAGTATAATTTTTTAAATAAAATTAATTTAAATAGAGTTTATGTTAATAAATTTTTTATAAATAATATTTTTGTTAAAAAATTTAATTTATTTTAACTGTCAGTGAGGGATTTTATTAAAAATTATAAAATTATTTTAATAAATAAATTTTTTTAAAATTATATTATAAAAAATAAAATAAAATTTTTAAATAAATAAAAAATATTTTAAATATTTTAATATTAAAAAAAATTTAATCTCTATCTTCAAAAGTTCAAGATTTGAGATTTTATTAGTGGAGATAAAATATTTAATTTAATTTTTAAAAATTATATTAAAAAATAATTAAATAATACTAAAAATTTTAAAAAAATTATAAAATTAAATAATTATTAAATAAATAGTACCAAACAAACAATATTTATTTCAAAAACTCTGTTTCATTTTAGGAAAGCAATGGGTTCACATCTTAGCTCACGGCCCTAGTACGTTGTTTCATTAAGAACTAGTAATAATTGGACTTTGACATCAGCCACAAAGCCATGTGAGCTCAAACTGTTGGTTAGGGCTCTCAGTCATTTTCTATTTATTTATGTTTCAGTATTTACAATTTTCGTAATTTAGTTTATCGTTTAATTTAGTTTAGCTTTTATTTCAAATCAAAACGAATTATTTTGTTTAATTTGATCCAGTTTGGTTCGATTCGATTTGGTTTTATATTATTTAGTTCATGAAATTCAATATTTTTTGGAGCAAGCTTGAAAAGTAAGTTAGCTAATAGTTTACACAATTTGTCCATACATACACATGTTATAA
This sequence comes from Murraya paniculata, assembly GCA_030449075.1. Lineage (NCBI taxonomy): Eukaryota > Viridiplantae > Streptophyta > Magnoliopsida > Sapindales > Rutaceae > Murraya > Murraya paniculata. The sequence continues at coordinate 442,518 of JAEVFN010000011.1, read as the reverse complement.
TCTGCTGAATGGTACACCATACCTCTATAGAGGCTATCCTGTAATAGTTGGCATGTTATATGAGGGAAAAATGGTCCTAACTATTTTGGTGGGTCGTTTTTGGCTTTTTACAAGTTTTGCAGCCTATTATTCTTTCTTTTTCATTATAATATCTCTTCATTGGTTTCTTATTTTCAACTAAGAAATCAATATTGTTTTTGGTGATAACGACACTTCATGTGCCTCACATTCTGAGTATTTTCTTTAACATTTTCAGCCCTTGATATAGTGAAATGTAGGTGTTAACTTGATTCCTAGTGTACCCAATATATGCTAGCTTCCTCTTGGTGGTTTTTTTCTATTACCAAGTTCTATATTAACATGTGGTATTCTATTATTAGTCTTTCATTCTTCGTTCTATGTATATAAAATTAAAAAATTTTCTTCTTTTTAATTTCAACATTGAGCTGATCAATTTTTGGTTCACTTTAATTCGGTTCAAATCAAAAGCCGGTTGGTTCATATTTTCTAAACTTTTTGGTTATAACCGAACTGAACTTACATATTTTAGTTTGGTCAAAACCAAGCCAAATGCCCATCCCTCGTTTAGTGACGATGTAATTTAAGATTATTTTGTTAATTCATAATTTTAATATTATTTATAAAAATATCATAATTTTAGTTTCTAAATGCTCTTCTAATGGTGGATAGTAATGCTCACTAAATCATCTTCCTCACCATCTAATATTTTGTACTTTTGTAAAAATTTGAGTCAACAATGTATGAAATTTGAAAGGGATATTTTGTGATAACACTACTATGCACCTATAAGTTGTGGATCCAACGATGTTGTTCTTGGGAGCACCATACTCCTCATTTTGTCTTTTTCACTTTCCCCATCAGACTTGATGAAAAAGTTATTCAATGGCGTGGATGTCTTTATTTGATTATTAACACTGTAGTATTTGTTGTTTGTTAAAAAATCCGATACGTCAAAAATTTCAAAATTTTGATGCATATTTTTCCCCTCTACTCTCTTCTTTTAGCCCTTCTCTGCGTTTGTTTGTTTTTTTTTTTTATCATTTTTATATTTTTCCTGCTTTAATCACTCTTATCTAATTCATTCACCTGCTCAAATATTTTAGTTGCTCTAAATGAGAGATCTCTTCTAAATTACTGGGCGTCACCATATCTTATATCACACACTCTCTATCTCTTAAATCTTAAGCCTCCATCTCCAATGAAAATTGGATTTTCTTCCTTTTTTTTTTTATGAGTATTGGACAACTAACTATTTAGACATCTCTATGTGTCTATGTAGATGGCAATTGATATGTTTAGCAACTTCTTTTCTATCAAACAAATAAACAATAGTACGAATGATGTTTTTTATTGGATATAACAAATTTTTTTCATAGTCTAATATGAATGAAAATAGATAGGACCAACTAGTATTAGAATTCAAGCTGAGACTTAAATATTAAAATTCCAAGCGTTATTCTATTAATAATTATCAAAATAAGATTCATCACACTAGATTTGTTTTTAATCTAAAATTATTAGTTAACAACAAAAATTAGACGCATCAAAAATATAACCGTTATATTATTTAATTACTTGTTAGGGAAGTTTAGGGGTAAAAAAATGAGAGAGGGAGACGTGATGGACAAACTGGCCAAAAGTTGTTTTATTGCTGCCGAGCGAAGGATTTTTATCCAAGCAAATTACATAACCTCTTTTGTGGTCATTCAAACTTTCTAAAATAAATTCAATAAGCGTAAATTACAATTATTTTTGTATCTAGTAAGTTTTGAAAATACAATCGTTCAAATACTTGATGTCTACAAAAATGTAATTTCATTAAATTGAAAAATGAAGCACGCATTATGTCAAGTATATGAGAGTTTGAAAGATAGCTTTGCACATGTGGTATTATTAACTGAGTAATGCTATACTTACTTACTTTGAATATTTAATTAAGATACTTAAGGCCTATTTGAGATTGTATTTTAAAAGTTCAAAAGTGATTTTAAAAAGTTAAAAGTTAATTTTAATGTTTCGTAAATATTTTTAAAAATTACTTTTGGCAAAATTATCCAATCGTTAAGCAGATTTTGAAAGGAATGGGAGGAGTAACTTTTTAAAATCTCATTTTGAGAATCAGTTTTATACTTAATATAATTTTATATATATCCTTATATATATTTAAAAAATCCAAAATTATCCTTATTAATTAAGAAATAAAATCATTAACTTTAAATGAATTATTATTGTTACTTATTATATTTAACAATAAGATTTACCTAGTAAATACGGCCACTTTTAGAACTCATAATATTTTTAGAAATAATTTTTATCAAGACTTTAACTGATTCTTTTCACATGTGATTACTTATACATCATAGTTAACAATAATTATTTTGAAACCTACAATATTACTAAATTAACCCTTATTAATGTGACATTTTATATGTCATTTATTGAGTGAGTGTAAAAATAATAGGTTAATAATTAATAATAAAATCAATAATATCATATACGTGACACTAAATGATTAGTGACATACTAATGAGTATTCTAAATTTCTAACTAAGAATACTCAGTAAATGCAACATTATTGTTATTGATTTGCTACTGCCTAAAATGCATTGACAACTTGATTATCCAACCATAAAAGTTTATTAATAATTTGTGCCCCTAATGGATGATAAAAAAATATTGGCCCTAGCTTACATAAAAAGTCTATGGGCAGCCCGGCTAAACCGTACTGTTATTGTTAATGTTTTTTTAAAAAAATTATCTAAATGCACCATTATTAATTTAAAAGAGTGAAGTTCCTAAACAATCTTTTATAATTCTTACCCGCTTTTAATTTAATTTCCTAAAATATCCCATATTAGTTTATGAGGGGATGGTTTTTTTTTTTTATAATTAAAACAGATTCATTCTTTTTTTAAAATTTTTTCTAAAAAATCTCATATTATTCAAAAAACGAATCATGACTGAAATTACCTCTGCTCTCACAATCATTCAAAACTCGGCATAAGAAAATTGAAAAGCTACGAGACACTAGAGAGAGAGCCGAATAAGCAAGAAGAAAGGCCGAGAATATTTGCGAGAAATAATTGAGGAAGGGGCTCTTTAAATAGGCGCTAATTTCCCTTCCTAAGCGGAGTTAGGGAAAAAAAAGAAAATAGTACCTTATGTAAGCAAGATTTTAATATTCCTAAATAACAAAAACAACTCAAATAAACAATTCTCTGTTATAATAGCAATTATAAATATCTGATATAATATTAGTAGGTCTGATGTATAATCAATAAATAAAAAAAAAAACTTAAATAAGCAATTGAATTCCTATTTTAATGTCTAGAACCATGGAGGACTAATTATTGGATGTGCGATAATTCCATGCATAAACGTACCGAAAAATCAAGCTCCAATCGTGCAAAAATACACTCAGCCTCGACATGGACAAATGTGCAAAACGCACAAAAATTTAGGCTGTTTTGTTATATTTTATAAATTATAAACTGCACGTATTTGTAATATTTTACCGTAAGAAAAATTTTATAGTAGGTCTGAATTAATATTAGTTACTAATGTAAATCAGGAAAATAGATTTATGTGACTCCACATATGTATTTGTTAATACAAATAACGAAAATATAAAAGATTTTTCCAATTACAATTATTATGAATGCTCATAATTGTATTAGTTATTTTAAGATTGCTGGTGTTTAATATAATTAAGCAAAAAAAAAAGTTTTAATTATTTTTTCAAAAATAGTTAATTATTTTTAATTTAATGGCTCCAAACCGGCTTGGAATTTTACATAGAGCCTAGGCTCAACCCTAGGGATCTGTCCTTTTTGGTCAACTCCACACTTAACCGAAAATTAAAATAAATATACGAAAAATTTAAAAAAAAGTGACAATTTTTCATATATATACGTTAATTAATTAAAATGAAATTTTTTTCTTTTTTTAAAAAAAGGAAAGAAAGTAGGAAAGCATGCACTGGAGTAAAATTTAGTGCAATCGGTGTGAGTTTTTTATCAAATGGGTGTGCTTAGAATTAAACGTTAGTATTCTTTAAGCCCAAATGTAGCCCATTATTTCAATTGCTTCCATTTTTTAGGCCCAATAAAGCAAAGATCTGCTATTCTGACCCAGTTACCTTCCCGACCCGACCCGGAATTCCTTTCAGTCGGCTCGGCTCCCTCTGATAGGAAACGCATTAACCACGAAGGCAAACGCTTTGCCTTTCTAGCAATTGAATTCTAAAAAAAAAAAAAAAAATCACTTGAATTCAAAGTTCTCTACTTTTTTCAGAACTCGGTACGCCTACAAAATCTGGTAATTAATTTCTTTCTCTCTCTCTCTTTTTCTTTTTCTTGTTTTATTCGTTTTAACACCGTAATTTGTTGATTATTTATTTAATTAATTTTTTTGTTGAATATTTTTTTGATTAATTTTTCCAATATCTTTATACCATTCTTGTCTCCGATCTTTCTTTTGTTTCTCAAAAATACAAAAAATCTATTCTTTGATTTTTTTAAAATTTTTATTTTTTTCTTGTTCTTTGATAATAATTTCCTTAAATTTTAAATAATTTTGGTCTACAATTCATTGTATTTTTTATTCACTTTTTTTAGTTAATTTTGTACCAATTTTTTAGGATTACTTTTATGTTCTTTCTGTGTTATTGCAATTGAATATATGTATTATATTTTTCAGTAAAAAAAAAAAAAGTCCTGCTTTATTAATAATGTCTGTTAAATCATAAAGCATCAATTTTTGGAATCTTTTGATTCATCCTGCGTCAATTTGGGTGTTGTAGAGCTTTTAAAATTCATGCTATGACTTTTCGAATTGTTCTTGATAATGTTCTTTGGTGAACATTGTTTGTTTGTTTGGCACATCTTGAAGTAAATCAAAACTTTGATGCATGTTGCTGTGCAAAAGTATGCATTTAGATTTCCCTTTTGCGGACTAGTAGTAGTTATTTGTGAATTTTAAGTTCCGTTTTAGTTGATGCTGTAGCTGAACTTTCAATTTTTATCCAACAGTTGATGGAGGACATGGACATTGATCAAGTAGTGGAAATTCCTGACACTCCTGATAGACCAGCTGCACGGCATGTTAATGCTGGGGATTTTGGTGGAAAAGAAAGAAAGTTATCAGTGGGTGGATGTTTGAGAAATTCTGATATTATGGATGAAGAACGCTGGAATCAGATGAGGTACAGGGGTCGGCTGGTCAATGAAAATGGTCACCATAGAAGTCTCAATAATCATCATCTGAAAAACTCCAGCAACTTTGATAAAAGTGAGCAGTGCAGTGGCTCGGTTTCTTTTAATCCAGAAGACAATGCATATGCTTCCCAAAATGCTTCTTTATTTAGGAGATCAGCAATAGACAAGAATTCCAAGCATGAGACCAGGAATACTATTGGAGCACATCACATGGATACAGGGAAACAAATGTGCTCTAAATTTCCTCCTAAACCATCTGCTTTTGGAGAAGATCATGCTAGGGTAGATTTAAGTGAAATGAATGGGTGTTCAAAAATGCCCGAAATGGCTTTACCACGTGGTAAAACAAAAGATCTTCCGGCAAAAGATATACGGGAAGGTCAAGCAGCAACCAATGGTTGTACATCACACTGGCCCCCAAATTTTCCAAAGATGTCAGGTAGTTCCAGCAAGGGGAAGGAAAAAATAGGTTGTGATACTAGTAAAGGTCCTAATTCATTTTTGGGTCGTGGGAATGTTATTGATCTCTCCGGTGGTTCTCAGCATAAAAATGACAAACAAATGTCTGCATCTCATCCTTTTTTAGACTTACCAAGAGTCAATCGGCAAAAAAGATTGGTTCGAAATGGGTGTATCTCTCCCCATAATATAGAAAGTAGAGCTAAACAATTAGCTGAACATTCCCAAAACTGTTCCAAAGATGTTGAACAGAATCATTCTGTGGATGTGGTTTCCAATGGTCCATTTACAGTCGACATCAGTGATATAGTTGCTGAAGATAATGATCATTGTAAATCTAAAGGGATTATTCATCTGTCTAGCAGGTAATCTATCAACGTTGTTTTCTTTAAGTCAAATGGTCGTTTGCTTTATTATTTTGGTTTCAGCTATTTTGTCTTATAAGCATGCAACTGATAGGCGTATTAGGAGTATAAGACTGCCTGTACATTATCCTTCTTGTGTGTGCATTTCACTTGCATGTGGATGCTCTCTATAGCCATTTAATTTTTTTTTTTTTGTGATATTTTTGTTTACATGTTTTATGAGAGACTTAAGTTTTCAGTCTAAAATAGGTCATTCATTGGTTTATTTTGCATGGTGAATTTTATTTGGTTTGACATCTGTTAATTTTTTTTCTCATTTACTTTTTCAAAAAAAAAAAAAATCATTTTCAGCTCTATCCCTGCGCTCGTTGTCTCTCAACCCTAAAAAAGGACATGAAAACAAAAACAAAACCTAATATTTGATGTAATGTTCCCTTAGCTATATGTTGTTTGTATAGTATGCTTAGATCCATTGAGCTATGGATATTAAAGAAAGTTATATCTAGTTTTGCTTAATGTCTCATGATCAGTCTAACTTTTGAAAATATCCAGCTCACTTGGGAAAATCCTGTTTCACCTTGAACCTGAGCTAGAGGGAAACGCATCTTGACACAATAAGAACCCCGATTGTGGACCCTGATTTGAATAAAGAAATAAATGTTGTACCCAATAGTCAATGATTAGCTGTTATTTTCCTGGAGAAGGAACTTAAAGTTACAGAAAAAACTTTAGTTTGCTTTGTTAGGGTAAGGTCTGGTCCTAATATTTGCTAGCAAGTAGTTGAGGGTTTCTACCTTTTTTTCGTGCCCCCTTCCTTTTCCCACTTTTTCACTTATAGTAAGGCCCAGAGATACTGATCATGTGGCTTCTAAGCTGGATGAAGTATTTGCTCTGTTGAAGCTCATCCTTTTGAAAAGAAACATGTGATTGACAACTTGCATCTATTATAGACTTAGTCCATTTTTGCTGATGCTGCCAAACTACTTGCTGGATCAGCTTGTGTCTAATTTACTTTTCTGCTCCAGTTCTGCATCTAATGATGGAGAAGTTAATGGAAATGGCAATGCCGGTGAATGGAAAAGTACACGCAATCATTCAAAGAAAGGAGATCACCTTTTACATGATTCAACTGGAATCCATTCAAGAAGAAATGATGATCTTGACCAAACAAGTAAACCTCGTCAGGTTACTAACACTGCCACCAAAAGGCAAAAGAAACAGGAATCAACATCTAGTAATCGTGGACAATGCTCTCGAAAAATTTCTGACGACATAGATATTGTGTTTCTTGATTCATCTGGGGAATCATCTAGGTCAAGACCGTCCAGAATCCAGAGTCAACGGCATCAGGGCATTTTGGATATTGCTGATTTGTCACCTGAATTGAGAAACTGTGGTTTCCAAGGAGTAGATTTCTCTAATAATGATGATTCAGATGCCATTGCTAGACAACTTGAAGTAGATCAGATGTTGGCTCTTGAACTCCAAGAACAGTTGTATCATGAGTCGCCAGTATTTGTCAGTGGCGAGGTTGGTTCTCTTATTATGATATGTTGCTTATTATGATCTAGTCATTCAGATGCTATAGGTTTTAATGGTTCTTGATTCTTAACAGATTGATGAAAACCTCGCAAGGATGCTGCAGCAAGAGGAGGATGCACTCCGTTTTTCTAATCGAAATCACCATTTGCTACATCCTGTAAGTCTCCTCAACCACCGGGGAAAAAAAAAAAAAAAGATAACTTGCTCAAACAATATTTTCAGGGTTTATGAAACAACAAGATTTTGACTTTTAACTGGGGAAAAATACATAACTCTTATTGTAGAAGTCCGATGTCACAACTAAAACTAAAGTAAAACATGACTTCTTGCAAAATTCTAGCGATATTTTCAAAACATGGGAATCCTCTTTTCCTATTTTTTGGTTAGAAAAACACAGGATTCCTTTTAAACCAAGGAATTAAGAGAACAATTTTAAGAAAACTAAACAATTAGCTTGACGTCTAAAGTAGAAGCCTGAGTCTTGAACTTGATTTTCTGGCTTGAGTGCCTGCACTTGGGGTTAGACTGGCTTTAAAACATAATTCTTATCCTCTTGGCAAGCTTCCTTAGTCTTTTGAAATTTACATCCTATTCTTGTCTGAAATAGTATTTTCTTAAATATACTTTTGTATAGCATGGTAAATTTGTTTCTTCCTTTTGATCTTTCATTTCTTTTCAATTGTTTAGAAGAGCTACTATTTGTTGTGCTACTGGTATTTATACTTTCTCTAGGCCCCTTGTAATTTTATTTGTTTTGTATTTTACATAGAGAACCTCATCAAGTTCATACAGACAACCTCAGTCACGGCTGTTACAGAATGCTTCAAACAGGAGAGGAGCTCCCACGCAGTTAAGGAGTCGCTTTCTCAATCGATCTCGTGCAGCACCTTCTAGACGAAGAAATTTTCCATTTCCTTTGGATATGGATTTAGACATGGTATAATTTCTTTAACTTGCTTCTTTCAGCCTCTTATTTGTGGTTTTCTTATTTCTTTTTCCCCCTCCAAATTTATTTGATGGAATACGAATAGAAGAAATCTTTTGAATGTTAGATGGCCTAATATTATTTGAGCATATCTCCAGAGTTTCTTTGGGCTTCGGGTTTTTTGTCTTTTGTCTATATGGATTTCTTGTGCCTCCTCTATGTCAATATTTTGTTTCCGAGCAACCCAAAAAAAAAAAAAATGCGCATATGTTAAAATATTTGAATTGTTTCCTGCCATTTTGATCTTTCTGGAATGGTTTTATTTGTAGATTCATGTGTTCAAGATTTCAAATTCTGACTTAAATAAAATTCACTTATTCTAACAATGCATAAATTAGAAAAAAAACAATTAAATGAAGAAGCAATTTCTTTAACCTACTTCTTCCAGCATAATGTTAATGAAGTTTTAGCTACATTGATGAAGATACATTTTGTTGCCCATAATCACGAACTTATATCCCTATGGTGTGCACATTTCACTGCAAGAGTTGTACAAGCACAAACTTAACAATGACTATCTGAAAGTTTGGTTCCTTTATTTGATTCAGTGTTGCATGCCATGAAACTGGAAATTCTATTTTCTAGATGGTTATGGTACTGTTTTGAATTATGAGGTGGAAAAATAAAATGTTATTCTTGGAAATGTTTGAAAAGCTTAGTATATTTCATCAATCTGATAGACACATCATCAACACCAAAACAATGCTGCAATGACAATCACACACTTGGACTGACTAACATCATGTCCACCTACTTATATTAAAGGTCCGCTAGTACTGCCATTACTTTGGCTGTCATCTTAACTGTTACTGCCTCGTGTACTGCTATCACTAGATGACTATGTCCCAAGTAGCATTTTGCCAATACTATTTACACGTGCACTTTTTCATTTCGTTTTGTATTTGGTAGATCCCTTCAGTGCACTTTTTTTTGTCATCATTATTACTGAAAAATCCATGGTCATCATGGCTCAGTATCAAGTGCCAATTTTGTAACAACTACTCGCATTGCTCTGACTGCAGCCGTTACTAGTGACGACTCCTTCACTGACACTATAGTCTACTCCTATCACTAGTGTCAATTTCACTGAGATCACTCTAGATGCAAAGTACTTAATTTGCTGTAAAATTGTGTAAAAAATGGTATTCAGTGATCGGTTTTATAATTGATAATTCATATATGGAAATTAATTATTTCAAATTAAAGAACTAATATCCCTATAATTAATTTTAAAACTTAAGGTTTTTGTTTAGGATTGGCTCATTATTGAAGGTAAGTCGTTGTAAAAGTCTTCTATTTTCATTTCACTGAATTTCGCTCAAATGTTTTGCTGGTTTCTCTACCAACACTAGAAGTTGAGACATGGAAGTTGTGTTAAATTATGTCTCAATGGAAAGAAAAAGGTTTGTGGATGTTTTTATGGAATGGTAGTAATAACCTGATATTTATGATATTAAAGCACTCTTGTGATTGCATAATTTTTTAAATCAACAAAGAAAAGCTTCTGCTACGGGTTTTTATAAGCAAATTTCTTACATATTGATTTGTTTGTATGCATTTTGGTGCATGTGAATGTTTTTTGCATATATTAGTGGGATCATGGATATTTTCCATCTACACAATTGATTTGGTTAAATGTGTGTCAGTTTCCCTGTTACATAGTCTTAATTCAAAGCTTCCACTTATTTATAAAAGCTGGTCATGAATTCTTATATGGGTCGTGGATTTGTATATTGAATCCTAAAACTTCCACATATAGCTGGAAAATTTTATATTCACGAGGCTCGTGACTTTTGTTAGTTTACTAATGACAAGTAAACATTGGGTGAGTGAATTAAGAAACTCAGTGGAGTAGGTGCAGGGGTAGAAGTTTCTGCGGGATCATGGTTTAAAAGGAAATTAAGGGCCTACGTATGTTGGAATGAGGTCTCTGTGTAGGATTTTGTATAAATAGCCATATTTCTTTGGAAATATTTGCGGCCATGGCTCTGTTGCTGCAATAGTTTTTCTAATGTGTGGTTGAACTAAAATTCTTGGGAGAGCGTTGCATATGCAACTGTTTTGCATGTTTGCATGTTCAAGAATTGGTACCAAGACATGGGGGTGAAAGACTTAGGGTGAAACACTTTGAAAACTATTTTGTATGTATACCATTATGTTTAACTGACATCTTGAGTTCAACTAATGGTTGTTGATGTTTGATACTCCCCAAGTTTGGATTAGAGAATGTGTTTGGACTTAGATTTTAGTTGTTCTGTCATCTGCTTCTTCTTTTCTCTCTCTCTCTAGCCTTTTTTTTTTTAGTGTTACAAACACAGCTGCCTTTGGTTATGAACCATTCACAGTGACTTGAAGGTAGAAACTGATCACTTACTTTTTCATGCAGCGACTTGATATCTTGGAAGCATTAGAGGCTGCAGTTGACTTTGGTGACTTGGAAACCACTAGACATGTCTCTCAACTTCAGCGTGAATTTAACGAGTAATATTCTTCTATTTGCAGTTGACTTTACTTTTTACCCCATAAGTATAGTTTAGTTTTGTGAAGATGTTTCCACTTTAGTCTTTTTTACTTAATTTTTCACCCCATAGGCATAGTTTTTCTCTTTTTCAATCTAATGCTATTCTATTAATGTTATAGATATGCTTGGCTGTTGCCTTCCTATTATCACTTGTTGCTTTGCCTCCTTGTGATGATAGAAAAGGTGCAATTGCCTATATAAAAACATATAGGAGTGCTATATATATATATATACTATATATTTGTTCATTCCAAGCTTCATTGTTCCTCCCCACTCCCCTGGATGTGCTATATTTTTTTATAAGTCAGAGGTCGGTAAAGCACGTCAAAGGAAGCCACAAGGTGGTAAAGTGAAGAAACCCTGAAGCACAAGGGGACAAAGTATATTTAGCATTTTTCTTTATTAACTCATTAAGTAAAAGCAAATATAGAAGTTATATCTTGATAATGTCTATTTCTTGCAGAAATGATTATGAAATGTTGTTAGCCCTTGATGAGAACAATCACCAAAGTGGTGCATCTGCCAATCAGATCAATAGTTTGCCTCTGTCCACTGTTCAGGTAGTTATGCGTGTGGCAAGTTGAGAAACCATTTAAATGATAGTAGGTGATTTTTTTTTTTTTTTCTCATTTTATGAGAGAATAGGCCTGTCTGAGTGCCCAAGGAATTTTTTTTGGGTTGGGTTGCTAATTGTTAATCTTTGCTCTATTCATAGACTGATAACTTTGAAGAACCATGTGCAATTTGTCTGGATAACCCAAGTATTGGGGATAGCATACGGCATCTTCCTTGCTTGCACAAATTTCACAAAGATGTAAGGACTGTCATCTCCACCTTAATTATTTCCTAATAACACAGGTCACTAAGCATTTTCTTTTGTTCATGTTTTGGCAGTGTATTGATCCATGGTTGAGCAGGAGACCATCATGCCCAGTTTGCAAGTCATCAATAACTTGATTGGCACTAGGATTTCCAGTGTTTCAATCATTGTACGTGTACAAAGTCAAATATCCAAGCATTCCTTAGCGAAGGTAGTAATTAATATATTCCTCTGGCATTTTGTAACCCTGTAGTACTTTTGTTGGTGTTCTTGGTGGCAATTTTTCAGTCTCTTGGATTCTAGTTATTGGCTTTTGTCGAAACTTGCCCCTTTTCCATATAGCTACCCTGCGTGGAAAGAAACTAGGCAAAAAATAAAAGTAGTGTATAGTTTTTTTTTTTTTTTTTTTTTGCTTTTAGATGGTAATGCTACAGAGTTTGGATTGATTATGGTTTTGTGTTCTGAATTGCTGGTAGATCGGGGTTGAACTGACCCAAGCTCTGGTGTTACAAAGAACTGAGGTGAGTGGGAAGGGATGGACTTGTAACTTTTAAGAGTGATATGAGTGAGTCTATCTCACAAGCAGCCTGGAATTGAATTTGGATTCAGTGGTGTTACTATTAGGTTTATAAGTTGACGTAACAGATAAGCATGCACGGTGGCTGCATGCTAATGTTATTTTGCGACATAATGGTCGTACTGTGGCCTTCTTCTTGTATTTTAAGCAAACTATGTGATCTATATATCTAAGGCAGGAATGCCTTTTTGCCTATGAATTAGTTTTTATCTAGATTATGGTTATATTTTCTACTTAACATGTTCCTCATAATGATATTGTGTTTTTAAATTTTATGAAAGTAGAAACCCATGAAACCACTATCAGTTAGTTGGGACATTACATCTTATTTATTGATTTGCTGATCTTGCATGCATCAACTAGTTTAATTAGTTCTTAAACGCCACTCGGATTGTGTATAAATTTAGCTAATCTCTGATATATTGTAGTGGGACGTTTGTTCTAGGGTAGAATAGCAGATGTCAGTGCTTGTCATTTTTTTTTTTTGGGGGAAAAACAGTGCTTGTCATTTTAAAAGAGCAAAGAGGGTCAACATAAAATAAAATTTATAATTTTATTTTTTTCTTTTTTTTTTTCAATTTAAGTTATGCAAATGATAAGTAGCTCGAAGGTTCCGGTTCCACTTTGGGTCGTTTGGCACTGTTGTTAGATACTGGTCGTTTAAAAAGTGCAAAACAGTATTAAATTGTTTTGGACCCATTTGAGAGAGATGGATTGTGTCGAACAAGCATTTACGCCTACTCTATTTCCTCGAACTAGGGTCAATTTAAAATGCGCTTAAGATTCCTATCAACAAAAAAAAAAAAAAAAAAAAAAGGCGTTTGAGATTGATCTCAAATGACCCCTTAGTAGATATTTGTGTAGTGTTTATTTATTCGAGTGAGAGAAGAAAGTGTGGAGTTTTTTCACTCTAGTGTTTACTTGGTAGTTTAAATGAGGGGAGCGAGAGTGGGACTTTATGGGTCCCATTCATTTTTGGAGTATAGAGTGAATTCTCACTGGAGTGGGAATTCACTCCCACACTTTTCTTTTTTATCCTTTTTTAATATTATTTATTAAAATAAAATAATATTATTATATTTATTTAAATAAAATAAATAATTTATTTTATAAATATATTTTTTATTAAAATATTTTTTATCAACATTGTAACTAAAAACTATAATTTTTTAAAGAAGGGTAAAATTATAATTTGAAACTATCAACTTCCAATTCAAAACAATGTAAACACATAAATAGGATTCTGATTTTTATTCCATACTCCCATTTCAGTGTAAGTAAACAATCTACTCATACTCTCACTCCCATTTCACACTCTCAAGATTCTCACTCCTCATGATTCTCAATCCAATCTGAAAAGTAAACGCTATCTTGTAGTCTCGACTCCAGATGACCCCTAATAAACACTTGAGTTCACGTTTGGCATACATGAGTAAATTAGATTAATTAGATTTGATTAATTATTATGATTAGTTTAGATTAAATTTGATTAGATTAGATGTAATTATATAATACTGTTTTATGTTTGGTATAATATTAGATTAGACTATATTAAATTATATTATAACATTTAAGTTGATATTTAAATATAAATATAAACTATTTTGAATATTTAATAATAAAATAATTATTAAAATTAATTTAAAAGACAATTAATAAAAAAATCAAATACATAGGAGATTAGATATTAGGCGATCATAATTACAATAAACAACAAAAAAAATTAGATTAAATTAAATTAAAATTAAAAACTATTTAAATATTTAATTTAATTTTCATTAAACATTTTAAATTTCTTTATTTTATCAAAATGTTAGCAAATAATATATATAAAAAAGCAAATAATTATTGGTATTATTAATTTTCATGATTAATTTCATTATAGTGATTATTAAATTAAATATTACATTAGATATGATCAATTAAATAGACAATTGTTCTTAAAATTAATCCTAACTAAAACCCATGTGTAAATTGGAATTGCTAATCTTATGAGTTTAGAATTAATTTCAAATTTAGTCCCCTAATTTAATCCAAAATGAAACTTACCAAATATAAAATAAATAATTGATCTCAAAATTAATACAGTGATTTTATCCGTCGATAATTGTTTGATTAAAGAAAAAAAATCATGAACATTTATTTCATGAATCAGAATTCTTTCATTATTTGATTTTTTCTAAATAAATTGAATTCACGTAATTAATGATTAATAAATTAAAAAATAAAAATAATTAGATTTTAATCATGTACTAATATTAAAAAACAGGCAGCTTTGAGGGCAAGAGAAAATTCTAGTCTTCAATTTACGCACCATAATATATTATAGCTACAAAAGAAGACTCTAGACTCTTCAGGAGCCACGTGATTGGTCAGCATACGCATGTGGCCGAGGTGCGAGGTCAGTGGTCGGAGGCGGAAAGCTCGAGAATAGAATAGAGAGGGGGTCGGGGGGATGATTTTGACTTGCCTCCCCCGCTCTCGAAATAAGTAAAATAAAAATTGGATCTTGTTTTTTTTTTTTATCGACGTACGTATGTTTCGATTTGTTAATTGTAAGACTAGAATTGTTCGTTGTAACTGAAGAATTAATGAAGTGAAGGAGTTTTCAGGCGGCGGGCAAACATGGCGCTTGGGGAGAGAGCGGAGCCTGAGCGTGGATACCGAGAATATCAAGGAAACCAAGAATTTCCATCGAATATGATGCATACGATTGTAGCTCTGGGGGTATGGCTGGGCTCTATTCACTTCAACGTCCTTTTGATCCTCGTCTCCTTCGCATTCTTCCCTCTCTCCATTTCTCTTCTGGTGCTGGGATTGCTGTTGTTGTTTATGTTCATTCCCATCGACGAACGTAGCAAATTAGGCAGAAGCTTGTCCAGGTGCCCCTTCTGCTCTGTCTCTGCTTTTTTAATTAATTAATTAATTAGTGTATGTACGTTTGTGTTTTGTGTAATTGTGTTTCTCAAGCGATTGTCTTTGTCAAATTGGGGCAGATATATCTGTAAGCACGCATGCAGTTATTTTCCAATCACCCTCCATGTCGAGGATATCAATGCCTTCCAGCCCGATCGCGCTTACGTTTTTGGCTATGAGCCGCATTCGGTTTTGCCTATTGGGGTTGTTGCGCTTGCCGACCGTACCGGGTTCATGCCTCTGCCAAAGATAAAGGTCCTCGCAAGCAGCGCCGTGTTCTATACACCGTTTCTGAGGCACGTATGGACGTGGTTGGGCCTTACACCGGCGACGAAGAAAAACTTCGTTTCTCTCTTGGCTGCCGGTTATAGCTGCATCATAGTGCCTGGGGGAGTGCAGGAGACATTTCACATGGAGCATGGTTCGGAGACTGCCTTTCTGAAGACCAGAAGAGGGTTTGTTCGCGTAGCCATGGAGATGGGCCGGCCCCTGGTTCCCGTTTTTTGCTACGGTCAGTCAAATGTGTACAAATGGTGGAAGCCAGGTGGGAAGTTGTACCTCCAGTTTTCAAGAGCCATCAAGTTCACCCCAATATACTTTTGGGGACTCTTCGGATCTCCTGTGCCCTTGCGGCGTCCAATGCATGTTGTGGTTGGGAAACCAATAGAGCTGAAGAAAAGTCCTCAGCCTACCGCCGAAGAGGTAACTGAAGCGCACAATCAATTTGTGGAAGCGCTTAAGGATCTCTTCGAGAGGCACAAAGCACAGGTTGGATATCCCGATCTTGAATTGAAGATTCTTTGATCGGCACTTAATTTGTGTTCCCGTGCTTGCTCATCTTCCAGTGGAATAATATTTGTTTATGTGCCACCTTGTTTCATAGCTTATATTCAATTAGATCAAGAGGAAATAAATTAGGACTTCACATGAATAGCAAAGGGAGAATTTAGATAAGGGAAAATATGCTGATAAAGGTACGTTATGTCTTTGATTTGGGAAATGAATAGGGTGCTTATTCAACTGAAAAAATATATAAATTCACAATTTATGTATAACCATTATCTATTTCTATTTTCCTTTTAGGAAGTCTTTTTAGTCTATTTACTTCCATCACACAAAGCTCATCAGAATGGTGTTCTGGCATTCAAAAAGCGATACGATATCTAATTAATTACAACAGTTATGTAGTTCGAATTGAATTAAGCATATTAAAACCGAAGATACAGATAACTATATGACCTGTGATCGGCTTTGTAATCACAACAAAGCAAATCTTATTGCACATAACTGTTTATTAAAAATACTTGGATTCCAAACACAATATGATGGTTCCACAAGAAAATGCTGCAGCTGACAAAGGGTAATCTACAGAACATCCTTAGATAAGAAATTGTTGCTTTCTACTTTCCTGACATTGCAAAGCTCATCGGCACAGTCGCCTCTTTCAAAAACAGCCGCTGCCCCCATCCCCGTGCCTGCATTCAAGAAATTAGAAATTCAACGTCAATCGTACATACATACTCCACCAAAATTTAACACAAAAAAGGCAAGAAAGTAAAAGAAAAAGAGTACCTATGCACATTGATATCACTCCAAAGCGGCAGTCTCTGCCTCGCCTCTTCATCTCATGCAATAGAGTTGCAACACAGCGTGCACCTGTGCGAAGCACAAAGTAGATCAAAGAGGATTTTATTATGTTTGCCACAGCGCTCTACATATCTAAACTCATGCCCTCTGAATATGGAAGTTAACTTAAGCTTCCTAACTACTACCCTAAAACGGTGTGGCCCACCCTTTTGTTAGATGGAAAGCTCCAGTACCTTTTTTTTTTTTTTTTGGGTGTGCAAATAAATTCTATAAGACTTGATTGCCGAAAATATGACAAACAGAAGTAACAACTAACATGGGTAATTTTAAAATCATAAATAATTAGGGCAGCAATTACCTGTTGCACCCAAAGGATGCCCGATGGCCAATGCACCTCCATTAACATTGATCTTTTCTGGATCAAGACCCAGCTTGTTACGGCAATATACAAATTGGGATGCAAATGCCTGCAAGGTGCAACAAGAGAATTGAATGATTTGAAAGGTACCGTAGCATCAATGAAATTGAAGAAACTGATCGAGTGAGGGAACTAAAGCTACTACCTCATTTATCTCAAAAAGGTCAATATCGTCAAGTTGAAGACCAGCAGACTTAACTGCAGCTGGAATGGCCACAGCTGGGCCAACACCCATGATAGCAGGATCCACACCAACAGCAGCAAAGGCCCTGCACAATTAGCACTTCTTGCTTCACGAGAAGAAAATATTAAAATTTAAAAAGGAAAAAGCCTTTAATTGTTTCTCATTGAATTCATTCAAAGAATGTCAACTGGTCCATGCGTGTTTCCAGTAATGATCTGAAATCATATGAAAGTTACTGAACCTCACAGAAAAATTTTGAAGGCAGAAAGTCATCGGATTTAATATTTTTCACATTTCTAGGCATTTTCCAACCTTAGGAAATTTATCAGAAATTTAAAACAAATATGCATGTGTCAGATACCTGAATACACCAAGAATGGGTAGGCCTTTACGCATGGCAACGCTTCTCTTCATGAGCAGAACAGCCCCAGCACCATCACTCACTTGACTAGAATTTCCTACAATACAAGTGCCACACTTTTAAACAATCTGAGATAAGCTGACAATCACGCATATCAAAGAGAGAGAACAGATGCCGCATAATTGTCTACCGGCAGTGGTAGTCCCATCTTTCTTAAACACAGGCTTCAACTTCGCTAATTCTGATACTGAAGTGTTTGGCCGAATTCCATCATCAACAGATATTGTGACGGGTTTCTCATCACCAGTTTTTGGGTCAACAATCTTCATAGATGAAATATGTATTAGTGCCTTAACATAAAAACACAAGTGCATTGAATGTGTATGGCCACGTCTCCTCTCATTGCAGGTTACCCCCGCGCGCCCCCCCCCCCCCCCCCCCTCCCCGGCCCGCCCCCAAAACAAACAAATAAAATAAAATAAAATAAAAGGGAAGTCTACCTTGGTGGCCACAGGGATAATTTCATCTTTAAATTTACCAGCAGCAGTGGCGGCGGCAGCCTTTCTATGAGAGTCAACCTAACAAAATAACACGAAGTAAATCAATATCATAGAATCCTGCTAAAACATTAATTCACACAGAATAATTCATTCAACTTACTGCTGCTTGGTCTTGCTCCTTTCTTGTCACACCAAAACGATGAGCAACGTTTTCTGAAGTAACACCCATGGGAAGGAGGCAATTCTGGGCTTGTTCAAAGGCTTTTACCTATCATAATCAGAAAGCGGAGCATGTCACAATCGAATTTTCTTGTCCAATAATTACAGCCAGGATGAGTCAGTAGCATACTTTTGGATTTACTGATCCTTCCCAAGCCATTGGATTGATTGTCATGGATTCCAGCCCAGCACCAACACCTACATACATTTAAAGAATTTTAAATGAAGCAAATAAAAATTTCTTTTCAAAAAAGATAGCCTCAAAAGAGAAGTGTCCTCTTACCAATGTCATAAAAGCCAGCTTTAATAGCAGCAGCAACATCAGCAACTGCCTGAAGCCCAGAAGAGCACTGCCTGTTCACAGTTCTAACAGGCACAGTTTCTGAACCACGTATAAAATCATAAAAATCACATAAAATCAAAAAAATTACTAACAAAAAAAAAAAAAAACAAAATTACATGTATGCAAAGAGATACGCATACCAGGGAAACCAGCATAGAATGCAGCCATCCTGCATTCACTTGCTCTTTGAGACCCTGGCGCCAAAACTGTACCCACAACAATGTCTCCAACTTCACTTGGATCCACATTTGTTTTTTCTATCACTGCCTGACCCACCCAAGTCCATAAATATACACAGATAAGTCCTTTCAGCTTCAGGTTTAGGATTATACTTAACTACCAGTCCAACCAATATCACTATAAACCAACTTCTAACATGTTACCAGATCCACTCATGTTACATACAAGCCCCACATTCTACACTGCAACTTGCAATATTAGGTTTACTAGGATTACAAACAAAGCACAAGAATGATATATATACATACATATATGTATGTATGTATGTATGTATGTATGTATGTATGTACATGGATACACACATATATGTATGTATCTATACATACATACATACATACATACATACATACATACATACATACATATACATATATATAAAATTAATAACACACGCACGTCACCAGTGCAAGCAGATCATCGGGATTACACTACACTACCGGTCCAATAACACTACAAGTCTACAAACCATAACATAAACATGTTGCCAGATTCACTTATTTTACAAGTCTTACATTCTTACAATGTTAGGTTTAATGAATAAAAATCAAGGAAAAGTTGCGGCACTAGGATTTGAAACTCAAATATTCGACTCTAGAAGAATTAAGATTTGAATTGAACATGAAGCATGTAACAATCGTAACAACATAGAACAATTACAACTTACAAACAAAACAAGACTAACAATGAAATTGTTTGAATCTTTTAAGTAATTTAACAGTGCATACCTTCAAAACAGGTGCAAGCAGATCATCGGGATGTGTATCCTTGAAACCACCCCGTTTCGATTTGCAAAGTGCAGTCCTATAAGCTCTGTATCACAAAAACATCTCTAATTAAAATCCAAACTTGAATCTAATACTGACCTGGCTTATCCTCAACTCTCCATAATCTTTTTCCATATGTGCATGTATGGCAATATAAGATTAAGATTTTATTAATTTTACATTCTTATTCAATAACTACCAATTGTATCTTTCAAAAAAGTTAACAAAAAAATTAGCTCAACACTGAATCCTTAAAATCCAATCCAATCCAATCCAATCTAATTGAATCATAATTAATATAACATAATATGATAAAAACGATACAAATCATCACATCTTGGTTGTCACTTACGCCACAATCACCACGTCATCACCGTACACAGAAGTCCTATGATACGCCGCGCTATCTCCAGCTGCACACGCCGACGCCTGCATCAAAAGTTAAAAATCAGAAAATTAATTAAAATCTCAGAATTTTTTTAACAAGTATTCAATTAGCGTCAAATCAAAATCAAAATGAATCGACTTACGGAGAGAATAGACTCGTAATTGTGAGAGGAGGAATTAGAAGGGCGGAGATGTTCGAGCAAAACTTGCTGTCTGTTAATTGCTTTCTCCATTATTTCTCGTTCGATTCGAAAATATTGGATCCTTTTTTTTCTTTTTTAATTTTGATCCTTTTAGCTTTTAGCCTTAATGTTCTTTTCCCCCTTCGCGTTCGCGCTATGGCAGCAAGACAATTGACGATTGGAGGATTCTATTTATAATTTGTCTTTAATAATTGAAAAAAAGGATATTTTGGATAAGGTGAAAAGAACTGAGGATGTGTGCAATGACGATATTTGTTACTCTGTAATGAAGATATGAGCATTTGAACGGTGATGATGACGGACACGCAAGCCCCATCACTGTTTTGACTTGTAGTTAAATCCATTTCCATTCTCGATTTCAGCGCGTGTAATTACTTACTTTATCATCCTCGCCCATTAATTTTTTTAAATAAGCATTTATAAAATACATACAAATTCCTAACAATTGCACCTTATACACACACACACACCCATCAAAAAGAGTTATTATGACTTGATCATGGTGTAAAAATTTATATCACATAGGTAGAAAAGGGAAAAGAAAATATTGGTAGTTTGTATTCCTCAATTTTCACCATTATTTAAGAAGTAATATTATGGCAATAAAACATTACATCACATGCATACGAAAGTAAAACAACTGCACAAGTTGAAACGATTAAAATAAATACCAAATAAAATAAATATAGAAAATTTTTGAAACACTAAAAGTCAGTATTTTGATCTCTAAAAGACTCTAAAATACCAAAAAATATCAAGATGTTAATATTCTCTTAATATTTAATTAACAAATTTCTTAAATTGCTAGTTAATATTTAATTGATATTCAACCTATCTAGAGTATTTAGATCTAAGGATGACTTAGGAAATAGACAAATAAGGTGATTTCCTTAACCTCATTTAATTGTATTTTGATTATTTACTATGTAATTAAATATTTACTTCCTAAATATCATAAGTCAAACTTTTAATTCTATATTTACAAATAATTTCTTAATCTCATCTAATTTGTAAAAGTAAAATGTGTATTTCCTTTTCTCCAACTAATTTTTCTTTCTCTTTCTCTTGTTATATTGCTGATTGCTGATAATTGTTAGGATGATGTTAAAAAATAATCAACCCGTGAGGCATATAATATATATATATATATATATATAAGATGATAGATATGATTGACTAATATTTTAATACACTCCTAGATCATGTCATTTCGTTTCTAGTGTTGGGCACGTGCTTCAGTGCGCGTGATATTTTGTTGCTTAAGACAAACTATATTATCTTGGAATGCGTGCCGGCATGGGGAATGGGCAAACGATGCAGGAGATCAAAGCTGGAAGTTTTTTTTTCACCCTTTTTTCGTTTAACAGACTTGCGGGTAGGATGGGCTAAATCCGGCTGAAAGGTAGGGCCTAGCCTCTCCGAAGCCCAATATGAGGCCCGAATAAATAAATGAAAAGAGTAATGTGACACAATCTTGAGCATACAAATAACGATATATAAATTTATGTGATATATTATAGTTAGTTAAATTAAAAACACCATATGACACAAGATTTTCTTTTAGGAAAATGATATTTACCCCAAGGGTAATCTCGTGCTGGTCCTTGCCCAGTTCAAAAAAAAAAAATTCTTTTTTTTTTTTTTTACCATATAAGTGCTTGAATTGGATTTCTCTTCGGTGAATGGATGGACAGTCTTCTTTTTACTATTTATATATCCAATCAATCAATCATATTATATAACATCGATTTTTGTAAAAAAATTTCATTACAAAATATAGGAGTTGTAAAATAACATTACAAAGATCAGATTAAATCTATATCCAAAAAATATAATCAAAGAATTATAAGGTAGTATTGGATGTGCTTTAAAACTACCACACTAAAAACATTATCAGTAAAGCCTAAGTGATATAATACCTTGAGAAAAAGAAAGTACAGTACAATATATTTATTACTGTGATTGCATTAAAGTTCATTCTCCTCATAAGCTATGGTCTCCTAAATGAAAGTTTCCTTCATATCAATTTGTAAGATGGAGTGCATATATTTTAACGTACGCCAATCTTTTTGCGCCATTAACTAAATTTAGAGGTATCATGAATGGAGCTCTTTGTATGTTTGTGTGAATTCCTCTTTGTTATAGCTAAAAATGTAATGGCTTCCCCGATTATCTATCCATGTGGGCCTGTGGCTATCATAAACTTCGATCTGTTATCATAATCATTTCTTTTGAAAACGGCATGAGCATTTACTATCTCAGTTACTTCATTATAATTCATTGGAACTCATGTTTCCCTGATTTTTTTTTTCTTTTTCGGTCACCCATGACCACCTCCGAATTAAAGGTATCTCTTTAAATTTATACTTTTGGTGTATTGTTTCCATCTCGCAAGAGATTAATTAGCTAAATAATGGTTGAGAGGGTTAATTAGCTAAACAATAGTTGAGAATTGAGTTCTATCAAACAACTTAAAAGTAAAATGCTTGTTTTGAGCCGCGAAATGCAATGATTATATCTGTATTTATAGGCAGACTTGAATTTGGATGCTTCTACACATACAATACATGAGCTTAAATTAAGCTCTCAAACAAACTTTAGGCAGTAAATACCAAAATATCTTACTTTTATCAAATTATGTATTGGGTTGGCAATCACATCGGTAATACTTACTTGAGCTCTAATTAAAAAACAAACTAATAAAACTTCACATTAATGATGAAAAATTGTAAATCTAGAACTTACGGCTAGCGCCTTAGATCAGTATTTGACCATTTGACTTTATTTTTGCAATCCTCTTTGACACCAACATGATTTTAATTTTAATTTTCTCCAATATTCTAACTAATATTTGTATGTATATATATTCAAATGGGTATAAAAAGTTATATTTTTTAAAAAATAAAGAGAATAGGAAAAAGAAAACAGTGATAAAGTGATTAGGAATACAGGCTTTTAGAGAAAACAATGTTTATTAATTTTTTATTTTTTTTATGCATCATATGTGATGAAAGATGTTGTAATGTAGGTAATATTTGCGTGAGAAATTTATGGTGTGTAAAAATGTGTTTATGTCGAATATAACTTAAACTTCAAACAAGCATGTGTAAAAAACAATTGTATTTAACTAATGCCAATTTCAAAAAATCCAAAAGTTTTTTAGGCTAGCTTTATAAATTTCCATAATTTAATGGATATTAATAGAATAGATATGCAAGATAGACCTTGTAGGTAATTTTAAAAAAATAAAGAGATTGACAGGGTAATTGGCTCACACGACAGGGGCTAAAAGAGCTTTGCATGTCAAAAATCTCTCTCTCTCTCTCTCTCTTCCAAACAAAATTTTCTTTGGATATTTTCTTCTTCGACAAAATTCCTATTTAAGAAACAAGTAATTTCTCTCTTTGAATTTAATTTATTCAAGCAGGAATACAATTTTTATAAGAAAAATAATACTTTTCTTACAATAAATCATCACAATATATAAGGAGGTTAGGTTTACTTGTTTGTATAATACAACATTCAATTTCTTTATAAGTAGACAGTTTTTAGTGTGAGAGAAACTGTAAATTTATTAACAGATTTTGTGTTATTGTCATTAGTGAACCCATTTAAGGATTAAGAGGGGCTTTAGCCATTCTGAGCCATTATTTCTTCTTTTAAGTTATCCCAAGCTTCTTGTGAAAGAATAAAATAAAAAGAATTTGAACACATTTTTTATATAACAAAATTTTATAGTTTAGTGGCAAGAGTGCGATTTAGTGATTTTGTAGGCTTAGAGCTTGTTTGTTAAACGTCTAAAGTCTGAAAATTTATTAATTTCAGATGTTTCTTTCAAATTTGCTTGTTTGTTTTTTGTAACTTATATCTGATTTTCAGATATTTACATCTGAATAGAAAAAGTAAAGTTCTGTGACTTTTATCTGAATTAAAAAAAGTCTGAATGAAAAATAAATACTGTATTCTAATAATATCCCTATTAAATATACATATTTCCCATATGGTAAAACCTAATCTCTTTTATATCTCTTTCTAATTCACGTTCAACTATTCTTTCTATTTGTTCTCTTTTTCATTAGCACTAAAATTCTTCAAGCACAGCCCATTCAATCTCTTTTGTTAAGTATGTTTTGTCCTTTTTAACTAGTATAATAAGTTTGATTAAATTTTGCATTTGGAGTAATGTAATAATATTTTTATTTAAAGATCAATTACTATCTAATTCTACATATATTTGATTTTAATTGTAATGTGCATGTATTTCACTCTTAAAATTTATAACAAGTATAAATAATTTTTATAAGGACATAAATGTCAAATAATCATATTTCAAATTTTTTTATTTATAAAAACAAACAAGATGCCACTTATATTCAGATATTGAAAAAGAAAAAATAAACATGTTAGTCAGACATATAGAATTCAGACCTATTTAGACTTCAGCTAAATTCAGACCCATTCAGATTTCAGATAAAAAAACAAACGCTACCTTAGTTCAAATCCCAATAACCATGTAAGTTTCCCTTTTTCTTTTTAAATATTTTGTAGGGCCAATATTAATATAAGTTTATTTTCTTACATATTTTGTGGAGATTACTTACATAAAAGAACTTTCACAAATATGGCCATAATGAGCTCCAACATTGAAAATAAATAATTTGTTACTATTATTTTTTAAATTTTAAAAGAAAATAATCGAAATTGAGTTTTTGAGACTCTAAACTTGTTTAAGTGAACAGTAAAAAAGCAAATAAAGTACTCCAAATTAAATTAAAATTTTTTGAACTAAGCCCCCTAATTTAAGTTTCTAGATTTGCCACTGGTTATTAAGGGTCTTTTGTGTGAGGAAAATATTACAGTGGTTGTAATTATTTTTCACACAATAGATTTTTCTCTCGTTATCCTTGGTGGCCATGGTTTTTCTCTGATAAATGAGTTTTCTACGTAAATTCTTATATTATGTGATTAGTTTTATTCTCCATCTATTTTCTAGTTATTATTTGTTTAATACTTTTTCTTCTTTGGTGGAATTAAAAATCTCTAACATTTGACATTAGAGCTAGATCCTAATAGTCAGAATGTGGTGATGGAACAGCTCATGTATGTTGAAAGAAAGGACCAAGGCCTAGCGATGGTTTTCTCCAAGGGAAGATTGTTGGTTCATATCCTTAAAGGGAATTTACTTGGGTTTATAAGTACGATATGTCATTCCACAAAATATGCTCATCTCTTGAATTAGATATCTAAAAATCATAAGTCAAGCCCCCTATTAATTTATCATATTTTGGATATATTAATAATATTTTTATATGATTTTTAAATTAATAACGATATGCTTACAAATTTAGGATACAAAATTTATATCCTAAATAATATGATAGTTAATGTATTAGTGACACACATACAGTCATTGTTCATGCTACAGTTACAGCTACTGTAACTTACAGCAGCTGTAACATAGCAGTATCCAGTATTCAAATATATAGATAATTTCATCCCTACTGAGAATAGTTCATGGTCTAAATACATAAGCTCGAGATAGCATCAACATGAACTAGTTTTTGAGTTTATGGTAAGTCATGAACTTTTATTTGTTGGAACTAACTCATGCGCCAAGTAAGACCTACAATACTTTTTCACTTGAGCTATCTATAAGTTAAACTTGACCCGGCTCGACCAATTATGCCTACCGACTTCTATTAGTAGTTCAATACCGTATATAATACAAACTTCGTACGGTTCAATAATTTACAAAATTAGAAACGACTGATTTAGCTCTATTAGTGTTAGGAATAGCAAAAATATTATTATTTAAGATCAGGTCTATTGACCATTCATCAACCATTAGTGCAGTATTTAAACCATCACTTGCTTTCTATCGCTTGCTCTAGGCACGACAAGATTTTCTTCCCAAAAAATAAAAGATGAAAATCAATATTTGGGATAGTATTATTCATTGAATAAAAATTTATCTGTTGGGTTCATTGAATAAATTAACCAGCATGTTATCCATACGTCCTCAAAAGGATCTGCCACGTGTCTAAACGCTCACGGCTGCTGGGTAGCTTTGCTCTCTGTCCTTTGCATTATTTTGAGTCGGTTCATTTTAGACTCCGAATAAGATTAATCCTCCATGTACCTTTTATTATTATTTTCTTAATCTTAAAGAAAAATAAATTGTACGTTTTCAACATCTTATATATAGCCCCCTCATGTGTAGCCACCCTTAATATCCCACAATTTCACAGCTTCATTCTCTTTCAGTTTGAAAAACATGCAAGCCTCTTTTCAATGCTTCACCAACCCACCAATCTCTAAACATGAATCAACTCTTACTCATTATCCAAAATTGACATCCAAAATCCACATTAATCCTTCCAAGAAAACGTCATTACCTCCTCGAAAATTAGCACCGCCACCGCCGAAGCCGACGCCACCCCCGCCGGACCCGGTGACATTCTTAGAGCCAGTGAGACCCAAGTACCCACTTCACTTAAACCCACTTCAAAAGCTTGCAGCCTCGGCTCTTGACAAAATTGAGGACTCGCTAATTGGGTTCTTTCAGAAAGGCAAAGGTTTACCGAAAACGGTCGACCCAACGGTTCAGATATTGGGCAACTTCGCCCCGGTCCAGGAGTGCCCGGTTCATCACGGGCTGCAAGTTGTGGGTCGGATTCCTGATTGCTTACGTGGCGTTTATGTCAGAAATGGTGCTAATCCTATGTTCCCGCCCTCAGGTGGACACCATTTATTTGATGGTGATGGTATGATTCATGCTGTCACGTTGGGGCATGCAAATCAAGCCAGCTATAGCTGTAGGTACACTCAAACGAGCCGGCTCGTGCAGGAAGCTGAGTACGGTAAGCCGGTGTTTCCTAAGCCGATTGGTGAGCTGCATGGGCATTTGGGCCTGACCCGGCTGGGTTTGTTCATGGCTCGAGCCGGAGCCGGCTTGGTTGATGGGTCACGCGGCATGGGCGTGGCTAATGCTGGACTTGTTTACTTCAACGGGAGATTATTAGCCATGTCCGAGGATGACCTTCCTTATCGCGTCAAAATCAAACCCGATGGCGATCTCGAGACGATCGGTCGGTTCAGTTTTGACGATCAGCTCGATTGTCCTATGATTGCTCACCCTAAGGTGGACCCCGTTACAGGTGATTTGCATGCACTGAGTTACAACGTTGTTAGGAAACCGTACTTGAAGTACTTCAGATTTGGTGGCACCATTGACGGGAAGAAGTCACGTGACGTGGATGTTACACTTGACCAACCAACAATGATTCACGATTTTGCCATTACGGAAAATTGTGTAGTCATCCCGGATCACCAAGTGGTATTCAAGTTATCCGAGATGATTCGGGGCGGTTCGCCCGTAATTTACGACAAAAACAAGACCTCCCGGTTCGGAGTTTTGTCCAAAAATGATGCTGACGAGTCTGGAATCCAATGGATAGACGTACCAAATTGTTTCTGCTTCCATTTATGGAATGCATGGGAAGAAAATAATGACAATGGTGACAGAAACATCGTCGTCATCGGATCATGCATGGACCCACCCGACTCCGTATTCAACGAACATGAGCACCCGGTTCGGAGTGAATTATCCGAAATCCGATTGAACTTAAAAACCGGAGAATCAACCAGGCGGGTTATTGTGCCGGGTATGAACTTAGAGGCGGGTCAAGTGAACCGAACACTATTGGGTCAAAAGACCCGGTATGTGTACTTGGCAATAGCTGACCCGTGGCCAAAATGCAGTGGCATTGCCAAGGTGGATTTGGGAAGCGGTGAGGCGACAAAGTTCATGTACGGTGCACACCGTTTTGGCGGTGAGCCAATGTTTGTGCCTCAAAATAGTAAAAATGTGGGCGGTGGAAGTGAAGATGAAGGGTTTATAATGGGCTTCGTGAGAGATGAAATGAGAGAAGAGTCGGAGATGGTGATAGTGAAAGCCTCAAGCATGGAGCGAGTGGCTTCGGTGAAGTTACCAAGTAGGGTTCCCTACGGATTTCATGGCACTTTTATTAGTGAACAAGAATTAAGTGGACAAGTTTTATGATCTTAGTTACTTCTCTTGTGCCTTGTTTAGTAAGTAGGAGATAATCAACATACAGGTGTATAGTGAATTAAAAATACTTATGGTAAGTTATGTTATTGTGCGAGAAGAGATTCATCGTGGATCTTCATGTGTGCATCTTATTGGGTGTATAAATATGAATTAAACCCAATTGCAAAATGGGTTTTTATTTTGAAATGCCATTAGTGAGATAGTTGACAAAGTGTTTGCGAAATTGTCATGAGGAAGATGATGCACTGATGAATTAGAAGATGTTTTCATCCACAAGTATGTGTATATACATTGGTGAAAATGTTGGTGTGATGATTTCGAAGGGAGACAAGAAAACAGGGAAAGTGAATGTCACAACTTTCGATGTGAAATTATTATTCGTTTTTCAGCTCTGAGTTTAATAATGACTAATAGGTGAGAGAAATAAAAAAAATTAAAAAAATTGACCGCTGAATCTTTAATTTTGGTCAAAGACTGCTTTAGACGAGAAAAAATTTCAAGTATTTTTCTTGTTCAACGCTGAACTTAATTTTGGTCAAAGGCTTTTCTAAATGAGAAAATTTTTTTTAAGTATTTTCTTGTGTCTTGTTTTTTATACGTATTCGCTTAAATACTCTTTAAATGAGGATGGGGTTATGTGCATTTTAAAAAAAAATACTTAGAATACTTATTTACTTAGAACACTCTTATATGAAGTTTTAAAAATTAAATTTCACTCGGCACACTCTTAAAATTTCCCAAATTATCCTCAAACCTCCTTTCATAATATATATTCTGTTTTCTCTCTACACCCACAAAATTATTCTTGCAACCAGTATCAGTTCTTGATGCACTCTAGCCGACAACCTTTTTATATTTTGCTTAACCTAGGTTCAATGGACAATGGTGATCCAAACCTAGGTTCAATGGACAATGGTGATCCATTGATTATTATTAGTTAGTGAGGATGAGACGGATAATGATTATTTCATCCTTTCAATTAATTACTTCATACAAGAAGCATCAAGAAACCAAGATACGAAAGTATGAGTATGCAAATTAAAAAAAAAAATACTGTTTCAAATTTTAATTCTTTCTAGCTGGGAAAATCCAAGTCTCATATAAAAAATTTTCGCGTTATCTTCACCGCAATTCACCAATTATATTAACTTAATATAATTTTTACCGTGAATCTGTCTCTCTACCCTTTATAGAAGTACTTCTTTGCACTATTTGGAACAACAGTTAGGAATGAATTTGTAGTTTGAGAATTTAAGGATTTATCAGATTGATAAAACTGATAAAATGGAAATTAGGGTTTATGATTAGATAATTGTTTGTCAAATGAGAGCTATGAGTAATATATTGTTTTGAGTTATATATTGAATATAGTACTCAATTGTAAATTAATATTGGGGTAGCTTAGTAATATAAAATTTTATTAAAATATGAGTGCTCAAAATACTTTTTTGAGTGCAAATAATCCCACCCTTTAAATAAACATGTAGTAATAAATATTTAAGAAATTATCATACTTCCATTTAATGATTAATGAAAGTTTAAAAATACTTTAAAATTTTTATAGTTATATATCACAATCCACCTAATATTTCTAAAGTGTATTAATTATTGATTTTGCAGTTAACAACCACTAAATTTTGATGACATTATAACGGTAAAATAGGAAAACTAGGAAAAATATTTTATTTTTTCAATTTCCACTTTTTATTTATCTTTTTTTCTTCTTTACTAGAATTAGTTATAATATTTTTCTTTCTTATATAAAAATTGAGTTTCTATAGAACAAATACAGTATGGTTATATCTTCTCAATAATAATCTTTAAGGATAAAATAATTATTTTGATTAAAATTTTCAAAAGATTCCTACAGCATCAAATCAAGTAAAAAAATCGATACACTTTATAATTATTGGAGTGAACACTTGATAATTTTAAAAGGTTTTGAGTACTTTTGAAGGAAAAATCAACCCACGCTCTAAGGTTTAAAGTTTAATAATCACATAGACTACCTTAATTTAATAGATGGTCATACACACCCTTTTTTTTATCAATTATACCTTTTGATTACAATTATATATTTAAAAAAAAACCTATAGTATTAAGTACCGCAATTTCCTTTCACCCAAGTAAATAAGGTCTTACACTATTCCAAAAGATATTGCAAGTTAAGACTAGCCAACACCTACCATATTATTGTTTTGTTGAGTATGTGTCATTAAAAAGATATAATAAGATAAAGAACGTGGTTACACAAAACGGGAAAGGGGACAATTAAGTATACGGTTGACATTTTTGTCATCAGTTGATTTCAGTCTAATGGGCTTCTTGATGATGCAAAATGCAAGTTCTACAAATGCAGGCCATAACATGTGTGGAAGTCTGAAGTAATACCTCCAATAAGATGTATTATTCTTATCTCCATAACTGCATTTGACATCTCACCTGCTAATTGCAATTGCATCTTTATCAACTATAATCAATTGATAACCTTTCCAGTTTTTTCTTTTTGCTATGAAAAGTAACCTTATTATTTTTGTGATGGGCATCAATTAATTCTACTTTAAGATCTCTCACAATCTAGATAAGCATTTGTTTGAACTGCATTCAAGAAATAGAGTAAAAGATAACGTTACAATTAGTTATGTCATGATATAAATATCATCTATATTCTTTGGGAAAAACTTAGTCTACCATCAGAGTCTGGTGTTTGTTCACACATAATCGTGCTCTCCTTATAATAAGATGAAGACAGAAAGAAATCACGAGTAGATATCTTGAATGAGGCTTTTTGTCAAGTCTCAATAGATAACCTATCAGGAGAAAACTTACGAGCGAATATCTTATGAGAAGACATTTAAATTGACCGCTCAAGCAAGATTCAGTCAAAATTATTTCACTAATTTCTTAAAAATAAAAAAAGGAATACGATTTTATCTTCCACCAGTCACTCTCATTCAAATGAAAGTAAGTTCAACTTTTCTTTCTTGACACTATCTTCTATTTCTTACTCTTTTCACTTTGATGATTTATTTTCCATATATTAAATTATGGGCAATAATTCGATCTTTAAGTTAAAGTCGAAGCTAAGCTTGACATATGGTAAATTCTTAATCGATCTTTATGGCCATATGATAGCCCTTCTTTTGATCTCTCATGGTGCGAAAAATCAATTTATTGCGTGTCACATTATTGTTGTCACTAAATTAAGGCATCATTGTGCAAAATTCTAATGTAAGAGTTGACAGTGGAATAAAGTCAGCCGAGCAAATAAAAAATTTTATATCAATTGACACCAACAAGGATAAAAAAAAGTGAAAATTCCACTAAACACATGGGATAATTACCAATTGACTCCAGAACACATTGTGGCCGGCATGGCTGTGTGCTTTCGTGCATGATTTGATGAGCCATTTTAAGAGTTGAGATGATCGATTAAATGATCATAAATATCAGCCACCTTATAAAATTATATTCATTCCACTACATTTTCCGAATATTACACATCAGCTAGATACACTTGATAAACTCTATCAGTTTTTTTTTTTTTTTAATTTAATATTTTTCACATCACATCTCACTCTTTTGTAAAATCATAAATGGCAGACCATTTTGAGCAAATTATATTGAAACAACCTTTTTTTTTTTTCAAAGTCAAATTCTATTTATACATACTTTTGGATGAGTAGACATATAAATCTAATATTGGTGGAACATTAAATGGATGAGAGACTAGCTTCCATTACCAACAAGCCTAGCACTTCTTTTCTACTTTCAAATATTATTAATTAATTTGACAATTATTCTAAACATATGTTAAAACATTTACACACACACAAAATTAATTTTAGAGGCTACACATGGATGGCTGGGTGAGGAAAGGCGGCATGTTTCTAATGTTGGATATTACAATAAAGGTTAATGGCTATCTTATTATTATTATTATTAATTTTTTTCCCACTCAGGTAAGGGTGTTTGATTTCAAACTCTAAGGTAGCTTTTTTTAAAAAAAATTTATTTAAATAAGTTTGAATTTAACTGAGTCTGAATAGATCTAAATGGGTACATCTGAATGACATATTTATTTATTTTTTTTAATATCTAAATATAGGTATTAAGTAGTTTTATTAAAGAAAATATCTGAAATATAATATTTTGACATATAATAATAATACTTATATTTATTTGTTAAACACATGATAAGTTATAAATAAATTATTTGATTAGTTAAAATTTTTGATAATATATACTTAACAAATCATGAAAAATAAAAAAATATATCTAACACACTTTTTTTTACATTAATATATGATACTTATAATATTATTTTTAGTATATCATATGATACTTTTTCTTGTTAATTATGTAAGCCAACCAAGAATTATTCAATCATTTGAATTAGAATTAATGTATTAAATAATATTCAAATCTATTAGAAAAATTGTAATTATAAATATGAAGAGATGGATCTATTATAAAACACAATCTTCTAATTTTTATTGTGTTTAAAATTCTCATTCACAAAAAAAAATGGTAGTTGAATACACAAAGAACAAAGAAAATTTATAGATGAAAAATAATAAAAAGGTAATTTATATGGTAGAAACTAATTGTATTTCATAAAGAGTATTAATGAAAGAGAATATTAAAGTTCTATTTAGATGTTTTGCCATTCAGATAAAAATTAGAATATCTAACTTTTTTTATTCAGACCTAACATCTTATAATCAGACATAAGTTATTGAAAATAAACAAATTAGAAACTCTAAATATCTAAAAATAATTAAAATTCAGATTTCAGACAAAAAATAACAACCCCTAGATCTCTTGCATTATTTGGTTTTATTGATTAAGCTAACTAGGGTTGATATGTTAATTGTTTTATAAATACTTTTATATTTATTTATAATACACACACATAAATGGTTAATATAACACATAGACCAAAGCACCGTTTATGATAAAATCACTTTCAACTTACGAACCATAACTGCTAGATAATAATTCTAATTATTATTAAATTAATCACACAGATATAATAATTAAAAATTTATTTCTTCTTAATTTATTATAGGGTGGGGTTTATTTGCACTCTAAAATTTAATTTGACACTATGTATATTCTCATATAAAAAAATAATAAATTTTAGTTCGTACACTTTAAAATTAAAAAAAAAAAAAAACTTAAAGCTACAATGAAACTAATTCTATACACTCATTTTGAGACTTAGCACATAATTGTCAACAACATAATAATCTAAGTATTGATTAAGATGCTGAAAATAAAAATTTTACGTTTTAAGAGATGAGAATTGTACATTGAATAATGAGTGTACTATAGAAGTGTTCAAAATAATTATGTAATATTGACTTATAATAAGTTGTCCTTAATAATATTTCACATAATAAATAATTTTTTTAGTAAATTTTTTATTGTTAAAATTAAAGTATTGAGAGTAATTTTTAAATTGCAAATATTATATATATGTTTGTTGCTTTGTTTTGATAACTATGATGAGGCCACGTCGACGTGCTGTATTATATGATTTTACATTAATTCACACTCCCGTGCACCCCCGATTGTAATACAAGTAAAAGATCTTAAAGGGAAATAACATTATAAAACGAATTTGAATTCTTCAAAGAACCGTACAATCATAGCCATATATATAATAGGTAAGTGCTGAAAATTCATGAATATGTATATGAGTTAAGAAGCTTTTCTTGAGCCGCAAGGACCAAAATTTACCCAGCACCGCAGTTGCAGTCTAGTGCTTGCTTAATTCTCAAGGTATTTTTCATAGTACGTCACCAAACTCACCCCATATTGGTTCCAAATACAATCTGAAGCTGTGTAAAAGATTTGCATTAATTGACACCAAATTTTAGAATGAACACTGTGAGCTTTGGTCCATATTTCCAGGCTACAAAATTTACATCTATACATGTACAGCAATGGCTTGCATGCAACTACTCAACAAATTTAGCCTTAAATCTAACACTTTTATATGATATATGAGTGTCTATGTATACATATGTATGTTTCTGTGCATGTAGCTTGTATGAGCACGTTGGATTAATTTCATCTAATAGCATGATTCCATCGCTTTGTCTGGAGTGCCGTTGACATAACACGTAGTCTGTTCGTTATCTCTGTGAACGATGGCCTGCCAGCAGGGTCGAAAGACCAGCACTCTTCCATTAACTTTCTCCATTCAGGATCACAACGTTCTGGTATCTGAGGCCTGAGTGTGTTACTTAAAATTCCCCCTGCATATAAAGTTCACGGCTAGTAACATTTTTTTTGTCAAAATTGCAAGGAATCATACTAAAGCATCAAAACAAGCAAACTAAGCCCTTTAGATGGTGCACAAGAAGAAGAAGAAAATATATCGGACGCACAAATTGGAATGTTATCATCAAAATGTAGCTGATCGTCATACGATCAAGCCCTTGAATTTCCATCAGGACAAAAGTTTGGATTTGACACAATTTTTTGAAGGACTATATTATCATGCCACTAGAAGATCAATATTTACTAAATCCACCTTCAGATTTCCAGGGGTACCAAACATTACACTGAAGAAAATTGATGAAACATTACTTTATATGGCTTTGCAATGGAAGGTTAAGGATTTAATGACAATTTTGCAGTGATAGGTATCGTAGAACTTTATCTACCATGTAGCTATTAATATTACCCATTGAAAAGAGAATTACAAAATAGTACCACATGTTATTCTTCCCAAAACGTACTTTCACGAATACACAGACATCTACAAACACAGTTGTATACGCATACATTATTCGACAGCTTAAATTATTTATAAAAATATATAAGGGACGTATAATCAATTCCAGCATGGAATCTCTTGAGAAGATTTGATGATAAAATTGATCCAGAAAAGTTTGAAATAGTTTGAACAACCAAGTGTGACCCGTACCTATGATAGCACCACAATGCATGTTGGCATATGGCTCTTCGCCGGTGATGATTTCCCACATTGCTATACCAAATGAGTAAACATCAACCTAGACCAAAAAAAGAAAGCTTAAATGATGTTATCACCATATAGGCTTCCACACTTGTATTTGCTTCTAATATGATTATTTGAAAAAAGAGAAAATAAACCCTCACCTTTTCAGAGACCCTATTGTTGCCGCCGTTCAATAGCTCTGGCGCCATCCACGGAAGGGTTCCACGCACGCCACCGGATACAAGTGTATTGCATTTAATTCTTGACAAACCAAAATCTCCAACCTGCAAAGCAGGTAAGTTAATTCTGAGGTGAAATATGCCATTCTTCCAATCATTTTATGCTCGCAGATGAAAAGATCCAAAGATACTAGTCTATGTATGCTTTTAATAACGGCATTTAATTAATCACATGTCAAGAGCAAGGGTTTTTGGAAGTGTTGACACAAAATAGAAGGCTGCCCCGGCCATGGTCAATATTATCTAAGTTTTTGCCACCTTGCAAATGGGTCGTTGGGGATCCCTCAAATTGACAAGCAAATTGTCACACTTCAAATCAAAATGGACGATATTCTTCATATGTAAATATTCCATGCCAAAAGCGGCATCCATCATGAGCATTAGCTTTTTGCGGCGATCAAGTATTCTGCAGGAATAGTTTTAAAGACTCTGTAAATCTACCCCCTGTTTGAGATACAAGGGAAAATAAGATATGTTAGTCGACTCACCTGTCCTTCCTTGCAAGGACATGCCTCAGTGATCCATTCACCATATATTCAGTTACAGTAGCCATTGTTCCTCCAGGTCCATTGGGGACGACACCATAAAATGCTACTACATTTGGATGGTGAAGATTTGATATGATATGTGCCTCTCTCCAGAAGTCTTTAATCTGTATATTTAGTAATGTTATATTTCCATCCAAAAAAAAAAGGAAATCTAATTGCTAATGATTAATTTGTGGACTCCAGTGCATCGACTTCCCATCACTTTGTACAAAAAGTTGTGTGAAATTTTGTATTTTGACTAGTCCATATTTAGAAAAAATAAGGATGTCAACACAAGCGAAGTACTATGGATATTGTCTAGTGTGAATGGGCATGCAACTTTTTGTACAAAGAGCTACTAGAAGGAGGAACGTTGCAAACTCCAACGCACTTGTGCACTAGATTGTGCCTCTCTATATATAATGAAGATATATACTAAAGAGTGGGATTTTAACAATTCTGATCCAAAGAGTCCAGAAGGTAGGACATAATCTTGCAGTGTCATGTTACATGCATGCTTTTAGTAACCAAAATAAAAAAAATTGTTTAAGCATTTTAGAGTAAAAATTTTCTATCACTTGTTTCTGATTTTCCGCAACTGAAACGTGTAATGCATACTAACAAAATTAAATTGTGTAGATATGAACATCTTGATAAGAGTATCTTGAGTAGAAGGAAAGAGAAGACCCACCAACCGTTCTTGTTCTGATGATCTGCCAAAAAAACAACTCTTTTTGATTCTCTTAATAGCAATATCTGTTCCCCTCCATTTTCCATAATAAACAGTTCCAAATGTACCGGAACCTAACTCTCGCAATTCTTCAAGGTCACTGTCCTTGATTATCTGCAGATAAGTATATGGATAATGCATTTAATTCAACATATATAGACTTTCACAAAAATTTATCATAAATTAATTAAAATGGTTGTCATAAACCTGCAAACCGTAAATGCCGGCTTCTATTTCAGCCATTGCGGCATCACTAATAGATTCATCCACATCTCTGCCATCACCTCTGACATCCTAGGAAAGATAGGATTTGAGCTCACGTCAATCAGCAAAAGCATTTTAATAATGGAACAGATCAATAAACAATAGGGAAAATGTCAAATGCTACCTCGAGATCAGAATCTGGATGGCCACTCTCAGTTTCGGTTACTATAGGAGATGGACAATCATCACTAACATCATCATGTACAAATGGCACAACTGATGAGGAGGAGGGGGTCCCTGGATGTATACTATTAGTTACATCTTCCACAATAACAGCTGACTTGAGCACATTGTGCTCATCATCATTTTCTGACAGTACAACTTGTGCACGGATAGCAATTCTAGGATTTTGTCCCTCATTTGATTGTCTTATAAATATCTTTTCAGCCCCATAGTTATAATATTTTTTGGGGTCTTCATCATTGATAGTAGCCTCTCTACTTGAAGCAGCACTTGTCAATTTCTGAGGACAACAGAAATGGCTCATATATAGGCCAGTTTAAGCATATATTTAAAAATTAAAAGGAAGTATAACTTACAGAACTTGGGTTTATGCATTCCTGATTAGCAAGCATCTTGTCTTTATGACTGTTTTCTGACGGTTCAGTTTGGGCACACAATGCAATTCTAGGTTTTTGCCCCTCAGATGATAGTCTCCTGATAAATACCTTGTCATCCCCATAGCAATATTTGTGGTCTTCATCATTGATTGTACCCTCCCTACTTGATGCAGGATTCATCAATTTCTGAAGACAGCATACAAAAATGACTGAAACTTATGTCTAATTTAAGAATGTATAACAATTATACTGAAATATACTTACGGAACTTGGGTTTATCCATTCTTGATTAGCAACTGCTTGAGATGGAATAGATAGTTTTTACCGAGGATCCTGGGGTAACCGGTTGACTTATCTCAGTCATAGTAGACTTCTCATCCTTTGAAGATAGTTTTACAGAGGATCCTGGGGAAACTGGTTGACTTATCTCAGTCAGAGTACACTTCTCATCCTTTGTAGCATTTGAGTTAATAACCTGAAACTCAGGCATAGTTGTTGTATCCAACTGGTAACCATAAAGGTGCTCTGTTATAAAACCTGCAGAACTTTCTGCAGTAGCTATCTGTAAAGAGAAAAGTGTGCTTCCTGATTTCGGTGAATCTTGTACGGGAAGATTACTGCTGGGTTCGTAGTTCATCTTATTTTCAATGGCTTTATCATTTGGTGTAACTTCTTTATTTCCTATAAGGTGTTTCCAATGTGGATCAGAGGAAGCTGGGTTCCCATTCATAGCCTTGATATCCTGAATACTTTTAAAATTATCATTGCAGGATTCCAGCATCTTGAACGAGGGCTGACTCTGACAAGTGGTTCCTTGGTGTTTCTCATCAATTACATCTTGCCAGTGCATTGAAAACCCCCTAGAAGAACTTGACACTGCTAGCGATGGTGATTTCTCTCTTCCAATATTTCTTGGGCTCTGAGAAATAATCCCTTCTTCGAAACGGTGAGTAGAGCTGTTATCATGATCCCGTAACCTTGAGTCACAAAGCACCCTTTCCCTATGAACAAGTAATCTGTAGTTCTTATCACTTTGATTATTAGGTGTACAAAGCACAATATCTCTACTGAGGCCACAATTGTGCAAATGCAAGTGGCAGTTGTTAGTCTGGTCAGTTTCTACTAAATTTTGGTTGTGCTTGTGGTAATTCATCAATGGATGATGGTCATGAGAAAGATTATCATAATGACCTGGGGAATTCACATTATAGGAATGGTCGCAAAGAAATTTGTCCATAACACAAGGATTATCATTTCCATTGCCATCACATGGCCAGTCCACATAAAAATGTGCATTAGAATTGAAAGGATCTATACGCTGAGAAGAAACTGTTGTTAAAGGAACGGATGGATTCAATGACTTGCCTGCCACACAGATTGGAGGTAATCTACTAGCATTATTTGAAAATATCCCACCCAGATTTGAGGAGTTTGGACTATGATCCTTAATTTCAGAGATATAAGCAAATGTAGGAGAGTTAATTTCAGAGATATAAGCAAATGTAGGAGAGTCTCTGCCCATCTGGGTTGTGTGACTGGCCAAAGTCTGCCCGCTAGAACTTCTTCGAGGACTTGCATCTAGCATGCTGTTAACAGCAGAAACATACTCATTATCAGCATCAGTCTGTTGTGTGGTCCTTCCCTCTAAAGAATTTGGACTGTCCGGTTCACCTAAAGATACGAGAAATATCCGCAGTCTTTGAGAACCCCCAATTCTTTCCTGCTCTTGATATTCCTCTATCATGTGATGGAGATCCTCATCAGAGCAAACAGATATAAGTGCATCAAGATCCTCACCAGGGAGCTGATACTTGATCGTATGAGGTTGATTACAAATTGCTGATGTTTTCCTCATTAGTTCCGCCCAAGTAAGACTTTTCCTTATGGATATAATTCGTGTCTCCCCACCAACATATCTCAGCTTCCCATCACTGGGCCTGGGAAATATTCTTCCCCCAAAGCTACAAAGAAATTTCATTTTTCTAGTAAAAGGACTTTCTGCATAACCTGGTCTGCAAGGATGATAGGACTGAGGAGACTCCACAACATAAACTGAGGAACCGGACAATTCTGTTGCAACTTGATCACGTTGATTTTCATCTGAAAATATACCTGAATTTTGTCCAACAGCACCATATTTCAGCTGGCATCTGCTTAGATTACCAGGATAATTAGTTTTCTTTGCTTCAACAGCATATCCAGAAGTGCCAGCAAAATCAGCGGCATCTGCATTGCCTTCATTGTCCATCCTTCTTAACCCGACAATGCCATTAAGATCCTCACAAACTAGCTGATGGTTCTGGTTGAAATTAACACCCGCTTGGATTGGCTGGAGATACTTTCCATCATTCATGACCATTATTGTTCTTACAGCAACACGATCCCTTAGAAACTCCGAAGAAAATTCCTCGCCCGTCTGCAGACAAACATTGTTTACATTTCTTTCTGTATCAACTCTGTTGCTCGACACAACTTTTCCTCTATCTATGTGCAACTGTTGGCCTGAAGTGCTTGGATCCTCTCTTCTCATGGTATCAAAAGAGATATTACTTTCTTTATAGCTTCATATTCATGAGAACGGCAAAATGGTAAGCCTTACTTCCTTAACTGCCATCAAAACTAAACTAATTGATGGCATCAAATGCATAACTTATAACACCAGTTGAAGATGTACCAAGAACGGGAAAATCCTCATTATCATATACAAAGTTGCCGATCTGTTTCTTATAAACCCTTGAGATAGACTTACAAGGGTCTGCAAATCATGCCTAACAACACCAACTCTCTTCGAAAATCAAATTATTTATATAGACAAAAATTCCTTCTTTCCTTTGTTCAATCCTCCTTTATTTTAACGAAATGAAACGAAAGTCACAACTAACCATATTCCCGCATTGTCCACATATTCGTTACATATTAAACCTTGCCATGCATTTCAATAAATTCCCTGTGGAAACATAAGAAATTCGCTAATTATTCAAGAATTTGCATGGAAGAAACAGCCAAAGCAACCAAATAAGCCATCATTACTGACAAATGATAATATGTTAAAACCATATGCAAATAATTAAATTAGAAAAACAAAAGTTATGACACAACATACAAAGGATACATTATGTTTATTTTGCATGCAATAAAAAAAAGGATCAAAATGGATAAAATTGGACAAAGAAAAAGAATGATGAAATGGGTACCAGTTAATTTGTCGAAATTCGTTGTTTAATTAAAAATGAAAGGTTGGTGCTTTTAGACATCAAGGTTTTGGGATCAAAGCAAAGAAACCCAAAAGAGAAAATAGAGTTAAAATTTGGTTTTTGTTTTGTGAATTTGGTGAAGAAAGACAGACAGACGGAGAGGGAGGGCGGTAGGGTGAGAGGGAGACTTTGCTTAAAATAACGCGGGCATAACCGCAAACTAACTTATGATATTTTTATTTTCCCCTCTTTCCGTCGTAAAGAAAATTATAAATTGCTGAAAAAAAATTATTATCTTACATTTATGATTTTTCCGCCACTGGATTTTAGGCACGTAGCTAATAAAATATAGCACGATTAGAGATAAGTTGAAGCACAACTCGCGGAAAAGTCTATTTAAAATTTAAGACTTAATTTTAATTAAATTATTCTACAACATCCTTTAAATAAATGAAACTGAATTAAATAACATTAAAATCTAATAATGCTTTTGTTCTATTTCAATTGAATTGGATTCGTATTATTAATTAATTATATATTATTTTAGATTATAAGTTAATTAGAAGTTTTTATTCAAATCTGAGTTGAATTTATATTACTATTTAGTGTAATTTTTTTCCTAACATTTTCTTATAATTATTAGCGCTATACACAAATTTTCTTATAATTGTTAGCGCTATACACAATTGTCATAATCAAATGCAATAAAATTTATTTAATATACCTCAATTTAATGAATAAGTTCGCTTCTAAAAAAATTAATAGAAAATACTATAATATATTTTTAAAAGATTTGATTTATATTTGATGCTTTAATAAACTATTTAAAAATATTTTACAATTTATTAGTATAATTTTTTTTTTCGCTTAATATGGTAGAAGACTTGTAATCATTCGATGTTGATGTTTGTCATGGATTATCACTATATTCTTCATATCGAAACA
The DNA here is from genome assembly GCA_030449075.1 of Murraya paniculata. Classification (NCBI taxonomy): domain Eukaryota; kingdom Viridiplantae; phylum Streptophyta; class Magnoliopsida; order Sapindales; family Rutaceae; genus Murraya; species Murraya paniculata. The sequence continues at coordinate 400,387 of JAEVFN010000011.1, read as the reverse complement.
ATAAATGTATACATATGAAATATATACAAATAAACATCAACATATGCTCAAAATGTAAAATATGCAGCAACGCGTTGTGGCCCCATTCTCAAATGATCGTAACCTGAGTTGTATGAAATCTTACCCAAACCTGAGAGTAATAGGGTAATTACTATGAAAATAATAAGCTTGCGCGCGGCTTAGTAATTTATAATTATAAATCACTACTTGCATATAGATATAAACTTTATAATGTATTATATACATGAGTAACCATGATAGTTTATCGATATCTTGCCTTCAAGGTGTGTGATGTGTGGGAGAATTACTAAAGAGATTTTAAATCACTTGTTTCTCCATTGCGATGTTGCTTCTAAATTGTGGGGAATTATGCAAAGAAGCAAAGTTACTTTGGGCTATTTATTGTGAAGCTTTGTTAATGGAGAGCATTGTTGCTTTTGGGATGGGAAAGGGAGGAAACCTACTTGTCAGGAATTTGATTGTATGGATATTGATATTTGTATGATAACATTAGTTTATATATTTTTATGTCGGCATCTTCGTTGGACATATCATTGAGTCTTTATTAATAATGTAATTTTCTTTTCACTTAGATTATATCAAGTGTTACAACAGTGCCTGAGAACAACAACAGATACAAGCAAATTAGGGTTTTACTTATTATATGTATGTGGGGTCGGCATGAGTGTATAGAGAGATATTTTAGCGTCAGGAAAATGTATAAGAGAAGCCCATATGATAAAGTTGGCGTCTACGATTCAGACTTGGGTGTTTCTTCATGTTGGGACCACAAGATCAAAGTAATTGAAGATAAATCAATTTCTAAGTGGAAGTTATATATCAAGATCAAGCAATCTGTATCCTTGAAATGGTAGAGTTTGGCGTGATCATTGAAGATTGAGACACAGTTTATTTGATTTATGGAAGATAATAAAGACATATTGAAGAAATAATATTACAATATTATCATGAAGGGTTCTTTATATATCTGAAGACTTTGGGAGCTATCACAGGAAGAAGATTTGGCAAGATCCGACTCTTCAATGCACGTAATTCACCGAGCAATACATAACGGAGACTCATTCACATATTTTGGTAGAAGTCAGAGTGTGAAAAGAAAGAGTATTATGCCCATCTTTGTTAACCTTTTAGGGTGATGCTGCTTGGCTGCTTATCTTCCCTTTACTAGTTTATTCATTAGGCTTTAATGTGACAAGAGGTTGTTGTCTGTATTTAGACTTTATGTGTCTTAGACGGTTTTAATTATTTGGTAATTTGTTGATCTGATCTTTGCGATAGTAAAGGTTGTTGGAGTAGTGAAGAGATTTTACATAGGAGGCTACGGACTTTAGATCAATTTTTTGATTTGGGAGATACTGTCTCTGATCTTTTTAAGAGAAGGAATTGTGTGTTTATAGTAGAGAGACTCTATGGAGAGGTCACATACTGTTGACTTACAAATCTTACTCAGGAAAAGAAGCAAAAAATTGTGGTGCACGTAAATGTTCACTGGTAAAATTTTATGTCATGCTCCGAATCCCAACGGATCCAAGGATTATGTTTTTATCTATGAATATCTCAAAAATGTGGCAAACATGTTAATAATAAGACAAGTTAAACGATTATAAAATTGTTAAGCTTAGAGTTCAACAAAATAACTCCCAAAAGAAAAAGACATATTAAGCTTAATAAATCACAAAAGTTTCATGTCCTAAATATACATATCAATAGTCCTTCTAAGAAGGGAACCAAGCGATACGAGCAGTTTTGCCAAAACCTATTACGAGTTACATTTATTAATTTTTTGGGAATCATTATAAACTATAATGAGTATAAAACTTAGTAAGCAAACTAAGTTTCCATATGGAGAAATTGATATGAGTACAAACTTATTTACATTCAAAGGTTTCACATTTCCCAAATCATTTACAAATATTCACATTCTTGTTATAAGAATACTCATTCTTCATCATGACTTAGTAAGACTTCACATATCACATCATATAATGAGCCTAAGTTGCCAATGGGCAACCTATTGTATGTATTACGTATATCAATCTCGAAGGAAATGCCACATATATTAAAAGGCTCCATGTGACATATAAGTGCCTACTATACAACAAGTAACAAGCTAATCACTATAATATCCCAAATCTAACACGTGCGGAGCACATAGAAAAAGTGGTTAATTACTAATTGAAATCATTACACAAAAGTCTCAAATTGAAATACCTCAAATTTCGTTAATCAAATCGAAAAATCCACAATTCTAATACTAAAGAATTTCTCCCAAAGATATAAAAATAACAAAAACCTCGAAACTCTCCAAGTACAAGTTCATAAGATGAACAAACTTAAAGGAAATAGAAGTTCATCATTTTTATATTCAACTAGTAAAAGTAATTAAATCTCTAGCTCCAAAGATAAGCACATCTCTTAATAAGTTACTCAATCTTTAGAAAGTAATAACGAGGGTGAGCCGTCAACTCTGTAAGTAAAACTATTTTCAACGGACTACAGTTGTTAGGTACCAAAAGTATTGCAAGCATTACTTTTTTATGGAAACATATATTAAAAACATAAGTTTTATAAAATTACATATTATAACAGAACGACGCAAATTCATAAGTGATTCAAAATATCAAAAGCACAATTAGCCATGAAAACAAATCGTATAACATATATACACAAAAAAAAAAAAAAAAGGTAGCTCATGTCACTTATTCTCCTGATGTCCCGATTAGAAACAAAATCAGAATCAAAATATCATAAGCACACTTAGAACAGAAACCCAATACTAGTCTAAAATATATGTTAGCCTATATGGCTATATACCATTTTGATTTTGATGATAACAAACCACATGTCAAGGATAAAATGGTATATATATATTTCCTATTTCACTAGCTGTTGAAGGGCAAAAATCGTTCATGTGAGATTAAGTTTAAAATCATTCATGTGAGATTAAGTTTAAGGCACTCAATGAATAATGACACAAAGCTTATCAAGTAAAGAACAAGCATTAAAGGTACTAGTTTAGGTGATTTCTCTTGTTATATTTCTTGCAAACATAGTATGATTAAGCATTTAAAAGCTCAAATTGTTTTTTCATATATTTTAAATAAATCGTTATTTTCTTAATATAAAAGTTCTATACTCAAAGAACAATGATTTTATGAAATTGGTTGTTTTCAAGTTTATGGTCTAAATTGAAAAATTTTGAGAACTTTGAAATCAACAAGTATTGTTTTGAAATTCTGAAAATGGACCTATTTGCAAATTTCTTTAAATTTTTGGGCCATAGCATAATTTTAGAATGATTTAGGGCAAAAATGTAATTTTTGAAAAGAGCGAACTGTTTCACTGTAGCAAGCGGCAAACCGGATACCACAAAATAACAAACCGGTTACATAAATTGAGCTCTCTGTAATCAAACGGCATACCAATTATCAATAAACGAAAAATCAGTTATTCATAAATTGAAATTTTGGCTACAACGGTAAACTTAAGCGGCAATCCGATTAGGATAAACGGCACGCCGGTTATGGCTAAAAAGTCAATAACGACTAGTTTTCTTATTCAAACTATAAAAACCCAAACTAAACTCATTTCAAAGACAGTTCTTTAATCTCTGTCAAGCTAAAACTTGTTCATACAAATCATCTTGAGCTTTCATTTGCTTATTCATATACAATGATTCATTATTGAGCTATCATTTGTAAATATGCACTTGTAAGAGTGCAATCTTTGTAATCTTCATTTCAATATAAAAAATTGAGTGATTTTAAGTGTGGAAAATACTTGGGTTAAGAGGTTTGGGATAACTTATTGTTGTAAAGGTTAATTAACACGTTGGAAGTTAATTGTAAAGATTTTAAAGCCTTTGGGTGAAAGGCTTGATTAGTTGGATCCTCAAGCCTGGTGAGCTTGGAGACGTGGACGCAGGCGGGGTTTGCCGAACTACATAAAACTGTCATGTTTGATTCTTTTTCCCTTCTCTCTTTACATTTTGATTGTTGTGAATTATTTACTTGTTATTTACTTAATTTTATTTGATATTTGCATTGAGTTTTGATTTAATTTCTCTATAATTTTTAAAAACTCAATTCAACCCTCTTGGGTTGCTTAACTGGTACTTCAATATATTGTATAATATGATCAGAATCATAATCAGAATGACTATGGACACTGAGGTAAAATATTTAAATTCATTTTTTATTTGTAATAACTTGCACATGGCACTTGAGCCCTTATACAGCCTCAAGAAGTGGCCCTCGCATAAATGTTCATAAACAATCTTTACGCTTGCAAATAAAACATTCATATGGGATTCTTAAAAATAATAACAATGATTTACGCTTGCAAGCATTTTATGGATAATTCAATAAAAGATAATCATTTAGCAAAATAAATCATACATTTAAAGACATTTATAATATTTTGATAAAACCGTAAAAATAACATAATTTTTAGATTTGAGAACATTCACATTAAATAATTTCGCTATGAAAATCAATTAATTTTTAAAGAACTATAATTCGTTATGAAAGTCAATTAATTTTTAAAGAACTATAAAAACACATGTACTTATAATAGTATCAAAATAATTATACATATCCAGTATATTAGGAATTAAGTTACTTGCTTCGACAAAAGTAATGATCTAAACACTCCAATAGCCTCAAAGACTTTAAATAAATACAAGATATAACTATTTATAGCTTATTCCAGCATCCTAATTTTCTAACTCATACTCGTACAGAATGACACAATATTATACAGAATTATTTTAGACATCCATGAGTATCTCTCATAAAATTTTTAGGACAATCTAATACCAAAATCATTTTTAAAATTATTTGTTTCTTGATAAGTTCAAAATTGTCTCACAGTACCTTAAATAAACAATATAGGACATAGGTTTTCAGATTTTTATAAAATTATATATTAATCAGAAAATTATGGAACTAAAACTGGAATCAAGCCAAGAAAGATTTGGAGAAAAATACTAGTAAATGAACTAGGTTAAATTAGAGCACAATTAATTTTAACTTCTTACTTAGAAAGCAAGTGGTTAGTACCCTAGTGTTGGTAATAACACAATTTCTTATTCTTTACGATTATTGAATTACTCAATTCACAAATACAAGTTTTGATTATGAGGAAGATAGGAGGAAATTGCATAAAAGTTTTACACCACCTTTACTTATTCTGATTCTGATTTCCGAGAGGTTTCGTGAATGGGGATTTACTCTCTGTTAAGTCTTTGTTTCCTTTTGTAGCTTATATAGCTAGCGTCATTTACACTGAGCTAGCTAGCTTCCTCAGGAACAAATACTTGGTATACTGAAGAAGAGCAAATCATGGATACTGCTAGTCCTCAGAAAGAACCTTCTCCCAAACAGAATCCTGATGAAATCCATAAAGAAGCCAATGATACACTAAATGATGAATCAACACAAGAAGGCCTCACATGGGTAGAAGAGCGAACGCGCGCCTTCGAACGAAAGCCATATGCAGAAAAATCATATTGCATGATGGCCTTCCAACAAAAGTTAGAAGAGATGAAAAAAAAAAAGGTTTATATCTGCCCCAGACTCTAAATTCTCCCGAGAATCCGAAAAAGAGAAATGTTTAATTTTTGAATCTTTCTATGAATGCCTCTTTAATCTTTATTTTATTATTGCAATCTCGATTGTTTGACAAATGTGCTTTTAAGTTATTCCACTCTCATTTAATATAATGTTTCGTTATAAAATTGTAATTCAATATTATAAACTTATTATATAAGTAAGGATGTAGAATTCTTATACTTGTCATTGTTACGTTTTTCGATTGTGATTTATGGATTAGGAAAAAGATAGATGGAATAGTGTAGAAGTTTTACACCCCTATCATTTATTTATTCCGATTTCTGAGGGAGATGTGAACACTATATGCTCTTCTCTGTTAAGTAGTATAATTTATTGCTAATTATATAGCGAACGCAATTAGCTGCAAAAGCTTAGAAGTAGTAAAACTGAAAAGCAAATTAAATAATGAATAAACAAACACACATAAAATCTACTGAAGAAAGCCATCGAAACCATTACCAAATTATCCTCCCAAGTAATAAAAAAAAAGAAAAGAAAAATCTTCAAGATCATTTTTTTCCTCCTTTGAAGAATATTCAATGACGTTGGAAAGTAAGTTTTAAGTCCTCCCAAGCGCAGCAAAACAATAATATTCAAAAGGACTCATAATGGCTCAAGTCAGTCCAGATCATGTGTTCCTTTGGACTTGTTGGTGGCCCAAATCAAACAGTTTGTTTGCCTATATTATTAAGCTTTTTCACGTCCATTGAAAAAGTTTTAACCAAAAGAGTGCTAATAATATTTTTTATTTAATCTTCCATGTTGTGTAGAATAGTCAATACTAATCACATGATTTAGATTCGATTTGCTTATCAAATAAATATTCGTTTTAATTTATTTAAATATAATGATATATATACTGTGATATGCACATAATATTATAGCTAAATTTTGATAGCTTATTTAAGGAAAAAGGACACACAAATCTCCAAGGTTTCACAAATACTCACGCATACTACTTTTTGACTATTATACCCTTTCAATATAGTAATTAAGAAATTTTAATTTAAAGTCGTTAATAAATGAAAATATACCACTAATAATAAAATCCCTCTAATTTACCTACAATATTAAAATAAGCGTTTTAATATTTCAAATATTTTCAAAATGAAAATTATTATACTTACTTTTAATATTACACTTGTATCTATTATAAATATGTCTACAAAAATCTTTGGATTAAATAAATTTTACTATTAATAAAAACTGGTTGGCGTATTAATAATATTTAGATATTTTTGAAAAGAGTAATGAAACAACTACAAACTCTTGTATAAACTAAATTTGTACAAACTGATTTGACATTAATTCATTAGTTGAAAGAAAATATAAAATAATAAAAATAAATCATATGGATCAAGTGATATTTAATTCAACCAATTAAATCATGCCACATCAGTTTGTACAAAATAAATTTGTACAAGAGTTTGTGGTTGTATCATTACTCTTTTGAAAATAGTAAAAATAATAAAAAATAAAAAAAAATTTATTTATTTGAATATAATATTTTTATTTATTATAAAATTTAAAATAAATCTTGCTATTACACATATTAATAATAAAACTTATCTTAAATTATTAATATTAAATTAAGGGAAAAGGACACCTACACCCCTAAAATTTGGTGAAATGGTTACAAAGAACCTTAAGGTTTTAAAAATAGACATCAAGACCTCTTTTTGACAATAATATCGTTTGAATATAGTAACTATAAAATTGACTTCAAAATTTTTTTAATTAATACAAATAAAATATAAATCATATAATCTATCTAGTAGACTAATAATATTAAATTATTTTTAAAATTTAAAATAACATTAAAATTGTAAATTAATATATTTATTTCAATAATATTTTTGTATTTATTACAAAGATTTTAAATAAATCTTGGGATTAAATAAATTTTGCAATTAATAAAATATCTTTATATTAATAATGTTAAAATTATTTTTTTATAGAATATTCAAATTAATTTGATTTTGATTTATTTATTTTAATATTTTGTTTCTATTTATTATTAAAAGCTACTTTGATATAGTAAAATACTTCTAATAGATTGTAAAGCATAAAAATATTTTTTAAATATTAAAATTATTTTAAAATATATATTTTTAAATTTATTGTAATGCGATATTTCTATTTATTATAAAATTTTAGAGTCAATTTTTTTTTTTATTTATAGAGTCAAAGGGTATCATGGCCAAAAGAGGGTCTTAGTGTCCCTTATTAGAAGACATATTTCCCAAAACCTTGGGGGCGTAACTGTCTTTTTTCCTGAATTTAATTTAAAAATATATATCTACCATAGGTATTTTAATATTATATTTTTATATATTATAAAATCTAGAGTAAAGTTTTTTAAGTTAATAGAGTAAAAGGGTAAAAAGACGTTTATGTGACCATTTTTAAAAACTTAAGTTCTAAACGTACATTTCATCAAATCAAGGGAATATAGGTGCAATTTTCCCTTTCTTAAAATAAAACATTTATATGATCATGAACAACTATTTTCCGACAAAACAATAGAAATAAACGAATGAATGCAGAAAGTGTATGGATGGAATCGGATGCCAATGGCAATGGCAAAAGGGAAAGGTGACTTGAATTACATTTATCACCATAGAAAAAACATATTACTCTAAATTAAGTAGAGCCGACGACCTTTACTTCTTGTATTGTTGACGCCAAAATCTAGTCGTGTCGATGTGTGGGGTATTTACTATATCCTTGCGCCAGCATTTGAATTTGTTTGCATAGAGAGATGGTTTCCTACCTTGACTCAGCAACTTGAGTAGAAGGTTGTGACCAGGGGTCCGGTAAGTATTGAGTGCTAGAGAATGGATATTTATAAAGAGAAAAACCATTATTTTGTGCTTCAAGTCTCACTAACATTTCTTGTTTTATGTGTTTAAGACTTTTAAACTTTGATTGTGTGTGTTTTGTTATAATTTGATTATTTTATGCATTTCAGGGGTGCTTTGGTCATTTCACGATTAACAAGAAATCGGACAGCAAACAAATAGCCTTTTTAATTTCAGAATAGCTTAAAAACCTCAGGAAGGGTACAAAGAGCAAATCATAATCTTAGAATTTTGGTGTGGCCCAACTGATGTAGCAATGACCAGTTGATGTGGCATTGACCGATGATGTGGTAGCATTTTATTGGAAAAAATACCGACGAGGCATTAACCGATGACATAACAGCATCCTATTGGATAAAAAAATATTGATGAGCCATTGACCAATAAAGTGGTATTAACTGAAGATGTGGTAATATCCTATTGGACTGAAAATGCTGACTTGGCATTAATCGATCATATGGCAGCATATTATTAGATCGAATTATTTCATATGATGGCCATGATTTACCTATTGTATCTATAAATAGGAGGTCCCTCGTAATTTAATAGCTCTAAATTTAAATTTGAGCTCCATTTTGTCTAAATCTTATTGTATCTTGCATTTTTGTATGTATTTTTATAGAATCACCTTTTTACCCTAGTTCAAAACGAGTAGCTAATTTAATTTCAAGCCTGGGTTGAAGGTGAAGCCTCAACATGATCTATGAGCTTAATTTGGTAAGTTTACTTTCTCTTTTTGATTTATTTGAGTTGTTTTGTTTTATTATTGGCAGATAGTAATAATCTTGTCTAAATTTTGCGTGGTATATGGGCTCCTTAGTGCAAGATTATTATTGTTTGGCACGATGACCACTTTACACTATATTTATTAGAGGAAAAAACTTTCCTCTAGTATTTATGCTTCATTTTGACTTAGTATTGATAGAGAGTGCATATAAGTTATTTAGTGGATTGTCTTGCCACATTGTCTATAGTAGAATTATTATCACCTGACACAATAGGTACTTGACAATATATTTAGCAGAAGATTATTTCTTCTAGCACAATGAGTGCTTGATACTATATTTATTAGAGTTAGGCACAATGAGTGCTTGATACTATATTTATTAGAGTTAGGCTTATGAAGAGTGGAAATATCACCCTCATATTTTAATTGAAATTAAATATGAATATTAAGCTCATGATGAAATGTTGAGTGTGAATTCAAAGACTGAAACCCTTCATTTGCATTGTTTCATCTTTCATTCGTTCCTACCATTTTATTTTATATCTTAAGATAAATAAATCACATAAAACCAACTCACATACAAACTTGGAAAATTAACCCTACATACGATTAAATCTACATCATGATAGGATTGATACTCGTCACCATTAATCTATACTACAATAGATTCGTGCGCTTGCGAGTACAATAAAATTTGCAAAATCATTTTTTGGTGCCATTGTCAGAAAAGTAAGTCATTTTAATTTGTAGAGTTAATTTTTTTTTTTTTGTAAATATTGTGTAAATAACTTTGTGTGCAGGGTTTCAGTATGTTTTCATAATAAGTGTGTAACGGTATGATAAGGTCAATATCATAACTTCTCCTCTTTCTTTATTTTCATTAGTTTTGTTTTTAATTTTTAGACATTAATAGTTGAAGGTCACAAGCAGATGATCTAGAGCCTATAGACCTTGAATTGGAAAAGACACTTCACACAGTAAGACGCATTGCATCACAAGGTAAAATTGCAGATAAAATTGAGATGGAATTAGAACAACAACAACCACAAGCACCACAAGAGAGGCCATTTAGGGATTACTTTAGTCCCTTAGCTAATTTGAGCACATCATGTATAAGATACTCAAATGTAGCTGCTAGGAGTTTTGAGTTAAAACCTAGAGTGCTAAATTGTCTTTGATCATTTTGTGGCCTTGAAAGCGAAGACCCATACAATCATTTGAATGATTTTCTTACTATTTGCAAAACTTTTAAATATGAAAAATTTTCAGATGAAGATTTAAGCTCAGACTTTTTTCAACTTTTTCTAAAAGATAGAGCTGGTTCTTGGTTCAACACTTTGCCTACTAATAATATCACATCATTTAAACAAATGGTAACTAAATTTTTAAATAAATACTTTCCAGTGCATAAAGCCAATACTATTTGTAGGGATTACTCAGAGAGAGGACAAGTAATTTTTTGAAACATGGGAGCGATTCAATGGGCTACTTTTTAAGTGTCCACATTATGGGTATGCAATCTGGCACCAATATCAATACTTCTTGAAAGGACTAGTGTCACATGTGCAAGAATGGCTAATGGCGACAGGTGGACGTGAGTTACTATCAAAAAGCATGTTAGAAATTTGGAATTTCTTCCAATGGCAAGCAGATAATTTCCAGTAGTGAAGTTGATTACTCGGGAATGTGAGAAAAATCAAATGAGTAAATGAAGTCTACATTAGCGAATCAGGATCGAACATAAAAAAAGTCAAAGCGATAATTGAAGGACTTTTTTGCCAAATGGCATCATTAACAGTTGCCAAATTAACAACGCCACATGCCTATAATTAATTTAACCATGATTCATACCTATATCAAGCCAATGCCATTAATGTGGTGAGAAAGCAGTCGAACTACAACCTTTAGATAGAGAGACCATCCTAATTTTTTATGGTCTCATAGATTCTAATAGAAAGGAACAGTAGCTCTAGCACCACCAGCACTAGTACTGAAATGACCCGCCCCGAACTATAGGGCGAATTTGTCTGAACTCATCCAAAACTGTACTGATCATAAATTAATTAATAAGGATTCTATCGAAAATTCGACAGAATCTCCCCTGTAAATATTATTCTCCCGATCTACAAATTGTAACACAAACACTTCCAAATAATTCAATAGACAGCCAACTTCAATGCTCAACAGTTGCAACCATAGCATTGAATATTATCCAAGATATCTATAAAGTACCAAAAGGCTATATTATAATTGATCGTACTATACATTGGTCTATTCTTAGTCTCAAAAGAATAATACACCAATATTATACAATCCCAAAATGATAGAGTTTATCAAAATGCCCTAACATAAAGTATCTATAATTTCTAGTACAGCGTGGCCAAAAACTCAAAATATCTACAGTCCCTAGGTTGAGTTCATGTACCTGCAACCTCCTGTGGGGGGGAAAAATATGATTAAACGGGGTGAGTATAAAACTCAGTGAGCTCAGTGAGTGGATAATAATTTTCTTTTGAAAATGTAAATTACTGTAAAACAATTCACTTTTCTTGAAATAATGTCATCAAAATATCATAAGAATTCCAGTAAACTTACGTAATTTAAATCATGCACTGATAAAATAATAATACATAATACTGCATAAAATCAAGGAAATCACATTTATCGTAGCAAATGCCGAATATCAAAACCATCACGGAAACAAGTACCCAGGGGACTAATCTCGTCATATCCGGCCTTCGACGAACATGTAATGACGTACTATCTGGGTACCGTCATGTCCTAGCCACCGGATAGACAGGGAAGTGCCATCTCATATCTCATCATATTTGTGCATGCATATCCAGTCCCCAAAAGACAAAAGCGCCCGAGCACACGGCCCAAAGCCTCTGTGTGTACTCAGACGGGCCCCAAAGGCCTATATCTCATCTGTATCTCAATATCTGTATCTCGTCATATCCGGCCCTCGACGGACGTGCAATGACGTACTATCTGGGTACCGTCATGTCCCGGCCACCGGATAGACAGGGAAGGGTACGGTTCAATACTTTTAAATACAATCTTTAAATCATGCCTTTCTTTCCATAAGCACATGTAAATCAACTGTTCTTATATTCAAAATTCAAAGTCGATGCCGCAAAACAGTAACCATATATTTTTTATTAGCATATCAATATGTGAATTAAATCCATTTCGAGAAAATCATTTAAATCCGATCATTTAAAATACTTAATTCACAAACATGCTTTATTATTATCATAAACTATGAAAATAGGTTTTGTATATTCCAGTCACAGTGATGATGGTCAAACTCGGCGGTCGTCCACGCCTGCGGACTGATCCTCGCTCGCGGGTCCTCCTAAATCAACGAAACGACATAATTACTTTCCGTAAATCTAAAATATAACTAAATTTACGCAATAAAACTCGAAACGAGCATTTATCCATAATCTACAAATTCCGTATTAATAAACTTACGAAACTACCCTCGCATCCGTAACTCAATTGTGGATTACGAATTACCCTCAGAAATTCGTAATTACTAATCGATCCTATATTCTAAGAATTATAAAAATATCCACAAGGTCTGAAATTACAAAATTGCCCTCAAAATTAGGAAAGTACCAAAATGCCCTTGCCGGTCAACGGTGGCTGAAATTCAAGCAACGGCGATCGGGAAGTTCAGGTCAGATACTTCAGACCACGCTGAGTCCAACGGTGCCGGCGGTGAGCTCCCACGAGCGGCAATGGCGCCGGAATCTAGCTCAACAGCCGCAAATTCTCAAGTTGTTGGTCGGCGGCAAAGCGGCTTCTCCGGTTGCTGTGGATGGTCAGAAATGGAAGCTGGTGACGTGAGGAACAAAACTCAGGTGGTTGCACGGCCGGAAACCGGCTGAATCGTGGTGAATCACAGCGGCGATTCCGCGGCACTTCAAGCTTCGATCGACGGTGTTCCGGTGGCTTTCTGGCGGCAAGGATGACGGGAAGCTAACCAGCGACTTGAGAGCTTTCGATCGGTAGCTTCCTTAGCCGGTGAAGTGGCCGGAAAATGGAGATATGGCTGGGTCGGGTTTCCGGGTCGGGTCAGGTTTTGCAGGTCTCAACTTCTCTCTCTCTCACGCGCGTGTGCTGTGTTTGTTTTGTTTTTTTTTTTATCCATTTACTGTCTTTTATTATTTTTACCGCCTCATTTCTTTTTTTTTTTTAACTAAAATGCATATGTTACAAGTACAACTAGTTCACCAAGCTCCTCAAATATCTCAGCCATTATTTAGATAGTACAATCAAAATCAAAGCTATTAATCAACCAAACCATAGAAAGAGGTACTTTAAAATTTTAAAAATTTCACTTGAAGAGGTACTTTAGAATTTTAAAAATTTGACTTACTCCGCATTGGAACAACAAAATCACACCGTTGACGAGTTAAGGAATGAGATGAGAGCTAACATATATTTACAAGCCTAATTGATTTTGAACCTCGAAAAGATGGTGGGTCAATTAGCCTCTTCAATTCAAACATTGGCCATGACTATTGAAAGAGGCAAATTCCCAAGACAGTCAGTGGGCAATCCTAAGGAAACATATAAAGTTAGTACCAGTTCACCGCAGTAACACAAAGAGGCCAAAGCCGTCATCACCTTACAAAAAGGTAAAGAAATCAATAAAAAAATGGAGATGCCGATGAAAATAATAACTCAAGTTAAACCTTTGGACTCTGAGAAATCATCACCAACAGTGAAAGAAGAAAGCAATCCATGAGAGTACGACTCTAAAGCAAAGAAGAAAAATTCCACAGATGAGATTATGGAGATATATAAGTAGGTATGTGTTAACATCCATTTTCTTGACGCTATAAAAAAAGTGCCCTCTCATACCAAGTTTTTAAAAGATCTTTGCACTAAAAAGAGAAGCTTTCATGTTCAAAGAAAAGCCTTTCTAACATAAAACATTAGTTCCATACTCCAAACGAAAATTCCTCCAAAATACTAAGACCTAGGCTTTCCCACTATCTCATGTAGTATTAGGAACAACATAATTGAGAATGCTTTGTTGGACTTAGGCGTAAATCTTTTGTCTTACTCAATATTTATAAAATTTGGATTATACAAATTACACCCAGCTCTAGTTGTATTGCAGCTCACAGATCGATTCATGAGAATGCCTTACGATACTATAGAGGACATGCTTATCAAGGTTGACAAGTTTTATTTTCCAGTTGATTTTATTATGATTGACACTTAGTCAGTGCAAGATTCAAAGAAGCACATCCCCATTATTCTAGGTTGACCTTTCTTGGCAATTGTCGATGCATATATTCAATGGAGGATCGAAAATATACAGTTGTGCTTTGGCAATATGAATAAGGAGTTGAATTTTTTTAACATTGTGAGACATCTCAAAATAGAGAAAACGAAATTGTTGATGTTGATTTAATCGAAAAATTAGTTGATTATAAATTTTCATTGAACTTCAGTGATGATTCATTACAAACATATTTAACTTTGGTTTGGATTTTGATATTGACAGATCAATTAATAAGGTCAATGCCTTACTTGACTCATCATCATCTATGGATACCAATAAATGGAAGTCAAGAATAGAGAAACTAGCAGCATTAGGGAAGAAACTCATCCCATCATTAGAATCACCACCAAAGCTCGAGCTCAAGCCGTTACCTGACACTTTAGAGGATGCATTCTTGAGAGATGAAAACACTTTGCCAATAATCATTTCATCATCTCTTGATGGCAAACAAAAGAGTAAGTTGTTAGATGTTTTAAAAGAGCATAAAGAGGCATTAAGATAGACCATAATTGACATAAAAGGTGTAAACCCAATAGATTGCATGGATTACATTCACCATGACAAAAATGCTAAACCTACTAGGAAAATACAACATCGGTTAAACCCCAATATGAAGGAAGTTCTTAGAGGCTGAAATCCTTAAACTATTGGACGCATGAATCATTTACCCTATCTATGATAGTTCATGGATGAGTCTAGTGCAAGCTATCCCTAAAAAGTAAGGAGTCACAATAGTTACCAATACCGACAATGAACTAATACCTATTATAGTAATAACAAGGATGGCGTGTATACATTGATTATTGGAAATTAAATTCTGTCACATGTAAAGACTATTTTCCTTCACTATTTATTAATCAAATGCTTGATAAATTAGTAAGTCATGAATTTTATTGCTTTCTAGATAGCTATCCAGGATATAACCTGATTTCAATAGCATCAAAAGACCAAGAGAAAACCACTTTCACTTGCCCTTTTGGCACTTTTGCATATAGGAAAATGCCCTTTAGATTATGCAATGCACCTACCACATTTCAACTATACATGTTAAGGATATTTTCGGATATGGTTGAATGTTTCTTTAAAGTTTTTATGGATGACTTTTCTATTTTTGGTGATTCATTGGATCAGTGTTTGCACAATCTAACACTAATTCTGTAAAGATATATAGAAAAGAATTTAGTCCTTAACTAAAAAAATGCCATTTTATGGTAAAACATATATCGTTTTGTTTTGGATCACATCATTTTAAGTAAAGGTATTGAGGTTGACAAAGTCAAGGTGGATTTTATTTTCAATCTTCCTCTATCTAAAACAGTCAGAGAAATAAAATCTTTCCTTTGGCATACTGATTTTTATAGATGTTTAACTAAAGATTTTAGCAAGATCTTACTCTTATACAATTTACTTCCTAAGGATGTACTTTTCATCTTTGATGATTCCTGTCTTAAGACATTTACAAAATTAATGCAGTTGTTGACCTTGTTACGAAATTATTGCAATCAATCTCCTATGATTCCTCTCCTCTGTATATCTTATTTCCTTTTGTATACGTTGTTAGCTGTACATGATAGAGTAGGATATTTGCAATCTTTTTATTCCTGTAATCCCTTTTCTTTCCTAGATTAGTTGTTCTTGTTCGTAATCTTTAGAATCAAGTCTGTACAATGTAAACTATTTAAACCCCATTAGTTGGAATATAACAAAATGACAGTGAAGAATTCCCTTCAAAACTTTTACTCTCTGTACCATTATTTTTCTACTTGGTATCAGAGCATTGCTCTTATTATTCATATCCGAACTCTCATATGTTCTTTGTACCATGGCCGCAAGTAAATCTGAATCATCTACACCAATCATACATGGTCAATCTGAAAACTCAGGTCTCAAAGCTGGTGTTACCCTTACTGAAACTAACTATGATGTGTGGTCCCAAATCATGGAGATGCACATTGCAGGACGTGAAAAACTTGAATATATTATGGGTGAAATAGATCAACCATCGAAGAATGATGCTTTCTATGCAAAGTGGTATGCAGAAAATCAAAAAGTCAAGGGATGGTTACTGACATCCATGTCACCTGAAATCATGAAACGTTATCTCAGATTACGCACTGCATAGGAAATATGGAATGCTTTGGCTAAAGCTTTCTACGATGGGTCGGATGAATCACAAATCTTTGCATTAAATCAACGAGCTTTCTCTACTAAACAAGTTGGACGTCCCCTATCAACATATTATGGTGATCTTGTAGAGATTTTTCAAGAGCTAGATTATCGTGATAAGGTTGTAATGAAAGACCCCGATGATGTCATTGCATATAAAAAATCTGTTGAACGCTTGAGGGTGCACATCTTCCTTACTGGACTCGATGCAGAATTTGAACAACTTAGAGGAGAGATTCTCAGGAAGGATCCAGCCCTGGACTTTGAAGAAACATATGCTTATGTGCGGCGTGATGCTGTGCGCAGAACAACAGTAAATGGAGAATTTGATCATCATGAGTCATCTGCCATGATAGCTCGCCGAAACAAACCTCAACAAGGGCGTAATAACCAACACCTAAATTCTAGCTCTTCAAAGCAGATTAATGATCAACATCAATCATCTGAAATGCAAAATCGCAGCTATGAAATTGGAACATCAAAATTAGAACGTTTGTGCACGCATTGTGGTGGAACTGGACATACTAAGTCAAGGTGTTGTGAACTGATTGGGTATCCGGAATGGTGGGATCCTACTAAAGCACCCAAACGGAACTCAAAAACAAAGAATCAAGCTTCTGCTGCTGTGGTTGAATCTTTTAACAATCCTGAGGAACCTTCATCCTTAATTGCTACTTCAGGTAATATTGGTAAGGCTCTTAATATCTCTACACCTAATAGTAATAGTGCTTGGATAATTGATTCCGGTGCTACGGATCACATGACTTTTGACACCGATCATATTTTGTCTATGAAATCATCCAAGCAAACTGTAGTGTCCACAGCCAATGGTACTCCTTCTCCTGTGCTGGGAGAAGGTTCAATTACTCTTACAAAAAATTTGAATTTGGAATCAGTTCTTGTTGTTCCCTTCTCTTAACTATAACCTATTGTCTGTTGCTCAAATAACACGTGCTTTGCATTGTATTGTGATTTTTTGGCCTAACTTTTGTGTTTTTAAGGACATCCGGACTCGGAGGACAATTGGTTATGGTACTAGAAAGGGGAAGCTCTATTATCTTGATTTGACTGCAGCAAGTTCGGATCGATTATCTCAAGCATTCTCAGCTGAAAGATCTGGAAATGCACAAAGTTCTGAAATTTGGTTGTGGCATAGGCGGTTAGGCCATGCTTCTTTTGGATATTTAAAAAGATTATTTCCAAAGATGTTTTCTCAGTTGACTAATTTTAATTTTCAGTGTGATATTTGTGAAATGGCTAAGAGTCACCGTGTCTCTTTCCCAACTAGTACGAATAAAAGTCCAGCACCTTTTATGATTGTTCACTCAGATGTATGGGGTCCTGCAAAAGTTTCTTCTTTAAATGGTGCACGCTGGTTTGTTTCCTTTATTGATGATCACACACGTATAACTTGGGTTTGCTTGATGAAATAAAAAAATGAAGTTAGTTCTTTATTTCAGAAATTTCACAAGATGATAGCAACTCAATATCAATCTCACATACAGGTTCTTCGCACTGATAATGGTGGAGAATTTGTTAACCAAGATTTGAAACAATATCTCAATTTACATGGCATTGCTCATCAGACAACTTGCCCTTATTCCCCTCAACAAAATGGGGTTGCGGAGCGCAAGAATCGTCACCTCCTTGAAGTTGTACGTGCATCATTATTTGGTGCTCACATGCCTAAGGGTTACTGGGGTGAAGCTGTCATAGCTGCAGCCTACCTCATTAACCGTGTTCCGTCAAGTTCATTACAATTTCAGACTCCCCTCCATGTACTTCATGAGGCTATAAGTGTCCCCACCATGCCGAATCTGCAACCTAGAGTATTTGGGTGTGTAGCCTTTGTACATCTTCACAAATCCTTGAGAAATAAATTGGAACCTCGGGCTATTCGATGTGTATTTGTCGGCTATGGTTTGTATCAAAAAGGCTATCGGTGCTATCACCCTCCATCTCGCAAGATGTATGTTACACTTGACGTTACCTTTCATGAGGATGAAATGTATTATTCTGTCCCTGAGTCTTCATTTCAGGGGGAGAGTAGAGTTGAATTGCTGACTCTGGACCATTCAGAAGATTTTGTAAGTAATAGCTATTGGGAGAATTGGGAAACTCAAAATGAGGTAGCTGATCACACTTTAGATGATGAAAATCCAATGGAAGTAGTACCACCAGTTTCTACATCAACGCCAGTCTCTACATCACCCGAAGGAACTGCTTCCTCTCCTCAATCTGTACCATTTAACCAATTGTCTCTCCAACCCGAGTCAATCTCTGAAACTCAGGTACATTATGAACCTCAGCCCTATTTAAAAGTGTTGCCTGATCGAGTCACTAGAGGAATACCTCGATTAAATTATGAACCTATTCTTACCTCCAAAGCTAAATATCCCATGAGTAATTTTGTGTCCTATCATAGGCTGTCAAAGGAATGTGAATCTTTTGTGAATCAATTATCTGTAGTATCTATTCCTAATAGTGTGCAGGAGGCTTTGAAATATCCTAAGTGGAAGGAAGCAATGAACGAAGAAATGAACTCTCTCCAAAAGAATTCTACATGGGAAGTTGTTGATTTACCTGAAGGGAAGACACCTGTAGGATGTAGATGGGTCTTCACTGTTAAATACAAAGCTGATGGAACTTTCGAAAGGTTCAAGGCTAGGCTTGTGGCCAAAGGATATACTTAAACTTATGGAGTTGATTACATGGAAACATTTGCTCCTGTGGCAAAAATCAACACTGTTCGTATTCTATTATCTCTAGCCGTGAATCTTGACTGGCCACTGCACCAATTTGATGTAAAAAATGCATTTCTGCATGGAGACCTCCAAAAAGAAGTATATATGGAATTGCCTCCAAGATGTAAAATGCAAGTTGAGGGAAGTAAACAGGTTTGCAAATTGCGAAAATCTCTGTACGGCTTAAAGCAATCTCCTAGAGCATGGTTTGGAAGATTTACTAGCTCTATGAAGGCCTTCGGATATCAACAAAGTAATTCAGATCATACCCTCTTCCTAAAATATAATAAAGGAAAAATCACCGTTCTTATTGTGTATGTTGATGATATGATAGTAACAGGAAATGATTCGGAAGAAAAGGCTGCATTACAAAATCATCTTGCTCAAGAATTTGAGATGAAAGATTTGGGTCCGTTGAAGTACTTCCTAGGAATTGAAGTGTCAAGATCAAAGAAAGGCATCTTCTTATCTCAGCGAAAATATGCCTTAGATTTATTAAAGGAAACTGGGATGTCTGCTTGTAGTCCGATTAGCACTCCTATGGTAGAAAATTTGAAACTAAGCATGGATCCAAATCAAGTTCCAGCTAACAAGGAACGTTATCAGAGATTAGTAGGTAGACTAATGTATCTTGGGCACACTCGACCAGATTTAGCTTATGCGTTAAGTGTTGTCAGCCAGTTCATGCATTCGCCAAAGGAAGAACATATGAATGCTGTTATTCGCATTTTGCGGGTACTTAAAATCATCTCCTGGAAAGGGTATTATGTTTACAAAAGGCGATAACTTGAATATTAAAGGGTATACGGATGCTGATTGGGCTGGATCAATTGATGATAGGCGTTCTACATCTGGTTATTTCACATTTGTGGGAGGAAATCTAGTTACATGGAGAAGCAAGAAACAAGATGTTGTAGCTAGATCGAGTGCTGAGGCTGAATACAGAGCGATGGCCAAAGGAATATGTGAGTTACTATGGATCAGGAATTTAATGCAAGATTTACATATTCAACAAGTCAGTCCCATGAAGTTATATTGTGATAATAAAGCAGCCTGTGATATTGCACATAATCCAGTTCAACATGATCGAACTAAGCATGTTGAAGTTGATAGACACTTCATCAAGGAAAAGCTGGAAGCAAAAATCATCAAGATTCCTCATGTCCGGTCGGGAGATCAACTCGCGGATGTGCTAACCAAGGCAGTATCCATCCAAGCCTTTAATAGGTGTCTCAACAAGTTGGGCATGTGTGACATCTATGCACCAACTTGAGGGGGAGTGTTACGAAATTATTGCAATCAATCTCTTATGATTCCTCTCCTCTGTATATCTTATTTCCTTTTGTATACGTTGTTAGCTGTACATGATAGAGTAGGATATTTGCAATCTTTTTATTCCTGTAATCCCTTTTCTTTCCTAGATTAGTTGTTCTTGTTCGTAATCTTTAGAATCAAGTCTGTACAATGTAAACTATTTAAACCCCATTAGTTGGAATATAACAAAATGACAGTAAAGAATTCCCTTCAAAACTTTTACTCTCTGTACCATTATTTTTCTACTGACCACATCATCCATCATTCCACCCTCAAATAGGAAGTTACATTTTGAGCTCATGTGTGATGTATCTAATTATGCAATACGAGTAGTATTAGGATAAAGAATTGATCAATTTCCCCATAGCATTTACTATACTAGTATGACATTGAATGATGCATAGTTGAATTGTTCAACCACTGAAAAAAACATGATAGCAATAGTGTTTGCATTAGAAAAATTTTGACATTATCTCATAGGATATAAAATAATTGTGTTCACAGATCATGCTGCTTTTAAATATCTTCTTATAAAAAATGATGTAAAAGCTGGACTAATTTGCTTAGGTCTTTCTTTGCAGGAATTTGACCCTGAGTTTAAGGATAAGAAAAGCACAGAAAATGTAAGGGCAGATCATCTCTCTTGCCTCAATTTTGGCACAATTTTAGAACCATTATTATTGAATGAATTGTTTCCAAATGAACAACTAATGAGTGCAGAAGTACTACCATGGTATGCTGATATAATTAACTAGCTTGTTATAGGTCAACTTTCAGAGCATTGGACTAAGTAGGACAAAGCCAAATTTTTTATGGAAATAAAGAATTTCTTGTGGGTTGATCATTATTTGTTCAAGTACTGTGCATATCAAATTGTCAGACAATGTGCCCTAGAGAGCGAATTTCAAAACAAGCTTGGGGAGGCCATTTTAGTCAAGAAAATGGCTGCCAAAGTTTTACAATGAGGTTTCATTGGCCAACTTTATTTTGAGATGCTTACACTTTTTGTTCATTATGTGATAGGTGCTAGTGTATAGGAAGCATTACACAAAGGAATATGATGCCACTAAACCCTATTCGAGTGGTAGAGATTTTTGATGTGTAGGGCATTGATTTCATGGGATCTTTTCCTTTTTCTTTTGGCCATAAATACATATTGCTTGCTGTCGACTACGTATTTAAGTGGATAGAAGCAATTCTGTGCAGAACAAATTATCATAAGATGATGATGGGATTTTTTAGGAGCAACATTATTTTACGACTTGGATTCCCTCAAGCAATAATCAATGATGGTGGTACCAATTTTTACAATAAATCATTCAAAGCTCTTTTGGCAAAGTACTCCATCACACACAAAGTGGCTATCCTATATCATCCGCAAATTAGTGGCCAAATCGAGAT
Source organism: Murraya paniculata (assembly GCA_030449075.1). Classification (NCBI taxonomy): domain Eukaryota; kingdom Viridiplantae; phylum Streptophyta; class Magnoliopsida; order Sapindales; family Rutaceae; genus Murraya; species Murraya paniculata. Next base: position 378,236 of record JAEVFN010000011.1, on the reverse strand, counting down.
CTCCAATAGAGAAATAAAGCACATATTAGATAACATGGTGAAACTAAATAGAAAAGACTAGTCATTGAGACTCGATGATGCACTACAAACGTATCGAACAGCTTTCGAGACACCTATTAGGATGTCTTCCCATAGGCTAATGTATATAAAAGCTTATCACCTACTGGTGAAATTCGAGCATTGTGCATATTGAGCTATCAAGAAATACAACTTTGACATGCAATAGGCTGATTCGAAAAGAAGATTTCATATGAAAACACCAAGATTTACAAGCAGCAAATGAAAGTCTTTCATAACAAGCAAATTATGAGAAAATCTTTTAAAAAAGATCTTGCTTGCATCTATTTCCTGGTAAATTACACTCTTGATGGACTGGTCTATTTATTGTTCACACTATTTTTCTATATGGGGCTACTTAAATTAAGGATCTAAAGAATAATGTCACTACTAAAGTTAATGGTAAAAAATTGAAGCCATATTTAGAGCACCAATTACATGAAGAAGACACAGAAATAAATTTAAGTGACCCACCAAATCTTAATTGATTCTTTGGGTGATTTAACATTTTATCATTTTGTTTTACTAATCAAAATTTATTTGATTGTTTCTCACTTAAGTATGGGTGTTTAATAGTTGTATTCTCTCTCATAATTTGTACTATATGTCATAAGTACCTTAATAAGACAATATCAAATTTTGGAGAGCTAGAAGACAACTCAGGAAAATAGAGGGTAGTATTTATGATATCCAATTGGAGCTTGAGTTAAACTCAATAAGTGAGTTAACATTCCACTTTTTACATTGTATGTTTTTATGTTTTTATTTTCTTGTTTGCCTTCCTGTGTGTCTTATTTTTTCAGATTGATTCTTTTGTTTAGTGTGTTGTCATTTGTTAGTTGGTTAAGTGGCAGATAACGGTACTTCATGGCTATTAAATTCGGTTCCATTAGTTTCCCATAATAACTAACATTCTCTAACTAAGATATGGATAAGAATGTAATTCTTGCAAAGTTTCAAAAGCAATTTCTTTCTCTCCCTCAAAATGTACTCTTTACAATAAACAAAGCTCAGTCTGAACATTTGCAACTGCTTATGAGAAATAACATTCTTGTTGACATATTTGCATTTTTGACTCTTGAGCCACCAACTTCACGTATCATTTGAAAAACACACCACCCTTTTATATCATTATGTCTGTTACCAAAATCTTTAAATACGAGCTTATTTCTAAACACTCACAAATTATTTTTGAGAATTATCTCAATGCCAGCAACTTCGAATAGACAATTCAACTTCGAATAGACAGTAGATATTAGTTGAGTACTAGTAGAGAGCAAAATACACTTGATATATGTAGAAGGTGACCAAGAGTTATCACGACTTGTCTCGAAAATTACTTACACTAGAGGAAGCCAAGTGCTCGGCATCATCCCAAAAGCCTTAAATCCTTTGAGATGTCTACTTGACCCACTAATTAGAAAAGCACTAGTCATCTCAGCTATGCAGGAAAGAATATTTGGGATGCTAAACCATGTGGGAGCTTTAAATTTCTTGCTAGGAAATCTTACAACTCTAGAGGCACTGACTACATTTGTATCTTGGGCCTAATTGAATATTCATAAAAAAATATCAATTTGTCAAATGTTAATAACTTTTATGATGGCTTGATAATATTTTTTAACCATACAATTAAGAATCATTTCATTCCATTCACAAGGAATAAGGTCTTTATTTGTGCTCCTGCTGTTAACGAGTTACTTGATCTTTTACAAACTAAAGCCAAATCCCAGGACCTTTGCATTGGATTGGCTGATTGATGAAGGTAGCAGTAGTAGTAAGAAGCAGAAATTAGATTTAACTCTCTATTTGTAAATATTTTCTTGTATTGCAACATTTAAGTGATGTCTTCTAAATTCTACTTCTTTCATTTCATCTATTGAGGACAATGTCTCATTCTGGTTGGGGGAGAGAATAGTTAACAGTTGTGGAATAACTGATAGTTTTGTTTTTGTAGTTTTACTAATCTTTTCTAATTTTTTCTTTTCGAAGATGGCCGAATATGGAGTTTTGTCACTCTAGAAGTGCATCTTGCTAGTCTTAGAGTTTAGTTAAAATAAAAAATTAAAAAATTAAAATATTAATATTAGTAATAATAAAATTTAAAGTATTTTGTGTGATCTTTTGACATTGAATGACATGATGATTTCTAAATTTTAGTGTTTGTATTATTTTTGTCTTTGAATTATGTTGCACCATGTTTACCACTTTGCATGTTGATGTTGATGACCAGTGCAAATTGAGAAATTTGATGAACGAAATTGATTGAGTTATTTGAAGAAATGTACATGTCATAATAAGTGCCAAGTGAGTTTTTGAGTCTATTATTTTTCTAAAATCTTAGTAGTCTATTATTTTATACACGGTCTTTATCTTTTTCTTTTGAGTTAACCAATAAAAAAAATTGCATGTTGCTACTTCTAAAAGTCCATTGAATTAGTAGGTATGGAAGACTATTTAATATTCTAGAAAATAACAAAAAGACCACATGATCGTTTGGGCCCTTTTTAGCTATCTTTATTGTTAAATATCTATAGTAATCCCTTTTGAGCCTATATACCAAAAAAAAAAAAAAAAATTATCATCTTATCGCACTCTAATTTAAAGTATTACTCTATATTTTATATTTTCCATCGCCTATTTATATTTGAGAAAAATATAAAGGATTTTTCTTTTTCAAAAAAGTGGTGCACTATATATATATAATGATAATAAAAAAAAAAGAAAAGAGAAAAAAGAAAAAATGAATAAATAAAAGCACCTTGTCATTCCCAAAAGTTCTCTATTTTTTTTTTCAAATGTATATTTTGTTCTTTCTATCATCCCTTTTTTGATATTCATTTCCTTAGCCTATATTACATTCTAGTAAAAGTCTTTCTTGATTTTAGAGAACTATAGTCTAAAATAGAAGCTAGTAATATGAATGTAACAGAAGTGGTGATACATTAAAAAAATACAAATAACATTGGTTTGGCTAATAATTCATTTAACTTGAGGTCATATTCTTTTCTAAGCTATGGACATTATTACTTCATCTTGGTGAGAGGGTGTGATATTGTTTTTCTATTATTTTCTCTTAATCTACTATTCCTTTAAGTGACTGTATTTATTGGGTTTATTTTTTTTTAAGAGTGTCATTCTTACCTGTAAGATTTTAGAGTTTGGCATGTCATTCTTGAAAGTGACTTGATTAATATCGCTTTAAATTTAATAATTGATAATTTTGCATGAGTTTACTCGACCGATTTGTGTAAATAGTTGATGTGGGAGTGATATTTTCAAAGCCCAAGATAATGCTTATATTTTTATTTGATTATTGTCATTAATTTAATTAAAGAAGTAAAGATAATTGCTCAAAAAAAGATTTTAATTTGGATTTTGCTGGATATTATAGTTTAATTTGCTAGGGACCAGCAATAAATTAGTTATGGGGTGTATTGAATGCTGGAGAATGCATATTTATAAAGGGTAAAACTATCATTTTGCACTTCAAGTCTCATTAACATTTATACTTTTATGTATTTAAATTCTTTAAACTTTGATTGTGTGTTTTATTATAATTTTAGTATTTATGTATTTCAGTAGCATTTTGGTCATTTCATGATTAATGAGAAATCCGATAGATAAATAAATAGCATTTTTGAGCTCAGAATAGCTGAAAACCTTACGAAAGATACAAAGGGCAAAATCATAATTTTAAGATTTTGGTGGGGCGCAGCTGATATGGCACTGACTGATGATGTGGCAACATCCTATTAGATCAAAAAGTGATGAAGATTCATTGACCAATGAAGTAGCATTGACCAATGATGTGGCGGCATTCTATTGGACCGAAAAATGCTGACGAGTATTGATCGATAAAGTGGCATTGATCGATGATGTGGCAGTATCCTATTAAATTGAAAATGCTGACGTAGCATGAACTGATGTTGTGGTAGCGTATTATTGGACTGAATCACAGCCCTGATGATGTGTTCTAGCCAATCAGATCTTGCCACATGGCGCAATCTCGAGTATCCGAATTATTTTCATTCAATAGCCGTGATTTACCCATTGCATCTATAAATAGGAGGCTCTCCCCTAATTTCACAACTTTGAATCGAATTTTGAGATCTATTTTGTCTAAATCTTACTGTATCTTGTGTTTTTCTACATATTTTATAGAATTATCATTTTGCCCCTAGTTCAAAATAAGTAGCTAATCTAATTTCAGGCTTGGATTGAAGGTAAAGCCTCAATATGATCCATGGGCTTAATTTGGTAAGTTTACTTTTTCTTTCTAGTTTATTTAGGTTGTTTTGACTCATTATCGATAGACAATAATAATCTTGTGTAGATTTTGCACGGTATATCAGCTCCCTAGTGCAAGATCATTCCCGTTTGGCACGACGAGCACTTTACGCTATATTTATTAGAGAAAAAATCTCACCTCTAGTATTTTTGGTTTGTCTTGACTCAGTGTTTACAGAGAATGTATCTAAGTTATTTAATAGACAGTCTTGCTATATTGTTGATAGTAGGATTGTTATCACTTGGTACAACTTGTACTTGACACCACATTTCGCAGAAGATTGTTTCCCTGAGCATAATGAGTATTTGATACCATACTTTAGAGTTACCCTTACGAAGAATGGAAATACCCCATCGCAAATTAATTAGAATTAAAAAGGAATATTAGGCCTATGGTGAAATATTGAGTGTGAATCTAAAGACTCAAGCGCTTCATTTGCATTGTTTCATCTTTAATCCACTCTCGCGATTTTATTTTAAATCTTAAGATAAATAAATCACATCTAACCAACTCACATACAAACCTGGAAAATTAACCCTCTATACGATTAAATCTACCTCATCGTGAGATTGACAGTTGTCACTATTATTCTACACTACAATAGATTTGTGCGCTTGTGAGTATAATAAAATTTGCATAGTAGCAAGCTCGAGCAAGAATTAGTGAGCACGATGCTTGTAATAAGAAAAATGGTTAAGGCTGTTGAAAGTTTTTCTGATGTTGACCCCTCTTATGCTCAAGTCAATATCAAAGATTTTCACGGGATAACGAAATGTATAAATTTCATGTGAAAAGAATCGACAAAAAATAATCTAAACAAAGCAATGTAAGAAGAGTTTCTCCATTAAAATAAGAAAAAGAAAATGAAGATCAAAGATGATAAGGATAAAGAATAAAGAAGGTTTTTCAAAATTCAACCTCCTGATATCAAGTAAAAGATAAGATAGACTGGAGGTTTTCAAAAGATCCAAAAGTCCCCTCCCATTGGCACCTTTTAGAGTTTTATAGGAATCAAGTTCCTTCACCACTTAGATTACAGCATTGTGGGGATTTTTGATAGAGTTTTATCTCTATTATCTGCTTAAATTATGGGATTACGGGCTTTTAGATAGGTTTAAGCTTCGCTCTTTCTTTGAATCATGGAAGGTGGTTTGACAGGGTCTTTTCCCATTTTAACCACCTCCTCGCCTACTCCTGATTGTATGATTTTCTTTGATTGTGGTAAATGGCTAGGCGAGCATGATAAGGCTTTGAGTGTAGCCTTGTTGTGTTCACCCTATTTTGTCATCTAAATGTGAGGCGAGTATAATGAGGCTTTGAGTAAAGCATTATTATGGTTGCCTTATTTTATAACTTAAACACTAGTCCTCTAGTTTCTATATTGAGGTGTAACGAAGCAACACTAGAAACTATAACAAAAGGGTAAAAAATTACCCCTTTCAACTAATATTACTCACCAGGTCTACTCGCTATTCCCTAATTCTTTGTGTGTTATCCTCATATCTTTTCCTTGCTAGAGTTCAAGTGCTACCGCTAGAATAGCAAAAAAAAAGGATACTGAGGACATTAAAGATCATACCCTAGTTGAACTAATGAATGCCTTTTGGTTTGTACGGGGATTAATTACAAGGGTCGTATTATAAGATATGACAGCTAGATCAAAGTTGAAATGCAAACTTAGAAGAAGAGGTTTGAGGTTGTAGAAACTAAACTGAAAGCCGACCCTGTTAAGTTTGAGGAGGAATTGAGAAACTTGAGGATTAAACTTACTAACTAGGCATTCATATCTAAGCAGCAGGCGAACAATCTTGAATCTCGATCTCAGGAAATGATTAACAACCTCAAAAGATAGATTGGAACTTTAGAGAAGGAGACTGATGACAGTTATAATGCAGGCATTGAATACTGTTATAATTACATTATAGTTGTTCATAGAAAGAGCGATCCTGAGCTAAAGATGAATGACCTTATTAAGGCTATTGTAAAGTACATGAAGGAGCAAGGCAACAAAGAGGAGACAGCCCAAGCTGAACAAACTGTTGTTGGGATAAATTATGTTGAGGATGCCCCTTCTTCTACTAGGGAGAAAGTGGACCTATCTCCTACTGTGGTTCGAGCTGCCCATTCTGCTAAGGACAAGCCTGATGCTTCTATTAGTGATGATCATATGTTTAGTTCAAGAATTTTCTTTTGCCTTTCCTCTTTTGTATTTGAACTAAAGATGTTTTTTGCATGTGTTTTATAGATTCTTTATCTTACCTTGGGCAGGTTTTAAGATTTGGAACTTCTATTTGTTTTGAGCAAATTTCATGCTTTCATTTTTCTTCTCACCTAATCATGGTTGAGTTTAATTAAGATCTTGCCCTTTTATAGCACAATGTAATAAGATCTTGCTTATTTTTAATGGGTTTTGTAGATCCTCATCTATTCATAGCCACTTTAATAAATTCTCACCTACTCATGGCGAGTAGAATAAGTTCTCGCCTACTCCTGGCGAGTTCAATGAGCTTTCTCCCACTAATGGCGAGTTTAATGAGTTCTTGCCTACACATGGAGAGTTTAATAAGTTCTCGTAATCGCCTACTCATGGCGAGTTTAATCAATTCTCACCTATTCCTGACGAGTTTTGTAAGTTTTTGAAATTCTCACCTAGTCTTGACGAGGTTTATAGGTTTTTGGAGTTCTTGCTCAGTCCTAAAGAGTTTTATAGGTTTTCAGAGTTCTCGCCTAGTCTTGATGAGGTCCACGGGTTTTTGGAGCTCTCGCCTAATGAGGCTACAGATTCTTGCATAGTCCTGATGAGATCTTACTTAGTCCTGATGAGGTCTACGGGTTCTCACCTAGTCCTAACGAGTTTTATTAGATGGTTCTTAGTCTTTGCCCGAGTAAGTTTGGAGACTTAAAACTTAACTTGCCTTCGAAATAATTCTTGCTTTTATCATTATGCTCGCCTACTCATGGTCAACAGAGCTAACAAGCTTAGGCTTCTTGTCTCACATTGAGTAGGTTTTGAGGCTTGAGACTTAACTTGCCTTAGAAATAATTTGTGTTTTTATCATTCTGCTTGCCTACTCATAGTCAAGTAAAGTTAGCAACCCTAGGCTTCTTGTGCCACCTCGAGCAAGTTTTAAGACGTGAGACTTAACTTGCCTTAGAAATAGTTCGTACTTTTTTCATTCTCCGTGCCAACTCATGGTTGAGTAGAGTTAACAAGTCTAGGGTTCTTGTCTCACCTCGCGTAGGTTTCGAGACTTGAAATTTAACTTGCTTTAAAAATAATTCGTGCTTTTATCATTCTGCTCACCTACTCATGGTCAAGCAGAGTTAGAAAGTCTAGGCTTCTTGTCTCACCTCGAGTAGGTTTCGAGACTTTAAACTTAACTTGGTTTATAAATAATTCATGCTTTTATCATTTTACTGGTTTACTCACGGTTGAGTAAAATTAACAAGTTTAGGCTCCTTGTCTCATCTAAGCACGTTATGAGACTTAAAACCTTTATTTGCCTTAAGCAGCTCATTTTTTTTCTTCTGGTCACCACACCATAAGCGAGCAGGTATGATTAGTTTAAGGTTTAATGGAGCGTTCTATTGATGATTGAATCTCAACTAGTTTTTATTAGCTGAAATGAAAAGGATCTGGTATTAGCATTCTACAGTGAGTAAAGTGTTGGTCTGGTGGTGTTGCTTATGCTCGCCAATATTGTATCATGATATCTAGCCTGCATAACTACCTCTGAGCTCTTTTTTTGCATCTCTTTAGCTCTTCTAACTACTCGCCCCTAACTCTAGTTGTTTTTTCTTCTTCAATTCATTTATCAATCTTTACTTGGTCGTAGGCTATTGAGTAAGACTTTAATCGTTGGCACCTTTAGGTTATACCATGATTTGCTGATCTTTACTCCTTCTTTTAATCCCCTCAAAGCTTATGGATGATTGAAACACCAAGCTCAGTGACGGTTCTATTGTACTTTTTTACAAAATCTTTAAGGGCTTCTGCCTCTCTTGCTTGAGACTCATAAGTTCCATTATGTCATCTTCTTTGGTTATGGTACTACTAAAATGTTCAACTAAATCACTACATAGCTGGTTAAAGGTACTGATACTTCTTCGAGACAACTTTCTGTATCAATCACGTGCTTGCTCTTCTAATGTCAAAGGAAATACTCTACAATTATGTTAAGCCTTACACTTCTATCATCTCATTAAACTACTTTATGTGATGAAGGGGTCACTCTTCCAAAATAATTAAAGTTTAGGAAGCAAAAATCTCTTCGAATTATAGTGTTTATGATTTTTACTGATAGTCGGGACTCATTATCTAACATTATACTCCAACTTTGAGCTCTTCCCTAATCTTATATCTCCTCGATAATTCATGTTAGCCTTCACACCTTGATTTCTAGTTCCCCTATGCAACTACGATTCTACACAGTACTTGCTCATATTTATGTTCTGCATCTGATTGACATTGTCTTTACTCTCTTTCCTAGATATTCTCCTCCCTTTGTCCTTTTATCGCGAGGCTTGGGTTGTCTTGAAAGAGATCATCCATTCCTGGTGGCATTGATATATCATCTCCTGGCCTTTCGGGTACCTATCTCCTGTTACTTGATTCATGCGCATTTGTACTCTTAGCATAATTCTTTTCACTGAGCCTCGTCTGCCCTTCCCTTAATTCTTGTAATAGCATAGCAAAGTTATTCATCCATTTCTCCAATCAATTAATTCTCTCGTTCACCACTTCATCTCTAGTCTTGTGGGTGATTTCCTGTAAAATAACATTAATGTCTACTCTGAGTCCTCTCTTATCTGTTTCATCATCACTGATATTCATATTTAACCCACTTTCTTGTGATCACCCTTTTGTCTTGATTCGACACAAGTGTTGCTGCTCTAATAGAATGGCTTTTTGTACCGTCTTCATAGATGGCGCCAAAATATTGACGCCAAAATTTGGCCGGTCGATGTGTGGGCTACCTACCAAATCCTAGTGCCTGCATTTAAATTTGTTTAAGTGGAAAGATGGCTTCCTGCCTGACTCAACAACCTGAGCAGAAGGTGGTGAATAGGGGTCCAACAAGCCCGAGTAGGAATTGGCGAGCACGACACCTGCAATCAAAAAAAAGGGCAGAGATGTCGCAAGTTTTTTTTTATGTTGAACCTTTGACGCTCAAATCAATATCAAGGATTTTTGTGGGACAGCCAAATGTATAAATTTAGTATGAAAAGAATCAACAATAAATAAACTAAAAAGAAAAATTCAAGAAGAGTTTATCTATTAAGATAAGAAAAACAAAAATAAAGATCAGAGAGGATAGAGATGAATAATGAAGAAGGTTTTTCAAAATTCAACGTCCTGAGATCAAGAAAAAAAAATAAAATAGAGTGCAGTTTTTCAAAAAGCCCATAAGTCCCATCCTGTTGCCACCTTTAAGAGTTTTATAGGAATCAAATTCTTTCCCCCTAGACTACAACATTGTGGGGGTTTTGGATAGAGTTTCATCTCCATTATCCCCTTAAATTATGGCATTAGGGGCTTTTGGATAAGGTTAAGCTTTTTTCTCTTTTTGAATCATGGAGTTGTGGGTTTCAAGGATAAATCCCTTGATTTTTGGATAGGATGGGAAGGCAGTTTTGACCAGTTCTCTTCCCAGTTTAACCGTCTTCTCACCTAATCCTGCTTGCCAGATTCCTCTAACTATGTTAAAAGGTGAGGCCCTATTTTGTCATCTAATGGCAAGGCGAGCATAATAAGGCTTTGACTAACCTTATTATGGTCGCCCTATTTTATTATCCATACATGTATCATTAGTTGACATTAAGAGGAAGTGGAATCAATTTGCATAAATTAATTTGGGCATTGGAATTTTACAAAATTAAGGAGCAAAATTTTTTGTTTTTTAGTCAAACTAAGTAGTAATCAGTAATTCCTCTTCTACAATATGAATTTTTTGAATTTTGATCATTCATTATTGCAAATCAGAATTCTTTCCATTTCGATGGAAAAGAAGTCGCATGGAAATAGATAGTAAGTTCCATCACCACCTTCGTTGTGATTCCTAAGAGGTTTCATTGTGAATATGTTTGCTTCTATATCAAGTCTTCAAGGGTTTCTGTGAAATATATGTCAAACGTCAATTAGAACAAATCACCGAAATTGAAATACAGCTAACATAGAAAAATAAAAATTCTTATTATTGCTAATGTAAGGCAACTAACTACTATTCGAATAAACTATAAAAAATTTCCAAATCAAAGCAGGGAATATCTTCATAAATAAAAATATATTAATTTATCAATTAATTAATGTTTTTTAAATTATTAGATTTTCCATGGTCTGATGACTATTAACTCATTAAAGTTCTACTATATTGCCTAAGCTTGATCCAGTGATTTTCAAGTAGCCTAGTTTTCCTGATCGTTCAAATTCAAATCCAAAAAAAAGTAAGGCTTAATTTCATTATTGTAATAAAATGAATCAAATAAAGGAAATCTTGTCATAAATTTTTTCAAAAAATAATGTACCCGAGGTTTTTGTTAGATTGAGGCATTTGTTGCAAATTCTTAGCAGGCCATACTTTTCCAAGTTCAGCACACTTACCTAAGAAGGTTTGAAGTGACGGTTATTATATTCGTCCGGAAATCAATTAATGCTTAGAGAATGGAAATTGAACTATTTAACTTCATCCCTCCATAGTCCTAAGGGTGATCCTTAACCCCTCCCCTCCCCCCCCCCGCCCCACACCACAACAAGGCCAACAACCTCCCCTCAATGACATCCTAGAATTAAATTTTTCTTGTGCCAATGTCTCGACATAAGCTTGCCCACTTTATTAGTTGACTTGGTCACACTCAAGCCTTAGCCATTATGACTTGGCCATACCTAGCCTCCACCATCCACAATGCTAACACATTGCTGCTCACCTACTCAACTAGTTGACTTGGTCACACCCAAGCCCTTGCCGTAATGACTTGGCCACACCAGCCTATGCTATTCACCATGATAGAACACCGCTGAATGATTAATATGGTGCTACATAACCACTAGTTGATATAAGACCAACCTATTTTCACTAGTTGACTTGGTCACACCTGAGCCTCCATCATTATGACTTGGTCACACCTGAGCCTCCATCATTATGACTTGGCAACACCTAGCCTCTGCCATTTGTAATGTTAGCTACTGCTGATTGGTTGATATAGTGCTAGCCCAGCTATCGAACACGTGATCCCAATAGATCACCCATCATTGAATTTCTCCAGCCTCAGCTTGCTTAACTACGGAGTTTTGAAGTAAAGATTGCCACATTCTGCTAAAAACCAATAGATGCTCAAGGAGTGGATATTAAACAATTTAACTTCATCCTCGGTTGTCCTAAGGGCAGTTACTAGAGGCCATAAGGCCAACAATTCCTAGAATGACTTTTGATGCTAATGAAATAAGATTTTAAAGAAGTTGTAACTCTTTCAATATAACTATTTAATTTTGTATACACAACAAATAAGTTCGAAATTGTTAGGAATAGAAGTTTCTAAATTATAGCTACAGCTTAGCAAAGGATTCCAAAATCCTATTAGTAATTTATGTGTATGGCTTGTATGTGGGAACCAACATGGTATTAGTTTGTTTTGGATGTACAACTGTCATGATCCTATTAGTTAGATATTAGATATGTTACTAGCTCAGTTAGTTTGTTAATTATAAATGCTACATATTGTAAAAATCAAAAGTTAGTTACAATAATACAAATTCTCTCTTTCTTTTATTTATTTTCTCTGCTTTTCTGTGTATCCAAATACATCATTACAAAGCTTCACAACAATTAATTCAATCGTTTAATATTTTATAACCTTTAAATTACATGCACCATTTTCAATAATGGTTGGTTCGTTTCTCACGAATGTTCGAAGTTCTCCATAATTATTTATAACAAGGTTGTCATATTGCAATCTTTATAACAATGGAACAGTAGATCAAAGCAGAACAAAATCACCTTTGATGGAGCGGGGTAGTGGAAGCGAATTGATAGGATAAATAACATTAGATATCGTTCTAGTACTGGACCAAGCCAACACGATTAGCTTACGCTATAATCAAAGCGTGATTAGATCTCGTTCTGTTCGGAAAGGGACCCACACAAGCAGTTGCAAATTAAGCGGAAACAAAACTTTTTCCCTGTTTGTGAGATTAAAATAGGATATGTACTACAAATAAATAGGCAGAAAAATAAACCAACACAATCTAAAGCAATAAACCAACCACAAGAGATACAGATTTTTACGTGAAAAAGCCAAAATGGGAAAAACTACAGGACTGTAGTCTAATATAATCTTCCACTATATTAATGGGATTACAAGATAAATTCTTCTCTAGATAATACTAGAGGCTAACAACATCAAGAATCTCAATATCTTTGACTTACAATAACAGCCTAATATCTATCTTTCTAACAAGTGGGTATCTTAAATAATAGTTAAAGAGATGATAAAATAAAAATCAAAACCAGTTGGATTGTAGAGAGCGATGCCAGAAACTTAGGGCGATGCCAGGAACTTACCCTCAAAATTTAGGAGAAAACGGAGTTAATTTCACATTTTGATTATCTACTCAATGATAAAAATTACTAGTCCCAAATTAAGAACCTCTATTATCTTTTCTCTCCCCACCACTTCTTCTTCACGCTAAAACTCTACTAGGGTAGTAAGTTTCACTTGTTTTTATAGGCAAATTTCATGGCAAATTTCATCCAAATCCAAAGCTTATTATTAATTACATAACAAGCAAACCTTTTTGGACTTTAGGCTTTTGGACCTCAAATGATATGGACCCAACAAATCTCCCCCTCTAGATCATATGGGGGCACCACCAAGCCCGCTTTCTATATACAGCTTTTCAGCTTCTCCTTGGGCAATGACTTTGTCATTATATCTAACCCATTCTCTGTTGTGTGAATCTTCTCAAGCTGTAACTGTTAGTTTTCAAGGACGTCTCTTATCCAATGATACCTCACATCAATATGCTTGGATTTTGAATGGTAAGTCGAATTCTTTGCCAAGTGAATAGCACTCTGACTGTCACAATACACAACATGGCTATCTTGCTTCACACCCAACTCTTGTAGGAAATTTTTCATCCATAAGGTTTCTTTGCAACCTTCAGTAATTGCAATATACTCTGCTTCTGTGGTAGACAGAGCAACGCCCTGCTGAAGTCTAGACTGTCATGAGACTACTCCCCCTGCAAAGGTGAGCAAATATCCTGATAGAGATTTTTTGGAATCAACATCCCCTATCATATCTGCATCTGTGTACACTTGTAACACATGTTTATCATCACTAAAACATAAACATGCCTTGGAAGTGCTTCTAAGATATATAAAAATCCATTTCACTGTTGTCTAGTACTCTTTGCCCGGATTAGAAAGAAATCGACTGACTACACCAACTACATGAGCAATATTTGGCCTCATACAAACAATGGCATACATTAAACTGCCAACTGCTAAAGCATAAGGAACTCCTCTCATCTCTTACTTCTCTTTCTCACTTATAAGACAATGCTCGAAACTAAGCTTGAAATGGCATGCAAGTGGAGAACAAATAGATTTTGACTTGCTCATGTTAAATTTGTCAAGAACCCTTTCAAAATATGCTTATTGAGATAACCATAACTTCCAAACTTTTCTATCGTGGGAAATCTTCATGCCAAGAATCTGTTTTGCCAGTCCTTAGTCTTTCATTGCAAAAGACTTGCTAAGCTCTCTCTTCAGATTGTCAATCTTACTCGCATCCTAACCAACAATCAGCATGTCATCCACATAGAGTAGCAGAATAATGAAATCATTATCATCAAGCTTCTTCACAAAAACACAATGGTCAGATGTAGTCTTGCTGAAACCATGATTCTCTATAAAGGAATCAAACTTCTTGTACCATTGTCTTGGCGCCTGTTTCAGCCCATACAAACTTTGGTTCAACTTGTATACAAGTTCTTTTTTGTCTTTAACACTGAAACCTTCAGGTTGCTCCATGTATATTTCCTCCTCTAAGTCACCGTGCAAGAAAGTTGTCTTTACATCAAACTATTCAATTCTCCAAATTCAAGCTAGCTGCTAATCCTAAAACAACTCGGATAGAAGACGTCTTTACCACAGGAGAAAATATTTCTTCAAAATTAACACATTTCTTCTGAGCGAAACCCTTCACAACCAATCTAGCCTTGTACTACTGTTGTGAGTTATTTTCAGTTTTCAACTTGTAAACCCATTTATTCTTCAGTGCCCTCTTTTCTTTAGGAAGCTTTACTAAGTCATAAGTGTGGTTCTCATTCAAGGATTTCATCTCCTCTTGCATAGCTTTAACCCACTCATTTTTATGCTGATGAGACATAGCTTTTTCATAACATTCTCGCTCCCCTCCATCTGTAAGCATCACATACTTATGTGGAGAATATCTAGTGGAAGGTCGCCGTTCTCTAGTAGATCTTCTCAATTCTGGCTCAAATGGTGGTGCAGGTAGTTCTGGAGGTGCTTGGTCAGCTGGTTCTAGTGGACCACCATTATTATCCTTTTCAACTCCCCCATGATCATCATGCACTACAGGTGGAGAAACTGAAGTTGGAATAATAGGAATCTTTAGAGATGATTGAGACTCATCACTCTTCTCTGCATCACCAACCATTTGATCTTCAAGGAACACAACATCTCTACTTCTGATCAATTTCCTTGCCACTAGATCCCATAATCTGTACCCAAATTCTTCATGCCCATAGCCTAAGAAAATGCATTCCTTGGCTGTATCATCAAGCTTCGATCTCTCATCTTTAGGGATGTGAACATATGCTCTACAACCAAACACTCTTAAGTGTTTATAAGAAACATCTTTCCCAGTCCAAACTCCCTCAGGCACATCACCATCTAATGAAGCTAAAGGAGAAATGTTAATTAAATCAACTGCAGTACGCATAGCTTCTGGCAAAAAAGATTTAGAAAGCTTGGTATCAGAAAGCATACACCTAACCCTCTCTTCAATTGTTCCATTCATCTTTTCTGCAACACCGTTCTACTGAGGGGTTTTTGGTACAGTCTTCTCAAGTCTTATTCCATGGGATTTGCAATACTGCTCAAATGGTCCTCTGTACTCACCACTGTTGTCTGCCCTGACAAATTTTAGTTTTCTTCATGTCCCTCTCTCAACATAAGCATGGAAAAACTTAAACGTATCAAGCACCTGGTCTTTAGATTTCAAAGCAAAAGCCCATACTTTTCTGGAACAGTCATCAATAAAAGTTACAAAATAAAGTACACACCCTATTGATCTACTTCACATCATGCAAACATCTGTATGAATCAAATCAAGTATTTGCGACTTTCTAGATGGAGAAAAACTTTTAAAAGCTATTCTATGTGCCTTTCCAGCTAAGCAATGAACATAAGTTTTAAGGGACAAACCTGTAAAACTAGGTAGAAATCTTTCTCTGGCAAGAGTTTCTAACGCTTTCTCACTAATATGACCAAGCCTTTTGTGCCTTGTCTTAATGTTAGAATCTTTTACAGCTAGATTCACGTCTTCTTTCTTGATCTTGGCTTCTATCACACAGAGAGTGTTTACTTTCTTCCCCTTAGCGAACACTAAGGAGCCTTTAGTGAGCTTCTATTTTTCTTCACCAAATTGGTTAATGTAACCATCATCATCAAGTTTGCATGTAGAGATTAAATTAAGGTGAATATCTGGTACATGTCTGACATCTTTGAGCAATAAGTTACAGCCAATGCTGGTTTCCAGGCAAATATCTCATATGCCCACAATCTTGGATGCCCCTCATTTCCTATCCGAACATGGCTATATTCACCACTAACATAGGATGTGAAGTAATCAAGATGTGCAGTAACATGAAACGAAGTACCCCAATCAATCACCCAATCACTGGTATGGTAAGTGAGATTTACAGAGCTTTTATCATAAACAATACCCATGTCACCATCAACTATGACTGTAGTGTTCTCTTTGTCATTTTTCTAAGCATCACCTTTTTCTTTCGCCTGTTCTCTTTTCTATAATCTGCACTCGCTTTTAACGTGACAAATTTTTTGACAATGAAAGCACTCGACGTTTCTCTTCTGGGGTTATCATTGTTCTGTTGGCAGGAATTTCTGCTTTGGCTTCTCCCCCACCTTTCTTACTTTTCTGAAACAAGTGCATCTAACTCAGAGGGAACTGCTTCAACATTTTTTCTTCTAGATTCTTCATTCCACAGCCTATCTGTAACCATATGCAAGGTTAATTTTTCGTTTGGTGCTGAATTATTCACTGACACCACTAATGTCTCCCAACTATCAAGTAAAGAACTAAGCAATAACAATGCTTGTAACTTATCATCTAAAATAATTTTTATAGTGGTCAACTGATCAACCAAGCCCTAAAACTCACTAGTGTGTTCTGTTATACTGCGCCCCTCCTTGTATTTCAAGTTAACAAGTCTTTTCATTAGATTGGCTTTATTCTATGCTGTCGGCTAATCATAAATCGTCTCTAATTTTCTCTGAAGAGCATCAGCCCTGGATTCCTTCGCTACATGGTGGTACACACTCTGATCAATCCATGATCTAATAATACCCACGGCCTTCTGGTTTAATTGCACCCATTTCTTATCATCTAAATCAGCGGATCTAGTTTCTTCGTCTTCAATTGGCTCATGTAAGTCTTTCATGTACAACAAATCTTCCATCTTTGACTTCCAAATACCATAATTCTATTACTTTAATTTAATCATACATGCCGAGGACTCTTCCATCTCAGTCACACAAGTAATAAAACCACAAAACCAAGCTCTGATACCACTCTGTTGGAAAAGGAACTCACACAAGCAGCTGCAAATTAAGTGGAAACAAAACTTTTTTCCTGTTTGTGTGATTAAAATTGGATGTGTACCACAAATAAATAGGCAGAAAAATAAATCAACACAATCCGAAGCAATTAACCAACCACAAGAGATACAGATTTGTACGTGAAAAGCTCAAAGTGGGAAAAATCACGGGACTGTAGTCCAATATAATCTTCCTCTATATTAATAGGATTACAAGATAAATTCTCTTCTAGATAATACTAGAGGCTAATAATATCAAGAATCTCAATATCTTTGGCTTACAGTAACAACCTAATATCTGTCTCTCTAACAAGTGGATATCTCAAATAATAGCCAAAGAGATGATAAAATAAAAATCAAAACTAGTAGAATTATGAAAGGCGATGCCAGGAACTTACCCTCAAAATTTGGGAGAAAACGAAATTAATTTTACCTTCTGACCATCTACTCAAAGATAAAAATCACTAGTCTCAAATTAAGAACCTCTACTGTCTTCTCTCTCTCCTCCGTTTCTTCTTGACGCCGAAAGCTCTACTTGGCAGCGGCTTCCACTTGTTTTCATAGGCAAATTTCATGGACAATTTCATCCAAGTCCAAAGCTTATTATTAATTACATAACAAGTAAACATTTTTAGACTTTAGGCTTTTCAGCCCCCAAATGATACGGACCCAACATGTTCTAATCCAAATAACTTAATGAGGTTCTTAATAACGCATTAAGTTAAATTAGATGATATTCTAATCCAAACAACTTTACAAAAGAGATTTTAATTGGTAATCCCAATGAGAATTATGAAAGAGGGTTTTATTGAATAATTGAAGTCAGAGTTATGAAAATAATAATAAGACCTCTCTATTTATAATAGAGGAAACCTACTTCCCTAAGTTAACTTAAAAAGGAAAACTAAATTATAATTATAATAGAAATAAAATATTGAAACACATGCCATGAAATAATACCTAAAATAATAAAATTCTAAAATCCTAAAATAACGTCCTACATGAGTCTCCCCCTCTCAAAAGAAACTCATCCTCGAGTTTGGATACAATTTGGAGGATGAAACTTGTATTGTAAGAGCAAATCATCTTGTGCTTCAATTTTGTTTGTCTTTTTCATCAAACTTTCTCAAAACTTTGAAGAATCCACACTTTATAAATTTTTTTCACGTATACATTCTTTGAGGCAACGAAGACTTTTAAGAATGAACAATGATTAAATAACTCTTGCCCTTCCCCAATTATAACTTAATGCGCTCTCCAACAAATTTCACTTTTTCAATCAAATTCTCTTCAAGCACAATTTTCTTGTCTTCAATGTGAATAGGTAGAACCATATTGATCATTTCAACTTCTTCAACTTGATTTTGCTGCACAACCTCGATCATACTGTTAGACTTAATGTGCAAATCAAGCGTAGGTTGTTCTTCTTCTTCTTTAAAAATCTTAGATAATCCTTATCATCTTCAATGCTTGTCTTGTCCTTCAAGGAAACATCATGCACATTCTCGCACAAATTGTCAGATTGGAACTTTAAACAAATAATAAATTTTACCTTTTCTTCTACAACAAAAATAAAAAAAATGAAAAGAAGAAATTTCCGCAATTTCAATTTTAACAATTTCAACAATTTCGGATTGCAACTATCAACAACTTGCATCTTGTAAGAGTTTGTAGATATCAATTTTGAACTGATGTTGTTAATAGCACAATTTCTTGTCAGTGCATATTATCACTATTCTTTACTGATTATTGGCTTATTCGATTCACGAATTCACCTTGTATCAGCATTATTGATAATTGCTTAGAAGTTTTACAACACCTTTGCTTATTCTGATTTCTGAGGAAGACTTGAAGAATATATGCTTCTCTGTTATGCAGTTTCAATTTAAGTTGTTGCTAATTATATAGAGAAACATCAATTAGCTGCAAATTGAGACTTAAAAAGTACTGAAACTGAAGAGCAAATTAAATGATGAATCCACGGAAGATTGCCTGGAAACAAGTAAGTTCAATGAAGCATCCATCATAATCTGAATTTTCATTTGATTTCGCCAAGTAAGTTCAATGAAGCATCCATCATAATCTGAATTTTCATTTGATTTCGCTTTAATTGGCCGTAGGATTTTTCATACTCTCATTTTATTTTTTTAACTTTAGTAAAGACCATGGCATACGACTGTGACAATATTGCAATTGCAATGATAAGCAGATGGTTAAAGAAATTGCTGATCAATTATCAATTCGAATTGGCGAAAAGCTTCGTGATCAATTGCCAATATGGTCCGAGCGTAGTATTATTAAAGTACCTGCATATCTGCTAATGTGTATCAAGTTCCTTACAAACCCAATGGAAGAGCACAAAATGTGCTATCTCAAAATGCTTCTTGGCGAAGAGGGGTAAGTAATGTCACAAGGTATGTCACAGCAGTGAGAGCACTTGGAGAAAGAGCTCCCAAATGTTATGCAGACTCTGTCAGTCTCCAACAGGGCAGTTCGTGGAAATGATGCTGCTCGATGCTGGCTTTATCACCGAGCTATTTCGCTAAGTATACCATGTCAAATTTGCGAGGAGATGATGATCCCATTTTCAATCTGCGTTGGATCATTAAGGGTTGCGCCATGACTTTCTATTTATTGAAAATCAACTTCCCTACTATGTCCTTCACGAGTTCTTCGCCATGACCGTTATGCCAAATGGACAGAGAAGATTTTCATGAGATGATTTATGCATCTTTGAATCTGCACTTCCCGGTCCAGCCTATGCGCAAAACTCTGAATATTACCCCATCGAAATCAAACATCTAGTGGAATTTATGCACCTTAACTGGCAGCCTTCACCTTCAAGAATGAAGAACAAAAACTCAAATGTCACAGAGAGAAAATATGGAGAGGTGATACGTTGCGCCACAGAGCTTGAAGAAGCTGGAATTCCCAAGATTGAATATTAATTGATGACTCTTGACTCTTTTTGGAGAAATCTCATAGTCTATGAGCGGTTCCCTTCCAAGGACGACACTCCAAATTACGTGACTGATTATATGAATCTCGTGGAATGCCTGATTGCCTCTCCAAAGGACGTAGAATTACTTTGTCAGCACGGAATCATCAAAAACCGCATAGGCGATGGTCAAGTGATTGCCAGTATTTGCAATACCATTGGTTTCTTTCTGGTGCTTTCGCCTGAGAGCTATTACTCGCAACTATTCTAAGATGTGAATAAGCATTGCAGCAGGCGTTGGAACAGATTGGTTGCCAACTTGAGACACACATATTTTAACAATCCGTCGGCATTTATTTCCTTTTTGGCTGCCCTTTTCCTGCTTCTACTCTCTTTTGTTCAAATTTTGTTCACAGTTCTTCCCTTTTTTGAAAAATGATAAGTTCTGCTTCAATGAGGAGGCATTCTTGTGTTGGTAATAATGATAGAAATGTCAATTTCAGAGCTGTGGTTGCCATGTTTACTGCGTCATACACAACTGAGTTGCTTGCTGCTAGCTCAGAATAATTAGTAAGCCTGTTTCACATGGAGGTTGAATCGTATATACTAATAGCAATACTTAGGAAACTAATATAAAAACTCATTCCCTAGGAAACTAATGTGAAAACTCATTCCCTCTCAGATTAAAACAAGTTACCAAAACTTCCACGATCAATACAATCTTTTATTAGCCACGTACAAGATATGAAATCGTCTTGTCAACCCATGGACACAGTATAATCTATTGGAGCCTAAAGCAGTATGCCATCAAAGACTTGAAGATCGTGAGATCCCCATGTATCATTAGTGAATACTATGTTTCATCATAAAGAAAAAAGGGAGATGGAATCAATATGCACACCAGAAAATCAAGAATTCACAGGCAAGCAAAGATTGCCCTAAAACATGTCAGTTCAATGAAGCACCATCAATCATGAATCTAATTTTCATTTGATTTCTCTTTAATTAGCTAGCCCCTTAACAATTTTGCATGTAATTATTAATCAAATTAAAAATCTCACAAATTCATTTTGATTACTAGTGTTATTCAAACATAAATTAATCCATTCATTTATGTATCTTCTCATAAATTGCTTTTATGATCTAATTAATTCAGTACATAAAATCAATTATGTCATTTTCAACCTAAAGAAAATTGAAATCTATAAATTATAAATATTCTTGAAAACAAAAACAATAATATGTGTACAAAAAGTAGTACAAAATATAGCATGTCATCACTAGGGGGAAAAAATTCACTACAAGATAAGAATCATTTTGTCTTTTGTGCATTTGGTAGTAAATATTTTACTATTTCTGGTACATATATCATTATTTGGCTAAAAATATCTCCATTATGTGATGACCTATATAAAATAACACTATCAGGGTCTTAATTTTAAGTTTTTCACTCGATTAAATAGTTGATGTAGGACATATTTAGAAGATTTTAGAGTTTGTTTATTTTAGATTATTTGATACTTTTCATTTAATTCGTGTATGTTCAGTTTTTTATATATATTATTATTATAATTTATTTTTTTATTTGAGCTAATATGAGAAATAAGTTTACTAAATAGGAACATCTTAAAATTATTTTAATTGAAGATTTTAATTAATAAATTTTTTATAATTTTCTTCAAAATCATTTATCATAATATCTCTTAGAGTCATTTAGATTATAAAATTTCATATAAAATTAGATTTTAGAATATGATCTAATTAGCCTTTAATTGGAATGTAATCTAATAGCGTTGCCTGTACCATCAATTCGCTTCACTGCCTCCGTTGCGTCAGAGTTCCGTGCCGGTTGCAAGGAGGTTAAAAATATATATATAAATATACAATCCAGCAATCATCACCAACAGAGGCTACCACTACCAAACTCCCCGCCTCCAATGACCAAAATCTGACCAACCTCCGCCTCTGAACGGCCGGAACCACCGACGACACCACCAAATCCGCGAGTTCCACTGTCTGCTCCACATCATATCCGCCGCCTCACCGTCAATAAGACCCACCTTCACATTCATCAGACACCGGTGACCACACATCAGCGTCGTCGACGTCGATCACCGCCCAGGACAACCACACGAACGCCACAAGAATTATTGAATTATTCGATTCCCAAATTAATTTACCTTTATCGGCATTACTTTATTATGAGAAAGATGGGAGGCAATTCCTTTGTTTATTCTGATTCTGATTCGTAAGAGGTTTCACGAATATGGTTTTGCTTCTCTGTTAAGTTTCTGAGTCTTTTTGTAGCTTATATAGCTAGCCTCATTTACACTGAGGTAGCTAGCATTCTCAGGAGCAAATACTTAGTATACTGAAGAAGAGCGCATCATGAGTAGTATTAGTCTTAGTCCTCAGAAAGACCATTCTCCTGAGCAGAAGCCTGATGAATCAACACAAATAGACCTCGGCGGGATAGTACTGTGCTCGCGCAACTTCGAGAGAAAGTCAGACGAGATGGAAAAAATGTTTAGGAGATGCCAAGAGTCCCAAGAAAATGGATGTTTAATTTTATGAATCTTCGTACGAAGCCTTTTTAATCTTTATTTTATTATTGCAATTTCGATCGTTTGATGCTTCTAAGTCATTCCACTTTCATTTAATAAAGTGTTTTTGTTATAAAGATTGTTATTCAATATTATAAACTTATTATATAAATAAGGATGTAGAATTCTTGTACTTGTAATTATTATGTTTTGTCCCAAGTTTTTGTACTATATTCTTAAAGCAAGTTGCTTCTTTTCTGTCTTTGCATGGTCGATTGTGATTATTGATTAGGAAAATGATGGATGGAAATTATGTAGAAGTTTTACACCACCATAATTTATTTATTCTGATTTCTGAGGAAGATGTGAACACTATATGTTTCTCTGTTAAGTAGTTTTAATTTAATGCTAATTACATAGCGAACGTCAATTAGCTGCAAAGACATAAAATTACTGAAACTGAAGAGCAAATTGAATAACAAATTAATCTAGTAAGAAAGCCATCAAAATCATTACCAAATTGTCCTCCCAATTAATAAAAAAAAAAGGGGGATGAAGAAAAAATCTATGGAAGATATATATATATATTTTCTCCTCTTTGAAGAACATTCAATGAAGCTTGAAACTAAGTTTAAATCCTCCCAACCGCAGCAAAACTATATTATTCAAAAGGCCTCCTAAAGGGTCAAGTCAGTCCGGCCCATAGGTTCCCTTGCACTTGCTGGTGGCGGCAAATCAAAATGTTTGTTTGCCATTATTATTAAGATTTTTGACATCCGATGAAAAAATTCTACCAAAGAGTGGTAATAATATTCTTTATCTAATCTTCCAACTTGTGTGGATAATCAAATATTAACCACATGATTGAGATTCAATTTGTTTATTAAATGAATATTAATTTTAATTTATTTAAATATAGTAATATTATATTGTGATATGCAAATACTATTATAGTTAAAATTTGGATAGTTTTTTATAGGAAAAATGACACCTACACTCTCATGGTTCGCTTAAATGTACATGGAAATCTCTAAGCTTTCATAAATGCTTATGCTGTCATGCATACCCCTTTTTCACCATTATAGTCTTTCAATATAGTAATTAAGAAAATTGACTTTAAAGTCTTTTAATGAATCAAAATATACAATTAATAAAATCTTTCTAACATTCCTATAATGTTAAAATAAGTGTTTTAATATTTCAAATATTTTCAAAATGAAAATTATTATATTTACTTTTAATATTAAACTTGTATCTATTATAAATATATTTATAAAAACTCTTTGGGTTAAACAAATTTTATTATTAACAAAAACTGATTGGCATATTAGCAATATCTAGATATCTTTTATAATATTCAAAATAATAAAAAAAATAAAAATTTATATTTATTTGAATTTTATATTTTTAATTATTATAAAATTTAAAATAAATCTTGCTTTTACAAATATTAATAATGAAACATGTTTCAGATTATTAATATTAAATTATTTTAAAATGTATATATCTACTATAAGTATTTTAATATTATACTTTAATATACTATAAAATTTAGAGGCAACTTTTTTAAGTTAATAGAGTAAAAAGGTAAAAGGACCTTAATATGACAATTTTTAAAAAGTTAAGTTCTAAGGGTACATTTCATCAAATCAACGGAATATAGGTGCAATTTTCCCATCAGTAAAATAAAACATTTACATGATCATGAACAACAACTATTTCCTGAAGAAACAGTTGAAATAAGTGAACGAATGCAGAAACAGTGTGGCTGGAATCGGATGCGCATGGCAATGTCAAAAGGGAAAGGTGATTTGAATTGCATTTATCACCACAAAAAGACATATTATTCTAAACTAAGCGAAGGCGACAGCCTTTACCTATTGTATCGTTAGACAATATTCAATTTCATCAAAAAGAAAGAGGAGGTAGAATCAATCTGCATAAATTGGCCCTAGGAATTGGAATTTTTACAAAATTAAGAAGCAAATTTTATTTTTTTAATCAGACGAATTAGTAACCAATAATTCCTCCTCTGCAAAAAGAATTTTTTGAATTCTGATCTTTCATTATTGCAAATCAGAATTATTTCAATTTCAGTGGAAAAGAAGTCAAACGAAAATAGAGAAGAAGTTCCACCACCTTCATTGTGATTCCTGAGAGGTTTCATCGTGAATATGTTTGCTTCTGTATCATGTCTTCGAGGTTTTGTGTAGCCTATATAGTGAACGTCAATTACAACCAATCACATGGATTTTGAGCTTTCGCGTCGTGTAGGTCCTTTGAACAAAAGTCAGAAAGGACGGAAAAATGTGTAAATCCTCTCAATCAGAACAAAACCAGCAAAACAATATTCAAACGGCTCCGGCTAACGCTAATGGGCCAAATGCAAATCAGCCCCAATCAAATCCAGTACTGCAACGGAATGCTCCTTCTCCGCTGTGGCGCCGAGGCAAGAGAGTTTTTTGCTTTGGTAATTAAGCTTTTTAGAAGGCAGGTACAGCATCAGTGGGAAGGAGTAGCCTTTTTAGAGCATGGGTTTTGAATTCGAACTTCAAAGAGTGTGCGAATTAGTAATAAAAAATTTTTAAAAAATTATGCTTTTTCACTATATTTGTAAATACTTTTTATTGGTAAGTTTTTGAGTTGTACTTGTTATTCTAGTTTTACTAGAATTGTGTTATTTGAGAAGTTTGGAATTAGTTTAATAAGTAAATAGACTTGTAATGCCTCAAGAAAGACATAAAGGATAAAATCACAATTTTCAAATTTTAATGAGGCCCAATAATTTGGCATGAGCATGCTGACGTGACATTGACGGATGATGTGGCACAATTTTATTGGACCCCAAAATTCTAATGTGGTGTTGACCTATAATGTGGCATTGACTAAGATGACATGGTAACACATTATTTGATCGAAAACTTGACTATGTGTTGACTGCTGATGCAGCAGCATATTAGTGGACAGAAGAACACACGTACGGTATATGTATGTAAACAGAATGGCATCCTTGATAATGTGTTCCAACTAATCAAATCTTGCCAGTGGTGCAATCTTAGCGTCCGAATTATTTTCATCTGATTGCTATGATTTACTCATTGTATCTATAAATGGGAGGCTTCTACCCTAATTTGACAGTTCTGAATTTATTTTTGAGCTCCATTTTCTGTAATTCTCTCTCCACCTTGTATTTCTATGTATTTTAACAAAGTTATTATTTTACCTTTAGTTCACAAATAAGTGGCTAATTTAGTTTCAAGTTTGGGTTGAAGATGAAGCTTCAACACGATCCGTGGGCTTAATTTGGTAAGTTTATTTTCTTTTTCTTTCTAATTTATGTGGTTTTTTTAACTCATTATCGATAGATATTGTATCTTGTCTAGATTTCGAATGGTATACCAGCTTCTTAGTGAAAGATCGTTACTGTCTAGTACAATGAGCAATTTACACTATATTTATTAGAAAGAGAGTCCCCTTTAGTATTTTTGGGTCATCTTGACTTAATGTTGACAGAGAATATATCTAAATTATTTAGTGGACAGTCCTGCCACGTTGTCGACACAAGGATTATTATTGTCCGGCACGACGTGTACTTTACACCACACTTAGCAGAAGATCATTACTTTCTAGCATATTGAGTGCTTGATACTATATTTATTAGAGTAAGACTTATGAGGAGTGGAAATACCCTCTTATAAATTTATTGAAACAAAAAAAAAAAATTTGGCCTATGGTGAAGTGTTGAATGTGAATCTAGAGACTCTAAGTGTTTTATTTGAATTGTTTTCATCCTTAATTTATTCCCATCATTTAAGCATTGCTCAAAAATCATTTCCAGCCAATTCACATACATACCTAGAAAATTAACCCTACACACAATTAAATCTACATTCTCGTAGGATCGACACTCGTCACCATAAATTTATACTACAATAGATTTGTGTGCTTATGAGTACAATAAAATTTACACAATAAATTGCATTTTGACTATTTCTCCATGAATAATTAGGATGGTTTCACCACCAGGATTGAATTTGTTAAAGTAAGGGTTGTTCCGCTGCCTCTTATAATTTCCAACAAACTAGGGTTGTTATAATTTCCAATAAACTGGGCTTGTTCAACACGTCAGGGAGCAAAAGTCCTTCTTCGCAATCAACACTAGCATGAGACCACCACATAACTCACACACTATTGGAGAATAAATAGCATTGGCATAGCTTCTAACTGCAATGTTAAGGTTTGGCTGTCAGAGCAATATAAGCATTCACCTCATGAACTCTTGTAGCTTTCCTTAGTACATTGTGTTCTGTCGGCCATTAATAAGAACTTTAACAAATCATACCCAGCCTCATAAATCTTTCCCATAAGAGATCCTCCAGCAACTCCATCAACTAAATTCCAGTTGGATTGGTTTGAAGTTGAAGCCAATCGGGTAGCCCATGCTGAAGGCATTTTCTAAATAAATCCTTAAATCATTCCCATGCTTCATACAAAAACTCCATGTCATGCTAAGTGAAAGCAGTGATTTCATTCCTCATTCTAGATGTTTTTTAAGGAGGAAAGTATTTTGACAAGAACTTCTGCACCAACATGTCCCAAGTAGTGATAGATCTAAGTGGTAGGGAAGTAAGCCAACTTTTAGCATTATTCTTTAAAGAGAATGGGAACAATCTCAGCCGAACTGCATCATCAGGAACATCATTATACTTTAAAGTGTTACAAATTCGAGGAAGTTAGCTATGTGTAGATTTGAATCATTATGAGGCAAGCTAGCAAACTGCTACTGCTGCACCATTTGAATGGTAGCTGGTTTGAGCTTGAAATTTTTAGTTTCAATAGCCGAGCATCGAATTTTAGAAATTATTTGATTAGCGACAGGCAGAGCATAATCGCATAGTACCCGATGGTTCTCAACAACTTATTCTGTAAAGTTAGCCATGGTGCTGTTGAGACGTCTAGCAGCTTCTCTTCTCTCCTTTCAATTCCTAGAAGTTCTCTTGACTTCAGAATAAAAAAGAATCATATTATCGGCTCCAATTCGTCTTATACACCTAACGCTTGAGAGATAAGAAATGAGAACACTAATAAGCAAATAGAATTCAAATTAAAACTAAAGTTCCTTTGGTATCGATACTGATAAACAAGCAAAAATCCTTGGAAACAGTGCCAAAAACTTGTTGTGTGAAAATGTAACACAAGTGCACATATCGTTAACAAGTAATAAAGTGATAAGTAGAGTATGATTCTCACAAGGATTGCTATATTAATTACTCTAATTAATCTAACTTTAATTTAATTTGAATTAGTTGAAACGAGAGTTGGAATTGAAATGAAAATAAAACTAAAGTAACACAAATGCACTTAATTACTCTACGTAGGTTTTATTTAAGAAGCAATCAATAGTTTAAGATTATAGGGTTTCTGATTAACCAAGATAAATCCCGTGCAAATTCTCAAGTTCAATCAATTGTAAATTTATTCATGTATTGAGTTATCTAAAGTAATTATAACCTCTTTCGAGCGTTAACAATTTATTCCAATGAGCAGACTTTCTATATCTCTATGAAAATTCTAACGTGTAGAAATTATTCACGTTCAAAAACTCTGTCACAACCGCATAAGTTTCATTGATGTTTCCATCCTATAATAATCCCATGGCATTGCAATACAATGGCTTATTCAATTCTCACCTCTTAGTCTCAAATCAAATACCTAATCATACAATTGTTGATCAAGTAATCACAAGCATTAAACATGTACTGTATTACTAAATGCAATGTTAATGAACAAATCTCAATATAATTGAAATAAATTAAAATTCACATGTTCATAATTTGGCTACAAAATAGCCATAGAATGAAAAGTCTAGTTCACCATAAACACAAAATAAACCCTAACAATTGTCTTAAAAATGATGATGGAGTTGAGAAATAGAACAAGTTTAGATGATTAAATCCTTGCGTCTCCCTCTCTGGATTGAATCATGCTACTTTTGTCCTTTTCCTTCCTTGGTTTTCCATCATTTCTATCGCCCTAGTGTCTAGGTCGAAAGTCTCCCTTAATCCGAGGTTTTATTTTCCTTTTACACTTTTCATTGCTGGCTTGATTACATGGCACAATCTTTATCTGGAGCCATGGCTTTGAAGATCATGACGCCAAGTTTCTACTAGAAATTTGGGGCCAAGGCCATGGTGCGAAGCCATAGTACCTAGAAGTATCTTCTTGCTTCCTGTTGCATAAGTGCTGGTTTTGTGCATTGCCTGAGTTTTGATCTCTTTTTATGCTCAAGTACACACTCATACCATTATATGGCCTTAATACACATACATCTGCAGATAACGTATAAAACACATCAAAAGCAACAAAATTGCTCTTAGACTAACAAATTATGAAGTCTTAAGCACTCAATGAGTTAGTATAAAACCAACTTATCATAATATTTAAAAAATATTTTAATATTTTACAATCTTATATTATATTAAACTAAATTTTATAATAAATAAAATATAATATCAAAATAAGTATATAAAAATTTGAATTATTTCAATTTTATATAAAACTATCTTAATATTATTAATACATAAGATATATTTTATTAATTGTAAAATCTATATAATCCATAGATCTACTTAAAATGTTTATAATAAATAAAAATATATTATTAAAATGAATATAATAATTTACATTTTAAAAATTCTGTTATATATTAAAAATATTCTAATATTATTAGTTCACTACACAAATTAAACAATTTGACTATGTTTTTATTTATTAAAAAATTTGAAGTCAACTTTTTTAATTACTATCTACAAAGAATATTATAGTCAAAAGAAGTCTTGGTGTCCCTTTTGAAAACTTGAGGATTTACATAACTATTTTCTCAAATTTTGGGTGAAGATTTCCTTTTTCCTAAATTTAATACTATAAAGTTATAGTGACAAAGAGGTTAATAGTTTTTTTCAATAGTAAAAAAAAAGGGTTACTTGTACATATTCATTTGAATGGAAAGGAAAATTATTTCTGGTTTGTTAAATTTGTAACCTATTTACCCGGTCACCCATTAATTGTTAGCACAATCTTTAACTTTGATAGAAAAATAGGAATCCGAGGGTTGTGGTCAGATGGCTCTGAGCTAGAGATAATCCAACTTAGTAAACACACGTCTACGTGGAAGATTAAAAAAGAAAAAAAAAAATTGGCAGTCTTGTTCTACTTCCTAATTAGAAAAAATTAAAGAAATTTGGGAGATTTATAGAAATGAACACTTTACACTTTTTAATTTACCAAAGAAGTCTCTCACTTATTTCTTACAAATATAACCAACTTGATGCCATTTTGGCACATTTACACTTAATCAACCAAAATAAAAAAGAAAAATAAAAGACACATCTCTCCTATCTCTCACAACTGCCCGCATCTCAACATGATTCATTTGACTTATTGTTGAGGATTTATTTATTGTCGATTGAAGAGTGTTAGTGTTTGAATTGGGCCAACAAAAAATTGATAATTCTGGAAGAAATAGAGGTTTAAAGTTCATGGTACACCAACTGACTTAAATGTCTTTGAAAGTTTTTTCCTTTTTTGTTTTGTTTTATTCGATGCCATTTTCACTAAAATCTCAATTTGATTTTTAAAAAAAGAAAAAACATGTGAATGGCAAGTTCTACTTGGTGTGTTGTGGGCTGCAAATGGTTGACTTTGTCGTTGGATTTCAAGATGGGTAGGAGATGGCCAGAAAACTGGACGACGGTGAGCATCCAGTTTATTATTATTATTATTATTATTGTTTTTTGCTTAATGATAAGAGCTATCAGTTGGGTGTTCGTCTGCCGAGCGATGCTATTTCCCGGGTGACGGGATTGGTTAACTTTATAAGAAAGTTGAGAGAGTGAGTTTTGATGAAATTAAAAAGCGAAAAGTATTTCCATAAATTTTCCAAGAAATTTCTGTTGTTTTCGGTGCGTCATATAGCTTTTTTCCTTCTTTTATTATTATTATTATTATTGTTTTTTGCTTAATGATAAGAAACTGAAAATATTAAAGAAAGAGAACTTATTGCACAAGCTTATTCTCTTTGGTGGGTTGTAGCCTTTTTCCATACGCAGTCTCCTTTGTATTATTAGTAAACATTTTACTTTATTTCATCAAAAGAAAACAAAGGATCGAATTCCTTGCAATGGTAAGATCGGGATCTCGTCAAGGAAGTATCTTTGCACTGGTAAGATTGAGATCTCATCAGGCAATTGGAACGGTAGCCTTCAAACAAGTACGCTATCACAAAATTCTTTTAACTCTGAAGCATTAATCGACTTAGAATGAATTTTGCTTAGTTTCTTTAGCCGTGTGTGAGGCGAGATCCGTGATCTGGCTCAGTGCTGTAGGAGTTAGTTTCTTTAGGTACTTGTGTCTTCTGTGGATATCAATAATTTATGGAAATGCAGGTTTCAACATTCTTGAAATTTTATAGTGCTTGGTATTTTGACTTAAATGCAGATCAAGTCATGGCAAGTAGGTCTAATTAACGACTTCAAGAGAGTAAAATGCTCTCTCCTCGGGAAAATTCTCTCAACTAGCCGCCAGCCATTTTTTGCTTTTTGGCCGCCGGCATGCCTCCACCGGACCACCCCCTCCCAGCCGGCGATGGTCCACACACCCGACAGCCCCTCCAGCCGCCTCCTTCATCGCGTGTCACCTCTCGGGTTTTGAAACCAAACTTGCCAGTTGCTGCCGCCGCTTGCTTGGTCACCGGTGGTGGTGCTTTGACGTCACAAGAGAACCCCCTCCACATCGGTACCTCTCCCGTGACTCCCCAACCGTCGACGACGCTGCCGCATGAAACCCGTGACCAAACTACATGTCATCCACGCGAAACTCGTGAGCAACCTCCGCTTTATCCTGGATGTTCGTTGTCCACCGCCGTCGCCGAGTGCATGGCTGGTCGTGAGGCCTCCACCCGATCGCTTCCAGCCCCTCCATCTCACTCCGATGCAGATATGAGTTTACGGCAGTCCTCATCAACGTCGTTACCTCACAATGGCTTACTTTTGCAGAACCCTAGCTCTCGGAACTTGCAACATGCAGCGGCTGTTATGGCTTCAGATCCACCCGCTGGTGCTTCTTCTGGGTTGCCCGTAGCTGCTCCTCCTCCTCTAGATGCGTTCCAGTCACGTCGGTGTGTTGTCGAGCCCAACTCCAACGTCGCGCTCCTAGTCGCTGCATGCGGTAGTTTTCTGCTGCCGGCCACACTCCACCGTTCTACCCAATCCTCGACGGACCATCATGCCGCCACCACGGGAAACCCTACGTGTGTGCAGCCTCTCATTCCACCTGTGCTCTCTGGCCATTCTCATCCGCACAGACCACACGTACCAGCCCCCATCCCAAACCCTAATGCTCCTTGCATGGCTCAACTAACCACACAACCTGTGCCCAGCCCTCACCCGTAAGCCCACATGCACTAGCCATCTCACCAGTCCGTGCCAGCTTCAACCAGTACCCCACACAGCCCACATAACCCAGCTGGACCGACCACTGTCCCTCAAATTCTTAAGGATGGTGGTCACTTACCGGCCCATGACCCACAACGACTTGGGGGGACTTCCTCGAACCAGCCCACATGCACCAGCCTTACTCCACCTATTACTCATGCAGCTACGGGCTCGGCTGAGCCCATGGTTCCGGTCAGGCCCGCCACTCTACATCGCGGTGAGCCTGCTATTCACTTTTCAACAGAGAAAATTAAAGCCATGGCTGAGCCGTTTAAACTGGCATTGGTTGGTAAGTTTTCCTTTGGGCGCCCCTCCATGGACATTATTCAAAAAAATTTTGTTACTCCAAGGGAGTTGTCAGGTGTCCTTGCTTGACAATCAACATGTGTTGATCAAATTTTCTATGGAAGAAGACTACTCACGTGTTTAGATGAGACAAACATGGTATGTTAACGGTCGGGGCATGCATATTTTTAAATGGAGCACTGACTTTCGCCGTTCGGTGGAATCCCCCATTGTGCCTGTTTGGGTATCATTGCCGTACTTACCTATCCATTTTATTCACTGTAAGTCTGCTTTATTTCCATTGCTGCTGCTATTGGTACTCCATTGCGTGTTGACTATGCCACGGCCTCGGTTAATCGGCCTTCGGTGGCTCGAGTACTTGTTGAGTATGGTGTTTCGGGACCATTGCTGCCCCGTATCTGGATTGGTGAGGGGGATTCTGATTTTTGGCAGGATGTAGCTTTTGAGCGAGTCCCTATTTACTGTTCCTCGTGTAGACATCTTGGTCATTCTGCCGATTCCTGTTACGTTGCGAAACTCGGGCTCCGTAAGCCTGTTCCGGCTGTTGGTGAGGCCAAGGACCCTGCGTCCCAAGATAAGGGCACAGTACCCGTTTCAAAACCTGCTGCTCAATCCCGGGAGACTCGTGCTCCCCAATATGTGGTTGTTGCTGATCACCGGCTTCAGGTACCTACCATAGAGCCTCTTGTGGCTCACGGTCAGAGTTCGGGTCCTTTGGCTCCTCCTATTTCGCTGCCTCTTGCTGCGGTTTCGGTTGACTCAGATTTGAGTGTTTGTGTAGGTGAGTAGATTCGACCTTTTGGTTCGGGTGTTCCAGATAGTCACCCGCCGCCGCCTTCTGATGTTGTTGATGCTGGCTCGAGCGAACCCGTTAGTCGTCCGCCGCCTACGGATGACCATTCACAGGCGGCCTTTAACACTCACTGCACGGATACTCCCGCGTTTGATGATGATGGGGTGCCAGATAGGACTTCCCTCGGCTCTACTTTCTTCCGAACTACAGCCGATGCTATTCGCTCTCTGGCTATGGGTATTCAATCCTATCCTCCAGACCTCTCATTTCAATCAGATGAGAAGTTTAGCTCCAGTGAAAATTTTGTAGCTGATGAGTATTTTGCTTCTGAGCCTGAGGGTACAGGGGGGCACGATTTTGATTATGACTTCAGTGTTGCTGGCCCACACTTCTCTAGTTCTCGGAAAGGTTTCAAGTTAGTCACTAGTCGTAAGTATCGCAGGCGGTACTCTGGGCGCTTACATTGATTACTTCTCTTTCACTTCTCAGTTGCTCTGTCTTGGTTTCTATTTCTATTTGTTGGTCGTTCTTATTCTTCTGCTTGGAGGTTTTGGTTTATGTCCCCCTCCAGATGTACTTTTATTTTTAGTTTAATAATCTACAGGTAAGGAGGTCCCGCCTAACCCCCCACCTTTGGGTAGTTTTAAATTAAAAAAAAAAAAAGTCATGGCAAGTGAACCAACTTACACAGTGCTTGATCTTGTTGAGGAAAAGCTTCTTCGTGGTACTTATGTCTTCTGTGGATATCAATAATTTATGGAAATGCAGGTTTCAACATTCTTGAAATTTTATAGTGCTTGGTACTTTGACTTAAATGCAGATCAAGTCATGGCAAGTGAACCAACTGACATAGTGCTTGATCTTGTTAAGGAAAAGCTTCGTCGTCTTACCACTATGCCATCTGATCAGTTCAATATTTTCACGGTGCGTGCTATACTGCGTAAGTTAAATGAAAAGGCTTATGAACCAGAAATGCTAGCAATTGGTCCTTATCATCACGATAAAGAACAATTATTGGCCTTTGAAGAGCACAAAACACGCTATCTTAGAAAACTTCTAGAGCGTACGAGTATACCTTTGTCGGACTATGTCATGGCCATGAGGGCATTGGCTGGAAGACTCGAAATTGTTATGGAGGTTCCATAAGCTTAAACAGAGATGAGTTTGTGCAAACGATGCTTCTCGATGGCTGCTTTATTCTTGAGGTTATTCGAAAGTTCAGGTTGAAACATTTGAGAGGAGATGATGACCCAAATTTTAAACTGCATTGGATGTTACCTTCCATAGCACGAGATATGATTTTGGTTGAGAACCAACTTCCGTTTTTTGTTATTTGGAAGTTGTTTATCATGACTGTGATGCCTAATGATCCAAGGAACAAAAGTTTTCTTGTCATGATCCTACGTTTTTTCAATGGCATATTACCAGGGAAAGGTTGTCGAAGAGATATTGTTGATCAAGTTGATTTTTATCCCATAAATGAAATCAAACATTTGGTTGATTTAATACATGATAACTGGGTTCCATCACGTGCAGGAATTGAAGCATATGGGAATAGTGGCACAAATAATAGTTACTGGAGCTTCATTTGTTCTGCCACAGAGATTCAAGAGGCTGGAATCCAATTCTGGAAGGTTGAGGTCCTTAAGGATGATTCCTTGTTCAATATTAAGTTCGAAAATGGGGTAATGGAGATGCATCCTTGGAAATTAGTGATGCTACAGAAACTATTTTTCAGAATCTCATTGCATAAGAACAGTGTTCCCAAGACATAAATCTGAAGCATGTAATAGATTATATCGGATTCCTGAACTGCCTCATCAACTGTTCAAAGGATGGTAAATTACTCCGTCATCATGGAGTAATTGATAATTTGTTAGGAGATTATGAAGTGATTGCAACCTTATTTAACAAGCTTTGTGATGGTGTTGTACTCGGTGAGCGGTTTTATTACCGTGAGGTTTTTAACGAAGTGAATCTGCATTGTGGTAGGCGTCATAATAAGTGGATGGCCAAGTTGAGGCACAATTATTTCAACACTTTGCTGCTGTTGTCCTACTTCTCCTAACGTTGCTGCAAGCTCTGTTTGCAGTTCTTTTCTACTATCAACAAGCGCAAAGCCATTGAATATAGAAGCAGTTGTAAACAAACATTAAATAAATGACATACTCTATTTCAATAACGATAGAAAATTATATATGTCAATTTGAGATTTGTGGTTACCATGCTTATTGTATCATACGCAACTTTAGTAACAGTTAAATCAAGGTGTTTGATATATGTTCGTAGCTACTCGACAGAATGCCCCAATGAAGTGGTCTTTGTGGGGAAGCCATAATTGAAAATTTGCTGCAAATGAGGTTGATACGAGAGCCGCTAGAGGGTTTGGGCCAAGAACAATCGAGAATAATGTAAGGATGTCAATCACCATAGGAAATGAACATAAAGATATAAGGAGTTTTGTTATCCTTTATTGTATACACTGATGTAATCTAGACTCCTTGACTTATGTTTAAAGCGAGTTCAACGAGGCATTAATTAATTAATTATAAATCAACTTCGAATTTGATGTCTCTTAGATTGGCCAGGCCCTAGCAAGGAATTTTACATTGGCTCTCTTTTAAATTTCTACTTTGGAAAAAACCAAGCCATATGAAATTTCAGATCCTAGATCTGCGCCGTATAATTTTAAGTATTTGGGTTCCTTAAAAATTGCGGCATTTCCTCAACTGAAAATTTTAATATATTTTTATTTATTTCTTAACTTTGTTATCTCTCCAATTTACCACTATATTCAATGGTAAATGAGAATTGATAAAGGGTAAAACTTCAGTTTGAAAAATTAATTTGATTAAATGCAAGCCGCCAACTCAGTGACAGGCCCAGATAATTTATTACGAAGGGGATATTCTTAGTGACAATGTCAGTATCTTAAAATTAGATAATAAAACAAACTAAATAAAAATAATGAAAATAGTTATAATAATAGTCTTAAATATACACAAATCAAACAAAACCAACTGGTTGATGATGAATAATGATACTTTTTAATTTTTACTATATAAACAGACAAAAAAATTATTAATTAAATTACTGCTTGAATAAAAGATTAAGAATTAAGAAAACCTATTGGAACTTAATTGGAAGAGGATTTGTATTTTGTAATCTTCAGCGTTGAAGATTTTTAAACATGAAATATCATTAGTTTCTTTTAGGCTTTCAGGATTCTAGATGTAGGATGCTGAGTTAATTGGAAAAGAAGTTAAATGAGTCATTTTTTTTTTTAAAGATCAAAAAAAGAATTCTGAAGAGCAAAAAAATTAACTTGATTAAATTTCAAGCCGCCAACAATTTTTAATTATAAAAAAAAAAAAGACAGGCTTTTTTACTTCTAATAGGATAGAGTTTAATTTGGGCCTTTATGAAATAAATTACCAAGGGCTTTAATAAATACAATTAATATTAAAATTAATTACATATGCTAAATAAGTAATTGAATTTAGGAAGAAACTTTAGTTCATGGAGACTCTAGCCTCCGTGGTCACTCGTTGGATCCCTCGATGTTCTTATGAATATTGATTTATTGAGGTTAAACTTGTGTAACTTATTACTTAGACCATTAATTAAGTCCAGGAATTGGATCCAAATATATTACTCGCCACCAAGTTTGAAATGGGTCACGAGAAGCATTTCGAAGAAATTTCCAGGAAGGAAACAATCACTTAATTTAGGAAGAAAATTAAGCTTTTTCACATCTGTTGAAAAAGTTTTAACTGAAGGAGTGGTAATGATCCGTGAGGCAAGCTTCTGAGTTGTACTTGTTATTCTAGTTTTACTATAATTGTGTTATTTAAGCAGCTTGAAATTAGTTTAAAAAGTAAATAGATTGTAATTTTGCCTTTTTATATTATGAATTTTTAAATGAATGCCTCTTTCAAACCTTTATTTTTCAATGAAAATATCTATTACAACCTCGTCTGACAAATGTGCTTTCAATTTATTTGACTTTCAATTAATAAGGTGTTTTCGTTCTCCTTCTATCTACTAATCCATTGTTATAAAGATTGTGATGTTACAACCTTGCTAGAATAAGAATGGAGATCTTTGAAAATTGGAGAAAAGGGAACCAACCATTAATATGTTGGGTCCATATCATTTTGGGACTCAAAAGCCGAAAGTCTAAAAAAGTTTAATTGTTATGTAATTAATATCAATCTTTGAATTTGGATAAAATTTGCGATGAAATTTGCAGATAAAAAAAAGTGATAGCCGCCCTATTGAGTTTTCAACTTGAAGAAGAAGCAGCGGAGAGAGAGCGAAAATAGTAGAGGTTATTAACTTAAGAATAGTGATTTTAATATTTGATTAGACGATTGTAAGGCAAAACTAACTCCGTTTTTTTCCTAAATTTTGAGGGTAAGTTCCTAGCATCGCCCTCTACAATCTTGCTAGTCTTGATTTTTATTTTATTATCTCTTTGGCTATTATTTGAGATACCCACTTGTTAGAGAGACATTTATTAGGCTGTTACCATAAGCCAAAGATATTGAGATTCTTGATATTGTTAGCCTCTAGTATTATCTAGAGAAGAATTTGTGTTGTAATCCCATTAATATAGTGGAAGATTATATTAGACTATAATCCCGTGATTTTTCCCGCTTTAGGTTTTCCACATAAAAATCTATCTCTTGTGGTTGGTTTATTGCTTTAGATTATGTTGATTTATTTTTCAGCATATTTATTTGTGGTACACATCTTATTTTAATCACACAAAGAGGGAAATAGTTTTGTTTTTGCTTAATTTGTAACTGCTTGTGTGAGTCCCTTTTCCAACAGAGTGTATCAGAACTTCAGGTTTTGCGGTTTTATTACTTGTGTGATTAAGATAGAGGAGCCATCAGCATGCATGATTAAATTAAAGTCATGGAATTAAGGTATTTGGAAGTCTAGGATGGAATATTTGTTGTACATGAAAGACTTATATGAGCTCATTGAAGGCGAAGAAGCTAGACTCGCTGATTTAGATGATAAGAAATAGGCACAATTAAACCAGAAGGCTGTGAATACTATTAGATCATGGATTGATCAGAGTGTGCACCACCATGTAGCGAAGGAATGTAGGGCTAATGTTCTTTGGAGAAAATTAGAGATGATTTATGAGTAGTCGTTAGCACAGAATAAAGCCAATCTGATGAAAAGACTTGTTAACTTGAAATACAAGAAGGGGCGCAGTATAACTGAACACACTAGTGAGTTTTAGGGCTTGGTTGATCATTTGACTACTATGAAAATTATTTTAGATAATGAGTTACAAGCATTGTTGTTGTTTAGCTCTTTGCCTGACAGTTGGAAGACATTAGTGGTGTCAGTGAATAATTCAGCGCCGAATGAGAAATTAACCTTGGATATGGTTACAGATAGGTTGCGAAATGAAGAATCTAGAAGAAAAAGTGTTGAAGCAGTTCCCTCTGAGTCAGATGCACTTGTTTCAGAAAAGTAAGAAAGGTGGGGGAGAATCCAAAGCAAAAATTTCCACCAGCAGAACAATGATAACCCCAGAGAAAAATCTAAGTCCCTGAGGAGAAACATCAAGTGCTTTCATTGTCAAAAAATAAGTCACGTTAAAAGGGAGTGTAGATTATAGAAAGGAGAACAGGTGAAAAAAAGGGGTGATGCTCAGAAAACTGACAAAGAGAACACTACAACCATAATTGATGGTAATATCAGTATTGTTTATGATGAAAGCTATGTAAATCTCACTTTCCATACTAGTGATTGGGTGATTGATTCAGGTGCTTCGTTTCATATTACTGCACATCGTGATTACTTCATATCCTATGTTAATGGTGATTATTGCCATGTTCGGATGGGAAATGAAGAGGCATCCAAGATTATGAGCATAAGAGATATTTTTACTTGGAAACTAGCATTGGCTGTAAGTTGTTGCTCAAAGATGTCAAATATGTACAAGATATTCGCCTTAATTTAATTTCTATAGGCAAGCTTGATGATGATGGTTATATTAACCAATTTAATGAAGGAAAATGCAAGATCGCTGAAGGCTCTCTAGTGTTAGTTAAGGAGAAGAAAGTAAACACTCTCTATGTGATAGAAACCAAGATCAAGAAAGAAGACGTGAATGTGGCTAGAAAAGATTGAGACATTGAGAAATGGCATAAAAGGCTTGGTCATGTTGGTGAGAAAGGTTTAGAAACTCTTGCCAAAAAATGATTTCTACCTAGCTTTGCAAGTATGTCCCTCAAAACTTGTGTTCATTGTTTAGCTGTAGAGACACAGAGAGTAGCTTTTAAAAGCTTTTCTCTATCTAAAAAGTTGCAAATACTTGATTTGATTCACACTGATGTTTACATTATGCAAAATAGATCAATAGAAGGTGCACGTTATTTTATAACTTTTATTGATGACTGTTCTAAAAAAAATGTGGACTTTTGGTTTAAAATTTAAAGACCAGGCACTTGATGGTTTTAAGTTCTTCCATGCTTATGTTGAGAGAGGGATAGGAAGAAAACTAAAATGTGTAAGACAGATAATAGTGGTGAGTATAAAGGACCATTTGAGCAGTATTGCAGATCCCATTGAATAAGACTTGAGAAGACTATACCAAAAACCTCTCATCAGAACGGTGTTGCAGAAAGGATGAATAGAATAATTAAAGAGAGGGTCAGGTGTATGATTTCCGATGCCAAACTTCCTAAATCTTTTTGGGTAGAGGCTATGAATACTGTAGTTGATTTGATTAACCTTTCTCCTTCGGCTCCATTAGATGCTGATGTGCCTCTGAGACTTTGGACTGGAAAAGATATTTCTTATAAATACTTGAAAGTGTTTGGTTGTAGAGTATATTTTCACATCCCTAAAGATGAGAGATCGAAGCTTGATGATAAAGCCAATCAATGCATTTTCTTAGGCTATGGGCATAAAGAATTTGGGTATAGATTATGGGATCTAGTGGGAAGGAAATTAATCAGAAGTAGAGATGTTGTGTTTCTTGAAAATCAAATAGTTAGTGATGCAGAAAAGAGTGATGAGTCTCAATCATCTCTAGAGATTCTCATTACTCTAACTTCGGTTTCTCCACATGTAGTTCATGATGATCATGGGAGAGCTGAAGAAGATAATAATGATAGTTCAGTAGAACCAATTGACCAAGCACCTCCAGAGCTACCTACACCACCAGTTGAGCCAAAATTGAGAAGATCCACTAGAGAACGACTACCTTGCATTAGATATCCTCCACATGAGTATGTGATGCTTACAAATGGAGGGGAGCCAGAATGTTTTGAATAAGCTATGTCTCATCAACATAAAAATTGAGTGGGTTAAAGCCATGCAAAAGGAGATGAAATCCTTAAATGAGAACCACATTTATGACTTAGTAAAGCATCCTAAAAGAAAGAGTGCACAGAAGAATAAATGGGTTTACAGATTGAAGACTGAAAATAACTCACAATAGCGGTACAAGGCTAGATTAGTTGTGAAAAGTTTCGGTCAGAGGAAAGGTGTTGATTTTGAAGAAATATTTTCTCTTGTGGTGAAGATGTCTTATATCCGAATTGTTCTGGGATTAGCAGCTAGTTTGAATTTGGAGATTGAACAGCTTGACGTAACAACTTTCTTGCCGGTGAGCTTAGAGGAGGAAATATACATGGAGTAACCTGAAGGGTTCAGTGTCAAAGGTAAAGAAGAACTTATATTCAAGTTGAAGAAAAATTTGTATGGACTGAAACAAACACCGGGATAATGGTACAAGAAGTTTGATTCTTTTATGGAGAATTATGATTTCAGAAAAACTACATTTAACTATTGTGTTTTTGTGAAGAAGTTTGATGATAGTGATTTCATCATTCTTCTGCTTTATGTGGATGGTATGCTGATTGTTGGCCAGGATGCGAGTAAGATTGACAATCTGAAGAGAGAGTTTAGCAAGTCTTTTACAATGAAAGACTTGGGACTAGCAAAATAGATTTTTAGCATGAAGATTTCCCGCAATAGAAAATCTGGGAAGTTATGGTTATCTTCAGAAGTATATGCTGAAAGGGTTCTTAAAAGATTGAACATGAACAAGGCAAAATCTATTTGTTCTTCACTTGCAGGCCCTTTCAAGCTTTGTTCTAAGCATTATCCTACAAGTGAGAAAGAGAAGCAAGAGATGAGAGGAGTTCTTTATGCTTCAGCAGTTGGCAGTTTAATGTATGTTATGGTTTGTATGAAGCCAGATATTACTCATACAGTTGGTGTAGTCAGTCGGTTTCTTTCTAATCTAGGCAAAGAGCACTGGACAGTAGTGCAATGGATATTTTAGATATCTCGGAGGCACTTCCACAGCATGTTTATATTTTGGTGGTGATAAACCTGTGTTATAAGTGTACACAGATGCAGATATGGCAGGAGATGTTAATTCCAAAAAATCTCTATCAGGATATTTACTCACCTTTACAGGGGAGCAATCTAATGGCAGTCCAAACTTCAGTAATGTGTTGCTCTGCCTACCACAAAAGTAGAGAATAGTGCAGTTACTGAAGGTTGCAAAGAAACCTTGTGGATGAAAAATTTCCTACAAGAATTAGGTGTGAAATAAGACAATTATATTGTATACTGTGACAGTCAGAGTGTCATTCACTTGGCAAAGAATTCGACTTGCCATTCAAAATCCAAGCATATTGATATGAGGTATCATTGGATAAGAGACATGCATAAAAAGAAACAGTTACAGCTTGAGAAGATTCACATAATGGAGAATGGGTCAGGTATGATGACAAAGTCATTGCCCAAGGAGAAGCTGAAAAGTGTATGTAGAAAGCGGGCTTGGTGGTGCCCCTCGTATGATCTGGAGGGGGAGATTTGTTGAGTCCATATCATTTGGGGGCCCAAAAGTTTAAAGTCCAAAAAAGTTTTTTTGTTATGCAATTAATATTAAGTTTTGGACTTGGATGAAATTTATCATGAAATTTGCCAATAAAAACAAGTGAAAGCCGCTGTCATAGTGAGTTTTCAGCGTGAAGAGAAGTGGCAAAGAGACAGAGAAGACAGTAGAGGTTCTTAATTTGAGAATAGTAATTTTAATTTTTTATTAGACAATCGAAATTCGAAATTAACTTCTTTTTCTACTAAATTTTGAGGGTGAGTTCCTAGCATCGCTCTCTACAATCCTACTAATCTTGATTTTTATTTTATCCTCTCTTTGACTATTATTTGAAATACTCACTTGTTAGAGAGATAGATATTAAGCTGTTACTGTAAGCCAATGATATTGAGATTTTTGACGTTGTTAGCCTCAAGTATTATATAGACATGAATTTGTATTGTAATCTCATTAATATAGTGGAAGATTATATTGAATTACAGTCCCGTAATTTTTTCCACTTTGGGTTTTGCACGTAAAAATCTGTGTCTCTTGTGGTTGGTGTATTGCTTTAGATTCTTTTGCTTTATTTTTCTGCATACTTATTTGTGGCACACATCCTATTTTAATCACACAAAGAGAGAAAAAATTTTGTTTCCACTTAATTTACAGCTGCTTGTGTGAGTCCTTTTCCCAGCATAATGAAAATGGTGCATGTAATTTGAAGGTTAAAAAATATTATATGATTGAATTAATTTTGAACTTATTTGACATGTAGACGAAACTAAATAGTTATGTTAAAAGTGTTACAACTTTCTTAGAATCTTTTTCATTAGCATCAAAAGTCATCCTACAAATTGTTCGTCTTATGGGGGCCGGTGACCGCCATTAGGACAACAGAGAATGAAATTAAATGGTTTAATGTCTATTTTCTAAGTACCAATTGATTTTCAAATAAATGTGGCAACATTTTCTTCAAAACTCTTTACTTAAGCATGCTGAAGCGGGAGACATTCAATAATGGGTGCACTGGGTGACCTGCTGGAATTATGTGTTCGATAGGTAGGGAATATGGTAGTGTGCTGATGCTGGAGAAGAGTAACATTAGTTGCAAATGCTTCGATCCAACAAAAACCTCAGGTAACTTACCACAAGATTTCCTTTATTTTGATCTTAATTTATTACA
Source organism: Murraya paniculata (assembly GCA_030449075.1). Classification (NCBI taxonomy): domain Eukaryota; kingdom Viridiplantae; phylum Streptophyta; class Magnoliopsida; order Sapindales; family Rutaceae; genus Murraya; species Murraya paniculata. The sequence continues at coordinate 334,903 of JAEVFN010000011.1, read as the reverse complement.
ATCATGAAACTAAGCCTTACTTCCCTTTGGATTTGAATTCGGATGATCAGCAAAAGAAAGCTGTTTGAAAATCATTGGACCAAGCTTAAGCAATACAATAACTAGAGTCGCTTGTATATATCCGTTAAATTGTAACAATTTAAAAAAAAGAAAAAAATAAATTTCAACAATTTCAATTTTAACAATTTAAGTATCAACAACTTACATCTGCACAGGAATTTTTCATACTCTCATTTTACTTTAGCAAAGACCATGGCATGCAAGTGTGATAATATTATAATTGCAATGATAAGCAAATGACTAATGAAATTGCTGATCAATTACCAATTCAAATTGAGGAAAAGCTTCATGATCAGTTTTCTAATATGGTTTGATTGTAGTATTATTAAAGTACCTGCATATCTGCGTAATGTGTATCAAGATGCTTATAAACCAAAATGTGTTATCTCAAAATGCTTCTCTGGCAAAGAGGGGAAAGTAATGTCACAAGGTACGCCACAATAATAAAAGCACTTGGAGAAAGAGCTAGCAAATGTTATGCAGAATCTGTCAGTCTCCAACAAGACTAGTTTGTGGAAAGGATGCTGCTCGATGCTTGCTTTATCACCGAGCTATTCCTCAAGTATACTATGTCAAATTTGCGAGGAGATGATGATCCCATTTTCAATCTATCTTGGACATCAAGGGGTTGCGCCGTGACTTGCTATTGATTGAAAACCAACTTCCCTTCTTTTTCCTTCACAAGTTCTTCGCCATGACTGTTTTTAGAATTTGTAATTGGAGTGTTTGAAAGATAGGAAAATGATAGAAAATAAGAAAGAAAACTTGAGAGAATATTCTGGGAACAATATTCACGAGTATATTATCAAATCATAGTAAAATGAGTAAGTACAAGTTTTTTATATAATAACTAATTGATCTAAGTTGAGCTAATCACATAAGCTACTAGACTAACAAATTATATTATAAACAAACAGTGAAGAGTAACAAATTATGCCAAATCAGCAGTGTGGAAGTTGGTGTGTGTATTTTCTGTGTGAGTGTGCGGCAAGCTTCTCATGAGTTAAAGCAGCACATTATGGAGAACGAAGAAAGGAAGATGCTGAAGCTAAAGAAGGATGCAAAGCACTGTAAAGGCTCGGGTGCCAACTCAGATGCCAGCTCATCTCCAGTTAGTTATAATCAGTTGGAAGCATGAAATGCATTGTGATAAAAAGTTAGCTGATTAGTTAGTAGCTAGTATATAGAGATCGTGATTAAGAAGTGTTAGTATAAATATCAATTGTTTCTATAATAATCATTAAGTGAAATAAAACAAATTCAGATTAATAAGCTTTCTAGAATTCTCTCAATCTTCCTTTACATTTTCTCATATTTTCTCTGCAAACAAACAATCTGATCTATAATTCTTTCATGGTATCAGAGCCATATCATGGCAAGTTCCAGTAGCACTACTTCTAATCTGAATCAACTCAATAACAATCAATCAGTTCAGATCTCTTTTTCATTTAGCAATCCAGTTAAACTTGATAGATCAAATTTTCTACTATGGCGCAAGCAAGTTCTCACATCAATCAGAGGAAATCGTCTTGAACATCTCATCTATGATAATCGAATGATACCAGAACAATATATCACTCATACAGCAGCTGATGGATCACTGCAGCAAATTGACAATCCAGCATATATTAATTGGAGAGCACAGGATCAAACTCTTCTTGGCTGGATCTTGTCTTCGATTAGTGAAGGTATCTTAAGCTCTATTCTTAATTGTGACAGTTCATTTGAAGCATGGAAATCTATTGAAAAGCAATTTGGTGTTCAATCTGAAGCTAAGATCTTACAACTAAGATATGAATTGAATGTACTTAGAAAAGAAAATATGACTGTTGAGGAGTACTGCTTGAAAGTCAAAGCACTTGCTGATAAACTTGCTTGTGCTGGTAGTCCAATATCTGAAAAAGATCTGTTGATACAAATCTTGAATGGATTAGGATCTGGTTACTTAGATCTGGCTTCAATAATCACTGCTAATAAAATGTCATATGATGATGCCTATGCATTACTTCTGACACATGAAGCTATGTTGGAACAGAGTCAAGAACCTAAAACTATGTTTAATGCCAATTATGGAATGATGAATGTGAATTACTCTCAAGCCAGGGGACACAATAGAAAAGGAGGCTACAATGGATACCAAGGTCATTTCAATGTTGGAAATAGAAATTTTAATGCAGGAAGAGGAATTATGTTTCCTGTAAATCCAAGAAACTTTTCCAGTAGTGGTCATGGTTTTGGCAGGGGTCATTCAATGAACATGCAAATTTCTCGACCAGTCTCATATAATAAACATATTTCCAACACAACCCTTGGTCAAGCATCATTTTCAAATGAAGATGGATCTAAAGAGAATATGCCAGTGTGTCAAATTTGTCACAAATCTGGACATACTGCAGATGCTTGTTGGCATAGGTATGTTGAAAACTATGTACCACAACCCAGGCACTTTGGAAGAGGCAGAGGTCAAAGGTCAGCATATATGGCAAGTCTTGAACCATACTCTAGCTTTGCTGCAAATTTTGAAGCACCTTATATGCATTCAATGGATCATTCTCTGGATTCCTTTTCCACTCCTGGAGCTGCCTATGTTGCAAACTATGAAGGACCAGCTGATGAGGGTTGGTATCTAGATAGTGGGGCTACACATCACCTGACAAACAACATGGCAAATATGCATATCAGAGAGCAATTTAATGGATCAGATCAGCTCATTATTGGCAATGGACAAGGTTTGCCTATAACTCATATTGGTGATGCATTTCTTACTTTCAACAGTCCACATTTTAAACACCAACACACACCTATTGCACTCAAAGATATCCTGCTAGTTCCTTCCATTACCAAGAACCTTTTAAGCATCTCTAAACTTACCACTGATAATAATTTGTCTGTTGAATTTCTTGGTAATATCTGTGTTGTGAAGGATACTCTGAAGAGGCAAGTACTGATGCAGGGCTTTGCTGAGAAAGGATTATACAGGCTGTTGATAAACTCTTCTCCCTCAAATTCTCAGTCATCATCCTTACCTTTTCTCTCACATAAGTCTACCAGTCAACCAATTTCAATGTTATCATTTTATCATTCTAATTCTATTGCTCATGCTGGTGTTACCAATAAAATTACAGATTTGAAAACTTGTTTTCAAACTGCTGTATCTTCTTGTAACACATCTATCAATAAAGCCTTACTTTTTCACAGAAAATTTGGTCATCCTAATACTCAAGTGCTGTTGCATATGATCAAAAATATTAAAACTCTTCACATCCCTATACATTAAATACAACAGTTGCATCATACAACATGTGAAGCATGTCAGCTGGGGAAAGTTCATAGACTTCATTTTCCTTCTACAGATACCAAAACATTTAAAGTCCTAGAACTTATACACACAGACTTATGGGGACCTTCTCCTTCTTTATCTCGAGATGGATATCGTTATTACATAAGTTTTGTTGATGATTTCAGTAGATATACATGGATATACCCTTTAAAATTCAAGTCAGATGCATTGGAGGTTTTCAAACTCTTTAAGTTACAAGTTGAAAATCAGTTTGGCACCACCATTAAAATGCTTCAATCTGACTGGGGAGGGGAGTATAGGCCTTTCACAGAGTTCTTAAACCAATCAGGCATTATCTTTAGACATTCTTGTCCATACACACATCATCAAAATGGATTGGTTGAAAGAAAACATAGACATATTGTGGAATTGGGTTTAACTCTACTTGCTCAAGCCAAGTTACCTTTTCAGTTCTGGTGGGATGCCTTCCATACAGCAGTATATCATATTAACCGATTGCCATCTCCTGTTTTAAAACTTTTGACTCCATATGAAAAGGTCTTTAACCATAAACCTGACTATAACATGCTTAGGTGTTTTGGCTGCACCTGTTATCCTTATTTGAGGGATTACAATAAACATAAATTTGCTTTTCATTCAAGCAAATGCATTTTCATTGGTTATAGTCCATCACATAAAGGGTATAAATGTTTGAATGCTTCAGGTCAAGTCTATGTTGCTCGACATGTTGTATTTGATGAGTTCATCTTTCCATATACTGCAGATTCTGCATTTCATAATCCTTCTCAATCTGATTCTCATGCTTCAAAATCTATTACTTCCCAGCAAGTTCATCATCTTTCTACTTTACCTGTTATACCAATTCTTCCTAATCACAGTACTGTTAATCCAAACTCAGTAAGTTCAGATAGCAGCAGTACAAGTCACTCAGCTTGTCCTGAACAACCAAGAGCTGATCAAGATTCACAGCAAAGTATTCTTAGTCATATCTCACCTTTCAACATACACACATCAACCAATGAACATATGCAAAATCCTTCTTCTTCTACAAATCCTACTCCACTTATACAGCCTCATCCAAACCAAAATACACATCAGATGATGACCAGGAGTAAGGCAGGTATCTTCAAGCCAAAGGTCTACACTGCTGTTCTTATTCACAAAGAACCCGACACTGTTCATGAGGCCTTAAATGATTCAAGATGGCTACAAGCTATGAAGGAGGAATATGGTGCTCTAATTAAGAATGGTACATGGACATTGGTTCCAAGACAAGTTGGTCAGCAAGTTATTGATAACAAGTGGGTGTACAGAATCAAGTATAATACTGATGGAAGTGTGGCTAAATACAAGGCAAGGCTAGTGGCTAAGGGTTTTCAACAAGTAGCAGGTGTGAATTATTTTGAAACATTCAGTCCAGTAATCAAACCAGCTACTGTCAGAGTTGTGCTAAGCTTGGCAGTGATGAATCAGTGGAAGATAAGGCAAGTTGATGTCAACAATGCCTTTCTCAATGGAGACTTAACAGAAGAAGTCTTTATGAAACAACCTGAGGGGTTTATTGATGATCAGAAATCCCATTTTGTATGCAAATTACACAAATCTTTATATGGACTCAAACAAGCTCCTAGAGCTTGGTATGACAAGTTGAAAAGTTGCTTGTTACATTGGGGTTTTGTTAACACCAACTCGGATACCTCTCTATTTGTCAGAAGAAGTTCAACATCAATCATTCTAATTCTAGTATATGTTGATGATATTCTGATCACAGGTCCAAGCAGTGCAGAATTGGAAAATTTTATAGTTCAGCTCAATACAACATTTGCTTTAAAAGACCTTGGGAATTTGTCTTACTTCCTTGGCATTGAAGTAGTATATGATGCAGACTGTCTCTATTTGTCACAGAAGAAATATGTGAGAGATTTGCTGTCTAAGGTTGAGATGACTGACTGCAAAGGAATTGATACTCCTATGAGCACTGGAACAAAGTTGCAAAAAGTGGTTCAAGGGGAGCTTGGATACTATCTTGAGGATCCTTCACACTATAGAAGTATAGTTGGTGGAATGCAGTACCTAATACTAACCAGGCCAGAAATTGCATTTGCTGTGAACAAGCTTAGCCAATATGTATCTGCTCCTACTCTACAACATTTAATGGCTTGTAAAAGAGTGGTAAGGTATCTCAAAGCTACTCAGGACTATGGCTTGAAATTTACAAGAGAGGGAAGCATGAAGCTCACTGGTTTCACAGATGCAGATTGGGCATGTGACTTAGATGATAGGAAATCAGTTGGTGCTTATTGTATCTACTTGGGAAACAACTTGATATCTTGGTCATCAAAGAAGCAGTCTGTTGTAACAAGATCTAGTGCAGAGAGTGAGTACAGGGCATTAGCATCAGCAAGTGCAGAATTAACTTGGCTTCAATCCTTGTTTCAGGAACTAGGAATATGCTGCACAGAAAAACCAATGATCTGGTGTGATAATGTCAGTGCTACTGAATTGGCACGAAATCTTGTTTACCACTCAAGAACGAAGCATATTGAAATTGATATGCACTTCATCCGAAACAAGGTGATAGCAGGTGAGCTAAAGATTCAATATGTGCCAAGTGAAGAACAAATTGCTGATATAATGACCAAACCTCTGTCATTTGTAAAATTCAATTACTTAAGAGCCAAACTCAATGTTCATCTCTGTCCATTGAGTTTGAGGGGGGCAGTTAAAGCAGCACATTATGGAGAACGAAGAAAGGAAGATGCTGAAGCTAAAGAAGGATGCAGAGCACTGTAAAGGCTCGGGTGCCAGCTCAGATGCCAGCTCATCTCCAGTTAGTTATAATCAGTTGGAAGCATGAAATGCATTGTGATAAAAAGTTAGCTGATTAGTTAGTAGCTAGTATATAGAGATCGTGATTAAGAAGTGTTAGTATAAATATCAATTGTTTCTGTAATAATCATTAAGTGAAATAAAACAAATTCAGATTAATAAGCTTTCTAGAATTCTCTCAATCTTCCTTTACATTTTCTCATATTTTCTCTGCAAACAAACAATCTGATCTATAATTCTTTCAGCATGCATTGCAGCTACAACAAATCTATTTCAGCACATACACTAACATCCCCCCTTAAGCTGGATGGTCTAGGAAAAACATTCAGCTTGGATCTGAGATATTGAAATTGTCCGTAAGCCAATGCCTTTGTCAATACATCAACATTTTGATCTTCACTAGGAACATAATTAATGGACATTTGTTTGGCTTGAAGCCTTTCACAAATAAAGTGTATATCGAACTCAATATGTTTAGTTTTGGCATGATATAAGCCAAAGCCATGGCACTTTGATTATCACACCACATAGTTGGTACAATAGCCATTTGAAACTTCAGCTCAGTAAGCAGAGATTGAATCCATAAAGCCTTTGCTTTAGCTAATGTTAAGGCTCTATATTCTGACTTATTACTTGATCTAAAGACAACATATTGCTTCTTTGAAGACCATGACACAAAATTTAAACTAAGATACATAGCATAACCATCCATTGACCTTCTGTTATCTCTATCACATGCCAAATTAGAGTCACTAATAGGAATGGCAATTTTTCGGGTCGGGCTCGGGCTTGGCCACCAAAGGAATTGAGCCCGAAAATGACTCGGCACTTTCATTTTCGGGTCGGGCCAGGCCCGGCCCGAATCGGGTCAGGGTCATTTTCGGGCTTAGTCCGAGCCTGACCGAATTTTTTTTATTTTTTTAATATTTAAATAATTCAAAATTTTCTCCCTAACATATTAAAATTTAAACACTTTAAAACTTGTTTAAAATAAGATAAATATAAAAATGACTTTACTCATTACTAACAATCAACATCTCAATTATAAATTATATAAGTAACTAAACATAAACAAAAATTATGTCCAATTTAAATAAAAATACTTAACTAAACATAAACAAAAATTATGTCCAATTCAAATAAAAACACATAATTCAATTCCATAATCTAACTAAGGAGTTCATTAGTTTAACAAATAAATAAAAATGCACAATTCAATTCCACAATTTCAACAAGGAGTTCATCAATTTAACAAATTACAATTCACAACCCAATATAAAAAAAAAACTACTCCAATACTTGCGGGCCAAATTCTTCTTCATCCACAAATTCCTCTCCAGTAAAAATTTCACTTTCAAGAATTCTACCTACAAGGAAAAAAAATGGAAAAAAGTGTGAAAACAATTTAAATATATAAAATTGTTATTAAATTAATTATTTAAATATTTTGTACATTATTTGTATTTATACCTTTAGAGCTCGCCCATAACCAATGTTGAGTGCACATAAGCACTTCTAATGTCGTAGGATGAAGTCTACTCCGATGTGGAGTCAAGACTCTACCTCCAGTGCTAAATTCAGATTCAGAAGCAACGGTTGTCACCGAAACGGCTAAGATATCCTTGGCCATCCGAGCCAAAACAGGAAATTTGCCTTGGTTCACCTTCCACCAATTCAAAATATCGAAGTCCAAAGTGGATTTGACTAAAGGCTCTTCTAAGTACCTCTCAAGTTCGGACTTCGATACTGTGGCCTCACTATTTTGGTTTGCAAATGCCTCAAACTTACATATATCAAAAAATTTGCCACCGGCACCTATATTAAAAGTAGAGCGAACATCGACCGAAGAAGACTCACCAATAATCTCATCACTCACATTCCTATTACTACCTTCATAAAATTTAACCAACTCGTTACTTAAATTACGCACTCTCTGAATCTCATTTGCAGCACCCTCACCATAAAGTTGCGGAAAATAATAATGAACCAATTGCATCTTGAACCTCGGGTCAAGAATAACAGCCATTACCAAAATCCCATGTATTTGGGCCCAATATTTATCAAATTTTAGAATCATTTGGCTAGCCATTTGTCTAACCGCAATCATATCAGAAAATTCTCATTGATTGACATTAATCCTCATTTCACAAATCATTGGGAAAAAAAGATTAGATGTGGGATATTGTGTACCTGAAAATAACTCAGTCATTGAGTAAAACGGTAGCAAATATTCCAACATCTTTTCAGCCATCTCCCACTCCTCATCCGTTGGCAAGGATATATAGTGTTTGTCACGCTGTTGCAATCTAGAAAAGACATTTTTATGTTTCACTGCAAGATCAAGCATAACATATGTAGAATTCCATCTAGTTACACAATCAAGCACCAACTTTTTCTTGCACTTAACTTGTAACTGATGTGCAGCCATCTCAAAAGTTTCTACCCTTTTCGGTGTGCCCATCCAATATGCCACACTGTCCCTAATTTTTTTAATCCACTCCTCAATCACTTTCATCCCATCCTTCACAATTAAGTTTAAAATATGAGCCACACACCTCATATGAAAATAATTCCCACCCATTAACATAGAATCAGCTGGAATTAACCCCATCAACCTATCAACCATAGCATCATTGGTGGAACAATTATCTAAAGTAACAACCGATATCCTTCTATCCACATTCCAATCCAACAAACATTTAAAAAATGCTTGAGAAAGAAATTCAGCAGTATGTGGTGTCGACAAATATATAAACCTATTCATCACCCAAAATTAAATTTTAGAATTAATTAAATTGAAGTAAAATAAAAGTAAATAAACATAATCTCAAATATATGAACCTATTCATAACCCAAAAATTAAATATTTAGAATTAATTAAATTGAAATAAAAGTAAATAAACATAACATGAACTATATGAAGCTCTTCGTTACCCATAAATTAAATTTTTAGAATTAATTAAATTGAAATAAAAGTAAATAAATATAACATGAAATATATGAAGCTATTCCTTACCAATAAATTAAATTTTAGAATTAATTAAATTGAAGTAAAAGTAAATAAACATAACATCAAATAATAAGAAAAGTACCTCAAAATTTGACTTTGCAACCGCCAAGACTTGTCCATAAAGTGTCCCGTAACAACCATATACCCCTTCTTTTGATTGCTAGCAGTCCACATATCGGTAGTAATTGCCACCCTACTATCATTATTCTCCAACAAAGCCATTGCTTTTGCCTTTTTAGCTTGATACAATTTTAGGATCTCACCCTTTAAAGTGTTTCTACTCATCATCTTCACCAATGGGTTGCTATAAGACATCAAATCTCTAAATGCATCATACTCTACAAAATTAAGTGGTAAATCATGCTTTACAACCAATATTGCAATCTTTTGTCGAGCAACAATCGGATCAAATTTTCTTGTCTCAATACAAGTTGTTCCATCATCTTTCTTCGTCACACTAAGGGTTTTTTGTAGGCTGTCATCAACTTTGGGAACATACTTCGCCTTACATCTTTTTAAGTGTCTATCTAAATGAGAGGTTCCGTTATTACTAGAGGCTACCAACTTAGCTCCACAATGGTTACGTTTCGCTTTCAATTCACCATTAATAGTTATCTTTGAGAAGTGTTGCTACTTTGTTGTACACTATCATCATTAAGGGATGCCTCTTCAACTCTTTCAATCTCTTGAACAATATCAACTTCATTCTCTTCATCCACATGAACATCCAGATGTGAATTCGATCTCGGAGTATCAACTTTAAATTCCGAATTAGACATTATAACCTAAATTAAATGTGTAACAATTGTAAGTTAATTTATAAACTTAAAACATGATTAAAGTGAATTTATATTAATTAAAATAAATAAATTACGAAACTGAGTTAGCCGTTAACTTCTTATTTCGAATTAGACATTATAACCTAAATTAAATGTGCAAGAAACCAAAACAACCCTCCAAAATAAAAGGTAAAAAACAGCTTTTTAACAACCAACAAATTAACTCTAGAATGTACTAAACTCACAAGAAAGAAAAATAGAAAAGCACTTCAGATCAAACGTACAACCATTAAAGCACCAGATCACTAAAACTATAAGCATGTAACAAATGGTACTAAAATGTAAAAGAAGTAAAATGACTCACCAAAGAAAGAATATTTCTAATGAGCAATGATATAAGAGTAGAGGCAGAGCATTACCAAACTGGAAAATGAGCAATGTGTTCCAATAATATCGGGCAGGTTATTTGTCAAATACAATAAGCTTCCAATCAAACATTGATAAACCCGTGCATTAATCTTTTCTTCCCCATCATTCAAGCTGAATTTTTTATTTGGTATTCATAGGAGTTTTTACTGGATTGCACTCTTTCATTTTAAATTTCTCAAGTAAATCATTTACATATTTTTCTTGAGAAATAAAAATTCCACCATATTGGTTCACCTTCAGCCCAAGAAAATAACTCATCAAGCCAAGATTAGTCATCTCAAATTCATTAATCATGCTAGATTTGAATTCTTCCATTAATCCAACATTATTAATAGTATAGATGAGATAACATTGAATCAAACATAACACAAAATTACAGTGGTGTTGGTGTACCGTGGCAGTGGCTGGTGCAGCAGGAAGCGGCGTCGGTGATGGGAAGCCTCGCTCGTGGTGGCTGAGAGCTCGACTAGCAACTGCCTTGTGGTCAGTTCGCGGCTGTTGTGGTTTGATTTCTTGCCGTAAGCGGCTGCGCACGGTGAGGCTAGTGGTGGGCTGATGGTGGTGACGGCTTGGAGAGTTGCCGTTGCAGGCTTGCGACAGTGGTGACTTGTGAGCGGCCGGTGGCTTGGAGAGTTGCGGTTGCTTAGGGTTTGTTTAGATTTGGGAATTGGGAGAAATAAAATTAAGGATTTGGTGAGTTGACTTAGTGAAGTGTGTAATGTGTTGCTGTTGCACCCATGGTGATTGGTGAGGTGTGTGTGTATGTTGTGTCACTTGTGTCGTGTGTTACGTGTGTGCGTGTGTGAAGTGTCAAGTGTGTGTGTAATTTTTTTTTTAATTAAATTAGGGTCGGGTCGGGTCGGGCCATTAAAAGCCCGAACCCTGACCCGAATCTGTTCGGGCTTTTATTTTTAAGCCCGAGCCCGAATTTAGACCCTTAAATTCGAGCCAAAGCTCGAAATTTTCGGGCCTGGTTAATCGGGTCAAAATTCGGATCGGGCTTTTTTGCCATCCCTAGTCACTAAAACAATTGATTTGCAGACCACCATTTCTGTAAAACTAAAGTCCATAGTGAATGGTTCCCCTAAGATACCTTAATAGTCTTTTCCAAGCCTGCCAATGTTCTTCTAAAGGCGTTGGTAGGAACTAACTCAACTTATTCCATGAATAGGCTATATCTGGTCTGGACAAGGTTACTTACTATAATGCTCCTATAACGCTTCTGTATTGAAATGAATTAGCAATGACAGTGCCTGAGTTCTTAAGAAGATAATGAGAAGTAGCCATTGGTGTAGAAACTAGACACATGCATCCATGCCTTGCTTGGCTAACAAGTTTGCTATGTACTTGCTCTATGATAGATGAAGACCTTATCTGGTGTTGGTAACTTCAACACTAAGAAAATAGCTAAGTTCACCTAAACCTTTAAGGGCAAATGCAGCTTGCATATTAGATATTACTTGTAATACAATCTGAGAACTAGAGGCAGTGATAATAATGTCATCAACATACATCGAAACTAGCGAAATGTGACCATTATCCCACTTATGGAACAGTGATGAATCTGAGTTACAGTGAACAAAGGACCATTGAGAGATCATTGCAGCTTTGAATATGTCAAACAAGGCTTTTGGAGCCTATTCAAGGCCATAAAGTTCCTTTTCAGATTTACAAACATGATAAGATTTAGATGAATCCTTCTGGTTGTGTCATGTACACATCTTCAACAAGTTTACAATTTAGAAAGGCGTTATTCACATCAATTTGTCTAATTAATTACTTGTTCTTTACTGCTAAGCTTAAAATAACCCTTATGGTAGAGGCTTTAACAACAGGACTAAATGTTTCACAATAATCAACACCATAGGTTTCATGAAAACCTTTTGTAACAAGCCTAACTTTGTATCTTGACACTGATCCATCATAATTATACTTGATTCTAAACACTCACTTGCATCCAATTACCTTGACTAGAGCTGTAGGTTCAACCAGAATCCAAGTATGATTAGCTTTCAGGCCATTATACTCCTCATGCATGGCTTGAATCCATTTTGTATCTGCTAAGGCTTGTGCTACAGTGTGTGTTTTGAGAGTTTGGTTAGAAGTGTAGTTAGATATGTCTTAGGCTTGAAGATGCCAGCCTTAGACCTTGTAGTCATTGGATGACCTGTGATTAACACTAAAAATGTACATTTAATAAGGTTAAAATTATCATTTTTTCACTTATAGTATTGATTAATCCACTTTTTTTTATAAATTATCTTAATACTCGTGTAATATAATTTTATGTTAAATTAAATTGTAGTACATTAATTTTATTTTAATTTTATATTAAGGATAAATTTCAAGAATAAGGAGGAATCGGAGTTGAAAGCGGGAGACAATGAAGATTTATTGTATTAATCTAAAAACCAAAAAATAAAAAATCTAAAAAAAAAATTAGAAAGTATGCCTGAAGCCACTTGCATATCCTTATAATTGTTAATAATAATAAATAAATAAATAAAGAGAAGAAGAGAGGCATTTCTCTCCTACATAAAGAGAAGTGGAAGAGAGAAAGTGGGGACGCAAAATATGGGAGAAAAACAGAGAAAGGAAAGAAGAGGAAGAAAAGAAGAGGAGGAGAAAGGAGAGAATAGAATTAGGCGGGAGAATTTCAGCGCAGAATGGAAAGCAGAAGCCAAGCAAAATTTTTTCTCTTTTGATTTTCTTGTTAATTACTTCAGAACTTTTGCAAATAGATTTAGTTTTGTTTTCTTATTTTAATTTTAGTTATGTGTAATTTAATTTTAATAATTGTTTTTATTTCAATCATGTTTATCTAAATAATAATGGTTAGAGTAAAGTGAAACTCTTAGTAGGAAAATATAATTTAATCAAATTCTATTTTAATTATATGAATTAAATTATTTTCTATTTAGTTCTATCCATATTTTATGTTTTGAAATATTGATTTATTGTAGACATACAAGAGAGTTTGGCGAAATAATTCTCAATATCCTAATATAAAGTATGGCAAAATGAAATTTTGACTTGCTGTAGGTAAATTGAATTTTGGCACACTAAGTATTTAATCCATAATAAAATTAATGGGAAAATGATGATAATTTATACAATTAATCTTTTGGACAATAACTAAAATAAAAAGAAAAGAATTTGTTAAACTATATTTACTACTAAGAGTGGATCTATAAGCCTAAATAATTTATTTCCATAGTTTCACTTAAACTAAATAGTTTGTATTTAAATTATATTTTTAGTTCTTAGATAAAAAGGAAATTAACAAATTAATTTCTTTTTCCAGTGCATCGACCCTTGACTCACTGGGTTATAGTATAAAAAGGCACACTTATACTTGAGAGTAATCAATATTTTTAAGACATATCAAGTTTGTAGTGCCGTTGTTAGAGAAAAGTATTTATTTTGTTTTTCTTTTATCTTTACTTTTCTTTTAATTAATTAAATTATTTATTTACTTTTACTTTATTTGTCCTTTGATTTCCCACTTCTCAAAATTGTAGCTTGTCCACAAAAGCTTGAAAAGTTTTTAAATAGGTCCGTAGCTGAAATTTCTCGTAATAATAAGATTTGGACCTATAACTTAATCTTTTAGACTTTTAGACTTGATTTGGACCCATTGGACATGGACATAGACTTTTATAATTAAGGTATAATAATTTAAATTTAAGTGGTTGGCAATTTCTAAAATTCGAAAAAAAAAAGAGACACTATATTTATTTCTTTAAATTTATGTAATTTACTTTTTGATTTTATTTTATTTTATTTTTCTTCCTTCTGCAGTTTTTCTTTTTGGCATTTATTTTGTTAATTTATATGGTTTGTTCAACTACCTAAATTGTTATTTAATTTTTCTTAATTTATTATTCTGTTTATATGGCTGGTTTTACAGCCTATTTTATTTTAATTTCAATCAAGTAATTTTTAGTTTATTTATTTTTATTTCGATTTTTTTCTCTTGTACATTTATATTACTTGCTTATTTAATGTTCAATTTATTTTTATTCTTATTATTTTTTTAATTTTCATTTTACTTAGTTTTTCATACATTCTTAATTGCTTGTGTATCATCTAATCATAAACATTGCATGAGACGTTGGTCTCGAACTTTAAGTATCAAGTTAATTCGTAGATCTCAGTCACTACCACTAATCATGAAAGAGATCTAAGGAGACAACCTTTTGGCTCAACTTGATCCTCAAATTGATCAAGGAGAAAACTATTCTCAACATAATGCACATGAGTAGAATCAACAAAAAACTTTGAGAGACCACATGAATCCAACCAGAATTGGAGCACCCTTGCGCATGGTATTTCCTCCTAAAGCATCTCAATTCAATTTTAAACCAGGTATCATCTAACTTTTACCAACATTTCATGGTTTAGAATCCAAAAACCCATACTTGCAATTAAGAGATTTTGAGGAAGTTCATAATACATACATGGATCAAAACTGTAGCATGAATATAATTAGATTAAAGCTTTTTCTTTTTTCATTAAAAGATAAAGCTAAAACTTGGCTACAAAATCTTAGATCTAGATCAATCAAAACTTGGAATAATAGATAACAATTTTTGAAAAAAAAAATTCTGCCTTACAGAACAAATTCTTTCAAAAGACAAACAACCACTTTCATTTAAAAGCCAAGGGAGACTCTTTACCAGTGTTGGGATAGGTATGAGGAGTTACTTAATATTTGCCCACACCATGGTTTTGAAGCATGGAGGTTAGTGTCATATTTCTACGAGGAACTGATATCTCAAAGTAGACAGGTTATTGAAATGATGTGTAATGGTGAGTTTAGAGATAAAAGTCTAGAAGATGCATTAAATTATCTTGACCATATAGTAGAGAATGCAAAACACTGGGACACAATTGGCTCTTATAAGTTATCAAGTAAACCCTAGTCATCTCCATCTAGTGGAGACATGTAAACCTTTGTGAAGACCATGATCTTGAAGCCAAATTTGCATCCTTAGTTAGAAAGTTCAAAGCATTAGAGTTAAAAGCCAAATTTGCATCCTTACTTTACATCATGCAAACATCAGTATGAATCAAATCAAGTATTTGCGACTTTCTAGATGGAGAAAAACTTTTAAAAGCTACTTTATGTGCCTTTTCAGCTAAGCAATGACCACAAGGTTTGAAGGACATACTTGCAAAACTGGGTAGAAATCCTTTTATGGCAAGAGTTTCTAACACTTTCTCTCTAATATAACCAAGCCTTTTGTGCCATGTCTTAATGTTAGAATTTTTTACAGCCACATTCACGTATTCTTTCTTGATCTTGGCTTCTATCAAACAGAGAGTGTTTATTTTCTTCCCCTTAACTAACACTAGGGAGCCTTTAGTGAGCTTCCATTTTCCTTCACCAAATTGATTAATGTAACCATCATCATCAAGTTTGCATGTAGAGATTAAATTAAGGTGAATATCTGACACATGTCTGACATCTTTGAGTAACAACTTACAACCAATGCTGGTTTCCAAGCAAATATCTCATATGCCCACAATCTTGGATGCCCCCTCATTTCCCATCCGAATATGGCTATAATCACCATTAACATAGGACGTGAAGTAATCAAGATGTGTAGTAACATGAAATGAAGCACCCGAATCAATTACCCAATCACTAGTATGGCAAGTGAGATTTACAGAGCTTTCATCATAAACAATACCCATATCACCATCAACTATGACTGTAGTGTTCTCTTTGTCATTTTTCTGAGCATCACCCTTTTCTTTTGCCTGTTCTCTTTTCCATAATCTGCACTCCCTTTTAACGTGACCCATTTTCTGACAATGAAAGCACTCGACATTTCTTCTCTGGTGTTATCATTGTTCTATTGGCGGAAATTTCTGCTTTGGCTTCTCCCCTGCCTTTCTTACTTTTCTGAAACAAGTGCATCTGACTTAGAGAGAACTGCTTCAATGCTTTTTCTTCTAGATTCTTCATTCCACAACCTATCTGTAACCATATCCAAGGTTAATTTCCCGTTCGGTGTTGAATTATTCACTGACACCACTAATGTCTCTCAACTGTCAGGCAAAGAACTAAGCAATAATAATGCTTGTAACTCATCATCTAAAATAATTTTCATAGTAGTCAACTGATCAATCAAGCCCTAAAACTCACTAGTGTGTTCTGTTATAATGTGCCCTTCCTTGTATTTCAAGTTAACAAGTCTTTTCATTAGATTGGCTTTATTATGTGCTGTCGACTACCCATAAATCATCTCTAATTTTCTCTAAAGAACATCAGCCCTGGATTCCTTTGCTATATGGTGGTACACACTCTGATCAATCCATGATCTAATAGTACCCACGGCCTTATGGTTTAATTGCGCCCATTTCTTATCATCTAAATCAGCGGGTCTAGTTTATTCGCCTTCAATGGGCTCATGTAAGTCTTTTATGTACAATAAATCTTCCATCCTTGACTTCTAAATACCATAATTTCATGACTTTAATTTAATCATGCATGCCGAGGAATCTTCCATCTCAGTCACACAAGTAATAAAACCATAAAACCAAGCTCTGATACCACTCTGTTGGGAAAGGGACTCACACAAGCAGCTGCAAATTAAGCGGAAAATTTTTTTTTTTTCCTGTTTGTGTGATTAAAATATGATGTGTGCCACAAATACATAGGCAGAAAAATAAACCAACACAATCCAAAGCAATAAACCAACCACAAAAGACACGAATTTTTACGTGAAAAACCCAAAGCGGGAAAAACTACGGGACTGTAGTACAATATAATCTTTCACTATATTAATAGGATTACAAGATAAATTCTTCTCTAGATAATACTAGAGGCTAACAATATCAAGAATCTCAATATTTTTGGCTTACAGTAACAACCTAAGATCTGTCTCTCTAACAAGTGGGTATCTCAAATAATAGCCAAAGAGAGGATAAAATAAAAATCAAAACCAGTAGAATTATGGAAGGCGATGCCATGGAGGGCGATGCCAGGAACTTACCCTCAAAATTTTGTAGAAAACAGAGTTAATTTTGCCTTCTAATTATCTACTTAAAGATAAAAATCACTAGTCCCAAATTAAAAACCTCTACTGTCTTCTCTCTCTCCTCTGTTTCTTCTTGACGCTGAAAACTCTACTAGGGCAGCGGCTTTCACTAGTTTTATAAGCAAATTTCATGAAAAATTTCATCCAAGTCCAAAGCTTATTATTAATTACATAACAAGCAAACATTTTTAGACTTTAGGCTTTTGGGCCCCCAAATGATATGGACCAAACACGTTCTAATCCAATAACTTAATGAGGTTCTTAACAACGCATTAAGTTGAATTAGATGATGCTCTAATCCAAACGACTTTACAAAAGAATTTTTGATTGATAATGCCAATGGAAATTATGAAAGAGGGTTTTATTGAATAATTGAAGTCAGAGTTACGAAAATAATAATAAAACCTCTCTATTTATAATAGAGGAAACCTACTTCCCTAAGTTAACTTAAAAAGGAAAACTAAATTATAATTATAATAGAAATAAAATATTGAAACACATGCCGTGAAATAATACCTAAAATAATAAAATCCTAAAATCCTAAAATAACGTCCTACATGAGTCTCCCCCTCTCAAAAGAAACCCATCCTCGAGTTTGGATACAATTTGGAGGATGAAACTTGTATTGTAAGAGCAAATCATCTTGTGCTTCGAATTTGTTGTCTTTTTCATCAACCTTTCTCAAAACTTTGAAGAATCCACACTTTATAAATTTCTTTCACGTATACATTCTTTGAGGCAACGAAGACTTCCAAGAATGAACAATGATAAAAAAATTCTTGCCCTTCCCCAATTGTAACTTAATGCGCTCTCCAACAAATTTCACTTTTTCAATCAAATCCTCTTCAAGCACAATCTTCTTGTCTTCAATGTGAATAGATAGAACCATATTGATCATTTCAGCTTCTCCAACTTGATTTTGCTGCACAACATCGATCATACCTTTAGGCTTAATGTGCAAATCAAGAGTAGGTTGTTCTTCTTCTTCTTTAAAATCTTAGATAAATCAATAACCTTATCATCTTCAATGCTTGTCTTGTCCTTCAAGGAAACATCATGCACATTCTCGCACAAATTGTCAGATTGGAACTTTAAACAAATAATAAATTTTACCTTTTCTTCTACAACATTAGGCACCTCTTCAATACGTGGAGAGGCACAAACTTCTTTCACTTGGACGTCTTTCACTTAAGGCTGTTGACTTGTGATAAGACTAGGGATCTTAAATTGGTGTAGTAGATATGGTCGACTTAACATCTTTGAGGCTTGACTTCTTTTTCTTTGGATTTGCACTTTAACTCCTAATGTGATAACGCGAGATTAGATGACACTTTAATCCAAACGATTCTACAAGAGAAATTTTGATAGATAATGCCAATGAGAATTATAAAAGAGTGGTTTTATTGAAGCTGAAGTTATGAAAATAATAACAAGACCTCTCTATTTATAATAAAAGAAACCTACTTCATAAAGTTAACTTAAAAAGGAAAACTAAATCAAAATTATAATGAAAATAAAATACTAAGACATATACGATAATAGACTCTAATTAAAAATAGTAAATATCAAAATACTTAAAATAATAAAATTCTAAAATCCTAAAATAGTGTCCTACGTCGACCTTGTTAAATGAAAGTCGAATAAATTGAACCACATTTGTCAAATGAGGTTCTAATAAATATTTTCATTGAAAAATAAAGATTTTAAAGAGACATCCATTCAAAGATTCATAAAATTAAAAAGTGAAATTACAAATCTACTTACTTATTAAACTAATTTCAAACTGCTCAAATAACATAATTTTAGTAAAACGAAAATAACAATTACAACTCAGAAACGTGCCTCACAGGGGAGATTAGACGATAAATATTGATTACCACTCTTTCAGTTAGACGTGAAAACGTGAAATTTTTTTTTAAAAAAAAAACTTATTATTAATTCATGCACTCATTGAAGTTCATACTCAAGATCCGAGCTCTTAGAAAGTTGCTGGTTACCACTGGACCTGCCTTTGGAAAAGCTTAATTACTAAGGCAAAAACCTCTCTTGTTTCAGCACCTTCACGGAGGGGGAGGGGTTCCCTTCCAGTACTGGATCTGATCGGGCTGATTTGGATTTGGCCCACAAGGGTTAGCAGCGGTCGTTTGAGTATTGATTTGCTAATTTCAT
The DNA here is from genome assembly GCA_030449075.1 of Murraya paniculata. NCBI lineage: Eukaryota > Viridiplantae > Streptophyta > Magnoliopsida > Sapindales > Rutaceae > Murraya > Murraya paniculata. The sequence goes on along the minus strand of JAEVFN010000011.1, from coordinate 315,277 downwards.
ACATTTTTTCCGTCTTCTTTAACTTTTGTTCGAAGGACCTACATGAAAGCTCAAAATCCATTGAATAATTTATTGATGTAAAATGACAGTACAACTAAAATTTTGTATTATAAAAAGTTAGAGATAAGATTCAAGTTGAAAATCAATTTCAAGAAGAAGCATGTAAACTAAGCACATTCTTTTGACCAAAATCGCATAAATATATCATATGTATTTAATTAGGTAACTATTAATTTATATGGTAAGTGGGTCCTCTAAAAAAATAAAATTTGTTAAAAATTCATTGCATTAGGCAACTAAATTGATTTCTCTTGCATTGTATTTGTACCTCAAGAATTTTACTTATTTACTTAGTGTGCAAGAGTCGACATCCGAGATCAGGCTCAATGTTACATTAATTATTATTAAAGGAAAAAAATGAAAAAGAAATGAAATTAAATTGAAAACGTAATTGTCGAGTTGTTTATTGTTCATTCAGTTAGTGGGTTGTTATTCTAAAATTCGAACTGCAGGATAATTGTTTCATTCCCCTAATTGTACGAGCACTGCAACTATAATTTTTTAGACGTTGAAACTATTGTCAATTACTAGTTTATTTCATAATTTATAAAATGTGGACTTAATTCTTGACCTTCGTAATGACTTCTAAGCAATATTTAAGAACTTCAGACTTTCTTCGGTAATTTACTGATCATTCAACATTTGTGTCTTTAATTATGTCCACGTAAAAGCAGATCAAGTCATGGCTAATGAATAGTAATTCATTATGTTGGTGAAGAACTTGGTCGTCTAACTACTGCATCTCAATACAATATTTTCAGAGTGCCTAACGTACTAGGTAAATGAGAGGCCTATGAACCTGTCATACTTGCAATTGGTCCTTATCATCATAGTAGACATCACTACATGGCAATGCAAGCACAACTTGCTCTCCAGTGAAGAGGACAAGCTGGTATGTAACTGCCATGAGAATGCTGTAAGAAAGAGCTCAGAAATGTTAAGCCGAGAATGTAAGTCTTGGGAAAAGGTGAAGTTGGCGAAATGATGATCCTTGACTCTTTCTTTATCACTTAGCGAGAGTTTAGGATGAAAGAATTTAGAGATGGTGAAGTGGTTTCCACTATGTTCAACAGGCTTGGTGATTTTGCTGTGGATCTAGTCCACAAGTATATATATTACTCTGAAAGACTCTACGATGAGCATGTGTATTCTGGAAAGCAATGTCAAAAGGTATGTCACAACAAGATATCAAGTTCATGAAGGCTGAGGGAGAAAGCTTGTTTGATATAAAGTTTGAAATCAGAGTAATAAAAAATCCCAATATTGAACATTGTTGATGACACTGAACCTTTCTCGAGAATTCTCAGTATGTATGAGTAGATCTCTTCGAAGAATGAAAACCAAAATTATGCGACTGATTGCATGAATCTCACGCAAATGTGAATGTCATGTAATAAGTGAATTTTACACATTTTCCATCATACTTGCAATTAGGAAGAAATATATTTTTAAGTTTGCCACTTGGGTGTGCACTGGTTCTCATGCCCTAAGTATAGGTTGACATTATGAGTTCAAGTCCTATGTTGTTTATTCCCTTTAAATAAGAACAAATAGGAGCACATTTTCGAGCTTAATACTCATAGTCATTTGGGTTGTGCTATTGTGTCTATATGTAGAGTTCAAGAAAATTTCAGATTGTATATATCAATTAAGTTGTAACAATTTCACAAAAATAAAAAAATGAAAAGAAGAAATTTCAACAATTTCAGATTGCAACTATCAACAAGCTAATAGTTTGTAGATAACAATTTTGAACTGACGTTGTTAATAGCACAATTTCTTGTTAGTGAATATTATCACTATTCTTCACTGATTATTGGCTTATTCGATTCACGAATTCACCTTGTATCAGCATTATTGATAATTGCTTAGAAGTCTTACAACACCTTTGCTTATTCTGATTTCTGAGGAAGACTTGAAGAATATATGCTTCTCTGTTATGCAGTTTCAATTTAAGTTGTTGCTAATTATATAGAGAAACATCAATTAGCTGCAAATTAAATGATGAATTAAAAAGTACTGAAACTGAAGAGCAAATTAAATGATGAATCCACTGAAGAAAGCCATCAAAAACTGACTTTTCGGTTTTTGAGCAAAGATTGCCTGGAAACAAGTAAGTTCAACGAAGCATCCATCATAATCTGAATTTTCATACTCTCATTTTGTTTTTTTAACTTTAGTAAAGACCATGGCATACGACTGTGACAATATTATAATTGCAATGATAAGTAGATGGCTAATGAAATCGCTGATCAATTATCAATTCGAATCGGCGAAAAGTTTCGTGATCGATTTCCAATATGGTCCGAGCGTAGTATTATTAAAGTACCTGCATATCTGCTAATGTGTATCAAGATACATATAAACCCAATGGAAGAGCACAAAATGTGCCATCTCAAAATGCTTCTTGGCGAAGAGGGGAAAGTAATGTCACAAGGTATGTCAAAGCAGTGAGAGCACTTGGAGAAAGAGCTCCCAAATGTTATGCAGACTCTGTCAGCCTCCAACAGGGCAGTTCGTGGAAATGATGCTGCTCGATGCTTGCTTTATCACCGAGCTATTTTGCTAAGTATACCATGTCAAATTTGCGAGGAGATGATGATCCCATTTTCAATCTGCGTTGGATCATTAAGGGTTGCGCCGTGACTTTCTATTTATTGAAAATCAACTTCCCTACTATGTCCTTCACGAGTTCTTCGCCATGACCGTGATGCCAAATGACAGAGAAGATTTTCATGAGATGATTTATGCATCTTTGAAGCTGCACTTCCCGGTCCAGTCTAAGAGCAGTTCTCTTCCAAGGACGACACTCCAAATTACGTGACTGATTACCCCATTGCCTCATTGCCTCTCCGAAAGGACGTGGAATTACTTTGTCAGCACGGAATCATCAAAAACCGCATAGGCGATGGTCAACTGATTGCCAATATTTTCAATACCATTGGTTTCTTTCTGGTGCTTTCGCCTGAGAGCTATTACTCGCAACTATTCTAAGATGTGAATAAGCATTGCAGCAGGCGTTGGAACAGATTGGTGGCCAACTTGGGACACATATATTTTAAAAATCTGCGGGCATTTATTTCCTTTTTGGCCGCCCTTTTCCTGCTTCTACTCTCTTTTGTTAAAACTTTGTTCGCTGTTCTTCCCTTTTTTGAAAAATGATAAGTTCAGCTTCAATGAGGAGGCATTCTTGTGGTGGTTATAATGACAGAAATGTCAATTTCAGAGCTGTGGTTGCCATGTTTACTGTATCATACACAACTTGAGTTGCTTGCTGCTAGCTCAGAATAATTAGTAATCCTGTTTCACATGGAGTTTGAATCGTACATACTAATAGCAATACTTAGGAAAACTAATATAAAAACTCATTCCCTAGGAAACTAATGTAAAAACTCATTCCCTCTAAGATTAAAACAAGTTAGCAAAACTTCCGCGATCAATACAATTTTTTATTAGCCACATACAAAATATGAAGTCGTCTTGTCAACCCATGGACACAGTGTAATCTATTGGAGCCTAAAACAGTATCTCATCAAAGACTTGAAGATCGTGAGATCTCCTTGCATCATTAGTGAATACTATATTTCATCAGAAAGAAAAAAGGGAGATGGAATCAATATGCACACCAGAAAATCAAGCATTCACAGGCAAGCAAAGATTGCCCTAAAACATGTCAGTTCAATGAAGCACCATCAATCATGAATCTAATTTTCATCTGATTTCTCTTTAATTAGCTAGCCCCTTAACAATTTTGCATGTAATTATTAATCAGATTAAAAATCTCACAAATTCATTTTGATTACTAGTGTTATTCAAACATAAATTAATCCATTCATTTATGTATCTTCTCATAAATTGCTTTTATGATCTAATTAATTCAGTACATAAAATCAATTATGTCATTTCCAACCTAAAGAAAATTGAAATCTATAAATTATAAATATTCTTGAAAACAAAAACAATAATATGTGTACAAAAAGTAGTACAAAATATAGCATGTCATCACTAGGGAGAAAAAATTCACTACAAGACAAGAATCATTTTGTCTTTTGTGCATTTGGTAGTAAATATTTTACTATTTCTGGTACATATATCATTATTTGGCTAAAAATATCACCATTATATTATGGCTTATATAAAAGAACACTATCAGGGGTCTTAATTTTAAATTTTTCACTCGATTGAATAATTGATGTATGACATATTTAGAAGATTTTGGAGTTTGTTTATTTTAGATTATTTGATACTTTTCATTTAATTCGTGTATGTTCAGTCTTTTATATATATTATTATTATAATTTATTTTTTTATTTGAGCTAATATGAGAAATAGGTTTACTAAATAGGGACATCTTAAAATTATTTTAATTGAAGATTTTAATTAATAATTTTTTTATAATTTTCTTCAAAATCATTTATCATAATCTCTTAGAGTCATTTAGATTATAAAATTTCATATAAAATTAGATTTTAGAATATGATGTAATTAGCCTTTAATTGGAATGTAATCTAATAGCATTGCCTGTACCATCAATTCGCTTCACTGCCTCCGTTGCGTCAGAGTTCCGTGCCGGTTGCAAGGAGGTTAAAAATATATATATATATATACAATCCAGCAATCATCACCACCAGAGGCTACCACTACCAAACTCCCCGCCTCCAATAACCAAAATCCGACCAACCTCTGCCTCTGAACGGCCGGAACCACCGACGACACCACCAAATCCGCGAGTTCCAATGTCTGCTCCACATCATATCCGCCGTCTCACCGTCAATAAGACCCACCTTCACATTCATCAGACACCGGTGACCACACATCAGCGTCGTCGACGTCGATCACCGCCCAGGACAACCACACGAACGCCACAAGACCGCTGCCACTTTGTTTCTGATTTTCACGTGAATCCGCTGTTATTCTGATCATCGAATTATTCTTGACTGATTATTGAATTATTCGATTCCCAAATTAATTTACCTTTATCGGCATTACTTTATTATGAGAAAGAGGGAGGCAATTCCTTTGTTTATTCTGATTCTGATTCGTAAGAGGTTTCACGAATAGGGTTTTGCTTCTCTGTTAAGTTTCTGAGTCTTTTTGTAGCTTATATAGCTAGCCTCATTTACACTGAGGTAGCTAGCATTCTCAGGAGCAAATACTTAGTATACTGAAGAAGAGCGCATCATGAGTAGTACTAGTCCGCAGAAAGACCATTCTCCTGAGAAGAAGCCTGATGAATCAACACAAAAAGACCTCAGCTGGTCAGTGGCAGTGTGCTCGCGCGACTTCCAGAGAAAGTCAGACGAGATGGAAAAAATTTTTAGGAGATCCCAGGAGTCCCAAGAAAATGGATGTTTAATTTTATGAATCTTCGTACGAACGCCTTTTTAATCTTTATTTTATTATTGCAATTTCGATCGTTTGATGCTTTTAAGTTATTCCACTTTCATTTAATAAAGTGTTTTTGTTATAAAGATTGTTATTCAATATTATAAACTTATTATATAAATAAGGATGTAGAATTCTTGTACTTGTAATTATTATGTTTTGTCCCAAGTTTTTGTACTATATTCTTAAAGCAAGTTGCTTCTTTTCAGTCTTTGCATGGTCGATTGTGATTATTGATTTTGCATGGTCGATTGTGATTATTGATTAGGAAAATGATGGATGGAAATTATGTAGAAGTTTTACACCACTATAATTTATTTATTCTGATTTCTGAGGAAGATGTGAACACTATATGTTTCTCTGTTAAGTAATTTTAATTTAATGCTAATTACATAGCGAACGTCAATTAGCTGCAAAGACATAAAATTATTGAAATTGAAGAGCAAATTGAATAACGAATTAATCTAGTAAGAAAGCCATCAAAATCATTACCAAAATGTCCTCCCAATTAATAAAAAAAAAAAGGGGATGAAGAAAAAATCTATGGAAGATATATATATATATATATATATATATATATATATTTGTCCTCTTTGAAGAACATTCAATGAAGCTTGAAAGTAAGTTTAAATCCTCCCAACCGCAGCAAAACTATATTATTCAAAAGGCCTCCTAAAGGTATTTTAATTATTATAAAATTTAAAATAAATCTTGCTTTTACAAATATTAATAATGAAACATGTTTCATATTATTAATATTAAATTATTTTAAAATTTATATGTCTACTATAGGTATTTTAATATTATACTTTTATATACTATAAAATTTAGAGTCAATTTTTTTAAGTTAATAGAGTGAAAAGGTAAAAGGACCTTCATATGACAATTTTTAAAAAGTTAAGTTCTAAGGGTACATTTCATCCAATCAAGGGAATATAGGTGCAATTTTCCCATCATTAAAATAAAACATTTACATGATCATGAACAACAACTATTTCCTGAAGAAACAGTTGAAATAAGTGAACGAATGCAGAAAGAGTGTGGCTGGAATCGGATGCGCATGGCAATGTCAAAAGGGGAAGGTGATTTGAATTGCATTTATCACCACAAAAAGACATATTATTCTAAATTAAGCGAAGGCGACAGCCTTTACTTATTGTATCGTTAGTCAACATTCAATTTCATCAAAAAGAAAGAAGTAGAATCAATCTGCATAAATTGGGCCTAGGAATTGGAATTTTTACAAAATTAAGAAGCAAATTTTATTTTTTTAATCAGACGAATTAGTAACCAATAATTCCTCTTCTGCAAAAAGAATTTTTTGAATTCTGATCTTTCATTATTGCAAATCAGAATTATTTCAATGTCAGTGAAAAAGATGTCAAACGGAAATAGAGAAGAAGTTCCACCACCTTCATTGTGATTCCTGAGAGGTTTCATCGTGAATATGTTTGCTTCTGTATCATGTCTTCGAGGTTTTGTGTAGCCTATATAGTGAACGTCAATTACAACCAATCACATGGATTTTGAGCTTTCGTGTCGTGTAGGTCCTTTGAACAAAAGTCAGAAAGGACGGAAAAATGTATAAATCCTCTCAATCAGAACAAAACCAGCAAAATAATAAGAAGAAGGCTGCCTTAAGAGATAGAGTGAAAGCTCCTGACCATGGACATTTTTAAGTATCAATGAGCTAAATTATTTTTCAATGAGAAAAAGCTTGTGCTAAATTCAAAATCCAAATGGATAGCAAAGTTTCACTTCACACACATGTTGATCATTTTGAAATGGTCAAAATTTGAGATCAAGATGATAAGGTTATTGTCACCAACTCTATGTTCTATATTTCAGACTTTGACCATGTATATTAATGAATTTTTAGGAAAAATGTCTTGATTGAATTACTTGCACATGCATATGAGCTTCAATTTCTCTAGTCTTTACTTATTTGAGGAAATTAGAGTCTTGATTTCATGGATTAATGCATGCTGTGGAAGATACTCAAATACATTGATTTTTTTTTCTTGTTTAAATTTGATATTAATGCATAAAAATTCATTTTTATGATAAAAAAATTCATGATGCACGTGCAATATCATGTTTTTACACATTGGCATGAGTTTTGGGTTTAAGTGTTACACATTTTTTTAAGCAAAACTCTGATTTTGTTTTATAAAGTGCGTTAAATCGTTTTTGCCCGTCAATACTAAACAGGTTGCATTCTTTTTATCATAGTTTTGTCCACAGAACTCCAAATTCAGTTCCGTAAAATTCTATGAAAAGCTTATTCAAAACGTTTTCCAACGATATATGGCTTGCATTCTAATTCCCTCCTGATCGTTCCCAGTTTAATTTCAAAGTTCACTCTTCTGCACTGTGTTTTTGTTTCGAATATTGCCATGCATCTCATTCGATTGTTTGTCTTTTACCTGATATTCATGACTTATTTGTGTTGGATTATGCTTGCCTATTGTCCTCATACGTACTTTAGGATTGATGGAGTCTTAAATTGAAATCAATTCTTCTTTCTCCATCGTTACCTTATGAAAGTAGGATTTTTAATCCTCTTTGAACTAGGCTGATTCATCTATATAAGGAAGCCTTCGAATCATTATTTTTTTCACTCAATTTTCTTGGCTTCCTCCTCATACTTTTGGCTTCTCCAGATTCTTCACTTTTGCTACCTCCTGGCAAAAGAGAGGGAGATCTATTTTTCAAGTCTTGAATTGCATGATGCAATAAGTTAGGGGGAGTAATATTCCAATTTTCCAGGGAGATAAGTTTTGGATCTTAGGATTTCAAGGTCTTAGAGGGAGTTTATCTTTTTATTGATCTTGATTTTGTACTTTATGTTGCCTTGCAATTAATTGATCAATAACATAAGTATTTGGTTTTAATTCTTGCCTTAGTTTATTTGATGAACTAACATGCTATTTGCCAATTATTTTAGTTAGTTCTTTGTTGTTGTTTGTGCTTGCTTTAGATTCTTGTTTTAGTGCCAAGATTTCTTTGAAGACTTGTGTTGGATTGCTTTTGCCACAAGGATACTAAAGGGGGAGATTGTTGAGTCCATTGTTTATAAAGTTTGCATCTTATGACAAGTTTAGTTAAATTAGTAATTTATTTATTGAATATCTTATAACATGGTTTAATTTATTAAATCTCTAATTTAGTGAAGTTCTAATTTATTATGAATATTTTTTCCTAGTTTAATTTGATGTTTAATTTAACAAGTCAATTAGTGACGGGATTCTATAATTGGTGCATGTGATTTTTTTAGAGCAAGAAGTTGGTCCAAAAGAGAAGTTCATTAAATGCTCAAAATATTTCTTAAGAGACAAGCAAATCAAGAATATTAGATTTATTCCTGTTCAGATTCAAGAAATTATAAGAGGAAAGAGTATTTTATTTAGAACAAATTTAAGTCTTTTAAGACTTGTGATTTTTGTAAAACCCTAATGCCTATATAAAGAGAGATATTTCACAATTGAAGCAGCACAACACAGAGTATAAAGTAGAAAAGCAAATTTTGGTTTCCTCCCTAGAGAATTCGGATTTGTCGCATGATGTTGTGTTGATTTGTTTTCATGTCTTTTTCGTTCAAATCTTGTAATGAAACTATTTCTTTACATCTCTGTGGAGAGTCTATGTAGATCTTGGATCACTAGACATTGAAGAATTATGATCACTTTGTGAAGTGTCTTGAGGATCGTGGATCAAAAGGGGTAGCAGTTATTCAAGAGAAGCCGATTTAGTCTAAGGCTAACTAAGTTGTATGATCATAAACTGTAAGTGAGAGTCTTAAGTTTGGTAAATTCATAAGTTGTAACATCTCAACTTATTGAATTATTTTTCATCTAGGAGTAGCCTCGTTGATGTAGGATTGATTGATTGATTCGAAGTACGTAAAAATCTTCATGTCATTTAATTTCAACAATTTATTAATTTTTTACTAATATTTTTATGAGGATAAGCAGTAATTGTGCACAGTACCATACCATAAACAGTACTCATGAATAGTATAATGAGTGCACAGTACCATACCATAAACAGTACTCATGAATAGTACAATGAGAAGTGTTTTCAGAAAATTAATTTAGTTTAATTAATTTTGTCTTTTAATGTATTTAGGTTAATTATCTTGAAGATTTTCTCAGATTTCATTCTTAATTAATCATTTCTAGAGCTTTAAATAGCGTACATCTATTTATAGTATATTTCAATTCCTTTCAATTTCCTGAAAAAACAGTAGAAATAAGCGAATGAATGCAAAGATCTAGTATGGGTGGAATCGGATGCCAGTGGCAACAGCGAAAGGAAAAGGTAATTCGAATTCCGTTTACCACCACAAAAAGACATAATATTCTAAATTAAGCATAGCCGACAAACCTTACATTTTTTATCTTTTTCAAGAGATTAACTTTAACTTTTTATCTTTTCGAAAAAAAAAATCACCTTTTATTATTCTTCTTTTGAAGGGCGTGAATAATTAGATTTTATGATTTATTTAATTTATAAAAAATTTAATATAGCAGAAAGATAGATTGATGTAGGATGGTATATAGATAATGATATTTTTAATACTCCATTGATTCTCAAGAATACTAGAATAGAAAAATAAATTAAACCGACATTAATTCTAACGAATCTAAGTGTTAAAACTTATTGATTCTGCAAGATATCGAGAAATGATAAGAATATAACTCAAATCAAGAGTTTGTTCTAAGAAATAATCAATAGTAAATAATTAAGGTCTGCTTGTAAAAGTTAGAGAAGACACATATTTATACTAACTATGACTTCTTAATTTTACTAGAAAACATATTTTAATAAGGCTCATATTTAAACTAAGAATATAACTTAAATAAGCTATGCCTAAACGATGAAACTTTAAATAAAAAACTAAATTAAACTAGAAAAATAAATTGATTAAAATATTCCTAAATATTATAAATCTCAATCTAATTAGAATTTCTTCAATTTCTTACTCTACATCAGAAATTATAAAGCTATATTTGAAAATAGTAAGGAATAAGTGTTACTGGTACAAATCAATTTGAATAAAGCTATATTTGAAAATAGTAAGGAATAAGTGTTACTGGTACAAATCAATTTGAATAGAAGAGAAACTGTTAATCTCCTACTCTAAATTAAGTTATTTTTTATTTGTTAAATTTGAAACCTATTTACCCGGTCATCCATTAATTGTCCGGTCAATCTTCAACGTTGATAGAAAGATAGGGATCAAGGGTTGGGGTTAGCTGACTCCTTGAACGTCTAAATTAATTTTCCAAGTGGTAGTCCATTTATTGAAAAAAAAAATGGCGGTCTTGTTCTACATCCTAATTGAAAAAAATTAAAGAAATTTGGGAAATTTATGGAAATGACCACTTTGCACTTTTTTATTTATTAAAGAAGTCTCTCCCATATTTCTTACAAATATAAACAAATTCATGCCATTTTGACATATTTACCCCTAATCAACCAAGCATACAAAAGAAAAAGAAAACACACACCTCTCCCATCTCTCACCACTGCCCCTTACTTAACATTATTCATTTGACTTGATTCTTGGGGTTTATTGTCAATTAACGAGCGTGTTAGTGTTCGAATTGGGCCGCAAAAAATTGATAATTTTGGAAGAAATAGATGTTTGAGGTTCATTTGCACACCAAATGACGTAAATGTGTTTCAAATTTTGTCCTTTTATGTTTTGTTTCATTTGATGCCATTTTCACTCGGTAAAAAAAATGAAAAAAAAAAAAGTGAATGCCAAGTTGTACTTGGTGCGTTGAGGGCTGCAAATTGTTGACTTGGTCGCTGGATTTCAAGACGGGTGGGAGATGGCCTGGAAAATCGGCGAAGGTGAGCATCGAGAAAGTAGGCGAATGGGTGCCATCTTCCAGACTCTCATCTTCTAGGTGATGCAAGTGCGCAACTTCCAAAAAATTTCAGATGAGATGGAAAACATGTTTAATTCCTCCCAATAGTCCCGAAAAGAGGGATGTTTAATTTTATGAATCTTTATATGAATGCCTCTTTAATCTTTATATGTTTTATTATTGCAATATCGGTCGTTTGACAAATGTGCTTTTATAAAAAAAAAAAAAGGGTTATTCCACTGTCATTTAATAAAGTGTTTTTGTTATAAAGATTGTCATTCAATATTATAATCTTATTACACAAATAAGGATGTAGAATTCTTATTACATGTAATTATTATGTTTTGTCCCAAGCTTTTGTACTAGATTCTTGAAGCAATTTGCTGCTTTTCAATCTTTTGCATGGTCGATTGTGATTATTGATTAGGAAAAAGATGGATGGAAATTGTATAGAAGTATTAAACCACCGTGGTAATAATATTCTTTATCTAATCTCCCATGTTGGGTAGGCAGTCAATGGTAACCATAAAATTATATTGGATTTATTTATTAAATAAATATTCATTTAAATTTATTTAATAAAATTAATAAATAAATCAATTCAAATTTAGATTTATTCAAATTTCTTCATCTACCATTATAATATTTTATATAAATAATTAATAAAAATAAAAAATCAAACAAAATAAAATATCACAAATTTATGATCCTAAAAATATTCGAAGTTTCAAACATCTAAACTTGAAAGTTCCAACCTTCAAATTACAAATCCAATAACAATATAAATAATAAAAAATAAAATCATAAGACTTTAAATTCTTAATATAAATATTTTGAACCAAGTGAATTCTTTGTATAATTTCACTTTATCTTTGATTTTGTCACCTGAGAAACAAGGACATGCACATAAATATATTGATATTATACGTTGATATGCACATAATATTATAGATAAATTTTGATAGTTTATTAAAGGAAAAAGGATACTTACACCCCATAGTTTGCTTAAATGAACACATAGATCCCTAAGGTTTCATAAAAACTCATTTTATTAACCATACCTCTTTTTGACCATTATATCCTCTTAATATAGTAATTAAGAAAATTGGCTTTAAAGTCTTTTAATAAATGAAAGTATATCATTAATAATAAAAACTTTCTAACATACCTATAATATTAAAATAATTGTTTAATATTTCAAAATTTTTCAAAACGAAAATTATTATTTACTTTTAATATTACACTTGTATCTATTAGAAATATATTTATAAAATAAGTATTTGGATTAAATAAATTTTACTATTAACAAAACAATAATGTTTGGTCCCAATATTTGAATCCCAACTTGAGTCCCAATGTTATGTGTCTCTCATTTATTAGATAATAAATTTCATAGCTAATAAAATTACTTAATCACCATCCAACATATGAATACCACATCAATTAAGACTCAAATTAGAACTTATATTGTGGGATACCTAGCATTGGTCAAACTAAACGGATATAGGTGTCGCTTTCCCTCTCTTAAAATAAAACATTTTCATCATAACTATATCCTGAATGCAAAGAGTGTGAATAGAATCGGATGCCCATGGCAATGGCAAAAGGTAAAGGTAATTTGAATTGCATTTATTAGAGCCGACAAACAATCTTTACCTTTTTTTTTTTCACTCAAGAGATCAACTTTTACTTTTATATTTTCGAAAAAAATTTACTGTTTATTATTATTCTTTTGAAAGGCATGAATAATTAATTTATATGATTTATCCAAATTTATTAAAAATGATAAAAGTATATTTAAAAGTAAATGTAAGGGGAAAAAAATATCTATACTTATAAGGTTTAGAGAAATAGTCACGTAGACCTTCAAATTTTTAATAAGAGATACTAAGACTCTTTTTTTATGATAATACCCTTTGGCTCGATTAGCTCAAAATAATTGACTCCAATATTTTACAATAAATATAAATATAATATTAAAATAAATGTAAAATTATATACATTTTAAAGTAATTTTAATATTTAAAAGCTATTTTAATACTTTACAATCTTATATTATATTAAACTAAATTTTATAATAAGTATATAAAATTTGAATTATTTTCAATTTTTTATAAAAATATTTTAATATTATTAATACATGAGATATATTCTATTAATTGTAAAATCTATTTAAAATTTGTATAATAAGTAAAAACATATTATTAAAATAAATATAATAATTGACATTTTAAAATTTATTTTATATATTAAAAATATTCTAGTATTATTAGTCCAATACATAATTAAAAAATTTGAATTATATTTGTATTTATTAAAAAAATTTGATGTCAATTTTTTTATTATAAAAAATATTATAGTAAAAAGGAATCTTGGTGTACCTTATTGAAAACTTAAAGATCTATGTAACTATTTTCCCAAGAGTGGAGCTATTGGCCCCGCTTTATTATCCTTATAAAACCCCACTTCAAACAAAATTATGGTTAAGGACAAAGAAGAATTAAACACAAATTTTTTTTAACAAATTACTTGCATTAATAATCAATTCTTTTTTTTTTTTTAACTTTCAGCCTGTTACTTCTTTCTAACTAAAATAAATTGCACAAATTTATGATAATTTATGGTTCTTTTCATATTTCTTATTGATTAAATATTTTTATATTTAAGATTGCTTTTGAATTATAATTTAAAATATGTGTAATTTAAGCCAATGATTAATATTAAAAAATTCATCACCTAAAAAAATTTTTAATTTGTATGTAGGAAATAATAAGATTGGAAAAGAAATAAAAAATATAATGAAAAATTAAAAGATTGTGTTGAAAAAAAAAAGACATTTTCAGAAATAAAATAAATATAATTGAAAAAGGGGTTTCTTCAGGAGATTATAGCAGTGCCAATAGTCTAACTCTTTTCCCTAATCTTAGGGTGTAGATTTTCTTTTTCCTAAATTTAATATTATAAAGTTATTGCGACAAAGAGGTTATTATTTTTTCAATAATAAAAAATACGTGTTACTGGTATATTTTAATTTGAATACAAAGGATATTTATTTTTTATTTGCTAAAATTGTAATCAATTTACCTGGTCACCCATTTATTGTCAGCACAATCTTTAACGTTCAGAGAAAAATAGGGATCCAAGGGTCATGATTAGTTGGCTCTAAGCTAGAGATAATCCAACATAGTGAACACACATCAACTTGTGATATTAAAAAAAAAAAAAAATTGGCAGTCTTGTTCTACTTCCTAATTAGAAAAAATTAAAAAAGATTGGGAGATTCATAGAAATGAACACTCTTTCGGGGGGTGGGGGAATTACGGGTGCAAATGTGGGCCAATAGAATGACATCACGTGGCAGAGGTAGGGTCAAATCAGTTAAACTAGACTACTAGATCAAGACGGCCGGGAAGCTCAAGTCAAGCTAGGAGATAAACTCCCCTCCAGGGGAGGATAGCTTTGGTAAAACGTGCGCAATTGAGGGGCAAAATTGGAATCCACGTTTTTTGGTGGTTGAGTCACACATGTACCGTACGTGCCATCCTATGGAAAATCGAAAATCTCTTGCTTTTACTGATAGCAAGGAGGAAAAGATACCAAAAGGGGAAATGAAGGGATGCCACCTCAATTGCCCATTACAGTGGTCTAAAAACCAGCAGGACCACTGGCGGGAGAAAAGGCCACTTATAGAAAGTAATACATGAGCATGTCACCATCTTGGAACTACAACTATAATCTCCAAAATGCCCTCACCTGAGGGATGGCAACCAATTCAGTGGGCGCCGTCTGTCCGGGATTATAAAAAGACCCTCAGGCCACACTCCACAAATGCTCAAGTCATTCTCTCCAACGGAAACCAACTTTTATAACCAAAATATTGCTCTCATCTTCTTCCTCAGAACATTCACAGAGTATTCTCACTATTTTTAACAGCTTCAAGGTTCATTTTCGACCTTGAAACAATCTCTTATTACTCAAAGTCTAACTTAAGTGTTGGAGTGTAGTTGTCGACCACCACCGGCTCCATCTCTAACGTATGTGTGTGCTCTAATTTGTAGGATACGTTAAGCTCGAGTTTGGCAGTTTTTGCTCTCATTTTCATCCCCTTTATCTCCTTTTATTGTCAAACCCACGACCAATGCAGCTAGCCTCCCCCATCTTGGCCAAAACACCTCCAAACATAACAAAACAGTCACGCACTAGCATATTCACCCTTCCTTTCACTATTTTATTGTTTGGGTTTGGTCCTCTCCAAAAACCAGCTAAAACAAACACTTTACACTTTTTAATTTATCAAAGAAGTCTCTCCCATATTTCTTACAAACATAACCAACTTCATGCCGTTTTGACACATTTACCAACCAAAACACAAAAGAAAAATAAAACTCGCATCTCTCCCAACTCTCACCACCGCCCGCGACTTAACATTATTCACCCTACTTGAATGTTGAGGATTTATTCGTTGTCGATTAAAGAGTGTTAGTGTCTGAATTGGAAAAAATTGATAATTTTGGAAGAAATAGAGGTTTAAAGTTCATGGCACACCAAGTTACTTAAATGTCTTTGAAAGTTTGTTCCTTTTATGTTTTGTTTTATTTGCCATTTTCACTCAATTTGATTGAAAAAATAAAAATACATCTGAATGGCAAGTTGTACTTTGTGTGCTGTGGGCTGCAAATTGTTGACTTTGTTGTTGGATTTCAAGATGGATGGGAGACGGCCAGAAAAACGGGCGACGGTGAGCATCGGGACAGCGGGTAATGGATGTTGGGTGTTGTCTTCCCGCGCGTCCATTGGGGGTAAATGCGACTAAACTTCCGTAATGGTTAGCTTTATAAGAAAGTTGAGAGTGTGACTTTTGGTGAAATTGAAAAGCGAAAAGCATTTCCATAAAATTTCCAAGAAACTTCTATTGTTTTTGGTGGGTTATATAGCCTTCTTTTATTAATGATAAGAAACTGAAAATATAAAAGAAAGAAAAACTTACCATACAAATTTATTTTCTTTGGTGGGTTATAGCCTTTTTCCACGTGCAGTCTCCTTTGTATTATTCGTAAGCATTTTACTTTATTTCATCAAAAGAAAACAAAGGATCGAATTCCTTGCAATGGTAAGATTGGCTTCTCGTCAAGCAAGAGTCATTGCACTGGTAAGATTGCTATCTCGTCAAGCAATAGGAACGGTAGCCGTCAAACAAGTAAGTTATCACAAAATTCTTATAACTCTGAAGCATTAATCGACTTAGTATTAATTTTGCTTAATTTCTTTAGCCGTGTGAGAGGCGATCCGTGATCTGACTCAGTGCTATAGGAATTATCACTAAGGACATAAAGAATTGAAATTGAAAAAATATATAACTTTTTGAGTTGTTTATGGTCACTCAATTATCATTGTTGATTTTGTTTCACTCCCTCTTGTCGTACAAGTAGTGCTGTAACTATAATTCTTAGATGTTGAAACTATGAGTAATAATACAGACACAAACTCTTGTACAAATTTATTTTGTACAAAATGATGTGGCATGATTTAATTAGTTAATTAAATATCACTTGGTCCACATGATTTGTTTTCATTATTTTATATTTTCTTTCAACCAATGAATTAATGCCACATCAGTTTGTACAAATTTAATTTGTACAAGAGTTTGTGGCTGTATCATTACTCTGAAACTATTATCAATCACCAGTTGTTAGATAGTATACATCGGAATTTTTAAAATTCAGACATAATTCTTGATATTCATGGTAACTTTTATGAAAAATTTAAGTACTTGTGTCTTCTGTGGATGTCAATAATTTATGGAAATGCAGATTTCAACATTCTTGAAATTTTGCAGTGCTTGATATTGTGACTTAAATGCAGGTCAAGTCATGGCAAGAGACCCGATTGACATGGTGCTTGATCTTGTTGGGGAAAAGCTTCGTCGTCTAAGTGTCACACCATATGATTAGTTCAATAATTTTTTTAAGGTGCCTGATGTACTGCGTAAGTCAGATGAAAAGGCTTATAAAGCATAAATAAGGCTTATGAACCAGAAATGCTACCAATCGGTCTTTATCATCATGGTAAAGAATAATAACTGGCCTTTGAAGAGCACTGTTGGGGGGCTTGGCCAAGGATTTCTAGATATCTAATTAAAAAGACTAGTCTTTTGGGTGAGTGACTTATTCTCCTTATAAACCAAAAATATCTAATTTATTAGCCAATATGGGATACAACTCAACAATTCCACTGGCCAAGATTTCTAGATATCTAACCCAAAAAACTAGCCTTTTGAGTGAGTGACTTATCCTCTTTATAAACCAAACATATCTCTTCTTTATTAGTCATTATGGGACACAACTCAACAATTCCACCCTTCAGACGAAACCACCGCGTAACCCCCGGTCCTTTCGGCCGACACACTTGAGTTGTTCAACCACCCCATTGCAGCTACTAGGGTCTAGCTCTGATACCAATTGTTGGAGGAGGCTTAGCCAAGAATTTCTGAATATTCAATCCAAAAGACTAGTCTTTTGGGTGAAGTGACTTATCCTCTTTATAAACCCAAGTATCTCCCCTTTACTAACCAATAGGGACACAACTCAACAAGCTCAAAACTTGCTATCTTAAAAAATGTCTATATCCTACTAGTATACCTTTCTCAGACTAAGTCATGGTGATGAGGGCATTGGAAAAAGAGCTCGAAAGTGTTATAGAGCGTCCGTATGTTTAAATAGAGATGAATTTGGGCAAATGATGCTTATGGTTGCTTTATTGTTGACATTATTCGCAAGTTTAGGTTGAAACATTTGAGAGGAGATGATGACGCAAAATTTAAAATGGGTTGGATGCTACCTCCCAGAGCACGAAATACCATTTTGCTTGAGAATCAACTTCCATGTTTTGTTATTTGGAAGTTGTTTATCATGACTGAGATGCCTAATGATACAAGGAACAATAGCTTTCTTGTCATGATCCTGTGTTTTTTCAATAGCATATTACCAAGGAAAAGTTGTCGAAGAGATATTGTTGATAAAGTTGATGCTTATCCCGTAAATGAAATCAAACATTTGGTCGATTTAACACACGATAACTGACTTCCATTCGGTGCAGGAATTGAAGCATATGGGAATAATGGCACAAATAATAGTTACTGGAGCTTCATTTGGTCTGCCACAGAGATTCAAGAAGCTGGAATCCAGCTCCAGAAGGTTGAGGTCCTTAAGGATGATTCCTTGTTCAATATTAAGTTTGAAAATGGGGTAATGAGGATGCGATCATTGGAAATTAGTGATGCTGCATAAACTATTTTTTAGAATCTCATTGCATATGAACAGTGTTCCCAAGACATAAATCTGAAGCATGTAATAGATTATGTCGAATTCCTGAACTGCCTCATCAACTCTTAAAAGATGCTGAGTTACTCCGTCGTCGTGCAATAATTGATTATTTGTTAGGAGATAATAAAATGATTGCAACCTTATTTAACAAGCTTTGTGATGGTGGCGCACTCAATGAGCGGTTCTATTACCATGAGGTGTTTAATGAAGTGAGTTTGCATTGCAGTAGGCGTCGTAATAAGTTGATGACACTCCATGGCCAATCATCTCCTTTCTTGCTGCTGTTGTCCTACTTCTCCTAATGTTGCTGCAAGCTCTGTTTGCAGTTCTTTCTTATTATCAACAAGCGCAAAGCCATTGAATATAGAAGCAGTTGTAAACAAACTTTTAAATAAATGACAGGCTCTGTTGCAATAATGATAGAAAATTATAAATGTCAATTTGAGATTTGTGCTTGCCATGCTTATTGTATCATACACAACTTTATCAACAGTTAAAACAAGGTGTTTGATAAATGTTCGTGGCTGCTTGACAGAATGCCCCAACGAAATGGTTTTTGTGGGGAAGCCATAATTGAAAATTTGCTTCAAATGAGGTTGATACGAGAGCCTCTAGAAGGTTTGGGCCAAGAACAATCAAGAATAATGTAAGATAAGAATGTGAATCACCAAAGAAAATGAACACAAAAATATACTATGAGTTTTGTTATCCTTTATTGTATACATTGATGTAATCTAGACTGCTTATTTATGTTTAAAGTAAGTTTAACGAAAGATTAATTAATTAATTATAAATCAATTTTGGATTTGATGTCTCTTGGATTGGCCGGGCCCTAGCTAGGAATTTTACATAGGCTCTTGTTTAAATTTATACTTCGGAAATAACCAAACCATATGAGATTCTAGATCCTATATCTGCGCTGTATAATTTTAAGTATTTAGGATCCTTAAAAATTGTGTCTGATCCTCAACTGCAAATTTTGATTTATTTTGATTTATTTCTTGACTTTATTATGTAGTTAGCCCTCCAATTTACCACCATGTTCAATGCTAAATAAGATTTGAGAAAGGGTAAAACTTCAATTTACTGAAGAGCAAAAATATTAATTTGATTAGATGCAAGCTACCAACTCAGTGACAGACCAAGAAAATTTATTTGTAGGGGACTATTCTTAATCAGGGCTAGCTTTAGCGTATCTACGGCCTTAGGCGAATTTATTTTATGAGGCCTCTTTTTATTCAACAACTTCAATAGTGAAAAAATATATATAAAAGAGCTCAAAATTCATTTTATCTTTAGTTCTTGAATTTAAATAAATAATCAAGAAGATCCTAAAAAGGTTAAAAAATAAAACCTAAAATTTACTTCCTTTAGAACTTTTACAAAAATAAACAAACAAATAAAGAGAACAATACTATTTTGAAATAGAATATTTAGAATGGTAGCATATAGAATGTTGACATGATGAATTGATTATCAGATAATGGATATTGTTGAATCTAAACCAGATGTTCAAAGCCTGGTTATGATACCCCAAGATCCTCTCTAATCTTCTTGCAATCAAGAACGAAAATGGTTGACTTGTCTTTCCTTGCGATTTGAAGAAACTGACATGATTATGTAGAACTAAAGATAAAATGAATCAAAAACAGAGAAAGATCACATACACAGACACAGAACAATTATAGTGGTTCGGCCATCAACATGCCTACATCCACTATGAGAAAGGTGAACAAGATTTTACTGATTTTCTTTGTTTACAAGGTGTGAGATCTCCTCAATGCACACAGATACCTCTCTACATAAATGGCCACACAGGAATCTTAATATACAACAAGAAAACTGACCTAGAACCTGCTTCGGACGCCAGCTCAACATTTCTGGGTTTGTTATACTCGAAACCTAGAAACTTCCCGCTTGCCTTAACGGTTTTAACAACCCTTTGAAACAGCTCCCAGACACTTGTCAAATTCTCATACTATACGATGACTTTAGCTGCCGTTTAGTATAAGTGATGCACGTGTTTTGTCACGTGCATAACTCATCCTTCTAACCGACACTCCGTGTAGATCATAGAGCTTCCTGTGTTGAAATGATTGACGAGTCATCCATACCCGAGCCAGGAATCCGACATGTCTTACACAGCCATAAACTCAGATTTGTGTTTCATTCCTCAACAATCTCCACCTTGAAATCAAATCTGTTACTCCTTATTAACACCTCCCCACTTGCCATCTGAAGCTTAAACCTTGTAGATTCCAGCTGAGTTCATATAGAACTCAAACTTAGCACTTGGAACTGGTTTGGTAAACATGTCAGCAGGGTTGTCATCAGTGTGTATCTTCTTCAGTGTAACCACACCTCTTGAGACTTCCATCCTGACAAAATGCAATTGATATCAATGTGTTTAGTCTTTTCATGATGTATCTGGTTTTTGCTCAGGCAGATAGCACTTTGGCTATCACAGTAAACTGTGATATGTTTTTGTTCAAACCCCAGGTTGGTCGCCATTCCTCTAAGCCAAATTGCTTCTTTGATTACATCTGCTGCTGCAGTATACTCAGCTTCAGTTGTTGACAGAGCAACAACATTCTGCAATGAAGCTTTCCAGTTTATGGTGCAGTCATTTAGTCTGAACAGATAGTCAGTCAAAGATCTTCTTTTATCCAGATCTCCTGCATAGTCTGCATCCACAAAGCCATCCACATTGACTCCATTTCTTTTATCAGTTCTATACACCAAGCCATATGCTATTGTACCATTAAGGTATCTCAGAATCCAGACAACAGCTCTCCAGTGTTCCTTCCCTGGATTTGCCATATATCTGCTTACAACACTCACTGCATAAGACAAGTCTGGTCTGGTCAAAACCATTGCATACATTAAACATCTCACTGCATTGGAGTAGGGCATTGCATCTATTTCAGCTTTTTCATCATCAGTCTTGGGACACTGTTGACTAGACAATTTGAAATGTGCAGGAAGTGGAGTCTGAACTGGCTTGGACTTTGCCATTCCAAACCTGTCGAGCAACTTCCTAATGTATTTCTGCTGTGTCAGGACCAAGGCACTATTTTTTCTTGTTCCTAATCAGTTCAACACCAAGGATCTTTCTTGCTACACCAAGATCCTTCATTTCAAATGAACTCCTCAGTTGATGTTTTAGGTCATTTATTCGATCCATATCTTACAAGCTATTAGCATATCATCAACATATAGCAAAAGATAAATCTTACCCCCATCTTCCAAATCTTTATGATATACACAGGGATCAAAGGGACACCGCTGAAAACCGTTTTCAGTCATGAACTTATCAAATCTCAAGTACCATTGTCTTGGAGATTGCTTGAGTCCATAGAGAGATTTTTTAAGATAACAGACATGATTAGGCTTCTCTGGATTCACATAGCCATCTGGTTGAACCATTACAATCATTTCATCCAATTCACCATGGAGGAAAGCAGTCTTGAGATCCGTCTGCTCAAGGTATATGTCGCTTACTGCCACAAGTGCTAATAAGACTCTTAATGAAGAATGCCTCACCACTGGAGAAAAAATCTCAGTAAAGTCAATGCCCTACCTTTGGGTAAACCCCTTGGCAACTAGCCTGGCTTTGTATCTCAGTGGTTCTACCCCTGGAATTCCTTTTTTAATCTTGTAAATCCACTTATAGCCAACTACTTTCTTGTTTGGTGGTTTTTCAACCAAAGTCCATGTATGATTCTTGATTAATGATTGCATCTCCTCATCCATAGCTAATTTCCATTTCTCTGAATCACTTCTGTGCATAGCCTCTGAGTATGTTTTTGGTTCATTTGTTTCAACTTCATGTGTTGCTGTAAGTGCAAATGCAATCAGATCTACATATGCATATTTCTTAGGTGGTCTTATTGTTCTCTTTTCCCTGTCTCTCACTAGTTGATAGTCAATGACTCCTTGATTTTCTTCTTGATTTCCTTCAGATGGAACTTCAGATTCTGGTGTTTCCAATTCAGAGTCAGACATTACCTTAGAACTGGACTTCTATTTTAAGTTTGAAACTGTGGACTCCACCTCAAAATAAGGCTTATGATCCTCATCCAGGTTCTTGCTAGTCTTTGTCCTTAAAGATTCTGAAACTTTGAGCATTTCAGATTCATTAAAGACCACATCCTTGCTGATTATAGCTCTAAGTGGCTTTAGATCAACGCACCAAAGCTTATATCCTTTCACTCTTTCTAGATAGCCAAGAAACACACCCTTCAAAGCTCTGGGTTCTAATTTTCCTTGCTTAATATGTGCATAAGCAGGGGAACCAAAAACCCTCAAGTTGGAGTAGTCTGTTGGTTTGCCAGACCAAACCTCAATGGGTGTTTTAAAATTGATTCCTGATGAGGGGCTTCTGTTAACTATGTAACAGGCTGTGGATAAAGCTTCTGCCCATAGAGTCATAGACAACTTTGAATGAATAAGCATACATCTCATTTTGTCAATCAAGGTTCTATTCATCCTCTCGGTTAGTCCATTCTGCTGAGGTGTATAACTGACTGTTTTATGCCTTACAATCCCATGTTCATTACAGAAGTCATCAAATCTTTTATTACAGAATTCAAGCCCATTGTCAGTCCTTAGCTTTCTGATTTTCCTGCATGTTTGAATCTCCACTAGTGTTTTCCAGATTTTGAACTGCTGGAACACATTATCCTTGTTTTTCAGCACATATACCCAAACCATCCTGGAAAAATCATCTATGAGGGACAATAAGTATCTTGCTCCACCTAAAGAGACTGTCTGTGCAAGCCCCCACAGATCAGCATGGATATAATCTAGAGTTCCCTTTGAGGTATGGACACTAATACTGAATTTTACCCTTGAAGAGTTGCCTAAGACACAATCTTCACAAAACCCCAAAGCCTCTATTTTATCATCCCCTAAAACTCCCTGTTTTGATAATTCTCTTAAGCCCTTTTCACTCATATGACCTAACCTTAAATGCCACAACTTAGTTTTATCTAGATTCTGATCTGAAATCCCAACATCACTAGTGATAGCAGTACCTTCGAGTACATATAGGCCATTGTCTAGTTTTCCTTTCATTACTACCATAGACCCTTTCATAACCTTGAGGGTTCCAGATTCTAACCTGACATGACAGCCTATTTTATCAAGCATGCCTAGAGAGATTAGGTTCCTTTATAATTCAGGCACATATCTAACATCTTCTAATTCTCTAGTCACACCATCAAACATTTTCAGCCTGATTTTTCCTCTGCCCACTACCCTGCAGTGTGCATCATTTCCCATTACTACTATCCCTCCATCATGGGTTTCTTAGTTAATGAACAAATTCCTATTAGGACTCATATGAAATGAACAACCAGAATCTAAAACTCAGTTACCTCTAGTTTGGTCATTAGTGATTATGAGAACTTCAGATGAGTCATAGTTATCAGACTCTATATTTTCTGATGCCACAGCAGCATTTCCATTCTGATCTTTAGTATCTTTATGCTTGTTTTTCCTCTCAGGGCAGTCCTTCTTGAAATGCCCTTCCTTGTGACATTGGAAGCATTTCAAGTTCTTTGGCCTTTACCCTTGTTACCATCTCTCTTTTCAGGCCTTCCTCTTACCGTCAATCCTTCACCATCTCTTGATTCTTTCTTGGTTGCAACCTTGGAACTCAAAGTTTCCTTTACATCTACCATTGTGAGGGTTTGTCTCCCATACATGAGTGTGTCAACTAGATGTTCAAAAGAACTAGGCAGTGAGCACAACAAGATCATGGCCTTGTCTTCATCATCAATCTTGACATTAATATCTTCAAGATCAAGTATGATCTTGTTAAAAGCATCAATATGATCTGAGATTGAAGATCCCTTTTCCATTTGTAATGTGTAAAGCTTTTTCTTAGTGGCTAATCTCTTAGCTATTGACTTCTTTGTGTATAAGTCTTCAAGCTTCTTCCATAACCCTGCAGCTGTTTTCTCACCACCAAACTCCCTGAGTACGCCATCACTAAGGCTCAAGATTATTGCACTGTGAGCTCTATCCAACATCAGGTAAATCTTCATCAGAAACCTTTCTTGGCTTCTTGGATGATGATCCCTCATCAAGAGCTTCATCCAACCCTTGATGTACCAGTAAAGCCCTCATCTTTAGTCTCCATAAGTGAAAATCATTTTCTCTTGTAAATTTCTCCACTTCAAGCCTGGTTGATGCCATTTACAGAGATCAGAAGAATTGGAGTCTATCTCTGATACCAGTTGTTGAGTCTAAACCAGATGTTCAAAGCCTGGTTATGATTCCCCAAGATCCTCTCTAATCTTCTTGCAATCAAGAACGAAAATGGTTGGCTTGTCTTACCTTGTGATTTGAAGAAACTGACGTGATTATGTAGAACTAAAGATAAAATGAATCAAAAACAGAGAAAGATCATATACACAGACATAGAACAATTATAGTGGTTCGGCCATCAACATGCCTACATCCATTGTGAGAAAGGTGAACAAGATTTTACTGATTTTCTTTGTTTACAAGGTGTGAGATCTCCTCAATGCACACAGATACCTCTCTACATAAATGGCCACACAGGAATTTTAATATACAACAAGAAAACTGACCTAGAACCTGCTTCGGACGCCAGCTCAACGTTTCTGGGTTTGTTATACTCGAAACCCAGAAACTTCCCGCTTGCCTTAATGGTTTTAACAACCCTTTGAAACAACTCCCAGACACTTGTTAAATTCTCATACTATACGATGACTTTAGCTACCGTTTAGTATAAGTGATGCACGTGTTTTGTCACGTGCATAACTCATCCTTCCAACCGACACTCCGTGTAGATCATAGAGCTTCCTATGTTGAAATGATTGACAAGTCATCCATGCCCGAGCCAAGAATCCGACATGTCTTACACAGCCATAAACTTAGATTTGTGTTTCATTCCTCAACAGATATGAACTTTCTTTTTCAAGAAACTAATTTTTTTCATTTTTGAATGAACTAATGCATGTAATAGTTTTCTTTATAGAGAAGACCGAAAGAAATTTTTTCGTCTATGATTTCTTAGATTATAAGGTTTTTAATAGAAATTAAAAGGAATACTCAAAGTGAAAGATTCTAATGTTAAATAATTAAGCTTTTTTAAGAAACTAAAAAGGTAAAAAATTAGTTTATTTTTCTTAGAAAAACTATTAATAAATGAATTAATAGTTAGGCAATATATTAATTATATCTTTTAAAACCAATAAGGTTACCAAATATAGATTTTTTTTATAAAAAATATTTTTAATTATAGGATAATTATTAATTAGAGAGATGTCTAATAGACTTTCCTACCATATGTAATTTTTTTAAAAAATCTTTATTAATTAGAGAGTTATTAATGAAATACTCAAAAAATAAGGCCTTCCTAAAATTCGGGGCCTTAGGCGACCATCTTTTTCGCTTATACTTAAAGCCACCCCTGTTCTTAATAACAATGTTAGTATCTTAAAATGAGATAATAAAACTAACTTAACAAAAATAATTATAATAGCCATAAAAATAGTCTAAAATATACAAAAATCAGACAAAACCGACTAGTTGATGATGAATAGTGGTACTTTTTAATTTTTATTATATAAACAGACAAAAAACTATTAATTAAATTATTGCTTGATATAACTTAACAGAAATAATCATCCATAATGATAATTATGAACAAAAGATTAAGAATTAAGAAAAATTATTGGAACTTAATTCGAAGAGGATTTGTATTTTGTAATCTTCAGCGTCGAAGATTTCTAAACATGAAATATCGTTGGTTTCTTTTAGGCTTTAAGGATTCTATATCTAAGATGCTGAGTTAATTGGAAAAGAAGCTAAATGTAATTTTTTTTTTTTATTAAAATAAGAATTTTGAAGAGCAAAAAAATATAACTTGATTCAATTTCAAGCCGCCAACACTTTTAATTATTAAAAAAATAGGCATTTTTACTCTTAATAGGATAGAATTTGATTTGGGCCTTTATGAAATAAATTACTAGGGGCTTTAATAAATACAATTAATATTAAAATTAATTACATATGCTAAATAAGTAATTAAATTTAGGAAGAAATTTTAGTCCACGGAGACTCTATCCCCCATGGTCACTCGTTGGACCCGTCGATGTTCTTATTGATATTGATTTATGGAGGTTACACTTGTGTAGCTTATTTCTTAGACCATTAGATAAGTCCAAGAATTGGATCCAAATATATTAATTACTCGCCACCAAGTTTGAAATGCGGTCGCGAGAAGCATTTCGAAGAAATTTCCTGCAAGGGAACAATCACTTGATTTCTCTATCATGGAAACCCCCATGCAGCTGCAAACCAAGCCGTTTCCACATTTTCTCGCTGCTTCAACAATAAAATCGAGTTGGCGAAAATTCCATGTTCAATGCAATCTTTTTTTATTAGCCATGTACAGAATATGATCAGGTCTGGTCAAACCACACCCACCGTACAAATCTGTTGGTCAACCCACATTTACTTTTTATTATCAACCCACTGATCAGCGATGACATGTTCCTGTATTTATTGTCTGGTCCTTGGAGGCCGGTGTTGGTTAGCTCGCAATTAATTAATAGGCCGTTTCCCTTGTGGATTGATGTGAACCGTTGATGTCAAAAAGTCAGCTTTTGACTTTTTCTTGAGGGTTAATGTTGTGACTTGTCAGGAATATGAGGTTTCATCTCATGTTATGTGCTCTTTTCTTGTCGTAATGCTTCATCCCAGCAGCAGCAACGGAGATCTCTTTCCAAGGGAATTTTTACGAGGGCATTTAGGTAAATGGAATTGACTTACGTCAAGGCCTTGCTGCTCCTCCCACGATACTAAATTAATTAATTTCGCTCAGCAAATTTTATTCTAAGATAATTTTGATTTTAGAATAATTTGCGATTGATATTAACTGAATACTCTCTTCTGCTTTGAAATGTACGTAGTAATTTTCTAAAAAGATTTTTTTTAATTTTATTAAAATAAAAAAAAACACATATTGCAATGTAGTGTATTTTATCTATCTTACACTTTATTGAAATGTATTTTTCTTATCTTAATAAAGTATTAGATCCCTCATTAAGACATTACATATCATGCCCTTATTAATCACCCATCTGCCTTTTATTATTAATTCTTTTATCACCCATCTGACTTTTCATTTCATTTCTCTTTATTAATTGGCCTAGGAATTGGAATTTTACAAAATTAAGAAGCAAAATTTCTTTTGTTTCTTTTGTCGAAGTAGTAATCAATAATTCCGGTCCTCTTCTGCAAAAAACAAGTAATCAATAATTCCGGTCCTCTTCCGCAAAAACAAGTAATCAATAATTCCGGTCCTCTTCCGCAAAAGTAATATTAAACAAAAGTCTCAAATAGAGAAGTTGCACCACCACCTTGATCGTGATTCCTGAGAGGTTTCATCGTAAATATGTTTTCTTCTCAATTAAGTCTTTGAGGGTTTCTGTAGCATATATAGCAAACTTCAATTAGCTAGCTAGTCATTCACATTGAGCCAATAATTTGCCGAGGATAAATCACGAGTAGTACTAGTCATCAGAAAGGCCATTCTACTAAACAGAAGCCTGATCAAGTCATATGCCCGCCACAACAATCAGAATCAAAGCCCGCGCACAAAGGGAGCCACACTGGCCAGTCCAGTGAAGAGCACAAGATAACAATTCCTGATGCGATGAAAGAAATCACAACCAAAACGCTTCATCGCCATGCAAGTAGGCCCTTGACACAAAAGTCAGAGAGGGCGGAAAAAATGTACGGATCCTACCAAGAGTCCTCCCCTCAATCTCAACCAAATCAGCAAAACAGTATTCAAACGGCTCCTGCTACCGCTAATGGGCCAATTCCAAGTCAGCCCGGGTCAAATCCAGTACTGCAAGGGAACACTCACCCTCCGCTGGGGGGCCGGGTCAAGGGAGGTTCTAGCTTTGGTAATTAAGCTTTTCTAGATGTCAGGTCCAGGTCCAGTGGTAAGGAGGCTCGGGTTCTGAATTGCCTGAGTTAATAAGAAAAAGATTTTAAAAAAATAAGCTTTTAAAACATCTATTGAAAAAGTTTAACTAAAGGAGTGGTCGTGATCGCGAGACAAGTTTCTGAGTTGTACTGGTTATTTTAGTTTTACTAGAATTGCGATATTTGAGTTGCTTGAAATTAGATTAAAAAGTAAATAGATTTCCAATTTTACTTTTTTATTTTATGAATCATTGAATGAATGCCTCTTTAAAATTAGGGTGGCTACCTTACAGATGCTGTAAGGTATAGCCATCTTTGCACAGTGAAAATGGAAAGTGGATCTAAATGAGGCCCACAGTTATTTTGTGAGATTATTGTACCTTAGAGCATCTGTTCTGTAAGGTAGGATTCACCCCTTTAAAATCTTTATTTTTCTATGAAAATATTTATTACAACCTCGACTGACAAATGTGCTTTCAATTTTTTCAACTTTCATTTAATAAGGTGCTTTTATTCTGCTTCGATCTACTATTCCATTGTTATAAAGATTGTGACACGACAACCTAATTGTGGAGAACTTTGAAAATTCGTGAAAAAGGAACCAACCATTGATGAAAATGGTGCATGTAAGTTGAAGGTTAAAAAATATTAAATGGTTGAATTAATTTTGAGCTTACTTAACGTGCAGACAAAAGTACGTAGTTATGTTAAAAGAGTCACAACATTTTTTAAATCCTATTTCGTTAGCATCAAAAGTCATCCTAAGAACTGTTGGTCTTATGGGGCCCATTGACTGTCCTTAGGATGATGGAGAGTAAAATTAAATAGTTTAATATTCATTCTCTGAGTACTGATTGGTTTTCTAAAAAATGTGGCAAAATTTTCTTCGAAACTCCTTACTTAAGCATGCTGAAGCTAGAGAAATTGAGTAATGGGTGAAATGGGTGACCTGCTGGATCGCGTGTTTGATAACTGGGGAGTATGGCCGCATGCTGATGCTGGAGAAGAGTAACATGAGTTGAAAATGCCTCTATCCAACCAAAACCTCGAGTACAATTATAATCAAATAAATTTTTAAATAACTTACCACAAGATTTCCTTTATTTTGATCTTAGTTTATTACAATCATGAAATGAAGCCTTCTTTTTAGATTTGAATTCGGAAGATCAACAAAAGAAAATTGTTTGAAAATCATTGGACCAAGCTGAGGCAATACAGTAAGTAGAGTCGCTTGTATATATCAATTAAATTGTAACAATTTCAGGAAAAAAAAAGAAAAAGAAAAAGAAATTTCAACAATTTCAATTTTAACATTTTCAACAATTGCAGATTGTAACTATCAATTGCATCTTGTGCGACTTCGCAGACAACAATTTTTAACTACTGTTGTTAATAGCACAATTTCTTGTTATGCATGTTATCATTATTCTTTACTGATGATCATTGGATTATTCGATTCACAAATTCACCTTTATCAGCATTATTGATAATTGCGTGGAAGTTTTACACCACCTCTGCTTATTCTGATTTCCGAGGAAGATTTGAAGGGTATTTGCTTCTCTGTTAAGCAGTTTCAATTTAATTTGTTGCTAGTTATATAGCGAACATCAATTAGCTGCAAATTAAGATTTAAAAAGCACGGAAACTGAAGAGCAAATTAAATGATGAATCCACTGAAGAAAGCCATCAAAAACTGACTTTTCACTTTTTGAGCAAAGGTTGCCTTCAGACAAGTAAGTTCAATGAAGCATCAATCATAATCTGACTCTTCTTTTGATTTCTCTTTAGTTGGCCACAGGAAGAGCTTTCCGTACTCTTATTTCATTTTTGAACTTTAGTAAAGGCCACGGTGTACGAGTGTGCTAGTATTGTAATTGCAATGATAAGCAGATGGCTAATGAGATTGCTGATCAATTATCAATTCAAGTTGGCGAAAGCTTCGTGATCAATTTCCAATATGGTCTGATCGTAGTATTATTAAAGTACCTGCATATCTGCGTAATGTGTATCAAGACGCTTATGAACCAAGTATACTTGCAATTGGTCCTTACCATTGTGGCGAAAGTCGCCTAAATGCAATGGAAGAGCACAAAATGTGCTATCTCAAAATTCTTCTCTGGCGAAGGGGGGAAAATTAATGTCACAAGGTATGTCCTAGCAACGAAATTATTGATTACTTGTAATATTTCGTAATACCTTGACTTCTATATATATAAATATAAGTTATTATGGTAAGAAGGTTGATTTAAGGCGTGTCGTCATACAGCGTACGGTGTGCGATAGGATATCATGTTTCATGATCACATTGGTTTGAGTTTGACTATGAGACCCACATACAGTCCCAGCAATGAGATCATGACACCTGTCCCACCGCACACCATAAAACGCGTGAAGGCTTGTATCAAATCATAATTCATTGTGATAATAGCTTACGAACATATATAAGTTAAAACTTTAGTTGGGTCTAAAACAATTCAAGCCCATTTTAAAAATAATGAAATCCACGCCCACCATATACATATATATAAAAGGAAAGAAAATAAACATTTACCATTTTCGAGAGAGCTCACGGGTAAAGAGAAGAAAATGGAAAATTTTGAAGGCTAGGGAATTTTGCCCAAAAGTGTTTGGATATTGTACAACTTGATTTTCAGAATTATTCTAGAGTATTTCTATCCCTAAATTCATTTGGCGATATCCATCCCTAATAGATAGATTCACATTGTAATCGAAGTTGTGCAACTAGTAGGTTTAATTGTGCAGCCTGAGCCAGGTTGTGCTTTATAGAAAGGAAATGATTTCTTATGCAAACAAACAAAGTAAACATAATTAATGCTTGCATGTATCAGTCACCAATTAAGAGCATAGGTTATAGCCTATACATCATCTTAGAAGCTCTTCTATTTTTCTTTTTTTTTTACCTTTGATAGTAATCTTTGATGAGTTGTATTCGAAAGAGGAAAGTTGTACTTAGGTACATGCTTCTGGGTATAGAGCGAAAATTATAATACAAATTATCACAATATATGATACACACCATTCAAGAAACATAAATATTCTGAATTAATTATAAATATCTTGATTGTCGTGCAAGCTATAACAGTTAGCTAACTATTAATATATGGAGTTTATCTCACAAAAATAATAAAACAAAAAGGGGGCATAATTAATTAAATTGATTTGGACAACGCCACATGATTTCAATAGACTAAGATAAATAGCACATGGATACACGAGAGTAATAATCATTAATAAAGACAAATTATATGGACGCTAACAAAAATAATCTCTTGTATATTTCAAAAGATTTTAGTACTTGAATTGAACTAAATTGACATTCATAAAATTGGTTGGTAATAATAGTACTCATCTTTTTATTTAATTAAATATAAAACAAGAGTAATACTACATGTATTGATAGGTAGTAACAATACCCATCCTTGTATTTAATCAAACTTAAAACAAAAGAGTAATACTGCATGCATTAACCAGTGTGGTCAGGGTAGTTACTCTCATATTGAGGGACAACAAGAAAATCATGATCGTCATTCGTAATGTTTTTGTTAGCAATACTGCATGGTGAAAATATTCCCTCCAACCATTCATTTTTACTTGAAAAATTCATATTAAAAACGTATTCATAAATGTTTGTATTAAATCAAATCAGAATTCGAAATGATATTCAACTGAACATGGCCTTTTTATAAACCTAGACAATGATTTATAAAATTATGGACAACATCAGCATGAAATCACTTCACGTAAGTGATTAATTATATATATATAAATGCTATTTGAGCGTAGAATGATCGATGTTGTAATTCTTGTGGAAAGTTATTTTAAGATACTGGACAAAGTCGATCATGATATGTAAGAGGTATATAATAAATATGACTACCATAAATATAAACCAGATCATATAGATCAACTAAAGATATTGGACAAAAATAAATTAATACATATGTCTTAATAGTTTTTTTAAATTTTAATAAATTTAAGGTCGTGGACTGGAACATATATATACACACACAGAGCATAATATTTATGTCGCTCATGTCAAAGGAGAAGTTTATGAATAAAGGTGTCCAACGAGTCAGGCAGCATGTGGCACGGCATAGGTACGGGCACGGCACAAGCACGACGCGGCACAGCAAGATGTGTTCGTGGGAGCCGAGCTAGCGTAGATTTTTAGGTACACAAGCCTTGTATCACCACACAATCTAGTGTATTGTTTGTTAAATTTTCTTATTAACGTTGCTTTTATATTATGTAAATTTTTTAGAATAATAATAATAATAATAATAATGGATGATTGGTGATTCAATAAGCTATTTTGTTTTGTGTTTTGGCTCTGCGGTTGACAAGTTAAAATAACTTAATTTGTAAGAGGCTGAAGTGTTGAGTTTGAATCCCATTATAAGCAACACTTTATTTATTTATTTATTTTAAATGTAAAAGTAAAAGGATTTAGGAAAAAAAAAAACAACTGGGCTGGGCATGGCCCATTTCGCCTAATCCTAATGTAATCGGTTATGCCGGCCCGGCACGGCAAATCGGCATCTCCATTTATGAACAGTTTGGGAATCTACAAGAAATAAAGATAGTTTCTTTAGTACAAGCAATGAAAATTTTGTCACATTGATCTGGCGTTTACTTTTTTGTTTGAAATTTGAATCAAACTTAAATTAATCTAAATTTTGAATAGAGTTTTTATGATTGAATCTAAATGATGTATTTAATTTTATGTCGAATCATTAAAATAAATATTAAGATGCTTTTTTTTTAACTTAAAGAGTTTGAAAGTTAATATTTTTACATTTGTGCCTTTGCAAATTATAAATGTTAAACAAATAATAAGCATCTAAAAAAAATAAGATAATATATTATCATAATATAAATCATGTTCAATTGAATACAACCGTCTAATATTCTGAATTTGTATATGTTAATCAATTTTATCGTGGTTTATGATGTTTTTATATGAAAAATATTCATAAAGAATTATGAAGATAAACAATGCTAACTGAAGAAAGCAAAAGTATAAAAATAATAATAGTAGCATTATATTATCACGAGTTATACTGTTATAGAGATGGGTAATAATGCTAATAATTAAATTTTGTTTAGGTAAAAATAAAAATTAATTAATTAAATAGGAATATTTCGTAAAATATATTTTTATGATGTCATTCTGGCTTTTTTACATTAAACAAAAAAGTTTAAAAAATTAGCTTAATAACTTAACGATTAAAAATTTTTATTAAGTTGAAAAAAAAAACAGACTTATGGTATGACTTATGAGACTTTAAGCAATTACTATTAATCATGGAAAAAAAAAAGGCAGTTTATTTTTTTTTTTTCTTAAGTAATGCACATGGTGCCCTCATTTTAGGGGGAAAATATGCTAATAGATAAAGATAATAAATGTGAGCTTTTGTGCAAAGAGATTTTATAGGGATTTTAGTAGTTTATTTAGAACAAGAAAATTATAAAACAACAATAAATTAAAAACTAATATATTAACCATACTCGAGAGACTTTGTAGGGATTTTGACGTAGTTTATTTAAAAAATAATAATAATAAAGCAACAATAAATTAAAAAGTTAATATATTAAGAAAAATTTTATAATGCCATAATAATAATTATTACGTTATCAATACCGTAGTTACTGTGTACTGTGAGATTAGATCAACGGTACACAATAATTATAATATAATAAAAAAATTTAAAAAATTTTCTTCAACCGGTTCACAACCGGTTAAATATTTGTTTTTTTTTTTAAAAATAACTTGTTAAAATTTTCAAAATCATATATGGATATTTAAAACCGAATCTACGAAAGTCCAAATAGAATCAAAGTATACTCATTATCTATGAAAGTCCGAATCGCTGCACGCCGAATCTTGTATTTTCGAAGCGATTGGATTTGCTGGCTAACCGGTATTTTGTTTTCCTCGATCATTCCTCTTTTCCTGCCAATCATTGCTTTGAAAACTGCTTGAAGCGAAAAAGAAGTGAAAAAAGAAGAAGCTCTACAACGGTTTGTGTTCGTGAAGCGGGCTGGGTTCGTGTTCGTGAAGCAGTTTCATTTTGACGGTAACGACTCGGCGTTGGCGAGTCAAGAGGAGAACTGGGCTGGATTCGTCATTCTTTACTGATTCTCCTCTACCGCATTTGCATTGTTGTTAATTTCAATATGTTTTTTTTAAATTTATTTGACCAAGACACAGCAAATGTGTGTGTCTATATATATACACATATATATATATAGAGCATGCACTACACTTTAATTTGATCTTTTTACTGTTTCTAATTGAGTGGACAAACGAAAATTATACAGATGGTACACCCATAATGAAACATTGGGTTTGTAGTACAGAAGATCAAATAATTGTTCAAAATAAACAATTATTTTGAACATACTCATCCAGCCCCAAAAGTATAAAATCAGCCTTAATTCTATATTGCCTGTTGAGTATCATTGTAGGTGTAAATGCAGCCGTAGTTTCCTTTTTCACAAACCCACTTGGGAAAATTTCTTTGTTCGTGGTTCTATTTTTATTTATTTATTTTTGAGTGATTTGCCGCTGTGTTAACTTTGTGCTTGGATCCTACACATTGGTAGTTTGCTAATGTTTTGATGGAATTTTTCTAAGTAGAGTCTTCAAGTTATTTGTTGAATGCTTGACAAAAACAACAAGTTTGTGTATGTTCTATTATTCAAATATGAGGTATGCAAATAAATGCAATCCAAACACTATCCTTGCTTTGCAGTTTTTGTAAGTGTTTTGTTTCAAGGAAGCCTTGCGGCTGCTTCTGTGGATATAATCTGTTGAATTATTTTATGACCTGATATTTGATAATTCTGTGTAGGTTTGTATTTAATGCAGGTTGAGCATCTTGGACTAAGAAATAGAATTGGGGGAAAAAAGTTTGCTTAACAGCAAGAGCTCGACGATCAAGTAAGAAAAATTGGAATTAGTTTTTCATAATCTTGATTTTGGCATGAATATTTTTGCTGCATACTTTTAGGCTTGATGGCTTTCATTTCTAATTGAAATGTTTTTTATTGCAGTGCTATATGTGCTGACTTATGTTTTCTTATACTATGGAATGAGTGATTACATAGTTCAGGAAAAGCTACTAGTGTGGGTGAGCGATATACAGTGCTATATGGGTTATGCTAATTGTTCGTTGTGTTCTAATTGTTATCCTGCAGAAATCCTTAAGTTTTTGTTGTTCTAGGCATGAAGCCTGATAGAAGTAGATCCCAAATCTTGGTATCTGACCTGCCTCTATAGTTGAAGAGGACAACACATAGGCAAGGTTTGGCATTAGTCCTGTAATTAAGAATGAAAAACAATAAATTTTACTATATGAGATAAAACAATAAATGATATGGTGGTTTGGTTGTAGGCTGTAACCTTCTTATAAATAGACAAGGAAAACTCTTGACTATTCTAAACCTTAGTTGATATAGTCCTTGAAAAGTTTAACATGACCCAAATATCTAATTTCCTGCCTCTGGTGCACGTAGATAATGTTTTTGTGTCGTAGTTGTCAGACTTTTACATATGTATATTTTATTTTAGTTTTTATTATAATTTCCGTGCTTCAGCATTAGGTTGAAAAGCAAGTGAGTGAATATTGTATTTGACCTTTCTATTTATCTAAATTGTAAGTCTAAGTCTTAGAACATGGCGATTTGCTATCTTGGCTGCAATTGTTTTATTACTATGAAATTGCTTTGTTTCTTTATATCATTTAAAGGTTTGAAAGAAGTGAATGCAATTAAGAAAATAACATCATTATTTTTATTATATCTTATTCCTTAACAGTTGCATCAAATATATGCAACCAAACTTGTGTTATAAACTGATTGGCAAATCTTTATTTTCTTAGTTATTAATTTTTAATTGAATGTTGTATCGGTTCTTGAAAATTAATGGTGAAGTGAAAAAAAAATCAGTAGCTAATTTTTTCCTCTGATTTTCTTAATTTTTCAAAAATTTATTTTTATTATATTCTATTTTATTAGCAACCAAACACTAATTTATATTACTCAAATATAAATTTAAAATAAGAAAGGATCTTAATTCATATATATAAAAGAATTTATTGATTACTGTTGACGCTCAAAATAGGATAAAGGAGGAAATTATAAATATGTACAGTGATACCATTTGAGCGATCTCTATCCACATTTAAAGTTTTGTTGGTATCTAGGTTATGATTAATTGCATCTGCGCTTCAAATATTGTATGAATCATTGTTTTTGTTTTTCACATTTCAAATATCGATGTCTATATGAAATTATGAATGGTAGTTAGGAATGGTAGATAATATACAGCAATCACATGGTTTTGTGATAATATATGAAGGAATCACATGGTGTGAGCAAACCTGGAAAAAAAATTAAATGAATTTATTGATTTGAGGTTGCTTTTGGAATTCTTCTCGTACTCATTATCTCTATCTCTACTTTATTCTTATACTTATTATCTCTATCTCGACTTTATCTTTTCTTTTATCATGCATTTTATGCACCCTTTTTTAGTTCCTATTTAGGGTAGACAAATAAGAAATTAAATTGGACGTATGCAGTAACCCTTTGAAATTGACCATAGTTTTGGTGATATGAAATTTAATGTGATAGTAAGAACCATGTTTGTTTTATTGTTTTATTCTTTTCTATTGGCTTGTAACGAGGGTGTTTCATTTCTATTGTTCAGATTAACAGGCTCTTGCACGCTGAGCAATGAAGGTTCTGATGGGCTGATGATCAATGACTTTGACATCTGCAGATGCCAATTAGTATATTCAGATTTTGCCGACTGATTTTGATATTGTTACGATTATGGGGAATGATTTATTCTTTTCATTTTTGTTCAGTATCATAATTTTGCTTCTATATTTTAATAAAAATTAGTAACATATCTATGTTTCATTGGATCCATTTTTTTCCAAAGAAAATATGTTATTTATGCCATGAAAGTGACTTAATTCTATAACTATGACATCATACTGAGTAATTCAAGTAATATGTCAATTCATTAAAAATAAGTCGTTAATATTCTTAAAAAATTATATTTATTCTCTATTTTTACCCGTCCATTATCCATCTCCTTTTACCCAGCCATTACTAATTCCTGGCTAATAACTACCCAACATGTAATTTTACCCAACCTGTAATTGTTAGTTACTTGACCTTTATCTAAAAATTACACCATCTTTTACCAATTTACCTTACTCTTATGACTCTTATTTTATACTTAATCTATATTGAATCGTGATTGCGTATTTTTCTAATTTCTTGGGTAGGAAAAAAATGGACAAGAGAGCATATATTTTGAAATTAGGCACTTTTGTGGCATAGATAAACCAAAAACTCATATGCTCTTCTTTGCAAAGATCCTGTAACTTGTTAGTTGAAGACAACATTGTTAGTGGAATGATATTACAGTTTTTTCATAGTCGGTTCTGGACTCAGGTTTTTTAAAATTTTACTTATTTAAAAAATACAACTCTACTAAATATCAGCAAGCATGAAGTACAATACAAACTTATATGGATAGCTTTCGCCCAAAATAATATCCTTTCAAACAAACATTAATCTGTCTAATAATAAGTGTATGGAAAAATCCTAACTACAAAAGATTACACCATCATATTTCTTACAATAAAATAATCATAATCATAAACGTTGAGGTTTTATGCTACCACCATCATTGTTCAAAACTCCAATAACTTTCACTACTATCATCACGGCCAAATTTTCGCTAGATTGATCTGACTCGAACTTCTTTAGCTTTGATCAGAATTTAAGGATCACAAATTAGGTTTGAACCTAGATTTTATGGCCCGATTAAATTCGGGTTAGGGTTTGGGCTCGGGCCATATATGCCCCAACTCAATCCA
The DNA here is from genome assembly GCA_030449075.1 of Murraya paniculata. Classification (NCBI taxonomy): domain Eukaryota; kingdom Viridiplantae; phylum Streptophyta; class Magnoliopsida; order Sapindales; family Rutaceae; genus Murraya; species Murraya paniculata. Next base: position 276,739 of record JAEVFN010000011.1, on the reverse strand, counting down.
ACCATAAAACTTAAAAAAATTATGTTTATATATGCTTGTTTTAGGTTTATTATTTATATAATTATATGGTTGAGACCTTGAGTAATTTTTATACTTATGTTAGTTTAAACAAGTTCTGAAGTTTTTAAATTTTAATATATATATGGGAAGGAAAAGTCCATTTTTTAAGTTTAAATTAATTAAAAATCAAAAAAATCTTTTAAAAAAATTATGGTCGAGCTCGGGCTTTCAAATAACCAGGCTCTTTTCGAGCTTTTTTATTTCAAATAACCGACTCAACCCATTGCCATTCCTATGAGCACATTATTGATCCGTTATGAACTCATTAGTTAAATTCATACTAACTCTAAATGTGTTACTATCATTTAAATCTCATACAATTTTAAATTGTAAATTACACAAAAAGGTTTTCAAAGACTTACAAAAGAATGCCAATATCTAGCTTTCTAACCAATTTCACACTAGTATTGGGTTGGGTCAACCCCACTAAACTAATAAAGGACCAGTTAATGAAGGAATAACGGGTAAATTAATGTTGCTATAGTGAATAGGTCTTTTAGAATTATAACAGAAACAAAGTGAATAGGTCTTTAGAATTATAAAAGAAACAAACACTCAAAAACATGATATAAAACTTGTAAATTGACGTTAAGTGCGAAATGAAACAAAAAAATTGTAAATCAGACATAGGACTGGTAAATTGAAGGAAAAACAAATAAACAATAGTGGAGCAGTAATTGTAAATTGACGTTAAGTGCGAAATGAAACAAAAAAATTGTAAATCAGACATAGGACTAGTAAATTGAAGGAAAAACAAATAAACAATAGTGGAGCAGTAAATTGGTCTTCAGAATTGTAAAAAAAACTAAGACTTAAAAAAATAACATAAAACATGTAAATTGATATTAAGTGTGAAATGAACAAAAATTTTGTAAACTACACATAAAACTAGTAAAGTGAAGGAAAGAAGGATAAATTAATGTTGGAGTAGTAAAATTGGTCTTTAGAATTGTTAAAAAAACAAACACTTAGAAATATGATATAAAACTTGTAAATTGACATTAAGTGTGAAACGAAATAAAAAAAAAACTGGTAGATGACACATAGAACTAGTAAATTGAAGGAAAATGGCTAAATCAATGTTAGAGTGGCAAATTATTCTTCACAATTGTAAAAAAAAACAAAAACTTAAAAAAATGACATAGAACTTGTAAATTGACATTAGGTGTGAAATGGAATAAAAAATCTGTGAACCACATAGAGAACTAGTAAATTGATGGAAAAGGGATAAATTAATGGTTGAGTTGTAAATTAGAACAAGAAAGTGGAAACAAAACAAAAACTTAGAAAAATGACATAAAACAATAAGAGTGAAATAAAAAAATAAATTGACCAATAAATTGAAGGAAAAAGAGGTAAATTAATGTTGGAGTTGTAAATTTGAACAAAAAATTGTAAACAAAAATAAAAGATTAAAAAAATAACATAACACTTGTAAATTGAAATTAAGTGTGAAATGAAATAAAAATTTGTAAACCACACATAGGAGTAGTAAATTGAAAGAAAAATGGGTAAATTAATATTGGAGTAGTAAATTAGAACAAGAAATTGTAAAACAACAAAAACGTAGAAAAATGACATGAAATTTGTAAATTGACATTAAGTGTCAAATGAAACAAAAAATTTGTAAACCACACATAGAACTACTAAATTGAAAGAAAAAAGAGTAAATTAATGTTGGAGTTGTAAATTTGAATAAGAAATTATAAACAAAACAAAAACTTAGAAAAATGACATAAAACTTATAAATTGATATTAATTGTCAAATGAAACAAAAAAAAAAAATTGTAAACCACACATAAGACTAGTAAATTAAAGGAAAAGGGGTAACTTAATGTTGGAGCAGTAAATTGGAACAAAAAATTATAAACAAAATAAAAATTTCAAAAAATAACATAAAACTTGTAAATTGACATTAAGTGCGAAATTAAACAAAAAATTGATGGAAAAATGGATAAATTAATATTGGAGTTGTCAATTTAAACAAGAAATTGTAAACAAAGCAAAAACTTAGAAAAACGATATAAAACTCATAACTTGACATTAAGTGTGAAATGAAACAAAAAATTTGTAAACCATACATAGGATTAATAAATTGAAGGAAAAAGGGTTAAATTAACGATGGAGTAGTAAATTGGAACAAAAAATTATAAACAAAGCAAAAATTCCGAAAAACAACATAAAACTTATTAATTGACATGAAGTGTCAAATAACACATTAATTTTGCAAATCACACATAAGACTAATAATGTAACATGCAACTTGAACAAAAAAAATAATTACCTGTTACTTAGGTAATAGGTTAATAATTTATTTAGAATTAATAGTGGAGATTTTTCATTCAAATCTAACAGTCCATGTCCGTTACGACATTGATGCCGTTATTTTAATTATGGCATTATAGAATGACCTGTCTATTAATCATAATTGAGTTAGCTATAATATAGGAACTTATATGTTTTTAGAATAAAATAACGTGTTTAACACAAATTTGGGGCTTTAATATATAAAGAAGTCTTATGTAATTGCCTAGGTGAAGAGCTACTCTTAACGGGACATGAAGATTCTCCTTTGATTATAATGCCCTTAGGTTTTCTTAACCCAAAAGAATTATTCTAATATTTTATAATAAATAGAAATATAATATTGAAATAGATGTAATAATATACATATATTTTAAAATAATTTTGATACTAAAATTATTAAATGAAAAATGATAGGTGATTAGATTAGACAAGAAATTCAATATTATTCTCATTATTATGCTAACTTTAAAAAAAGATGTGATTTTTAATTGTTATATAATTAAGAATCTATAAGTAATAGAATGTCTGTCATACACTTATTGTACATTCACACGTGACAGGAAGTTATTAAAAATTAGTATTGCAATAAAATTTGATAAGAAATTGATTCTGGACGCTTTTATAAGATTTTACTTTTGAAAATTTCTATAATCTTGAGGTGATTAAGCGTTGAATTTCCTTATTTGTAATAAAAATAAATTATGTCACCAGAAACATTTGGAGGAAAATTCGAGGAAGGAAACAATCATTTGATTGGAAAGACAGCATAAACCTTCTTATAAATAAGGATGGAAAATTGTGTGAGAGTGTGTGTGTCCCGGTGAATGGCGGCCGTAACTATAACGGTCCTAAGGTAGTGAAATTTTTTATCGGGTAAGTTCCAACCCGCACGAAAGGCGTAACTATATATATATATATATATATATGGTAGTTTTCTAGTCATGGATCCCTGACTTTAATAAAGTCAGGGATAAACTAAAAAATAAAAAAACAGTGCATTAGAGTCTGTATTTTTTTTGTCTTTTATCTTATCCCTAACTTTATTAAAGTTGGGGATCCCTGATTGGAAAACTACTATATATATATATATATATATATATATATATATATATATATATATATATATTTTAAATTATGAAATTTTAAAAGCGTTAATTTCTAACTCTCTTAAACCGTACGATTTAAAATTGTATCCACATTAAAAAAAATAATAGATGCCCACATCAAAAAATAGTATGTGTGTGTTTGTATAAGTGACATTTTAGTTGCGCACAAGATATGAAGCAAATCTAGTTAACTTATTACATTAAAATCTTGGAGCCGACGCTTTATGTCAAAAACTTGACAATGAGCTCTTCCTGTATCATTGGTCTACATTCAATTTCTTCTACGCAGAAGCCTGATGAAATCCAAACAGAAACCACACATGTCCAAGCCACTCACACACCAAATGATGAATCAACAGAAGTAATTTTACAAAGCCAGCACAGTGAAAACCCCAATATAACAAGTAATCATTCTGATCAAATCCAATCTCAAGTATACCCACATGAAGCAAAGCAAGAATGCGCAAGCAATCGCAAGGATAAGGATAACATTCGGTTTTACCGTGTTAAGCAGTCATGTAGGTCTTTTCAACAAAATTCGGATAGGATGGAAAAAATGTATAAATCCTACAAAGAGTATTCCCCATCACAAAATCAGCAAATTAATATTCGAAACGGCTCATGCTAATGCTAATGGGCCAAATACAAATCAGCCCGGAGTCAGAGCTTTTTGTTTTGGATAGTTACTGCAGGCCAGTATGAAATTATAGTAGCTAATTAAATAAGTTGTTTCTTCTGTACGGATGAAATAAGTTGTTAATTAAAAAAATCATTAGGTGTTTGGTATAGGTGTTTTGTAAATTATGTTGTTGCGATTGCTGTAAATTTAAAAAGTAAAATACGTGCGTTTGGTAAATTTTATTATAAAAGTTCTATTTTATTATATAATGACCAAAACAGACATAAGTTTAAATTGCCTATTATTTTTGGAGTATGTTTAATAAATTATTTAGACATTCCTTTTTTTTAAATATATAAAATTACATAGAGTGAAAAAAACTAAATTAAATAAAATATAATGAACTTAATAATCAGTTACATAAAATATGTTAAAAATTCATACTCATACATAATCAAAATAAAATAAAAGTAATATGTACTACATTTATTTTAAATTAATACTAGAGAGAATATATAGTATTTGTAATGGTAATTTAATTGTGAGAGTAATATAATATCTAATAGTTTATACATTAGGTTTATAGAAAAGTAAGGTATAATTGTCTTTTTATTAAGATACTAAGATTAAAATAGAAATTTTAAAAAGGTGCGGAAACTTATTCAATAAGTTACTTATAAAAAGCAATCTCCACCTGCTTTTAAAAGCTGCTGTCAAAATAAAAAATATTATAAAATAAGCTATTTTTACAAATTTACCAAACATACTTTTTGTCAAAAATTATTAAATAAGTAGTTTATTGAATTTCAACCTCAATTTCAAACGAATCTTAAAACTAAACTGCACTATTAAAGTGTTTATTAAAAATTAAAAGCTGCTGCTTAATAATTATATTGAATACATTTATTTTATAAAATATTTCCTTTATTTTGATCTTAATTTATTATATCATAAAGTTAAACGTTATTTTTTAAGACTTGAATTCGGATGATTAGTAAAAGAAAATTATTTAAAAATCACTCTGTCAAGTTTTTAAGGCAGTCAAATTAAAAATTTCACCGAGTTAATAATATAAATTTATGACACCTTTAAACTTTTCAGTTAAATTTTGATTAAGAGTCAGGAAGTCAACTTTTGATCAAGAGCTATGTGAACTCTATTTCCGGCCCACCCATCTCTTGCTCGGCATTTTACTGATCCTCAGATTTAGGTTCCATTATCTCTCGTCGCATCCACTAACGGACAAAAGCAGGATTGATATCATCTCTCTGTGGCTCTACATCAGAGGGCGAATTGTCTTCTTACTAACCCTTAGATTTAGGTTCCATTATATCCAACGGTATATCCACTAGCGGACAAAAGCAGGAAACACATCGTTTCTCTATCCCTTGGGCACAATGCAAATTAGTGGTAGCCTAAACACGTAAAAGAAGAGTGACAAGGTGAGTGTCGCACGCGCCAAACAAGGGACCCACACAGCTGCAGCTAAACACACTTTAGTAATTCAATTACAGCATGAGTCATGCAAGCGACAATCTACATGTATTAACATTTAATTTACAGAGTCGGATTTAAGTTGAGTACTGAGCTGATATCGAGAGAATTATACATTCATAGTAATTGGGTATATAGTCAATGTCTATGTTGAAAATTCTCTATCATGGAGTATTTTTTTCATAATTATATGATTAAAATAATAAATAATAAAAAATATATTATAATTTTAATCGTGTAATTATAAAAAATATTTTATGGTAAAATATCTTAACAGTAACTAGATCTAGCATATAAATATAAGCCATCGGTTACCGAAATTTTCATTTCACAAAGAAATTATTAAAAAGCTAGTTAGCAATGCAAAGAAGATATATATAATAAAATTGAGTAAGCGACTAAAGATATATATAATAAAATTCAGTAAGCGACTAAAGACGCTCTGTAATAAGTAGTTAAGTAAGTTTCACAGCCAATTCGTTCATATACTTTGTTATTACACATTGCTCTTATTCTAGTTGTCTCTTCACGTCTGATTTGAAATTTGGATAAATGTATACAATATTACTCTTAGTTACTCTAGTGAACAGTAATATGAGTCCATAGATCACATTAGTTTATTAGAATAAGGTGTGTTTGGGATTGCATTGGAAACTCAAATGACCCATTCTAGTATCGATTTTCAAATAATTAGCTTTAAAAATAATTTAATCTTGTGCTTGCTCAATTAAGAATATGGAAGAGTCACTTGGCAAATAATTTTCAAGATATGTGGTAAACTACTCATCTACTCAATGTGATATATAGGGAAATAATCAAAATGGAAGTTTTATATTCCTTCCTTTGATAAATAACACTTCAATTTTATTTTAAAATTACTTAAATTAATAACTAAAAGGAATAGAATTGCTATAAGCCACCGACGTGATTGTTTCGCCACCGTCACTTGTGCCGATCACCGTCGCCGTGACCTAGGTAAATATGGGCTGTGATATTACGATCATCGAAGAAAAAAGAGCAGCTTTTTTTTAAATATATCTTTTCATTAAGGGCACTTTTGGTATTTACATTAGAAAATCGAATGCTAAAATAATCAAATTTTTAAAAGGGTACTGCAGATAACTTCTAAAATTCAATTCATTATTTGAGAATCAGATTGTTTGACAATCATGTTTTTGTTGAGTTTATCAAACATTTTTTTTTTTTGTTTTTTATTGCTCGATTGATAATCTAATACGATCTCAAAACATGCTCATAGTACTCAATAATTACTCTTCTGCAAAAAGTATTCATTTACACTGAGCCGGCTAGCTTTCGCATATCACAGGAGCAAATAAAGTACACTGAGTGGTAAAAGTCATAAGAAAGATCCTTCTCCTAAACAGAAGCCTGATGAAATTGGAACTGAAGCTACACATATCCGAGCCACTCATACACCAAGATCAAAGGGTGATCAGTCAACGGAACGGAACCAACAAAGCCACAGTGAATGGCCCAAGATAACAAGTAAACAGTCTGATCCAATCAAAAATATAGATATGCCTTTCTCGGGCTGGTCCTTCCAACAAAATTCAGAGAAGATGGGAAAAAACGTATGAATCCTCCCAAGAGTCACGATCATAAAAATGTGTAGTTTTATGAATCTTTGAATGAATGCCTCCTTAATCTTTATTTATTATTACAATCTCGTTTGACAAATGTGCTTTTAAGTTATTCCACTTTCATTTAATACGGTGTAGTAACTCAACGTTAGAACCTTATTATATAATTAAGGACTGTATTTAAAAAAAAAAAAAGACTTTAGATTGGTGGAAAGGAAGCAACCATTAATGAAATGGTGCAATTAATTTTGAATATATTTTACGTGCGGGTTAAATTAAATAGTTATATTATAAAGATTTACAATCCTTACTACCCACCCAATAATTCCTCATCAGCAGAAAATAGTAAGACAAATAAATTTCGAAGAGGGGGAACATGGCCTTTGTTTGTACATTATTAATGGAAAATTTTCATTTAGCTCTTCTGAGAACAAATTGAAATAAATTATCTTATAACCTTGAGAATTGATTTATCTTGCATCTTATGGTACCCTATGAATTTTCTTTAGCTGTGTGAGGAGCAATATCCGATATCTGGTCCTGCATGAATTATTACCCTATGAATTTTGCTAAGTTTCACTCCCCCTGTTGTACAAGTACTGTAACAATATTTCTTAGACATGTTGCAACTATTATCAATCACTAGTTTTTCCCCAGTACACACATTGGAATTTATAAAATGCAGGCTTACTCGTTCTTGTCATTAATGATAACTTTTGTGTAAAATTCAAGTATTTGTGACTTCTATGGTTGTCCCTAATTAATTTTGTGAAATGCATGTTTCATTTGTGAAATTTTCTAGTAATTAACATTTGGGTCTTTCATTGTGTTCATTTAAATGCAGATCAAGTCATGGCCAGTGAACCACCTGACATGGTGCTTGATCTTGTTCGGGAAAAGCATTGTCATCTAGCCATTACACCATCTAAGTTCAACATTTTCAGAGTCCCTGATGTACTCCTTAAGTTAAATGAAAAAAGTTATGAACCAGAAATGCTAGCAATTGGTCTATACCATCACAGTAAGAAAGATCACTTGTTGGCCTTTGAAGAGCATAAATTGTTATGGAGTATCTTCAAACTGTTTTAGAGCAAACGGGTATACATTTATCTGACTGTGTCATGGTCATGAGGCCATTGGAAGAAAAAGCTCGAAATTTTTATGGAGTATCGATAAGTTTAGGCAAAGATGAGTTTGTGAAAATGATGCTTTTCGATGGTTGTTTCATTGTTGAGGTTATTGGCAAGTTTGGGTCGCTGCATTTGAAAGGAGATGATGATCCCATTTTTAAGCTAGGTTGGATGTTACCATCCATAGCACGAGATACAATTTTACTTGAGAATCAACTTCCATTTTTTATTCTGTGGAAGTTGTTTATCATGACTGACTTGCCTAATAATCCATGGAACGAAAGCTTTCTTGTCACGGTTCTGCGTTTTTTCAATGGAAATATTACCAGGGAAAGGATGTCGAGTAGATGTTGTTTATAGAGTTAATGATTATCCCATAAATGAAATTAAAGATCTGGCAGATATAAAACACAATAATCGGGTTCCTTCACCTGCAGGAATTGAAGAATATGTAAAAAATGGTAAAAATAATAGTGACTGGTGAAGGAGTATGTGAAAAATGGTAAAAACAATAGTGACTGGAGCTTCATTTGTTCTGCAACGGAGATTCAAGAGGCTCGAATCAAGTTCCAAAAGGTAGAGGTCTTTAAGAATGTTTGCTTGTTTGATATTAAGTTTGAAAATGCGGTAATGAATAATCCCACCCTTGGGAATTGGTGATGCAACAGAAACTATTTTTCAGAACCTTATTGCAGACTAGCAGTGTTCCCACGACATAAATACGACGCACATACTAGACTACTGCAAGTTCCTGGACTGCTCATCAACTTTTCAAAGGATGATGAAGTGATTGCAACCTTATTGAACAAGCTTGGTGATGGTGTCGTACGCGGTGAGCAGTTCTGTTACTGTGAGGTACTTAACAATGTGAACTACTACAGCAGGCGTCGTAATAAGTGGATGGCCAAGTTGAGGCAGAATTTCAGCACTCCATGGGCAATCATCTCCTTTCTTGCTGCTCTTGTCCTACTTCTCCTAAAGTTGCTGCAGCTCTGTTTGCAGTTCTTATTATCAACAAGCTGCAGTCTCTGTTATGCAAAATTTGCGTGAATAAACCCCAAAGCAATGTAAATATCAATACAATTATTTAAGCTTTTCTAGAAACTCAATGATTGGAATCGTCAAACCAAACTTGTGTTTTATATTTAAGTTATAGTCAATGCGACAGAGCCAGGGGCTAACCCATGTCATATTAAAACTGGAATAGAAAGTTTAGTGCTTTTAGGATCTTTTTGGCAACAATGGCTGATGAATTTACTGATCACTTTTCAATTCAAATTGCTGAACCCATGTTCAATATCCAGTATCATCCGATTGTATTATTGTAAAAGTACCTCTATATCTGCGTAATGTGTATACAGATGATTATGAATCGCATATACTTGCAATCGCATATATGGCGGCCAAATTAAATTCGCTTAGATGCAATGGAAAAGCGCAAATTGGGTTATCTTAAAATGCCTCTCAAATGAAGAGAGGCAAGTAATGTCACAATGTGTGTCACAGCAATAAGCACTAGAAGAAAGAACTCGTAAATATTATGAAGAATCTGTCATTCTCGAACAAGACCAGTTCGTGGAAATGATGTTCTTTGAAGCTTGCTTCATCATTGAGCTATTGCGCAAGTGCACAATGTCAAATTTGGGTGAAAATAATGATCCCATTTTCAATCTGCGTTGCATCATCAACGGGTTGCGTTGCGGTTTGCTGCCAATTGAAAAACAACTTCCCTTCTTTGTACTTCTTGAGTTCTTCGCCATGACTGTGATGACAGACGAAACAAAAGATTTTAATGTGATCATTTGTGCATACTTTGAATATGCACTTTCCGGTCCAGGCTATGTACATAACTATCAATGTTGCACTAAAATCAAACATGCCTACAAGGACGAACAGCATTACGTTGCGCCCCAGAGCTTAAAGTAAGATACGGAGAGGTCAATGTTGCGCCACAGAGCTTAAAGAAGCTGGAATCACGTTCTTGAAGGCTGAGGGAGAAAGTTTTGTTTGATATAAAGTTTGAAAAAGGAGTAATGAAATTCCCAAGATTGAATTGATGATAGCATGGATCCTTTCGGGAGAATTCTAGTGGTCTATGAGCAGTTCTCTTCTAAGGACGCCCCTCCAAATTATGTGAGTGATTATATGTATCCCGTGGAATGCTTCATTGCTTCTCCAAGAATGTGGAATTGCTTTGTCTGCACGGAATAATCCATAATTGCATAGGTGAAGATCAAGTGATTGCCAACATTTTCAAAACCGTAGTGAGTAGCTCTGGTATACAAAAATTGTGTGAAAAAAATCTCACTCCAAAGCAATGTGAGCTATGACTTGCATTTACTCTACGAGGTGAATAAGCATAGTAACAGGCGTTGGAACAGATGGATGGCCAACTAGAGACAGAGATAGTTTAACAATCCATGGGCATTATTTCCTATTTGGTTGCATTTTTCATGCTTCTACAGTTTTTCTCAAATTTGCGCGAACTTTATTTACTGTGGTTGCTTATTTAAATAAATGACAGGCTCTGTTTCAATATGGAGGCACTCTTGTGGTTGCAATAATGACAGAAAATTAGAGATTAAATGTCAATTTGAGATATGTGGTTGCCATGTTTAGTGCATCATACACAACTTCAGTAGCAGTTAAAATCAGGTGTTTGATACATGTTCGTAGGTGTGCTACAGAATGGCCCAGTGAAGTGGTTTAGGCGGGGAAGCCTTAATTGAGAATTTTCTGCAAATCAGACGGTTCCCTTGTGACAATCAGAAGTGCTCTCAATCATATGGTTGATACGAGAGCCTCAAGAAGGTTTGGCCCTAGAACAATCGAGAACAATGACAAGATAAGGATGTGAGTCACCAAAGGAAATGAAGACAAAAGTATACTATGAGTTTGTTATCCTTTGTTGTATTCATTTATGTAATCTAAACCCTTGATTTATGTTTAAGTTAAATGAAGCATTCATTAATTAATTATAAACCAAATTTTAATTTGATGTCTCTTTAATTGGTCTTAGCTAGGAATATTGGATAGACTCTTGTTTAATTTTATACTTCAAGAAAGACCAAGCCATATGAAATTCCAGATCCTAGATCCAGCAGGTTCTGTGTTGTATAATTTTAAATATTTGGGTTACTTCTAAAATAGTTGCTGATACGCAACTTCAAATTTTTATATATTTCCACCAACTTCTCGAATTTGTTATGCATTTAGTTCTCTAATTCACCATCATGCTCAACGCTAAATAAAGCTTTGAGAAATGGTAACTTGACCATCCTAAATATGCCGCTTCTCGGCATCAGTCAGAGGAACCTGTACATTTTCTAAGAGCAGGTGATGGCGGATGAAATAGCTGACCCATAACTAAATATTAATCATGTTCAGTCCTGTTTAATTTAATCTAATTCAACCCAATCTACCGTATCAAATGACACTCTTCGTGTTTTACACGTAAAAACATGCCCTTATAGTACTTATTGGTCTTAGCATTGACATGATTAACGATTTTAACCACAATCTTTATCTTAACTCCTTTTTTTTTTCACATATGTTGCTTCTAGTAATATAATCAAAGTTCTACTAATATTTTACACCAATATTTACAATCAAGGATCTACATAGACTAATCTAAATCATTTCTATCATAATACAGCCTAGAATATAGTGATATACCTACCCCATTAACAATTGGGCGATATATGAGCTCTACCCATATGTGTGAAAGAGATATCTATCTTTGTTTTTTAATGGGAGGAGAAGAATATAGTGATATATCTACCTCATTAACAATTGGGCGATATATGAGCTCTACCCATATGTGTGAAAGAGATATCTATCCCTGTTTTTTAAAGGGATGAGAATAAAATCTTAACATACTATATCCTCAAAATTGAGAATGCAATGCCTATTGGTTATTATATATGTTACTTGACTCATTTTCAGCCTTTTTTGGTATTAAAATTAGGTAACTGTAGCTTAAAAACTATAATTTTTAAGTATTTAGTTAACAGTTGATATAGTGGTTTGGAAGCTACTTTAATTTAATCTCATACTAGCATAATGAAAAACCTACATTTATTTTTACTATTTTTGTCAAAATTATTATTTAATATTTATACTAACTACAAACTATCATATTTTATTTCATAATTACAGTTCTTTTTACTATAGTTATGGTTTAAAAGATAGGATTTTCCTAACATACAGTTGCTGTAAAGTTGGTTGAACAGTAACCAACATGTGGTTACTATTCACTCATTTTACAGCAGTTGTAAGTATGTTAGAGGGCTCCTAAAAGATATAGTATGCCAATACCAAATGCTACCTTCATCACCACATACTGTAGCTAGATTTTTCAATTCAATAATTGAGGTCTAATTTATACACCACCATAGTTAACACAGAAATATAGAAGTCTGAGGGAGATAGCTTGTTCGATTGAAAGTTTGAAAACAGATTAATGCAAATCCCAAAGATTGAATATTGATGATGACTTTGAACCTTTCTTGAGAAATCTCAAACTCCATGAACGGTTCTTTTCGGAGGAGAAAATGCGAAGGACAAAACTCTTATAACATGTTTTCTGAGATGTAAGTCTAGTTTTACTAGAATTGCGTTACTAATTTGAGTAGCTTTAAGTTAGTTTAGTTAGCTTAAATATATTTGTAATTTTACCTTTTTAGTTTTAGGAACCTTTGAATGAAACAACTTTATAAATCTATACCCGCTGATTCACATTACATATATTTAACTCCGCAATTCTATTTTTTGTGACATTTCTCTCAATTCTCCTTTTCCACTTGTTTTTCACTCTCGGCTTCTTAATTCCTTTTCTCCTTTCCCTTTCATTTTCTCTTATCCTTTCTTTTTTCATTCTTCCTCTCGTTTTCTTTTAATTTCTCTGTCTCTGCTTCGCTTTGGGCTGCAAATGATCTCCAATTGTCAAGCAGCTTTCAATTTTCAGCATTATATAAAAACAGAATCCAAGCATGCAGGTGAAACCGACATGTGAAAAAAGCGAAGCATGCATGTAAAGAAATGGTTAAGCATACAGGTCCTATTATATGAAGCAGGCAGCTGGCCCCGCATTTATTTACTAAGCCACGTGCAGTCTTTTCCATGCGTTACATAGTGTTGGGGGAAAAGCTTAAACGTGTAACGACTACTTCATCCCAGTTCAGCGTTTTCAGAGTCCCTGATGTATTGCGAATGTAATTTGTTGGCCTTCAAAGAGTACAAAGTCAGCTATCTTCAAACTATTATAGAGCGAACGGGTTTATCTTACTGGGCAAAAGAACTTCGTTTGTCCTTTTGCATTTGGACCATTTAGTACTCGACAACTGGCTTCCTTCCAAATTGAAGCATATGAGAAGAATGGTATAAACAATAGTGACTGGAGCTTCATTTGCTCTGCCACAGAGATCAAAGATTGACAGATTGACAGATGTAACAACTAACAACAAGACGTGGTGGAATCTAACAACTCATATAACTTAAAATTTGCCAAAACTCATATGACTTGGATTGAACTTCTGGGCTTAGGCCCAAATCGACAAAATTGAACTGGTTCACACTACTAATAATAGCACTGCGTTGAAACTAATATAAAATTTATTCCTTTGTTTGCGGTGGTAGAAACATTTCGAATAAATTTCCCAAGTAAGAAAGATTTGTGTTTGATTAGCCATGCATGTTCAGAATATGAAGTCAAGTCTAGTCAACCCATACATTATTTTCGTCATGTTAAAAGGTTCTAACAATTAATTTTCGTCATGTTAAAAATATATTTTTGTGACAAACATAATTATCTTAAAATTAAGGTAAAATTGTCATAAATAGTGTGCAAAATGGTCAAATTAGAAATTAAAAAAATGCAAGCAATGACACTTCATATTTGTCACAATGTGTGATTTATGGTGACTATAATATTTGTCTCAAGAGTATGTAAATATAGTCGCAATAATTACTAAAAATCATCATTTTCGATGTTCGAAGATACAAATAGCAATGCTGTTTTTTGTTGTTGAACTTTACATATCACGGCATTACATCATCGTTCCAAGTGGTTGTCATTTGTGATAATTTTTGTAGATACAATCGGTAATTAATTTATTCTCAAATTTGTTTTAATGACAATTTATTTTGCTATTTCATGACTAGTTAAATTGTATCAAAACATTTTAAGTGAACAATATCTCTTGTCATAAAATGTAAGTATTCGCAATTACAATATTTAGTCAGAAAAATTAATATGTTGTAACGGATTCTTTCATCGAATAATATATATAATATAGTCTCACATTATTTTTAATTACACTATAATTTATTATTTGATGACTATTTATATCGTATCCAAAAAGTTGAAATGACTACCTTCAATCGCCGTTAAAATAAAACATCCACAACGACATATTATAGTCACATAAATTGATATTTAGTGACCAAAAATTTTTTATTCAAGAAATGTTATTCAATGAAGATTACTTTCGTTTTAAATGACAAGCAATATAGTCTTACATTATTTTTAACCACATGACTGCTATTTATATCGTACCAAAGTTAAAGTGATTACTATAAATTGTCATTAAAAGAAAGCATTCATGATGACATATTATAGTCACATAAATTGATATCTAGTAACTAAGAAATTTTGATACAAAAGAACGTTATTTCACTTTGCCTCTTCAACTATAGGATATTGTGCAAACTCTTTTTTCAATTGGTGATGAAAATTCTCAAACCTCGTTGCCAATTTATCCAGCAGGTAGTTTCTAATGATTGGATTATAGACATTAATGACAAATTTGCTCTGCAACATGAACAAAGAAAAAGCACCACAAATGTTAACAACATTCAATTTGTACAAAAAACAAAAGACCACACCACTCCATTAACTATTAACATTTAAATTAATATCTTGAATAAAGGATAACAGTCAAATGCAATAGTATATATAAAACTTAACCCTTTGATATGATGGAAGTTGCCAGTTTATTGGCGCTGATTACTTCAAGGAATTCAAATATTTCCTCTCGTTTACTAACATACCACAAGCAAAATGAATAGACTACTACATAATGAATATTCTCAGATATCATATACCAATTTAGTTTGGTACTCTATAATAACTTACTGTTACACAAAGCATCCATTAAGATTAACCCAAACAAATAAAAATAATAGGGCAAATATCAACTTCCACCACTACAATTTACAATGATTGCAGGCAGTGGTCACACTTAAGTATATTAACGTAACTAATATTTCACTAGACATTGAAGCGGCTTGGAAAATTAGACACAAAATAACTATCTAACTCTTAAAATGACATTTGGAAATTCTGGATGAGCAAATGCCTTAAAAATGTTGTGAAGAACACAAAGATCAACATTTTTAACACAATAAAAATTTCTTCTCTTTAATTTTCTTATTTTTCATTAAATCAAACATAACCTATCAAGCTCAATTCCTTAATGGTATGACCAAAGGCAAAAAGAATTGCATTCCTAAACATTATCCAAAAAGAGTTTATGTATAAAACTTTGCATCAGTTACTTGGAAGGATTCTAAAAATTAGTAGGAATATACTTACTCGTCATTAACCAAGGCAGCCCTTAAACAGGAAATTTCAGGCTAACATCATTTCATAGAAAGGAAAAGATACCAAAAACATAAAAGCAAATTAGATAATTATTTATAGCAATGAGCAGCGGCAACATTAGCTTGAGCAGCTTAAAAGTTTACTTTCCAGCTAGAAACACAAGTCAATATGACGAAACGAAAACGTTTTGAATTTGCAAGTAGAAGAAACTAGGTTTCTGAATAGTAATAAATTTTTATTGAAAATAAGAATGAATAGAAACTAGGGTTTTGAACCCTTTTATAACAAGCCTAAATATTCTGAATTTACCAAAATAGGCAAACCCAAAATATAATATGATAATTAAATTCTCCTAGTCAAAATAAGAAAAGAAAAGAAAACGGTGCACGAATCCGATTCCTAGAAAAAAAGATAAAAATCCTAGAAAAATAAGAAAAAATAGGAAAAAATCTTAAAATCACAAAACGACCCACAAAGAAATGGAATTTTCGGTCCGACCATGGGGTAGAATGACTTGAGTGTTCTGGGTTTTGTTCCTCTCATCGCAAGCTTCAAAACGGTATATTATACGCCGAAAAAGGACACATGTATCCTAAGTTAAAGCCTCCGAAAGGTATCCTACTCGCGACACGCAACGCCCTACATCACAATATCATATCATAAGTTTTATAACAACTACTTTTAAAAGCTGAAAATTTCCCACAATTTTAATACACAGGTAATAAAAGGACATGCATGTAAAACACTTTTTTACTTTGCTGTTTTTACCTTTATCAAAACAATCATTACAATGATTTTTATAGTTAGAAATGAAAAATTCCTTTTACCTTCCCTTTGTTCCAAGCTACCAAGTTCATTGAAAAGTTTTCAAGGTATTGATCTTCCAATATTTTCCATCAAATTTCCTTTACCAACACAACCATGTAATGAAGATTAATACCTTGAAAAGTTTGAGCCATGTAATGATGATGCGTCTTTTTCTATAAACTTTTCCATCGAACTCATTATACAGATAAATTTATAAATTTCATCAAAAATTGACACAAGCATTACAAGAATGCTTTCCAACACAAAATCAAAAGCTACTCACAGGTGGCATTACTTCAGACTGCTCTATTTCTTTTTGACGCTCAGTTACCAAAATTTATAAAAATATTATTGAAAACCTTACTAAAAATCCGTTTAAAAATTTTTCTCCATTGGAGCCCCTTTACAAAACCCATAAAGAAGAAATTACATTCACTACCACTCTACATCAGTAAATAAGAAAAATGGTCAACAACCCATTCTTCTACACACGAGCACAAACGAAGCTCAAAGTGGTGGCTTGAACGCGAATATCTAGAGTTTCTAAAGATGAGAGGGGGAGGCCGTGAGTGATGGATTCTGTTGAGTGATGAGATTCAACACTTAGAAAAAAAAAATTAGGATTACAAAGCACCAAAACTATGCATTTCATATTTTCAAAATTTATTTTACAGTTAAAATTTTTAAAAATTTAATATTTTAAATTTATAAACAAAACGTCGTCATTTCAACTTATGCAAAATGCTGACGTTCCTTAATTCATATAACGTTTTATTTCTAAAAATACTCAAAAATTTGGTCAAAATAGCGCCAAAGTAAAGTCAGTATTAAAATTCTATGATGAATTCTTGATGTAATATATTCTATCACAAAGTCGTTATAAATTCTTAACATAATTATTTTCTTATTACAAATCTACCATGAATACTTGATAGACACAAAATACATCACAAGTCTATCATGCATGACTTATACCCTCTTTCTCAGAATTAGTCCCAAAGTGTCTGTCATTTACTGTAAGTTTTTTTTTTATAGTGATTACAAACAAGTTATACAAATTTGTCTATATAGAGATTTCTGGAGGATTGTGGATGAGATAATTATTTGAAAAGTCAGTCAAATAATAATTTGTCACCTATGATTATGTTTTGCAGCCATTAATAATATTGTCCTAGCATGTTAATGTTTTCAAGAGAACTTTTGTGCAAAAAAGCAAAAAAAGAACTTCTCCTTTTGCCACTAAAATAATGTTCATTACAAAAGTTGAATTAGAGACTAAGTGATGCATCAGGAAATAAATAACTTTGATAACTAGAGTCATTCTTTGATAAATGATCACTATGAGTCAGACTCAATAGAATTTGATCAATCTTTTTTTCTATCGTGGGTTTTCGGGGCATTGGATTCTCACCAATGTTTGCGTTACTCAAGCTGACGCTCTCGCTTTCACTTCGTCCACCGCCGCTCCTAGAGTAACTTTTATCTGTTGAGTGACGGCCTTTCCACTCGACACCGTCGGATCACTAATGGCGACTTTTGTCCCTGCTCGACCGGTGGGTCTTGCAGTCAAGCTCCCTTCTGCCTTTGCACTCGAGGGCCAATCTTCAATCCTTTGTAGGAATTACCTGTAATAATGAACTTGTAAAATGGATATGTTTATGATAAAGAGATTCATTGTTCCTAACCCTACTTGGCCTGCATTGTTATGTGAACAAGTAAAAGTTATGTCTTGGTCCAAGTGGAGATAACATTTCTCTTATGCATGTTCATGGAGTTTTGAAAAATATTTCTGTATATCTTCTGAAATAAATAACTTAGGTCATAAAATGCAACGTTATCTAAGACAAAACTTTTAGTTACTATCTTTAGTTTTCACTATAGCAACTCATCTCGGACTAAAAAAATGAGGTCTTAAAATTGTAAGAAATAAAAATAACTTTAGAAATCAATATTATGTGTCATTGATGATTTACCCAAATTTACACCTACTTTGTAATTACAAAATAGTTTCTCACCTATAATTATTTTTCGCAACCATTTATTTTATCATGAATAATAAAATATTGTCCCAAATTGTTCAATTCTTCAAGGAGATTTTTGTGCAAAAAAAAAAAGTATTTTTTCAACTACAATAATATTCGTCACAAAAATGTTGAATCAGCTACTAAATAGTGCGTCTCGGGAAAGAAATAACTTGGTCACAAAAATATAGTCCTATTCAAGACAAAACTTTAAGCTACTACTTTTAGTTTTGTCACTGTAACTACTCATCTAGGACCAAAAAAAGGGTCTTAAAATTATAAAAATAAAAATCACTTTAAAAACTAATAAATGTGTCATGAATAGTTTGGTTAAATTTACACTTATGAAACTAATATATTCGTTATGAAATAGTGTAGTTGCCTATACTTATATTTTGCAACAATTCTTTTGTCATAAATGATGAAAAGTCAGTCAAATAATATTTTGTCACCTTTGATTATGTTTTGCGACTATTAATAATATCACCCTAGCATGCTTTTTTTTCAAGGGAAATTTTGTGCAAAATAATTTGAAAAATCAGTCAAATAATAATTTGTCACCTATGATTATGTTTTGCGACTATTAATAATATCGTCCTAGCATGTTTATTTTTTCAAGGGAACTTTTGTGCCAAAAAGAAAAAAAAGAACTTGTCCTTTTGCGACTAAAATAATGTTCATTACAAAAGTTGAATTAGAGAATAAGTGATATGTCAAGAAATAAATAACTTAGGTCATGAAAATACAGCGTTATCTAAGACAAAACTTTTAGTTACTATCTTTAGTTTTATCACCATAGTGACTCATCTCGGACTAAAAAATGAGGTGTTAAAATTATAAGAAATAAAAATAACTTTAGCAACTAAAATTATGTGTCATTGATGGTTTGCCTAAATTTACACCGGCCTTTTAGTTACAAAGCAATTTCTCACCTATAATTATATTTCTTGACCATTTATTTTGTCATGAATGATAAAATATTATCCCAAATTGTTCAATTTTTCAAGGAGATTTTCGTGCCCAAAAAATATTATTTTTTCCCACTACAATAATATTCATGACAAAAATGTTGAATCAGATACTAAATAATGCGTCTCAAGAAAGAAATAACTTGGTCACAAAATACAATGCTCTTCAAAACAAAACTTTCAGCTATTACTTTTAGTTTTATCATTGTACTTACTCATCTAGGACCAAAAAAAAGCGTCCTAAAATTATAAGAAATAAAAATCGCTTTAGAAATTAATATATGTGTCATGGATAGTTTGGTTAAATTTACACTTATTTTTTAGTTATGAAATAGTGTCGTCGCCTATACTTATATTTTGCAACCTTTCTTTTGTCATAAATGATGAAATATTGGGAAATTTTTGAGCTAAAATAATGTATTTTTCAGCAACTAAAATAAAGTTTGTCACAAAAAGGGAGAATTGGAGACCAAATATTATATCCTAAAATAAAATTATTGATCACAAAATATAATACAAGTCAGGAAAAAATTATTGGATACGATTTCATAAATTCGTCACAATAAAGATCATTTCGTTATCAAATTTCAAAGCGTTGTAAAAAATATTGTCTTAAAAAATCAAATTTCTTTTTGTGATTTGATGAAAGAGAGGTTGAATCAATCCGCAGATCAGAAAATCAAGAACTTGTCTGCAAGAAAATTCAATGATGAAACATCAATATTCATATATAAATTGAATTTTCATTTTATTTCTTGCATTTTTTATATAATTTTAGGCTGAGGTAAACACTCGGCTATGCATATAAATATACACTACAAGAAAATTTTGTTTTAGTGACTATAAATTTAGTCTCTAAAACATATACAAACAGTCACTAAATTATTCTGTGACTTTTTAATTTTAGTCACGTACTAGACACAGAATGTCGGTCGTAGAAAGGCTTTACTACTAAAGTAACATAGTCACGAATTACTGTTTTAAGTGACCATTATATTAGTCACTGATAATAATTAAATGGGTCGCCTTTCGTTGACTAGAAGGCTGCCGAAATTAGCCACAGAATATTCGAATACGTGACTAACTATTTGAGTCGCTAAAAGTATTAATTTAAGACTATTTTCACAGTCACTGTAGTCAATGAAATTAGTCCACTTTGACTTTTGGAATGGCGTAAATTAGCCATTGAAGGTACTATTCCGTATCCATTAAGTTTGGTCACTAATAAATTGTTTATGTGACTATTTTACATAGTCGAAAACAATGTCTTTATTTGACTAATTATTATGGTCGCGAAACGTTTTTTTGGTGTCTAATGTTTGTAGTCGATGAATATATATATGAGTGACCGTTTGTCTCGGTCAATGAATAATTGTTTGAGTGACTAATTATCTCAGTTGATGAAAATGTATTTGAGTGACTAATTATCTTAGGTGATAATAATATTGTTTAGTGACTGTATATTTAGTACATAAAAATATTTATTTGGTCATTTAAATTGAGACCAATTGTATTGGTCACTGAAATGATATACCATTATCCACAATATTATTGAAAGAACATCGGCCAACATAAGATCATTAATTACTTATAGTCTTATAATGTTGCACAATTACTTTGAGCAACTAATTCGATCATCAAAATAAATATGCAGAGATCATTTAGTTTGGTCAATAATGGCAAGAACTAAATCATATAGTGAATCAAAAATAGATAAATCTCCAAGATTTTATAACATAAAAAAAAGTTCAAAATTTTGAAAGTGTCTATTGCTTAAAAATTGCAGTAACATAAAAAGCTTAAAAAGATTCGTAGAAACATGACAAACACTCATAGAGTTGGAATAGAAATGGATGAAAAGTTCACACCAGCTAGTGGCAGCTTCTTTAAAATCTCTATGATTTGCGCATTTTGTTCTTGCAGTTGTTTAATTTCTTCACTCTGACTTTGGATTTTTTCATTTTGACTTTGAAGTTGTGTGCGCTGACTCACGATCTCTTCATTTTGAGACTCAAGCTTCTGTTGTAGCTCAGTAGTAGTTTGCTTGAATGAAGCATGCGTTTGAGGAAGTGGACCAAATCCAAGACCTTTAACATATCCTGAACTCCTACCAAGAACTTCCTCACAAATTTCTGCCTCAGATCTTGATTTAGATCCTTCAGCCAATGACTGTTCTTTTAGCTCTAACATTTTCTCCTGCAAAATATCCACTTCTTAGTAACTCTATTCAAATCCCCATTCATTGGCCAGCCAAAATTCATCATTTTTTTTCAACAATATAGACAATAAAATGAAAAATTTTAACCACATTAATATAATTATAAGCATTAGAATAATAGGGACAGGTCAACCAAGGATTGATACTTCAGCTCTAACATCTTCTAATACAATATATAGGTTTCTTATAATTATAGCTACAGTTGCTATATATAAATCACTACATTCATTGGCTAACTGAAATTCATCATTTTTTTTCCAACATTGTAAACAATAATTTCAAGCATTGTAATAACAGGCACGAGTCAGCTTCGCTAATGAAAATAGCTAAATATTACAACTTAATATGTCATTTTTTTCATTTCCCTCGTATGTATTTCCTAGGAATTTTAATATATGTGTTTCTAACTATCCATATCTATGGAAAAATATACAAAACTAGCAAACCTAAGAAAAAGCCAATACATTAAGCATGAATATATAAAATAATCCCAAATTGCTCAACGGACATTAACAATAAAATTTTTTTTTCCTTCATTTCTTCAGCAAGAAGCTGATATATAAATTTTTCATGAAGTGATTAAATATAGAAATCACGTCTAAACTAAGATTATAAACTAATCGATGATGGATAAGTGCTATGATAGATAAAATGAATAGACTTACATATCTTTCTCTGGCTTCATCATTGCTCCAACCTTTACATGCACTCCAATGGGTGTCATGAAACAAAGAAACTGGTCCTGGTGTGTATCCAAGTCTTTTAGCCTATCACTGTTTAAATGCTTTTCAGCAATTTTAATGAATGAAGCAATACCATTTTCATATTCCTTACATAACTTATTCGGCAATTGAATCCAACTTCGATCCATCCTGATAATGATATAAAAAATTAATTCATATACACACTTACGCTCCTTTAACAATCAACTAGTTTATTTTTAAAATAGGCATTCACATAACACGTGAACAATCGATAAGTGAACTTCATAAATACTCACCTCAATTTCGATATTCAGCAAATGTTATGTTTTCTCAAAACCTTGACGCAAGAAATTAACCTGAAAACAAATAATAGAAATATATATACTTAATCTGAAAATAGGCAATGAAGTAGAATGGGAAACTAGATAAGCTAGACAATGAAATTAATTGTTCAAATTAACTGTATTGACTAAGAAATATTTAAGTTTTTTATTATATATAAGTGGAAAGATAAATGTGTCTAGTTTCTGAAGAATTTTATAAAATCAAATTTGGCCTTATATTCTCAAAGATATTCAAAATTTAGTAAACAGACGTCACAACTATCAAGAATTTGCACAAGGCCAAAAGATATGAATTTCCTGGCATAAATTCATCGATATATAGTGAGCATGCTACATGTCGTTAGAAACCTACGCGAGTCAAGAGTTCAAAGAATTTTACGGTATTCAATTTAGAGATTTCTACATATAGAAATGACTAAATATATGCTGGCTGTTCGAAAGCTAAACTATGAACCATAAAAACGCGAAGTTAAACTATTAAACATATCAACATGATTTTCACTTATACGCAGCAAATAAAACTTGCTCCTCATGCTGCCACATCCCTTTCCAGGACCACAAATTAGTAACCCATAAAATACAATAACTTTGAAAAAACACATGGGTCCCTTTTCCAATTTATAGATACAATTTACATGCTTCCAAGCAATTGCTTTAAGAAAATGCCAAAACCCACGCGGGACCACAATAACAATAACAAACAGAGAGGTTGACGACAAACACAGAGCACATGCTTCACAAATGTTTTTCAATCAAACCTTGCAAATACATAGAAAGTCTATAGTGCTGGACTCAAACGTCACTTGTAAAGTTTTTTTTTTTCCCAACATATTGACAACGAACTGAATGCACATAAAATTAATAGACTGGTGTTTCTAATAATAATTGCAAACCATCCAAATTAACCCCCAACTAAGCATCAATTAAAAACCCAATCATATTGAGAGGAATTTTCTCCATAGCATATGAAACCCCAATTTATAGTGAAAGAGTTAAGAAGAAAAGAACAGGGAAATGTAAGATTTTATTCATAGAAATTGCAATCAACAGTGA
The DNA here is from genome assembly GCA_030449075.1 of Murraya paniculata. NCBI lineage: Eukaryota > Viridiplantae > Streptophyta > Magnoliopsida > Sapindales > Rutaceae > Murraya > Murraya paniculata. Next base: position 252,704 of record JAEVFN010000011.1, on the reverse strand, counting down.
ACGAGTTTGGTACCTTTTTCACTAAGATAACAGGGACTTTAAATTCGAATCTCATTGTGCCATGGACTTCATCATTCACAGGGACTTATGGTTTGTTCCTTTGCTTCAAAAGTTGTAGGCATTTGGGTTTTGTTTCCGAAGGCGTTAAAGAGTGCTTTTGTGAAGGTCTTCTTAATTAAGTCAATCCTATTTATTTTTTGAAAATTACAAAATAAATATTATTGATATATTTTAAGGGCATATGAATAATAGTTAAAAAAATACATACGAATAAATGTGTAACAAAGATATTAAGATTGATGGGTTACTGAATTAAAAAAAAAAAAAATTCCTAAATAATTCAAAAATTTTATATTCACTTTTTGGACTAAAGTCTTTAGTCATCATATTAATTCGAAATTTTCCTCCTCCATTTTTTTTTATGGGTGCCAAATATATTTACGGCGGGAAGAGGAGGCGCCAAAATATTAGTAACTAATTTACTTTTAGTCGCTAACATTATTTCATATTGTGATTAAAAATATTAGTCACCCTATATCATCTCGACCTAATTGAAAATACTTTGATATTGTGACGAATAAAATTAGTCACTGAACAATAAAGAAACACAATTTCCCTTCCTTTTTAACATATTAAATTTAACTTAGTGCTGTAAACTACAGTTGCTCCGCAATCGCCAGATCTTCTCCACCTAATTTGATTATATTAAGTGACTGTTTGTTTTAGTTCCTTATACACCTTGATTGCAACTAAATATGTTGGTCTCTGATCCCAATTCTTGGTATAAATGTGGATCTTTTGTGACTAATTAGAAATTGGTCACCTAAAAGAGTATTCAATGCCCATAAAATATAGTCATAAATAGTTAATGATGATTAAAAAAAAAAAATCATTTGTTTGAAAAATATTTCTTCCATGTACAGGGACTGCATTATTTAGTGGCAATAACTTATGTTTCCGTCATTAATATGTCAGTCATTGATGGTATTTACTTGGTATAAAAATGTGCTGTCATTTGGAGTATAAGTAGGTAAGCTCCTTACAGAGACTAAATTAACTAGTGGTCATGGAATATATCTTTCAATGACTAACGAAAGAGTCATAGAATATGGGTGGTGGTGGGAAATAATTCTGAGAATTGGGCTGCAAATAGTGTGACTAAATAATTACCTTAGTCGTCCAATAATTTATTACGTGACTGAAAATTTAATAGTCACAAAATAGTTGGTCACAAAAACAAAATTTTGTTGTAGTGCTTACTCGCGACACGCAACGCCCTACATCACAATATCATATCATAAGTTGTATAACAACTTTTTTTAAAAGCTGAAAATTTCCCACAATTTTAATACACAGGTAATAAAAGGACATGCATGTAAAACACTTTTTTACTTTGCTGTTTTAACCTTTATCAAAACAATCATTACAATGATTTTTATAGTTGAAATGAAAAATTCCTTTTACCTTCCCTTTGTTCCAAGCTACCAAGTTCATTGAAAAGTTTTCAAGGTATTGATCTTCCAATATTTTCCATCAAATTTCCTTTACCAACACAGCCATGTAATGAAGATTAATACCTTGAAAAGTTTGAGCCATGTAATGATGATGCGTCTTTTTCTATAAACTTTTCCATCGAACTCATTATACAGATAAATTTATAAATTTCATCAAAAATTGACACAAGCATTACAAGAATGCTTTGCAAACACAAAATCAAAAGCTACTCACAGGTGGCATTACTTCAGACTGCTCTATTTCTTTTTGACGCTCTTCAGTTACCAAAATTTTCTAAAAATATTATTGAAAACCTTACTAAAAATCCATTTAAAAATTTTTCTCCATTCGAGCCCCTTTACAAAACCCATAAAGAAGAAATTACATTCACTACCACTCTACATCAGTAAATAAGAAAAATGGACAACAACCCATTCTTCTACACACGAGCACAAACGAAGCTCAAAGTGGTGGCTTGAACGCGAATATCTAGAGTTTATAAAGATGAGAGGGGGAGGCCGTGAGTGATGGATTCTGTTGAGTGATGAGATTCAACACTTAGAAAAAAAAAAATTAGGATTACAAAGCACCAAAACTATGCATTTCATATTTTCAAAATTTATTTTACAGTTAAAATTTTTAAAAATTTAATATTTTAAATTTATAAACAAAACGTCGTCATTTCAACTTATACAAAATGCCGACGTTCCTTAATTCATATAACGTTTTATTTCTAAAAATACTCAAAAATTTGGTCAAAATAGCGCCAAAGTAAAGTCAGTATTAAAATTCTATGATGAATTCTTGATGTAATATATTCTATCACAAAGTCGTTATAAATCCTTAACATAATTATTTTCTTATTACAAATCTACCATGAATACATGATAGACACAAAATACACCACAAGTCTATCATGCATGACTTATACCCTCTTTCTCAGAATTAGTCCCAAAGTGTCTGTCATCTACTGTTAGTTTTTTTTTTTTTTTTTTTTTAGTGATTACAAACAAGTTATACAAATTTGACTATATAGAGATTTGTAGAGGGTTGTGGATGAGATAATTATTTGAAAAGTCAGTCAAATAATAATTTGTCACCTATGATTATGTTTTGCAGCCATTAATAATATTGTCCTAGCATGTTTATGTTTTCAAGAGAACTTTTGTGCAAAAAAGCAAAAAAAGAACTTCTCCTTTTGCTACTAAAATAATGTTCATTACAAAAGTTGAATTAGAGACTAAGTGATGCATCAGGAAATAAATAACTTTGATAACTAGAGTCATTCTTTGATAAATGATCACTATAAGTCAGAATCAATAGAATTTGATCAATCTTTTTTTCTATCGTGGGTTTTCGGGGTATTGGATTCTCACCAATGTTTGCGTTACTCAAGTTGACGCTCTCGCTTCCGCTTCGTCCACCGCCGCTCCTAGAGTAACTTTTATCTGTTGAGCGACGGCCTTTCCACTCGACACCGTCGGATCACTAATGGCGACTTTCGTCGCTGCTCGACCGGTGGGTCTTGCAGTCAAGCTCCCTTCTGCCTTTGCACTCGAGGGCCAATCTTCAATCCTTTGTAGGAATTACCTGTAATAATGAACTTGTAAAATGGATATGTTTATGATAAAGAGATTCATTGTTCCTAACCCTACTTGGCCTGCATTGTTATGTGAACAAGTAAAAGTTATGTCTTGGTCCGAGTGGAGATAACATTTCTCTTATGCATGTTCATGGAGTTTTGAAAAATATTTCTGTATATCTTTTGAAATAAATAACTTAGGTCATAAAATGCAACGTTATCCAAGACAAAACTTTTAGTTACTATCTTTAGTTTTATCACCATAGTGACTCATCTTGGACTAAAAAAATGAGGTCTTAAAATTGTAAGAAATAAAAATAACTTTAGAAATCAAGATTATGTGTCATTGATGATTTACCCAAATTTACACCTACTTTGTAATTACAAAATAGTTTCTCACCTATAATTATTTTCGCGACCATTTATTTTATCATGAATGATAAATATATTGTCCCAAATTGTTCAATTCTTCAAGGAGATTTTTGTGCCAAAAAAAAAAAAAGTTTTTTTTTCAACTACAATAATATTCGTCACAAAAATGTTGAATCAGCTACTAAATAGTGCGTCTCGGGAAAGAAATAACTTGGTCACAAAAATACAATCCTATTCAAGACAAAACTTTAAGCTACTACTTTTAGTTTTGTCACTGTAATTACTCATCTAGGACCAAAAAAAGGGGTCTTAAAATTATAAAAATAAAAATCACTTTAAAAACTAATATATGTGTCATGGATAATTTGGTTAAATTTACACTTATAAAACTAATATATTTGTTATGAAATAGTGTAGTTGCCTATACTTATATTTTGCAACAATTCTTTTGTCATAAATGATGAAAAGTCAGTCAAATAATATTTTGTCACCTTTGATTATGTTTTGCGACTATTAATAATATCACCCTAGCATGCTTTTTTTTCAAGGGAAATTTTGTGCAAAATAATTTGAAAAATCAGTCAAATAATAATTTGTCACCTATGATTATGTTTTGCGACTATTAATATTATCGTCCTAGCATGTTTATTTTTTCAAGGGAACTGTTGTGCCAAAAAGAAAAAAAAAAGAACTTGTCCTTTTGCGACTAAAATAATGTTCATTACAAAAGTTGAATTAGAGACTAAGTGATATGTTAAGAAATAAATAACTTAGGTCATAAAAATACAGCGTTATCAGCGTTATCCAAGACAAAAATTTTAGTTACTATCTTTAGTTTTATCACCATAGTGACTCATCTCGGACTAAAAAATGAGGTGTTAAAATTATAAGAAATAAAAATAACTTTAGCAACTAAAATTATGTGTTATTGATGGTTTGCCTAAATTTACACCTGCCTTTTAGTTACAAAGCAATTTCTCACCTATAATTATATTTCGTGACCATTTATTTTGTCATGAATGATAAAATATTATCCCAAATTGTTCAATTTTTCAAGGAGATTTTCGTGCCCAAAAAATATTATTTTTTCCTACTACAATAATATTCATGACAAAAATGTTGAATCAGATACTAAATAATGCGTCTCAAGATAGAAATAACTTGGTCACAAAATACAATGCTCTTCAAAACAAAACTTTCAGCTATTACTTTTAGTTTTATCATCGTAATTACTCATCTAGGACAAAAAAAAAGCGTCCTAAAATTATAAAAAATAAAAATCGCTTTCGAAATTAATATATGTGTCATGGATAGTTTGGTTAAATTTACACTTATTTTTTAGTTACGAAATAGTGTCGTCGCCTATACTTATATTTTGCAACCTTTCTTTTGTCGTAAATGATGAAATATTGGGAAATTTTTGAGCTAAAATAATGTATTTTTCAGCAACTAAAATAAAGTTTGTCACAAAAAGGGAGAATCGGAGACCAAATATTATATCCTAAAATAAAATTATTGATCACAAAATATAATACAAGTCAGGAAAAAATTATTGGATACGATTTCATAAATTCGTCACAATAAATATTATTTCGTTATCAAATTTCAAAGCGTTGTGAAAAATATTGTCTTAAAAAATTAAATTTCTTTTGTGATTTGATGAAAGAGAGGTTGAATCAATCCGCAGATCAGAAAATCAAGAACTTGTCTGCAAGAAAATTCAATGATGAAACATCAATATTCATATATAAATTGAATTTTCATTTTATTTCTTGCATTTTTTATATAATTTTAGGCTGAGGTAAACACTCGGCTATGCATATAAATATAGTACAATTTATACGACATAAACAGTGTACACTGTGTTAAATTTTAATAGGGAAAATGCAATGCCAAATGCGTGCATTACTTAATGGAAGATGCTGGTTAAATAATATGTAATTAGTTATTACACATTTCCATGTTCTTCTGTCTCAATGAGTCCATGCTGGAAATTATATAAGAAGAAGATAAAGCAAAATGACGGAAAAAAAAAAGAAAAGAAAACCTGTAATTAATCACATGGGCTACGTGGATGGTTGATGATTTTTGATGCGTTCCAAAATTAAGAGGCAATTTTTTTTTTTTAATTTTGTCAAACTAAGTTGTAATCAGTAATTCCAATTCTGCAAAGAGTATTTTGTAATGAAAATCAGGTGCTATAAGTCAGTCAAAAAGTTAGTTTGACTGTCACATGGCAGCCCAACAATAAGGGCCCCTCTATCATATAGTAGCCGCCCAAACGGAGTGCTACAGAGTACTCAGTGCTCTGATTCACTGTTGCGTGTTGTTATGGGACACGTATTTGATGTGCCATTTCACTTTAACTCCATAACGTTTTTTATAATTACATATATGCCACATGACATTTATTAGTTTTACAAATAGTACCCTTTCATGTATGCATAATTGCATATTACTTTCTTATTTCAAGCTAAAAGAAAACAAGTGTAGGTTCAATTTCACCCATGCTTCGTTTTTCGATTTATGTTGGAATTTAGTTTTTTTTTTTTCTGCATAACTCAATATTTTTATCCACCCGCATTGAGTTGTCACTGTAATATGCTTTTTCTAGTAATTCTTGAATTTTATTGAATACTATTAGAAATTTTTTTTAAAATCATTGACTTAACAACTTTTTTAGTATAATTTAATATTTCATTATAAAATTTTTGTAATAAATAATTATAAAATAAAAAGTACAAAAAAAATATCTTACTATTAATTTTTTATTTTTTTATTCACACTGAAATATATATTTTTTATTTTCAGTAGTTAAATTTTTAAGACAACTTTGAAGGGTGCTAATAATCCAACTTTTCACTAGCAACCAAAAGTTGCTTACGAACAATTAAGTTCAAAGAAGCATCATCAGAGGATTAATTTCTGAGGAAGAATCTTGGAAGAACATGCTTCTCTATAAAGACTATGCTTCTTAGAAAGGCCATGATGAAACTCAAACAGAAACCACACATATCCAAGCCACTCACGGACCAAAATCGAAGGATGAATCTCCAGATCAAAACCATCAAAGTCAATGCCAATTCCGCCGGCCGCAACAAATTGCGCAAGATTAAAAAAATTTTTTCTGTTGTTCTTGGTTGTTCCGGGGCGGCAGCGGCTCACCAGCTGTCATCTAGGTCCTCAAAAGAAAAGTCAGCGAGGATGGAGGAAACGTTTAGACGTCCCCCAGGATACTCCCAACCACAAAATCAGCAAAACAATATTCAAACGGCTCCTTCTAATGCTATTTTGCCAAGTCAACCCGGCAGATCATATCCCGTGCAAGGGAACATGGGGCTCCGAATCAAAAGGATTTTTTGCCTTAGTAATTAACTTTTTCACGTCTATCGAAAAGGTGTTACCAAAAGAGAATGAGTATTCAGCATCTGGTCTCCCACGGGAGATAAGTTTCTGAGTTGTTTATTCTAGTAGTTTACTAGCTGTGTTATTTATTTGACAGTTAATCCTGTTTTGCCGTCATTCTAAGATTTCCTCTGTGATTTCCTCTGTGAGAGAGAAGACCTTCGAGGCAGACCGCGACACCGCTTCTTCAGAGCTTAAGTTTTGGAAAATCCTCTCAATCACAACAAAATCAGCAAAACAATATTCAAACGGCTCCTGCTGACGCGAATGGGAACCGTCCCTATGCGTGGTGGCGCCGAATCAGGGAGCTTTTTTGCCTTAATAATAATTAAGTTCTTTCACATCTATTGAAAAAGTGTAACCAAAAGATTGCTAATGAATATTCATCATCCAATCTCCCACGAGAGATATGCGTGCCTTTGGTATTGTTTTTATTTCGTTGTTTTTTGTTTTTCAAGAATGAAAAAGTCCAAAATTTATTTAGTTCACTTGTTTTAAAATAGGGTAATTTAATTTTAACAGAGAATTATTTATTCTCATTCTCCAACTTTATAGAAGAAAAGTGGAAAACAATAAATTGATGGTTTCCAAATTCTCATTCTTCAAATGGGTCTCACAATCCTACTTGCACAATAATTTTTAAAGAACTTTAATATTCTCATTATTTTTATTTTTAATAATGTTTATGTATTATTTTAGTAATTTTTAAAGAACTTTAATATTCTCTAAAAAAACACATTTCATCTCATTTTTATAAAATAAAAAATTTACAATAAAAAAATAAATAAATAAAATTATAATGATTAAAAAATTAATTTATTATAATTTTTTTCATTATATTATCTTTTCTTTATCTTGCATTCAATGTCTTCACTTTTCCAAACAATCAACTAAACACATTTTCACTTTTTTATTTTTAAATACTATTTTATAAACAATCAACCAAACATAATTTTATCTTCAATAAAAACTAATTATTTCTTATAAAACAAAAATACAAACAGCATGTGAAAAACAATACCAAACGCACGCACCCTAATGTCTTTGAGTTTTTTTTAATTCTAGTACTAGTTATGTTATTTATTTGAGCAATTTTATATTATTCTCAAACCAGTGCTAGCTGAAGCGACTGACGCACTCGCTGCCACTGCTCATCTCCTTTTTCTTATTTCTTTTGTGTGATTAAAAGTTTTTGTTAATTTCTAGTCATTGCTATTCTGCTATGTAATTAGTCATTGTCTCATAATGTATTCGGATCTCGCCAAATCTAATTTTCGCTATCTAATCAGTCATTATCTTCGTGCTGGATTTGGATCTCTCCTAATATAATTTTTTCTACATAATCAGTTTTCGTCTCTGTATTGAAGTCGCATGTCTCTTAATTTATTTTTATTTTTTAATGTTTGTAAGAGGTTAAAACACATAGCATTTAAGTATTTCAAGAGCTAATATTAATTTACTTTTCATTTCCTTTTTTAAATACCAAAACTAAAATCCATCTCCTAATTCTCCTTTTTTTTTCATAATTTTCTTTTTATAAAAAATGTTCTCATCTTTTAGATTTTAAATTGAAGTTAAGAGTTAACATCTATACATCTTAGTTTTAGATTTTAAATTAGTCACAAAAATGTTTGTTTTAATATTTCAAAAGAGAAATAAAAAATAAATTAAATCGTACCCCTTAAAGAAACTTAAATGTCATGTGTCCTAAATTCTTACTAATATTAAAAAAATTAATTTTAGAGGGGATCCAAATTCTTCAAAGATGCAACTCATCAAATGTAGTACATATGGCAATGATATCCGCAAACTCGCAAATCTGCTCAAACCCACCTGTCGAAACCTATCCACTGTGGGTGATTTTGCCTGTTGCAGGTGGGTTTGATATCAAAAATCAAAATCCACACTAGATTGCAGGGTTTGGTATATGCTAAATATCTAGCGAATACTCGCATGGGTATTCGTTAACCCATACTTTTTTTCAATTATTTTTTAAAATTTTAATAATTTTAATACTTATTACAATTATTATATACAAATTAATTTCATTATATAATTATAGATTATTACATACTTATTATAATTATTATATAATTAAGGATTATTAGATACTTATTATAATTTTGTTCTTTGGATTAGAGCTTAGAAAGTATTATTGTTTAGAAATATTAACTTTAAATTATTATTGTAGGAATCGTGTGGAATGGGTGCTAATGGTGGTGAATGAAATGAGGATCTTAACTCTTGGAACTCGTGTTGAATGAGAATATGATATGATAATTGTTGATGGTGCAGTGGTGCTACTTTTATATAATTGTGTTGTTACTTTTGGATAGTAGTTTGTGGTTTTTTCTTTTCTTTAATTGAAAGTATTTTTATGTTTTCATGAGCTTTTGTATTTCATACTTAAATTTGAGAATTCGTGTTGCATTGATGTTGAAATTTTAAATTTTCATTTACATTAATTAAATGTAAAATTGAGTATTTTATTGAAAATTTAGGTCATTGACATAAATTTACATATTGAGTAATATAATTTAAATTTTTAGGTTTTATTAAAAATATCTTTTAACGTTTGTAATTTTAAATGTGGAAACTCGTAAAAAATCTATAAATACCATTATGAGTTTGGTAATTGTCAAAATGCGTAGCAAGTTATTCCCACTGATTTTATTGAATTTTTAAATATTTGCTATTATGTATTTTTCTAGTGGTAGTATATGGGTAAAAATTTAATTCTTTTATTTTTTAATTAATAATTATCAATCAACAATTGAGTTATTTACTCAATACATAATCAGATTAAGAGAAAATTTTGATCCTTCAAATGATAGAAAATTAATGGATGAAGTAGATACACAATTAAAATGATATTGAAAAAAAATTAAAAAAAGACACACAGATAGAGAATAAAAAAATTAAGTTGTTTGACTTTTAACATACAATATCAGAAGAATAAAATTTTATGTAAAATAAATTTTATGAATATTAAAATATTTTATCTCACCATTCAAAACTTTAATACACCCAATCTCTCATTTATTAATCACTCAATATTTATTAAAAAAATCTTAATTCTCTCACCGACCTCTTGGCTTCTATCTTTCAATTCAATTGAGAATGGGATGATTAAGAGGGGAGGGGAAATGAAGCCTCTTCGTTTGCCTTTTCATTTTCTCAATCATAGTTTATTATTGTATTTTTTTTATTATTATTGGAGGTAGTGTCGCCTTTCGGCGCCAACTTTTGACCACATCATATATATGTAGGGGTGGCAAAACGAATAAACGAATCAAATTCGAATCGAATCATAAACGAATTGGGTCAAAATTCTACTGATTCGAATTTGATTCGTTTATTAAACGAATTGAAATCTCAGGATTCGGATTCGATTCGTTTATTAAACGAATATTCGGTTTGATTCGTTTAATTCGTTTAGTAGAATTAATAAACGAATCGAATCACATCCGAATTCGTTTATTATTCGTTTATCCTATTGCGAATCCATAACGAATCGAATCGAATCGAATCCGAATTCATTTATTATTCGTTTATCCTATTACGAATCGAAACGAATCCATAACGAATCGAATCCGAATTCGTTTACAATTCGTTTAGAAAAATATAATTAATAAACAAAATTAAACAAAATAAAATATAAAAAAGCCACAAATTTGATATCCTACAAAATACAAATACCAAATACAATCATTCAAATACCAAATTTTGTTTCCAAATACCAAATTACAAATCCTTAATAATACAAATTACAATAATTAAAATCCTTAATGACCAAACTTTTGAAGTTAGTTTCCTTTGCCGTGGTCCTTTTTGTTCCGCTAGCCTTAAACCGTTTTCAATCTCTTCTTCCATTTCGATTATGTCATTTACATCATCATCTCCAACACTGGAATCGTTAATTGTGTAGAGTGAATTACTTTGGCTTGTGTCCGTTCTCCTAAAAAAATTAATTCAAAATTATTTAGCAAGATTAATTAACAATTTAACTGAAATAATAAAAAATATATATACATAAATCAGTAAATGCAGATCAACTCTTAAACAAAATCGTATTTTGTATGAATGTAAACCCATAACTCAAAAATTAAAAACAAAAAAAGGAGAAAAGATCAGAGCTTACGGTGTGGCGGCTGATAAATTGTGGAGAAACAAAAAGAAATTGCTGAATTTCTTTGGTAACAATAATTGACAATTGCTGCAGCTGCACCTTTTGGAAGTTGAACAAATCAAGCACATGCACATGACCCCACTTAGATTTGAGAAGAAAAGCTGGATCTTACTTCTTGCCGTGAACAAATCAAGCACATGCACATGACCCCACTTAGAAAGATTTGAGAAGAAAAGCTAGATCTTGATTCTTGCCGCCTTGGGATAACCGGACAAGATGAGTAGTAACAAAAATAGTCAATTTATTAAATAATATAAGATTTGTCTAAAAAAAAAAAAAGAAAAAGAGCTGGAGCTTAGCTTACCATGAGTGTGAGGTAGGTGAGATGGTGGCAGTATGTGATAACTTGATGAGAGTGACAAAAACAAGTGGCTGAGGATGAGGATGAATTGTGGGCAACTGCAAGTCTGCAACTGATGAAGAAGGTTGAGGCCTGCCGCTGCAATTGATGAAGGGAAAGAAAAAGAAAAAGTAGCGAAATGGAAAATTAGGGCCGGCTTCCCTGATTGTTGTTGTAGTGATGGTTTGTCTTATTATTGTTTAAAATTACGATATTAACCTTTCAATTTAAAAAATTTTTCAAATAAATTTGAGGATAAAAAATAATTTAATTAAACGAATTTTAACCGAATCGATTTGTATTCGATTCGTTTATGACCCTTTTATTAAACGAATCCTTAATGAATAAACGAATTAATATCTTTAAACCCGGATTTGATTCGTTTAATAAACGAATCGAATCGAATTCACCCATTTATTAAACGAATCAATTTTTTCAAACCCAAACCCATTTAATTCGCTCCGAATCGAACCGAATAAATGAATCCTAACCCATATTGCCACCCCTAGCTGCCGCTGCAATTGATGAAGGGAAAGAAAAAGAAAAAGTAACGAAATGGAAAATTAGGGCTGGCTTCCCTGATTGTTGCTATAGTGATGGTTTGTCTTATTATTGTTTAAAATTATGATATTAACCTTTCAATTTAAAAAATTTTTCAAATAAATTTGAGGATAAAAAATAATTTAATTAAACGAATAATAAACGAATTTTAACCGAATCGATTTGTATTCGATTCGTTTATAACCCTTTTATTAAACGAATCCTTAACGAATAAACGAATTAATATCTTTAAACCCGGATTCGATTCGCTTAATAAACGAATCGAATCGAATTCACCCATTTATTAAACGAATCAATTTTTTCAAACCCAGACCCATTTAATTCGCACCAAATCGAACCGAATAAATGAATCCTAACCCATATTGCCACCCCTATATATATGCATATACTTTTTTTTTTTTTTTAATTTCAGTATAAAAAGAAAAACCTCCGATCCAAAACAGAACAGAATTGCTGTAACTGTCTCGACTGCAATTTACTAAAGTAACCGATCGCTCGGTAGGAATCACCCATGTTTCCTTTTACGATCGAGGTTGGAATTTAGTACATTTTTTTATTCCTTTTCTTTTTCTTTATATTTTAATATTTTTATCCACCCATATTGGGTTGTCTCTGTAGTCTGCTTTTTCCAGTAATTCTTGAATTTTATTAAACACTATTAGAAAAAAAAAATTTCTAGCCATATTTGTACCATTCAATTGTAATATAAATACCTAAAGCTTCTTGGTCAATTTTTGTTTGAGCAATAGACGCATTTTATCTTAAAAAAGAAAGCATAAAAATTACTTGATGCTTTTTTAATTACTTGGAAACTGGAAAGTGACAGCTGAAGCAAAATGTTTCACACAAGTCTTGAAAATATTGATAAAAAAATTGTTCTTGAAGTATTTGAAAGGTCAATGCTGTAAGACTAAATAGAGTTAACATGGCATGGATATAGTTATTTTGAAATAATTGAGTAATATTTAAATCAAATGACACATGGAAAGCAAAGACAAAATCACTTATTCATAAACGAATAAAGGTCAAAGATTTTAGCCATGAGACACGTGTCGTGTTAACAAGAAGAGAATAAGTTAATCTTTCAAAAATAGCACACAACTTGCAATCCGTACTTTCCTTCTAGTGAGGTTATTAAGAACCTATTTTATATTGAGATTGACCATCAGTCATTTCTAAGTTAAAATATTTGATAAACTCTTAATATTGTGGTTTAAAGTTAAATTAATTTAATTTTATATTTATATTATAAAAAATATATAATATTTTTAATAATTTTATTAAAATTATTATTTAAAATTATATTTATTTATACTCTATTAGTTAAAATTATTTTGCAATCGAAATATTTAATTGTAATTCTCATAAAACATATAATATTATCATGATCTAGAATTTACAGGTCACAATCCGTAGAGCTGGGCAAAAAAACCGTGGCCTTGAAAAAACCGAACCAAACCGGCGGTTCAGTTCAAATTTTGACCGGTTTTAATCTTTACAAATAACCGAAATATGTGATTTAAAAAAAAACCAGAATGCCGGTTCGGTTATTTGGGTCAATCGGGTTATTTTGAGATTTTATTAAAGTTGAAACGTGTTATATTTTAATTGGGTATATAACAGAATTACAATAGACCTGCACACACAAAATTACTGATATATATATGTAACAATTTCACCCAAAACAAACCCTAAAATCAAAATCGGAATCACCCACCCAAACACGCTGCAATCACGATCGACGCTGCTTACCGGCGACACTGTCACAGCTGAGCAGCTTGCACTTACCATCCAACACTTTCTTCCACCATACGATAGCCGTTAGCTTGTTCTTACCGCGCGAAAGCCCACAGCTTCTTGTCACCGTAAGACAGCATTTAATCACCAGCCACCGTGCGACAGCTTCTGCTCTGCTCACTGGCCACCGTGCGACAGGTTCTGCTCTGCTTACCGGCCACTGTGCGCCAGCATTCTGCTCTGCTCATCGACCACCGTGCGCCACCAGGTATGTCTGAAATAGTGACAGATACCTTGCATGCCCTACTTCTCTGATTTTCTACAATTATAAGTAACACATGATTTTTTTTGTATCATTATATGTTTTGAATGCATGATTTAGTTTCTGGAGGATATTGTAATTTGTTTATGTTAGAAACATAATTTAGTTTTAAGTGTATATGCATGTTAAGTTATAAATGTTGGCCAGTGACTATAAATTAAATTAGATGATTTACAAATATGGCTGCCGATTGTATGTTGGACAGTGGCTATAAATTGCATGATTTACAAATATATGGCAGTTGATTATGTTTATAATATGGCTGTCGATTGTATGTTGGATGGTGGGCAGTGGCTATATTTAGGTTTTATTTTGACATTATGATTGTTTTGATTTTGTAGGATGGTTGACAATGTTAGTGAAGTACAAGAGGCTAATAATGAAGTGCAAAAATTAGTAATGAAGCCCAATAAGTCAGTAGTGGAGAAAAGGTCAGCAGGAGTAGAAAAATCCGTTGAGAGAATTTGTGTGGAAACATTTTTTGAAGCTACCTGGAGGGGAAAGAGCTAAGTGTCATTATTGCAACAAAAGTTATGCAGCCCATAGTACTAATTCTAGAACGAGTGATTTGAAGAATCATTTGGATAGATGTAAAGTGTACAAAAAATTGAAGGCTGCAAATGATGCAAAGCAACAAACATTAGTTCGTAAAAGGGGTGAAGGTAAAGATGATGGTACTGCCAAGGTTATGCATGTAGGATTTAATAGAGAGGCTTGTAGAATGGCACATGTAAAAATGATAATCAAAGATGAGTTGCCTTTTAGATTTGCGGAGTTCATGGAAACATGTTGTCCGAAGTTTGAGGTGCCATCTCGAAGAATAATTACAAGGGATATTCTTGAATTGTATCAGAATGAAAAGGGGTTACTAGAAAGTGTTTTGAGTGCCAAATAAACCGAGAGTGTGTATTACCACTGACACATGGACTTCTATTCAAATGTCAAACTTTATAGTGGTTACAGCTCACTTTATTGATGAAGAATGGGTGCTGCATAAGAGGATTCTCACTTTTACACCTATATCTAATCATAAAGGAGATGGCATTGGGAAGCTGATTGAAAATTGTTTGATTGATTAGGGGATTGAGAGGTTGTTCACAATTACAGTGGATAATGCAAGCGATAATACACTTGCAATATCTTATGTGAAGAAGAAGTTGGCAAATTAGAGTGGAAATTTGATGGTTTTGAATGGGTTGTATATGCATGTGAGGTGTTCAGAGCATATAATCAACTTAATTGTGCAAGATGGGTTATCGCAGGTGAATCAATCAATAGCTAGTATCCGAAATGCAGTAAAATATGTTAGGTCCTCCCCAGCAAGATTACAAAAGTTCAAAACATGTGTTCAGTGGGAGAAAATCTCATGTGGAGGGCTTATGGTGTTAGATGTACCAATGGGTGAAATTCAACATATTTGATGTTAGAAAAAGTGGTAGCATTTGAGAAAGCATTCGATAGGCTAAAGGAAGATGATGAGCATTATACAAACTGGTTTGATGAGGATGAAAGTGAAAAAAAAAAAATGGTGTGGCCACCAACTGACAAGGTTGGGAAAGTGCAAAGAGGTTAGTCAAGTGTCTTTCAGTTCTTTATCACGTGACTTTAAAATTTAGTAGTTCTCTAACTGTCACTTCCAATAATTATTTGAATGAAATGTGGAAAATTTAAATTCATGTGAAGTCACTTGTTGATTCTAATGATTTTTTGTTGAAATAAAATAGGCTACAAGATTAAGGAAAAGTTTGTCAAATATTGGGGTCATTTATTTTAAAAGGTTAACATGTTGATTATGGCAAATGTGCTTGATCCTCAGTGCAAACTTAGCTTTGTTACATGGTGTTTTAGTATCTTGTGTGATGCTAAAAAGGTTGATGAATTGAGAGTTAACATTAAAGAGTTGTTGAAGTTTTTTGAAAGCTATGGTGGTAAGAGTAATTCAAACAGAGGTAAGAGAAATAGTGCTATGTATGAGGTGCTAGTAGTAGGTATGGGTCATTTGATCATTTTACACAGTTTAGAAAGATGAAAGAAAGTTCAAATGTGACATTAGTGGAAAAAATAATGTTGAAAAATACCTGTCAGAGACTTGTGAGGGTATTAGCAATTCCCATTTTGATATTTTGACATGGTGGAAGTTGAATGGCCCTCGATATCCAATTTTGTCTTAGATTGCCAAAGATGTTTTGGCAATTCCAGTATCTACTGTGGATTCTGAATCAGCATTTAGCACAAGAGGGTGTATTTTTTATCCTTTTAGGAGTTCTTTAACTTATAAAACAGTTGAGTCATTGATCTGCACTAAAAATTGGCTTCGCTCAACTCTATTTGGAGAGCATACAATACAACCAAGTCAGGAGGAAGCTGAATTCTATGAATTAGTTGAAACAGGTAATATCGTTATTTATCATGTTACTTTTTGTGATCTCACTTGTAACATTTTGTATATTAGAATTAATGATTTTAATATAATTGTTTCAATTTCTTATAGAATTTTTTAGGCCAATGCTATCTCAACAAGAACAAGTAGCTGAGGAGCAAATGGCAATTGATTGATGTTTTTGACCAGTAAGTTTTCTTAATTTTTTTGGTAAAAAAACTAGTATATTGTTTATATAGATTGTTTATTTAATTATTTATTATTTTAATTTTTCTTTTATACATCCAAATATTGAGCTGGAAAATGCCTAAAGCTGATGCTGATATTGATGAAGATGGCAGAAGGTTGTTGGTGTTTGTTTGCATTTTTTTTTTTATTTTATGTTGTAAGTTGTAACCGTTGTTATTTTTATTTGTCTTGACAACTTTATGTTCATTTAGATGGAGTATTGGAATCTGGTTTTGCATTTTTAACTCTTAGTATTTCATATTATGTGACTACTTTATTAGGAATTAGTAAGACAGTAGTAATAAATGTGTTTTGAATACTTTGTGTTTATTGTTAGTATTTGTAATAAAATTGTGATGAACTGATTGTTGAGAAAAATTGTTCAATTAATGAGGCCCAATGGGCTACAAAGTCAGAAATTTGAAATAGGCCCAATAGGCCCATAACCCAAAAATACCGAACCGAATCAAACTATACCAAAGATATCCATCCATGTACCGTTCTTTATTGAGTTTGGTTCTTATTCAGTTCTTTTTATAAAATAATCAATTTAAATCGGTTTTGCTCAATTTCGATTTGAACCGATCCGAACCAAATCGTGTGCACCCCTTTGATCCGTCACCATTAATCTTGTTAGATTAAGATTTGTCAGTAATGATATTATAGATTATGACTCAAGTTTAATTTGCATTTTATGTTTGCGCGCTATCACCACTAAAAGCACTTAGCAATAAAAAACTTTTTTCTTCAAAGTTAGAGAGAAATTTGATTTTTTTCTTTGTTCTATATAATATGGCTCTTTCGTGAAAAGAAAGCCTTTTTATACTTTTTGGTAGAAATTATAGGCTCTTTATTTTATCTATTTTTAATTCTATTTAATAAAAAATGTTTAACTTAAATTTAAAGATAAGATAAAGCCGAAGTGGTGCATTAGTTGTGCTAATTATGAGGGCCTACCTTGTAAAATAATAAAAAATTTCTTATACACAAGCATATTAAATGAAGTTTCTATCAAATCATATATTTGGACTTTTTGACTAAAATAATTAGTTATCTTACTTATCATTCCAATAGTGCTGTAGTTAATTAAGTGAGCTAATCCAAAAATCATTTTGGTATATACAATAGTAGTTACAATAATTAAGCATGTAATTAAACTAACCTTATTAATTAATTCTAAATTTACTCCACCAGAAAATTAGAACTAATATTCATAATTGTATGCTATCTAGGATAGTGTTTTCGAATAATAATTTAACCCATGCCACATTAATTTCTTTACTAAAAAATCTTTTGTACTACATCGGTAATTAAATTGATATTTCAACTATCCAATCAACTTAATTACTTCTTGTTTTTTTACACTTATTGATTTTCTTTAATAATCATTTTTAACATAATAATTATGTTAACACCCTTTGCCCAGAGAATTATATGATCAAGTATCGAAAATCCACCAAAAGATGTATTATACAATTTCTATATTATTAATATATAATTTCATTACTCATAATTGCTCCCATCAAGATACCAGATAATCTTGACTACAATTGCATGTTGCGTCTATTGGTAACTTAAATAAAATAACAATCACAAATAGGAAACTACAATTAACTCAATATTCATATTGTAATAAAATCAATGCTTATGAGATTTAATAACTCTCACAGTCATTTCAAAGTTAATTAAATCTCATATGGTATCCAATTTGATGTAATCAGATTACATTAATAAATCTATATATCATTAAGATAAATTACTTAAAACATAAATAGAGTGCTTAATTCGATTAACTAACTACGACTCAATTTATTTAATCATAAAATAATTTATATTTATGTCTTTTGTGAATCTATATAATGATCACATAACATAAAATATGATTATAACATACTTTATTCAAAATACTTATGTAATTAGAATATATAAAAATATCTCAAATATTTTATTAATTGTAAAATGTATTTACTACAAATAAATAAATAAATATACTTTAAACCGCACATAATTCCAATAGTATCAACTTTTATTTTATATACAGTTACAATTTTTTTCTATTGTAAACCATGATACTAAAATGGGTGTAAGCCCTTTTAGTTTATTCAAATTACACTTTGTTCAATACTTCATGGAATATTAATATTTTAAGATTAAGCATATTTTATAACAAAATCTTATATTTTAATTTATAAAAAATATATTGTCCAAACCTTGTCTAATGTTTCTGACACCAAAAAAAGGTGGCCACCAACAATTA
This sequence comes from Murraya paniculata, assembly GCA_030449075.1. NCBI lineage: Eukaryota > Viridiplantae > Streptophyta > Magnoliopsida > Sapindales > Rutaceae > Murraya > Murraya paniculata. Next base: position 233,837 of record JAEVFN010000011.1, on the reverse strand, counting down.
AAGGAATAATGATAGAACTCTCATCCCCTCCAATGATAGAAAAAAAGTTGGGTTTTGGGAGGAAATTTCCAAGAAGCCAACGATCATTGACTCGAAAGACCGAATCAGCAGGTTCAATTTCAACCTACGTTAGCTGGCACCAATAAAAGTTGTGGTACTGGAGCCTTTTTGCACCGGCAAACCAAACATTTTACTTCCATCAAAGAAAAGGAAGGAAGAATCTTTGCACTGGGAAGATTTGAATCTCGTCGAGTAACCGGAAAGGTATGCATAATTAATTTAGTGAAATGCAGATCTCAAGATTTATGAAATTTTATAGTAATCAACATAAATGCAGATCAAGTCATGGCGAGTGAACCAGCCGATATGGTACATGATCTTGAGGAAGAGCTTCTCCGTCTATCTAATACACCATCTCAGTTCAGCATTTTCAGAGTGCCCCATGTATTGCGTAACGTAAATGAAAAGGCTTATGAACCAAGATTGCTATCAATTGGTCCTTACCATCGCCGTAAAGATCAATTATCGGACTTTGAAAAGTACAAAATGAGCTATCTTCAAAAGCTTCTAGAGCGGAGAGCGGAAATACCTTTGTCAAGCTATTTCGTGGTCATGAGGGAACTGCAAGAAAGAGCTCGAAATTGTTATGGAGGATCCATAAGTTTAAACCAAGATGAGTTTGTGAAAATGATGATTCTTGATGGTTGTTTCATTGTTGAGGTTATTCGCAAGTTTTGGTTGGTCATGGAATGGAGAAGAAATGAGGACCCTCGTTTGGGACAAGATACTGACCCTATTTTTAAAATGGAATGGATGTTACGTTCCATAGCACAAGATATGATTTTACTTGAGAATCAGCTTCCATTTTTTGTTATTTGGGAGTTGTTTAGCATGACAGAGATACCTAATAATCAAAGGAGCGAAAGCTTTCTTGTCACAATTCTGCGTTTTTTCAATGGAATATTGCCAGGGAAAGGATGTCGAAGAGATGATGTTTATCGAGTTCATGATTATCCCATAGGTGAAATCAAACATCTAGTCCATTTGATACACGATAACTGGCTTCCTTCACCTACAGGAATAAAAGCATATGAGGATAATGGTACAAAAAATAGTGAATGGAGCTTCATTTCATCTGCCACAGAGATTCAAGAGGCTGGAATCCAGTTCCGAAAGGTTGAGGTTATGGATGATTCCTTGTTTGATATAAAGTTCGAAAATGGGGTTATGGAGATCCCAACCTTGGAAATTGATGATGCTACAGAAACTATTTTGCAGAATCTCATTGCATACGAGCAGTGTTCCCACGACATAAATTCAAAGCATATATTAGACTACTGCAAATTCCTGGACAGCCTCATCAACACGTCAAAGGATGTTGAACTACTTCGTGGCCGTGGAATAATTGACAACTGGTTAGGTGATGATGGAGTGATTGCAACCTTAATGAACAAGCTTGGTGATGGTGTTGTACTCGATGATGCGCAGTTCTATTACAGTGAGGTATTCAACAAAGTGAATTTGCATTGCAGTAGGCGTCGTAATAAGTGGAAGGCCAAGCTGAGGCACAATTATTTCAACAATCCATGGGCAATCATCTCCTTTCTCGCTGCTGTTGTCCTGCTTCTACTAACATTTGTGCAAAGTCTGTTTTCAGTTCTTTCTTATTAGGATACACACAGTCATGGAAGATAGAAGCCGGTGCGGTAGTGACGGTGGTATTGTAGACATGAATCAAGATGGTTAAATGTAGTGATTTTTCTTGCTCCTCCTCAATTTTGTGCAAAATTTATTTACAGTTGTTGCTTTTCTGGTTTGTCAAATATGATACAACTTATTCGACACTAAACAACAAGGTACTGAGTTAAATTTAATTAGTGCGCAATGTCAAATGCGTGCATTAATAAATGGAAGATGAAGGTTAAAAAGCATATAAATATTACTCATGGCAATGGCGTTCACATCGCGGATAGTTTGGACGCGTTACATATGTGTTTAATTTCAAGTCTAACAATTTCAATAAGATGATATTCATGTATCAGTAGTTAACATTATGTTTCATCAAAAGGAAAGAGGAGCGGTAGAATCAATCTGCAGATTAGAAAATCAACTGGCAAGCAAAAGTTGCTTTCAAACAAGTAAGTTCAAAGAAGCATCATCAGAGGATTATTTTCTTAGGTAGAGTATTTCTGAGGAAGAATCTTGGAAGAATATGCTTCTCTATAAAGACTATGCTTCTGAGAAAGACCATAATGAAACTCAAACAGAAACCACACATATCCAAGCCACTGATACATCAAAATCAAAGGATGAATCTCCAGATTTACGCCAGCCACATCAATCATAACCAAAGCGCAAGCGCAAACGGGAAGGGCCCAGGACAGCAATTGTCGCTTCTATTTACAAGCCAAAACAGTCTAACCAAATCCAACGTCGAGTTTATCCACATGAAGGAAGGCAAAAAATCACAACCAATCACAAAAAACCGTGTAACATTTGAATTGGAACGCATCCAAAATATTATATAATGTGCCTTGAACAGAAGTCAAAAGGTGATGGAGGAAAAGTTTTAATCCCCCCTAGAGTGCTCCCAATCACAAAATCAGAGAAATAATATTCAAACGGCTAAGATTGAAAATAAGAGGAAATAATTAAAATAGGGGTTTTAAGACAATTTTCCATGGGTACTAATAGTCCAATTCTAAAGTTCAACGAAGCATCATCAAAGGTAAGTTTGATGAAAGAGCCATGTTAATTTATTCGCCATGTACATGGTCCAAAATATGAAGTCTAGTCAACAAATACATTGCAATCTTGGGCCCAATGCAATTAAGGCAGGTGGTGATCACATGGCAGATGGCCTGGACGCTTTACTTGAAAATGGAGTATACATACGTACGAGCAAGATGGGTAGAAAGAGAGATTTCTGAGGAAGAATCTGGGAAGAAATATACTTCTCTATACATTACACGTAAGTATTTTTAGCTTAGGAAAGGGAATCTTTACCCTAAAAGTATGTTACACGTAAACAGGGAAAATATCCTTTTCACCCCTAAGATTTGATAAAATAATTCATTTTATCCTTATTAGTTAAATAATAGTTCATTTCATCCATACTTTTTAAATAATAACTCAAAACACCCTTTCATTAATTTACTGTTAGTAAATTGTATAACCTATTGAGGGCAAAATAAGATTTTCAAATAATGATATACAAACTTTTTCAAAATAAAACTCTCAAATATAATTAAAAATATCTGTCTTTCTACATAAATTTAAAATTTAAAGATAACTTAGTAAATAAACAATGATAATCTAAATAATATGTAAAATATATATTTAAGACAAAATTTAAAAAAAAAAAGATTTCGGAAGCACTAGAGTGAGTTTTCTATCAATTAGTTTGTCCTTAACTTTAATATGGTCAAAATAAATAAATAATAAATAATTAATCACTACTGTTATTCTCGTAAAAGTAAACATAGATACCTTTATTTACTTAAAAAAGTACACATTAAAGATAAAAAAACACATATTTAAAAATACTACACAGAATAAACAACATTGCGTTTCTTTTTTAATCTTTCAGCTTATCATTAACCTCAATATGGACGGTGATTCCTCATTGGAATAATCTTCTTCCTCTTCTTCTTCTTCTTCGCCAAAAATTTAGTTGACTTCATTAAAAAAATTTAATGAACACACATACACTTTTGTGTGTGTGTGTGTGTGTGTGTGTGTGTGTTACATACTATTTAGTGTTATTTTTGTTTCATTAAGTTATCTTCAATTTATAAATTTATGCAGAAAGTCGGATGTTATTTAATTGTTCTTGAGATTTTTATTTTAAAATGGATTGCATTTATTTAATAAAAAAATCATATTTTGCCATCAATGCATTATAGAGTAAACTAAGTGTAAATTTATGGAAGGATATTTTGGGCTATTGTTTGAAAAATAAGAATGAAATGAGATATTGCTAAAAAAATAATGATGAAATATGCTATTACATCTAACCGGTGAAAATGGCTTTTTTCCCACGTAAATATTATCATACACCCAAGTACCCATAAACATTATGTTAGGTTATTTTAAATTTGTTTAGTATTGGATGATTAATTTTTTAAATATTTAAAATATTGTAAATTTAGAAATAATATTTTAAACGCACCTACATCTAGATCCATATTCAAATTTTGCCAAATCTAGAGGAGCGTAATCAATCTGTGATCAGAAAATCAAAAGTACTTCACTAACAAGCAAAAGTTACAAGTGAGTTCAATGAAGCATCATTGTTGTACCCTATTTTTCACCTAACCTAACACGTTAGTGTAAGAACTTGTATGTTGTTTTGAGGAGGACCAAAATGCAATTGAAAAAAGTCGTTGGGCCATTGTGCAGATCAATTTCAATTGAGGGGTCAGTTTACAAATATGTTGCTCATAGGGCCAAGAGGTTGTTAACGTTGCCAGGCTGGTTTTGGAAAATTTTCATAATTAAAAGAGCTCATGCATGGCACCTGATGTGTGTACCTTTTCTCATCCGTGCTGACATGGCCAAGACGTCGTTAAGGTTGTTAAGCTGGTTCTAGAAAATTTCTAGAATAAAAAGTGCCGATGCACGGCACCTAATGTGTGTACTTTTTCTCATCTATTTCTTAACAAAAACGATTGATTCTTGCTTCTAAGTGATCATTGTAATGTCCTTTAAAAGCCTGATATGGTTGTAATTCATTCAAGTGATAAAAGCTTGCTGATTTTTCCTTCAAAATTTGGAAGCTTGTTCACTGTGTTAGATTGCTGGGTTTCCTATTGTTTTCTTTTCTATTTTTGGTTCCATTCTGTTCTTGATCAATCAAAGCTGTATGTATTGATTAAGTCCTATGATAATTTAGCCATTAAACTGCAACAATCAGTAAAAAGTCAAAACAAATATGACAATGACTGTAGTATTCAACACCCAAGAGGAATCCTCACACCCTTGAAATACTAGTTATGCATCCTAAAAGGGGGGTGAATTGGGTTTTTAAAATTTGTGCTGTGTTTAAATAAAAATTAATGCAAGTATAAAATAAATTCAACACAATAACTAATAAATAAAACAATCTAAATCTAAATATAAAGAAAGAAGAAAAGAGAGAATCAAACATAGAGATTTTTATGTAGTTCAGCCAAACCTTGTCTACGTCCACGTCTCCAAGCTCACCGGGCTTGAGGATTCCACTAACCAAGCTTCCAAGGCTTCAAGAACTATCACAATTGACTTCACATGTGTCAATCAATCTTTACAACAAAAGATTATCTCAAATCTCTTAACCCAAGTGTTCCCCACACTTACAATCACTGAACTTTAGTTTTAAAATAAAGATTACAAAGAGTTTCCCTTACACAATAAATGTGTTTACAAATGAAAGCTCAAAGTGTGATTAATGAAACAATGACAAGTTTAAAGCTGAATAGAGATTCTATACTTAGTAGCAAGCTTAATGATAATAGTTGAATCACATTTAATTTGAATATGATTGGGCCTTTTATAGTTGGAGAAGAAAACTAGCTGTTGTTGACTTTCTAGGAATACTTGGATCGTCGTTAACCGCTGTTGAATTGCCGTTTTGACTTATCCAAGTTACAGTTATGCTGAAATTTGAATAGTCGATTCACCGTTTGGAGTTATTGGTTTGTCATTTATTCCAGAGACCTACGAAACAATATCTAGCCATTTGTGCTAAATGGTTCACCGGTTACAAATTTATTCATCTCTGAAATTTATCGGTTAGCCGTTATCAGTAAACAGTTTGCTGATTTAAAAAGGTTTGCTCTCTAAAATTTTTCGGTTAACTATTTTCAATAAAAGGTTCACCATTATCTTCCAAGATCAAAACCAAGTGATTTTTCTTTAAGAAAACGGTTGTCCTGATTAAAATAACGGTTATCTATTATTTCTAGTTTCTTGAACTTGGCCAAAATATCATACGGCTTTTAAGACCTTAATCAATTTTAATGACTCCAACATTTTTAACCTAGTTTGTTATCATCAAAATCATCATTATGGAAACATTCATGTTAACATTCTCCCCTTTTTTGATGATGACAAACCTTACAAGTATTTATAAGGAAAAATTACAAAAGTTTTATTTCCCCTAAATTTTACTCCCCCTTAATATAAGCTCCCTCTAAGTTATTTTTTTTTTTAAAAAAATACTCAAAATGTTCAAAATGTTTTTAACCAATTTATCAAAAACACAACTCCTCATAAATATCTCCCCCCTCATCATTAAAAAGAAAAGAACGAAACAAAATGACGAGATAAGTACAAGTATTATGCATGGTGTTTGAGCAAAAATTTTGGCAGAACCTCCTCCTAACAACAAGCATATCCTCAAATACAAAATTTTGTTAAAAACACTTCCAAAAGATGGAAATGTATCTCAACTTCAAAGCCAAAACATCTCAACTCCATCAGTCCAACAATCAAGCCAACATCCAATACTCATACAATCATCAAGCATCAAAATCATCAAATCATAAACAGGTATCAACCATGCAATCCAATTATCCTCGACGAGGTGCTGGAGGTCGAGCCTCAAGTTAGAAATCAAGGAGCTGATTAGGAGGATATATGTCATTGAGCATGCGATCATCTTCTAGATCTACAAGGGTTTCCTGGTTCTTAGACAAGGGTGTCTTAACCCATTCCCTGTTCTTCCTATAAAAACCTATGCCCATTATGGCTTCTTCACCAATCCTCTTAATCTCCACATAAATCGACTCTTGAATGGAAACACGGAAATGTCACAGTATCTTAGTAATTATACTACCATAAGGAAGCAATCGGTTATTAACCCCAGAAGTGCTCCATATATGCCTCAAAATAACGTATCCTAGGTTAATAGATCTCTCCTCAAGAAGACTATCCAACAACCCGACATCCATCCTAGTTACCTCATCTGAATGACCCTTCTTACGAGTAACAATATGCTATAATATAGTATGGAGGATCCAAACCTATAGAGGTAGTAACTAAGAGCGAAAAGGAAGGGAACTTATATCATTGGAAAGATCTCGATGCTTGTATATGTTCCAAACACCATTGTAAGAGTCAATTATCTTTCGGCCCATAAAACGGGTCTGGAAACATCTGGCTAGAAGAGCTATAGGAAAGTTGATTCTCTCGAACTCAAGAGTCTCCCTAGAAGGTATTGGGTTCGTCCTTGGGGTAGATTTCCTCAAAAATTAGGATTTTTGAGAAATGATGAAAATAAAAGAAATTGAACTTATTAAAAGGAGTATGGAGGGTAAAGAAAGTGATTTGGGTGGTCAATTTGGCCAAAAATTGAAGAAAATTTGGCCAGAAGTGAAGAAAACCGTTCGACTAACACTAGGATTTCTAAATTGAGATTTTTCAATTTAAGGCTTGAAATGATGTTTTGATCGGGTAGAATTAGTCTAAAAGTGATGAGGAATGATTCTATGGCTTCAATTTGGGAAGAAATTGCAAGAAAATGGAGAATTTTTACATAGAGAGAGAGTTGTTGTCGCGGGTGGAGAGAAAACGATGAAGGGGCGAAGAGAAAATGCCTTCACTGTTCTATTATCCCACGAAAGCGGTGAGCCATTTTCTAAAATCAGGGAACAGTTAAATTTGAGTAACTAAAGCACTCGAAATCAGTTATCCGTTTACCATAATTGGTTAACCGTTAACTCAAACAACCTTTCTGATTTTAATCGGTAAACCGTTGTTCTCAAATGGTTAACCTTTATCAAGTAGTCTTCATTTCTTAAGTTTCTATTTTTAGATGGTAAACTGTTTATTCACAAACGATAATCTGTTTATTTTAACTATGATTTTCACATTTGTTTCAAATTTTTGGCCAACAATTAATCCATTTCAAGATCATTTTTTTAATTTGAAATGTCTTAAAAGCAATTTTAATGCATGAATGCACATAATTTAAACAAAGCAACCAATCCAAACCAATAATCACAAAATGAAAATTACAATAGTTTTGATATCATATAAAGTTATGCTAATGTGCAATCTTCATCATTCTAAGCTCATGTCTAATTTTAATGAGCTGATCTCACTATGGGGGGTTTTGTGAAGATATCTGCAAGTTGTTTTTCTATTGATACAAACTCTAATGTAATGTCCCTTTTTTAAACATGATCTCTCAAGAAATGATGTTTTATCTCACTTGGTTCTAGAGTGTTGAATGAGATTCTTTGACAGGTTTATGGCATTAGTATTGTCACATTTAATAGGAATATGGTCTAGGTTAATACCATGGTCTCTAAGGGTCTGTTTCATCCAAATAGCTTGAGCACAACAACTTTCGGCTGCAATATATTTAGCCTCGGTGGTTCAAAGTGCAGCCGAATTTTGTTTCTTGCTAAACTAAGAGACTAGAGGGTGACCTAGAAAGTGACATGTTCCACTAGTACTTTTCCTATCAACCTTATATCTAGCAAAGTCGGCATCCAAATAATATGTTAAATCTATGTGTGTTCCCCTAGGATACCGAAGGCCAAGATCTATGGTTCCACTCAAGTAACGAAAAATCCTTTTAACCGCAAACAAATGAGATTCTTTAGGACATGATTGAAATCTTGCACACAAACATACACTAAACATAGTATCAAGCCTAATAGCCGTTAAATAAAGTAAAGATCCAATCATACTTCGATACATTTTGACATCAACCTCTTTACCTTTTTCATAGTAGTGCTCATCGAAGTGCTTTTTGTCGTTCCAGTTTCATAACCAAACCTTTTGAAGATTTATGAAAATTCCTTCATTATTTTGTTTGATTTGAAGTTTAAGAAAGTACTTCAATTCTCCCATCATACTCATTTCAAATTCTTTACTCATACAAGACAAAAATTCTCTACACAGGAACTCATTAGTAGAACCAAATATGATATCATCAACATAAATTTGGATAACAAGTATATCTTGTTTCTTATGCTCAACAAAAAGAGTAGTATCAGCTTTTCCCATTGAAAAATTGTTATTTAATAAGAAATTTCTAAGCCTACCATACCAAGTTTTAGGAGCCTATTTTAAACCATACAAAGCTTTGACAACTTATAAACATGATTTGAAAGTATATCCATAATATAACCATTTAAGAAAGTATTTTTGACATCCATTTGATATAAAAATGAAATCTTTATAACATGTAATTGCTAAGAGCATCCTAATAGATTCTGATCGAGCTACTGGTGCAAAAGTTTCATCAAAATCAATTCCTTCTTCTTGGTTGTATATTTGAGCCACTAATCTAGCTTTATTTCTTACAACAACACTAGATTCATCCATTTTATTTCTAAATACCCATTTAGTACCTATAATAGATTGATGTCCTGATTTAAGAACTAATTTTCACATATTGTTTCTTTCAAATTAAATTAACTCCTCTTGCATTGCCATAATCCAAGATTCATCATTTTTTGCATCCGAAAATGATTTTGGTTCAATTTGAGATATGAATGCAGCATGCTCACAAGTATTTCTACATGATGACCCAGTAGTTATATCTCTTAAAGGATCACCTAAAATTAAATCTTTAGGGTGAGAAGAGACATACATGCACTCCTTAGAGAGTGTTTGAGAAGAACCTTTATTTTGCTCTATATTAGTTTTTTCTTGTCGCTCCTCTTAATTTGCACGATGTGAATCTTGTTTATCGTTTGAAGACTATTTCTTGTAACTCTTCATCTACATCATCATCAAGAACAACTTTCTCTGTAGAGGAAGGTTTAGACTCATCAAATGTGACATGCATAAATACTTCCACAACTAAGGTTCTTTTATTATACACTGTATAAGCTTTGCTTGTATTTGAATCCAAGAAAGATACCAACGTCAGATTTTGGATTAAATTTTCCAAGAGTATCTTTTGTGTTCAATATAAAACATTTGCATCCAAAAACTTTGAAATAACTAATGTTGGGTTTTCTATCTTTCCAAAGCTCATAGGGAGTTTTATCGAGATAAGGTCTAATCAACACACGATTTAAAACATAGCATGTAGTATTAACGGCTTCGGCCCAAAAGTATTTTGGTAATGCATTTTCATTCAACATGGTCCTAGCCATTTCTTGAATGGACCTATTCTTTCTCTCAACAACTCCATTTTGTTGTGAAGTTCGAGGTGATGAAAATTGATGTTCAATGCCAAAATTATTGCAAAAACTTTTAAATACATGATTTTTAAATTTGCCGCCATGATCACTTCGAATACATGAAATAATATAACCTTTTTCATTTTGAACATTTTTACAAAAGATTTTAAAAGCATCAAAAACATTATCCTTATTGGCTGAGAATAATATTCATGTGTACCTAGAATAATTATCCACAATCACAAACGCATAATATTTCCCACTTAGACTAGCATATCTAAAAGGCTCAAACAAATCCATGTGAAGTAATTGAAGTGGTTTTGAAGTGGAAACATGATTTTTGTTTTTTAAAGAAGTTTTGATTTGTTTTCTAAATTGGTAAGCTTCACAAATTCTATTCTTTTGAAATCAATTTTTGGAAGACCTTTAACCAAATCGTTCTTCGAAATTTTTAAAATCAAATCCATGCTTGCATGTCTTAGCCATTTATGCCATAACCATCATCATGTAATGCGGAAAAACATTTATTATGAGGATATGCACAATTTATATCAATGGTGTATACATTAATACATCTTTTCCCAACAAACAAAACTTTACCATCACATGCAGTCTCAATGACACATTTGTTTGATAAAAAATAACTTTATAGCTTTTATCACACAATTGACTAATACTAAGTAAGTTATTCTCCAAATTTTTAACCAAACATACATTCTCAATAATAATAGAGGAATCTTTACCGACATTACCAATACCAATGATTTTTCTTTTTGAATTATCTCTAAAGAATACTTCTCCACCATTTTCGATGTTGGTAAAACTCGAAAGCCAAGAATAATCATCAGTCCTGTGTCTTGAGCATCCACTATCCAAATACCATATGTTCCTTTTTCCTTTCTTTTTTGATTCCTATAGAAAAGATGTCAAGTTTTAGGTATCCAAAACTTTTTGAGTCCTTAAATGTTAGTAATGGTTCCTTTTGGAACCCAAATTGTTTTGATTCCTAAATATACATTTTTCTTTATCGGACATGCATAACTAAAGTGACCATTTCTATTGCAATAATGACAAATAATTTTATGATCACTACTAAAGATAACCTTAACAAAATAATTCTAGTAATATTTTTGCTTCAAGTTGGGCTTATATCCAAGTCCTCCTTTATCAAAAACACATTTTTTAGAACTAAGCGATTTTTCTAAGTTCTTTTGACCATTTGTGAATTTTAACACAATCTCATTTAGCTCATTTCTCTTCTTCCCAAGCACTTCATTCTCTTTAATCAAAATAGTTAATTAAAATTTTCACTAGTAATTGTAATAATAATGAAAATTAGTTAATTAAAATTATATATATCTAGCATTATGTTATACTTGTTAGAATAATTGAATAAATGAAAATAATTGAATTATCTAAAATGAAAATACTTTTTAGTAGGCGCCTAACTAAAGCGCCAATTTCACAAAGAAAAATTTTAAGAGGCACGCTAACCCAAAACAAAAAACCCACACTGTCAAAGTTCAACAACAAAACTCAAATTCCTAAATGAAAAACCTAACCTACCCATATTTCGCCACCATTCCGTTTGAATATTGCCGCTGTTTGAAGGTCGACGGTCGCTGTTACTCCAGCAAACTGACTTGACAGCACTACATTTGACGGCCTTTTTAAAATGAAGCTTACTGCCGTTCAAGTTTAGAAGGTAGCATTACTTAAAAATTTCTTGAATTTCCAAGATGATGGGTCTTCTTAATCTCATGAACAATGTGCCATTAATGATGGTCATTCAAAATTAAATCTGTTTTTTTTTAATGGTGGAAATTAGATTTGTGGGCTGTTGATCTTATGGTACCATTTTCTCTTGCAGTGCAGCTGTTCGAAGAAAGTCTTGTGATAAACTAAAGACTATGACAACAAAAAAACAGGTGGGCTTCTTAGGTGCAATGTTGCAATATTCTTTGGAGAATTTGTCACCCTCAATGTGGTTTCAGAGTTCTGTTTCTTTGATTTTGCACAACAAATGTTTGTTTAGAATTTTTCTGTATAATTAGTTTCCTCTCTATTCTTAGTACGTTAATTATTGTTCCATTTTGAAGCTTTGTGATGTGTTGTTGCTTGGCCTAGGAGTTGCATTAAATTTATTTAGACAAGCTTTGTGATGAGCTTTTATTGATTCAACAATGGAGTCAGTTACAGAGCCTTATACTTGAAATTACAGAGAATAAAATGGTGCTTTCTCTCTCTTATTTCTTTTTCTACAAGACTCTAGAATCTGCTTCAGATAGCTCTCGAAAACCCAGCTTATATACTCTGTTTCAATGACAGGTTTATTTCCAGATTGTACATTTTTTTGACACGTGGTTAACAAACTTAACTAGCTTGAATTCAAGCTCTAGCACATGCTTCCTCACGTGGTTACTTAAGCCGCTGACCAAAACGCACAATTAGCATGTCGTTTTGTGAAGGTAGTTTTCTGTTATATGCAAGTGAGCAGCACTTGACTTAATAAAGCTTCTCAAGTATCAAACGCTGTCGTTTCTGGCGAACCAGTTTGATTCACCAGCCATCTTCACAGGTGGCATTACTTAAAAATTTCTTGAATTTTCCAAGATGGGTCTTCTTAATCTCATGAGCAACTGCCATTAATGATGGTCATTCAAAATTAAATCTTTTTTTTTTGTGGAAATTAGATTTGTGGGATGTTGATATTATGGTACCATCTTCTCTTGCAGTGCAGCTGTTCGAAGAAAGTCTTGTGAGAAACTAAAGACTATGACGACACAAAAACGGGTGGGCTTCTTAGGCGCAATGTTGCAATAATCTTTGGAGAATTTGTCACCATCAATGTGGCTTCCACTATCAATATGGGTGCACTTCGTGCTGCCGGTGAATCGAAACAGGTAAAAAGTAAAACAAACCTCTTCTCTAGTTCTTAAATTTTAAATCTTAAATTTCTCCTATTTATGTTCACTTGATTATAATTTATGTTGCTGATTGCTCACTACATAATTTTCATAATTTAGTTGACTCGAAAACGATTTTCAAATCTTCTCAATTGGATCTATATGTCGTAAAAATAGATAAGGAAGGATAATGGAAACGGTCTTCGAAGTTAAAAGGCAGGTCAAGAAGCTGCAATCTTGTCCAAGGTGAGGATTTTTTTCCTTTTTTTAATATGCCTATCAGCTTATGTATTAGTTGATCATCGTTGTCGATACTATCATTGTTGCTATAGTCCTTATTATTTTATATTGTCATGTAACTTGATATGTTCATTCTTTTATGATTGGTTGAGGATTAGGTTTCAAAGTTCTGTTTCTTTGATTTTGCTCACAAGTGTTTGTCAAAATGTTTGTTTAGAATTTTTGTGTATAATTAGTTTCCTTTTTTTAATATGCCTATCAACATAACGAAACTGTTGCAAATTTAGCAATAGGCAACATTAAAATGCATGTTGTCCAAATTTTTACAAATAACAAGCATTTACCGTTGTCGTATAAGAAATAACTACGTTTGAAAGTCCGTGGAAAAATGCGCGGAAGCATTGAGAAATCAACCACGGAAAATGCGCGCGGCATACAAAAGCGACCACATTCAGGGGTCACATTTTGCAAACCAACACACTAATTTTTGTAGTTAAAATTTTGTAGCTTAAATATTCTATAAATCTAACTTATAATTATATCGGTTGAATAACTTATCAACTCCTTTTATTATAGTAATATTAGCTACAATTTTCTTTAAAAAATGAGAAAGTTGATTAATTACACACCAAATTGAAGTGAGCAATAATAGAAAGATCCCAATTTTACCGAAATAAGCCCAGCAAATGATTAAATAATATCGATATTACTGCTCTTTTTGTCATTCAAAAATTAGTTTATGTTATTGGGTCTCCATTTAGTAATCATTTGAGTTCACATTACTGATATTAACGTTATGCTTCTATCTTTAATTAATTAATTTATTTTTGATATTTTATTTTTTTATTGTACTTGTGGAGACATCAGTAATTTTATTTTTTGATTGGTTCAATTTAAATGTTGTCCTAAATATCAGATTAATGACCTTTTTATTTATAGGTAGTGTTATATATCTCAAATTTTTATCCTAAAAATTTATCTTAGATATGGCATTTATTAATTGGGTGATAAGATTATACAATTAGTTTATTTTTGAACCACGTTATTTGAGATAAAATTTAAAACAAAAATTTAATATGTCTATTATTAATCATTTTATTTTTCCGAAAGTTAGAAACACAATTAATCTCTTGTTTAAATAAAAGAACGTTCCATCATATATTGTTGCGTTGGTTGGAAAAAAAAAAAAAAAAGGAAGAAGAAGTGGAACTGTCTCTAGTTCCAGAAGTTTTCATACCACTAATATTTGTATTCTTTCAGATCTACATCGACTACTCAATCCAAGAAGCTCCTAACATTTTTGCCATGAAGCCATAGCAATCAGTAGCTTCTTCAATTTGCAATAATATATGGAAGTCCAAGGTCAATAGTAAATAAGGAATCAACTATACATAAACCACGTAAAAATTAGGTTAAATTTACCATTTTTTGTGTTGGACGTCCAGCTCCATGTCCAGCCTAGCACTCGATGCGACCAACTATTGGATTGGTCCGAGGGCTATTCTCCAAGCTCGTGCATAAAACATATTGCATAGTCTGAGAATAATTAAATATGTGAAAACGTATCTATATTTATAATGCGCAATTGCTTTTTAGAATCTTGTGATTTACCTTTTAAATTGACATATTTTTTTAGAGAATCGTTTAACTTTCTCTTTGCACTCTCTCTGATGATAGGATGTTGGAAAAGAATAGAACGTTACATATGATTTGAGGACTATAACCACTTATGTTTTCAGTTCTTTGCACTTTCTCTGATGATAGGATGCTGGAAAAGAATAAAACGTTACATATGATTTGAGGACTATAACCACTTATGTTTTCAGTTCTTTCTTATTATCAACAAGCGCAAAGCCATTGAATATAGAAGCAGTTGTAAACAAAACTTTAAATAAATTATAGGGGTCTATTCCAATAATGATAGAAAATTATAAATGTCAATTTGAGAGTTGTGGTTGCCATGCTTATTTTATCATTCACAAGCTTAGTAATAGTTAAAATAAGGTGTTTGCTATATGTTCGTAGGTGTTCGACAGAATGCCCAATGAAGTGGTTTTGGCAGGAAAGCCACAATTGAAAATTTGCTGCAAATGAGGTTGATACGAGAGCCTCTAAAAGGTTTGGGCCAAGAACAATCATGTGCAATGCAAGATAAGGATGTGAATCGTCAAAGGAAATGAACACAAAAATATACAATGAGTTTGTTATCCTTATTGTATTCACTGATGTAATCTGGGCCCCTTGATTTCTGCTGAAGGTAAGTTCAACGGAGCATTAATTAATTAATTATAAATCAACTTTGAATTTGATGTCCCCTTGATTCGCCCTAATTAGGAATTTTACATAGGTTTTCGTTTAAATTTATAATTCAGAAATGACCAAGCCATATGAGATTCCAGATTCTAGATCTGTGGGGTATAATTTTAAACATTTGGGTTCCTTAAAAATTGTTAATCCTGCACTTAAAATTGTAATATATTTTCAACTATTTCTTGACTTTGTTATGAACTTTGCTCTCCAATTTATCACTATGGTCAATGGTAAATAAGATTTGAGAAAGGGCAAAACTTCAATTTACCCCTACTTAGAGATAATTTTCAATTTATGCACTAAAAGCATGAAATTGTCAATTTACTTCCATTTACCATTTGAGAAGATAAAAAAGAAGAAAAATGCTTGGTGGAGAGAATGTTGAGAGAAAGATGATAGAAATAATGAAGAAATGAGCAGAGAGAGAGTGAGTGGGCAGAGAGAGAAACAACTGAATTCTCTCATTCTTTTTTCCCCCTAGCATTACTCAAAAAAGAAAAGTTAATCAATTCATCCCATTTTTTATCGTCTTCTAAATGAAAATGAGAGGTAAATTAAAGTTCTCACATTTTTTAGGGTAAATTAAAAATTATCATTCTATTTAGAGATGAATTGAAATTTGTCCTTCTGAAAAATGGTAACTGGACAATCCTACATATGTAACTTCTTGGCATCAGGAGAGGAACCTACACATATTCTAAGTGCAAGTGAAGGCTTGTGAACCCGCTGACCTGGTAGTTGATCGTGTTGGAGAAAAAATTCGTAGTCTATGGACATATACCCTCATAGTTCAGCATTTTCCGAATGCTCAATAAACTACGTAAAATAAATGAAAATTCATATGAACCAAAAATGGTGCCAATTGGTCCTTACAATCACAATAAAGATCACTTGATGGCCTTTGAAGAGCACAAAACGCGCTATATATCTTCTAAACTTTATTCAACCAAGGATACTCTTAATTTGAATTTGCTTCTGTACATGTTTTTTTTTTTATTTTAATTTTATCTGTGTATGGGCTGCTGTTTTATGCGCAAACAAATAATTCATGGATTTAAATTCGGCAGATGAATATTTATTTTAATATTAATAATTCAAAGAAAATATATATAAGGTTAAAACTATAATTCAAAGAAAATATATATAAGGTTAAAACTAACTTTGAATTTGAGAGACCTACTTATGTTCAGGTCACATAATTAATAGGAGGAAAAGCGTCTAATATTCGGCTTTTCGGAAGTGGTGGGCCAATGAACAGAAGAGAAACGTAAAGCATGGCAAGCAAGCTAATCTTGAAAATCAAAGAAGCTTTTTAACAAAACCATTTTTGCTCTCTAACTTATCAAAGTTGATGTTTATCTCATAAACGAAATCAAACATTTGGACTGTTTAGTATACGACAACTGGCTTCCTTCCGAATTGAAGCATATGAGAAGAATAGTACAAACAATTGTTACGGGAGCTTCATTTGTTCTGCCACAAAGATCAAAGATTGACAGGTTTTAAATTATTTGGGGTCTTAAGTGAATTTTTTTTATGGGGTTTCTTTTTATTTTACAATTTTAATACTCAAAATAAAAAGGTTTAAAATTCATTCTATCTTTAATATTTGAATTTCAACAATAATAAAAAAGATTCTAAAAAATTTTAAAAACAAAACCTAAAAGAGTTAGAGAATAATTCCATCTTTTTTTACTTCCATTAAAATAATTACAAAACAAACAAACAGATAAATAAGATTAATATTATTTTCAAATAAAATATTTAAAATGATAGAATATAGAAAAAGTTGACATGATGAATTGATGATTAGAAAATAGATATGGATTTTGTATTTCTAGAAACTAATTTTTTCTTTTTAAATGAACCAATAAATATAATAATTCTCTTGGTAGAGAAAAGAGCAAAAAAAAATTTCATCTACTAATTTTTAAGATTATAAGGTTTTTAATAGAAATTAAAAAATAAAAGTCAAATATTCTCACATTAAATAATTAAAGTTTTTTAGAAAATTGAATAGGTAAATAATTTATTTTTGTCTTAAAAAGACTAACAATGAATGAATTAATTGTTAAATAATATTATTAATTATATTTCTTTGATATTAAAGTTACCAAATATAGATTTTCTATAGAAAATAATTCTTAATTATAAGATGAATATTAATTAAAAAATGTCTAATAACCTTTCTCATTTCCCATAATACGTAATTTAAAAAAAAAAGATATTTATTAATTAAAAAATTATTTAAAAAAACTTAAAAAATAAGACATTCTTAAAATATAAAATTTTAAATAACTGTCTTATTCACCTATACTTAAAATTACTGACTGATTGTTGACCGGTGTAGCAACTAACATTAAGAAGTTTCGTATAACTTAAATCTGCCAAAATTCATATAACTTGGATTAAACTTCTGGGCTTAGGCCCAAGCCGACAAATTCAACTGGTTCACACTATTAACAATAGCACTGCTTTGAAACTAACATAAAATTTCATTCCTCTGCGGTGTTAAGAGACATTTCGAAGAAATTTCCCCCCACGTAAGATAGATTTGTGTTTTCTTAGCCGAGAAGAAGTTCCACCCCAACCTTCGTTGCGACTCCCGAGAGATTTCGTCATGAATATCTTTGAGGGCTTTTGTAGCCCATCATCTGCATCAACTGGATAAATGGTCCTTTGAACACAAAAAATGTATAAATCCTACCAAGACTCCTCTTAAATCACAACAAAATCAGCAAAACAATATTCAAACGGCTCCTGCTAATGGTAACAGGCCAAATCCAAAAGTCAGAGTGGATGGCGAAAGAGCACTCCCAATCATATCCAGTACCGAGAGTGAACCGTCCCTCTCTGCTGTTTAAAGAAAAGTCACAAAGGCCCTTTGAACAGAAGTCAGAGTGGATGGAGATGAAGAAAGAGTACTCTCCAGCTGATGCTGATGGGCCAAGTCAAGCCGGCGGGTCAAATCCAGTGCAAAGGAACTCTCCCACTGCGTGGTGGCGCCGAATCAAGAGGGTTTTTGGCCTCAATAATTAAGCTTTTTCACATCCATTGAAAAAGTGTAACCAAAAGAATGGTAATGAACATTTATCATCTACTCTCCCACGGGAGATAATCTTCTGCGTTGCGTATTCTAGTAATTTGTGTTATTTGTTTGGGCAATTTTATATTATTCTCAAACCAGTGCTAGCTCAAGGACTCACGCAGTGGCTGCCGCCGCTGAAGTTCACGTCTCCTTTATTATTATTATTTTTTGGTGATTAAAATTTTTGTTAATGTCTAATCATTGCTATTATGCTATGTAATCAGTCGCTAAGATTGATTTATTTATATTTCCTTTTTTAAATTACTTTTATTTCCTTTTTTAAATGCCAAAACGTGCGTTTTTGTTACCAACTAAAAATGTAGATACTAACAGTCGTTAACTCTAAAATCGAGCACCTAATTCTCCTTTTCCTTTTTCATACTTTTTTTTGATAAAGAATGTTCTAATCTTTTTCAAACAATGATCACAACTAGATTAAATCGAAATTAAATAATAGATATTAATTCTATGTAAATTAAAGTTTATTGAAGTTATAGTTTTGATTTTCTTTGACTTTCTCTTCTTTTTCCTTTTAGTTCTCAGAAGAACACATTTTTTTTAAGTCTGTATTGAGCTAATAACTTAAAATCTAGATAAATTACACTGTATAGGAAGAATAATTTGAGAATGAGAAATAAGAGAATCAAAATTTCCAAAGATGAAAAGAATTTAAAAATAAAACTAATCTGTTGGGTTTTTTTTTTTTTTTCCTAAAATTAGGAAAAAAGTGAAAAAAATTTGCAGTACAGAAAAAACCAAAGATAATCGTAAAGTTAAGACGTAACACGCATACATCTTAGTTTTAGATTTTTAATTAGTCACAAAAGCGTTTGTTTTGATATTTAAAAAGAGAAATAAAATGTAAATCAAATTTTATCCCTTAAAAAACTCTTAAATGTCATGTGTCCTAATTTCTTACTAATATTAAAAGAAAAAAATTTAGAGGGGGCCCAAACATGTCTGTAGTATACTTTTGTCCTAAAAAAGAAAAAAAAATAATAATAAAGCCATTTCTTGAAAGGTGTGACTCATCAAATGGATTTCTATGCTCACTTTCACGAGGTTCTTATGAGACACGTTTTTCACGGCAATACAAAGAAAGAATTTTGTCTGTTGTATTTGATGTGCCAATTCACTAGAGAGCAGAGCCATTGGCACCCCTTAAAAGTCCTCATGGAACCGCTTTACTGAACATATCCCGTACCATTGAAAAAACAATATTATTTCTAACCCCATCGAGGTTGAGTCCGAAAACACCCTTGGCTTGCACCCCAATCCCATTTCACGTTTTTTAATAGGGCCTGTTCGGTATTGTTTTATAACAACTGTTTTCATTTTCATTTCCTTAATTCAAGTGCGGTACATGTTCGGTGGTTATTTCTTGAAACAAATTATAAAATAAACTATGAAACACATAAAACAAAAGCCATGTGATAGTAATAAATACAAAAACAACTTTAACACGTTTTGGCTATTCTATGCAACAAATTATAGAATAAATTATAAAACTGATTCCGCACATTTTCCAACACGTAATAAATCGAATTTTATCATCTTTATCGATATTTTCTTTCTCATCTATCAGCACAGATTCTTCTTCATCTTTCTAACATTTATCGCTACTTTCTTCCTCTTCCGCAGCTACTTTATTCATCATTTTTCATCTTCACATCTCATCTTCTTCTTCTTTCAGAACCAAATTTTTAAATTTTTTTTATTTCACTCTAATTTCTTTTGTCTCATACATAGCTCTACCTAATTTTTGGGATCATCTAACATTTTGTCATTCTCCATCTTTAATTTTTCAGTTCTTAAACAAAAAGTTTTTGAAATCATTGTCTGCAGATCTATACTTGCTTCTTGAAACAAGCATGAGGGAAGGGTCAGGAAATCAGGCTTGAAGGAGCAAGCCTTCAAGTTCTTCCAGTGACTAATCTCCCATAGCTAGCGAAAAGCCCAACCGGTGGCCACAACAAGCAAGCCAGGAGTGGAAAAAAAAGAAGAAATATTTTAATTCAATTAGATTTCATCCAAATGTAGTTATTCTTACAAATTTCAATTGGCTACTAAACATATATTATTATTTTTATATTATAAATATAGAATATAAAAAATAACATCAAATACATATTTAATTTCAAAATACAATAATTTTAAAATATCATTTTCATTTTTCTTTTTGTATTATAAAAATATCAATTGCAAAAAATACCAAACGTGCCTTACTTTTTAATTACAAGTATGATAATATTTAGTAAAAATTATTTTCAAAAATAGTTTTACCGAACATATATTCACTGTTTTTTACTCTTTTTTATTGTGCCTACCGAACACATATTACTGTTTTCAGTTTTAAAATACAGGATATAGAAAATAATACCAAACGCATATTTAAATTCAAAATACAGTAACTGCAAAACATCATTTTCACTCTCATTTGTGTTTTCAAAAAATACTAATTCAAAAACAATACCGAACGGGCCCAATTCTCCTCACGTTTTGAATATCCATTTTGCCCAACTTGAACTCCAAACCGGATGGCTTCAGCTTTCGATTAATCAATATCTCCACTAAAACTTGTACTTTTCACAGTAGTTGCCACAAGATTTTCATTATAATCTCTTATAACTAACACCTAATATTGGTTATTGATACTTCTGAGATTTGATCCTAAATAATAATAAGAGAAAAGTAAAATTTTATCGAGATTTAAAGAAATACGTTGTAGCTTAGTAAGTGAGGAATGTCAACCAAATACCATCAAAACAAAATAGTAAATTGTTAGGTTGAGTTTTGGATTCACAGAATCATAGTTATGAAGATAAGTATTTTAAGAAAATTTAATTTTCTTTGTAAATTTAAAGAGGGATAATCTTGTAATTATAAGGGAGGGATTTGATGAGAATTTTTTAGGGTGCCAATAGTACCACTCTTTACTTAAATTACATAATTTTTTTTTAAGATAATTACACGCATGCCACATGACATTTAGTTAGAGATGACAATGAGGTGAGGTGGGGTGGAGTGGGGGTGAGGAAGCCTACCCTATTAGAAAGTTTGTCTCTATTTCTCACCTCATTCCCCAATAAATTTAGAGAGATGGGGATGGAGAATCTCCATATAAGGAATAATTTGTCCATATTCATCTCATTCCCCATTTACTTATTTTATAGTAGGTATAGATAAATGATTTCTGTAAATTAAAAATTAGAAATTTAAATAAATTTGTTATCATATTATAACATATTTAAATGATTTAAAAAACTCCAAAAGATTGAAAGAATATCTTGAAATAATATCAAAACTAAAAAATGTTTGAAGAGAGAAATACCATGAGAGAGAAAAGAAAACATAACAATATTTTAGCGTTGAATAAGTATTATAATGTAGGATTTTCTTTTAGTTATAACATATTTATATTAGGTAAGAATGAAAAGAAAATTTATCAACCAATATTATAATTGATAAAATGAAAATTATTGAACAAAAATTAAAAAAATTATTCATATATAATGAAAATTGGAGTGGGGGTGGTGGAGAGTACATAACCAAACCCTGCCCTATTAAGAATTTGAAGATTATTTTTCTACCACTCTCTAAAAGTTATTCAAAATCTATCTCATTTGGGGGGGGCTTCATTGGGCTCTAAATCTATATAGGATTTTACTATCTCTATGTTTAATTTTACAACTATTCTCGTCACAAATATGAAATGGAATTTTCTTATGATCTAAGTTCTATTGATTTTTTAAAAATTTTCTGTCATGTGTCTTTTAATAATAGTATATAAATATAAATTAACTTCTTTATTTTTTAATTATAATTATTATTCGACAGTTGAGTTATGCATAATTAGATTAGAAGAGAATCTTGATCCTTCAACTGTTAGAAAATTGATGGGTGAAGCAGACACATAACTAAAGTGAAAATTGAGAAAAAAATTTAGAAAATTGAGACATAAGTATCCAACAAGGTACATTAAATTTATGTGATTTGAGTTTTAGTTTATGTTTACGGAGAAAGATAGAAGGATAAAACTTTAACAATAAAATGGAGACTAACAAGTATTGAAATATTTAAACTCGCAACCTAGAACTTCAATACACCGAATCACCCACTCACTCTCACTCAAGAGTTTTTAATAAACTTTTAATTCTCTCACTCAACCAGTGGCTTCTCCCTTTCAAAATTGAATTAAAATTGAATTGAGAATGGGATGATTAAGAGGGGAAATGAAGCTCTCAATGAGTCAATGTCACAAATCCGAACGGAAACAGAGTCGCACTTTAACTATGTCGATTGCAATTTACTAACTCAACCGATCTCTTGGTTAGAATCACCTATTCACCCATCCTTCCTTTTATGATCTGGATTGGAATTTAGCACACATTTTTTGGGTATAATTCAATATTTTTATCCACCGTGTTGCGTTGTCTATGTAGTCAGATTCTTCTAGTAATTCTTGAATTTTGTTAAACACTTTAAAAAAAAAATTTCTAGCTATATTTGTACCATTGTAATATAAATATCCGAAGCTTCTTGGTCAATTTTTGTTTGAGCAATAGATGCATTTAAATCTTAAAAAAATGAAAATTACTTGATGCTTTTTTAATCACTTGGAAACTGGAAAGTAACATCTGGAGCAAAATGTTTCACTCAAGTTATGAAAATATTGATCCAAAAAATTGTTCTTGAAGTATTTGAATGGACAATACTGTAAGACAAAATAGAGTCATCATTGCATGGATGTAATTAATTTTAAATAATTGAGTAATGTTTAAATCAGTGACAGAACCAAACAATTTATCTAGAGGGCCATTCTTAATAACAATATCAGTATCTAATAATAAGATAAAAAATGAATTCAATTAAAATATTGACAATAGTTATAATAATAGCATCAATTTCAACAACTTTAAACGAAACGGAAATATAAGACCTTAATCTTAGGTTTAACACTTGTATTATGAAAAATACATAATATTTTTTAATTTTATCGAAATTATTTTTTTAAAATTATATATTTTTTATTTAAAACCACGAAGATGAGGAGGGTGCCAAACCCCCTACCTGTAATATAAATTAGGGAATGGAAAAATACACAAAGAGGGGGATATGAACCAAAACCTCCATTCAAAAAAGAAAATACATAATAGAGGCATGTAAGCACAACAATAAACTGAAAAAGATATGCAACACTATTGCCTAACATAAAGGACTTCCTGCACATAAGGATGAATAATACTAGATAAACCAGACGGAATGCCCCGAGGACCCAAAAAGGACTGACGAACCTAATAAGTGCAAGCCCAATTAGCCACAAAATCAGCTGGAGAAGTCGCCTCTCAAAACACATGCCTGACCAAGACAGCGGGAGCAGAAGACAGAATGCAGACTCGACACAAAGTATAGCCATAAGCCCAATGGACAGAGCCTAGAGATTGAATCCAAGAGACCATAGTGGTCGAGTCAGACTCTACCTCAAGCACAAAATAACCAAGCTGAACAGTAAGCTCTAAACCCTCACAAACCACCATCAGCTCAGCATAAAAGATTGGCTGATAGCCCAGAAAAAAATCGAAAGAATCAAAAGAATACCGCCTAGTAGACAACCCAAGATTGTCCTCAGAGCAATGATCCACAGTCAACTTCACCACCCCAAGTAGCAGCCGCAACCAAGAAACTAATTTAGTTGGCCTCCTAGGTAGAACAATAACTCTCAACCCTTCCACAATTTGAGAATCTAAAACTCCTCGTAGTTGGGAAGTTTTAAAGGCAAAGGCAGAACTAACATGCATGAGTTTCTGACAAACTCAATAGACAGACACATTTAAAGAAAAGGCCACCGAGTCAAGTCGGAAAGCATTACGAGCCTTCATATATGCCACAAAATGAAGTTAAGGGAGGAGAACTCGAAGATAAGTCTGAAAAAAGCATAGCACCGCTAATAAATAGGTAAAGCATGAGGGGGACAAAAAGGTAACATGCTGCATACCAAGAGTATGGTAAAAATGATGCCAAACCTATCTACTTTATGGGCAATCAAGAAAAAGATGCCAATAAATCTTAGTAGCCTAACCACGGAGACACCAAAAAACCATATAAAATCCCCTCAAGCATAAGGCATTATCAGTAGCCAGGAAACTATGTAACAGTTGCCAGAGGAAAAAAGAAACCCGAGAATGAATATACCGCTGCCATATAGTAGAAAAAAACCACATCCTATGGCCGTGAGACACAGATAAGCTCTCAAGTTGTCTGTAAATAAAAATTGCCATCAAGAGCAAGATCCCAATGAATCAAGTCTGAACCAATACTAGAACTAGGAATAAGCATAATCTATTTGACAATTGAGACAATACCTTGCTAGCAAAAAAAAACTGATACCATAGATGCTGCACTGGAATTGTAAAAGAATAAAGGGCAAGAGCCCAACTAGCAATCATTCTAGAACTATACGCCCTATAGCGAACATTCTAATGCACATGAGGTTCAGCAACATAGTGAATCAAGCTCAAGGGTCTAAAAGAGGATAAGCATGATAACTAAACTGAACCAAACTCGGATGTGTAGCTCTGTAATACTTAGACTTCATAAAAGAAGCCCATAAATAACGCTAATTAAGAAAAGGCCACCAAGCCTCAGTTAGATCATTAAAAAAAGGATGCCCAAGCCACTTTCTTTAACTGAATAGCAAGCCGAAGCCCATCTAGACCAATGAATTTGCTTCCTATAAGGGCCAAGTGAAAAGTCTCTACAAATGTTGATTAGTAGCCACAAGCAGTCGAAGAACATGAAATAGGTACAGAGGTGTAAAAGATAGCACATGCCAAAGAAGCACTAGCTTTCCACCAAAGGAAAATAGTCTATTGGCTTAACTTAGGATTATATCTCTAACCTTCCTAACCATACCATCAAAATAAGTAATCTGAAGGCACCCTATATAAACTAGGCATCCAAGATAAAAAAACAGAGGTTGACACAGCTGGAAACTAGTGATAGAGTGGACAATAGCCTAGTGTAAAGTAGAAACCAAGCCCCCAAGATAAAAATTATATTTACCTATACAGTAGTTATTGTTTAAAAATCATTTTGTGTGAAAATATTTGAATCATAATTCTTGTAAAACATTTAAAATTACTATAATTTAGAAATCATACATTTGCTTTTTCATAGAAGTAATTTAGGTTTCTAAGTCACAATTCATCACCAACCATCTTCTAGGTTACAACTTAAGTTTAATCTGCGCTTGACGTGTGGCCACCTTTATTACTGAAAGCAACTAGCAATAAAAAACTTTTTCTCTCAAAGTTAAAGTGAAAATTTTCTTTTTATCTAATCTATATGTTATGACGCCCTTGTTCGTCTATGAAAAAAAAACATTTTTATGGTGGAAACCCTAGGCTCTTTATTTTACCCTTTCTAATTTTATTAAATAAAAGATATTTGACTTAAATTAAAATATAAGATAAGGTCAAAAGTGTCACATCACTATGATTATTATAGGGGCCTTTCATTCAAAATAACACAAGACCCCTTATATACAAGTATCTTAAATAAAGCCTCTTACTAAATATTATATTTTGGCATTTTCATCCAAATAGCTAGTTATCTTACTTATTAATCTAATAGTGATGCAGTCAATTAGGATAGTATTTATTTCTCGGATTTGATTGAGAATCTTGAGGAGTGAGAATCTTGGGAGTGTGTAGTGGGAGTGAGAGTGGGAGTATGTTGTTTACTTATACTGAAATGAGAGCGTAGAATAAAAATAAGAATCTTATTTATGTGTTCACATTATTTTGGATTGAGAGTGAATAGTTTTAAATTATAATTTTACCCTTATTTAAAAAATTATAGTTTTTAGTTACAATGATGATAAAAAATATATTTTAATAAAAATATATTTATAAAATAAACTATTTATTATATTATTAATTTTAATTATATAACTTAATAATAATTATTAATATTTTTAGTTATGTAAATAATAATTTTTTATTAATTTTAACTGTAATTATGTAAATTAAAAATTATTGATAAGAGCAACCCAAATGGAACATTATTATTAATAATATAGTACAAAATTAATATTTTTGAATAAACTATTTATTATTATTAATTGTTAATAGTAAATAAATACAATACTATTAAATTAAATAAATATAATAATATTATATTTTCAAATAAAAATAATATATGGTATATTATTAATTCTCTATGAATATAATAATATTTTATTTAATAAGTTTAATATTATTAAACAATATAATAATATTATTTAAATAAATATAATATTATTTTTAAATAAATGTAATATTATTTTATTTTAATAAATATAAATTATATTAATAAAATAGGTATAAAAAGAAAGAGGTAGGAGTAGATTTCCACTCCCATCTCCTTCCATGAAAATGAGAACTCTAGTTATATTTTCATAAATATAAATTATGAAGGATTGTGATGATCCTTTCTTTGATTATTACTGAATATTAACTTTTTCTATAATTTGTTCAAGTATAACATTATAAATAGGCACTTATTTTTTATTGATAACATCATAAATTCATGAAGTAGAAACACTACAATCCCCTTTCATATCAGTTTATTGTTTTCTTTTCGAAATTATAGCGATTTTTCCTTTACCGAAACTCCGTTTGCGTCTAAGGACTCTTGCATTATTGGCGTTTTTGTACTACATGCATGCATGCCATTGGACATAATTTATCATTTAATAATATATTGGCATTTCCGTTAATTATAACTTGAAGTTTTAAACTTAGATTAAGCAAAGCTTAAATAATTGAGGAATATTTAAGTATGTGTGTAGTTTTCTTTATTTGCTCAATACATTCTTCCTTTTGACGATGCATCAAGATACTTCCAAGGAGTTGAGAATTTTTTTTGGTTGAGATTTGCAGCTGTAAAGTGAGAAAGAATATATAATAAAGGGGAAAAAAAAAGGATTAAGGTTTGGTGAAGAAAAATTATTAAAAGTCATGTACACAACTTATCATGAGCAATATTTTGTGAAGGAAAATTATTAAAGCTAGGGTCCAATGACGGAAAATTAATAAAGGAGAACATGATTTTGTAAAATTGTATCTAGAGATTGTGGTCCTTCTGTCCCTTTTGGTAACAGTGTTTCAACCTTTTTCTACTGTTTCGAACACTAAGGAAGAGAGTTGGAAACAGTAGAAAAATGCTACACTCGCAATCAAAGGAACAGTAAATTGGCCACAAATAATCAAAGGAATAATGCTATACTCGCAACCCCTCCACTAATAGGAAGAGAGTTGGGTTTTGGGAGGAGATTTCCAAGAAGCATTAATCATTGACTTGCAAGACCAAAACCTATAGGTTCAGGCATAGCATGTGTCTGTATAGCATGACACGGTACAAACACGTTTTGCTTGGACATGCGGTACGGCACAGGATGCACGCAGACTGGGCTAGGATAGATTGAGAATTTTAAATATGTAGGCCTAAAAAGTACGGTATGATTAGATATGGGTTAAAGCACAACACGTGAAAAGACCACAATAAGTATATTTCACTAATGGATTAGCACATGGCTCATGGATCATCAACAACACGCGAGCAAAGTGAAAGTTTTTAATGAAAGTAAGCTCAAAATTTTATGATTTTACAAATAACTTGAAATTCATTTAATTCTTATTTTAAAAAATTAATTATTTTATGCTTATAATTTATTACATGAACCAATGATATCATGATTTTAATAAATAAAATCATAGACATGATTTTATAAATTTATGCATTATTATTATTATGGACTATGATCTATGACTGTATATAAGTCTAAGTTAACAATTAAATTAACCCTTAAGAAAAATTTAGTATTATTATTGTTGTTGTTCTTGTTGCTATTAAGTATTAAAAAAGAATTTTAATACCGTAGGGTTTAACTTAGCAATTAATATTACATTTTCTTATTATTATTATGGTGCATTTACTAATCAGTAATCGGAATGAGTTGGAATCGGAATGAAGTGGAATCGGAATGGGGAATGAGAATCAGAATAAATTGTTTATTTTAGCTGTGGGAATTTGAATTCAGAATGAACTGTATTGCTATTGATGTGTTTATTTTATCTTGTAATCGGAATGCATTACTAAAAGTTACTAACCTAACCTTAGTTGATTGTTGTTGTTATTTATTATTATTTTTATTATAATAATAATATTGTTAATAATAATTGTTGTTGTTGTTGTTGTTGTTGTTGTTGTTGTTGTTGTTATTATTATTATTGAATAATTTATTATTGATGATGATAATGATGATAAAAAAAATAGTTACTAATACTAATAATAATAAATAAACAAACAAATAAATAATATAAGTATGGATAAAATAGAAATTTCACAATTTAGATAAGGGTAATATTGTCACTTTAGGGAATGAAATTCTCATTCCCACCTCCCCCATGGGAATGAGGACTCTAGTAATCATTCCTAATTTTGAGTGGGGCCCACTACTTTGATTCACATTCCAATTCTTATTTAAGCAAGTAAACACATCATTCATTCCTATTCCTTAATTCTCATTCCCATTCCCATTCTCATTCCCATTTTCATGAAGTAAACACACCATTAGTTTTGAATATGGACTTGAGTTTTGAACTTTTAATTCTATTGAACTTGATTAAAGACAGTAGACCTAAAAAAAAGTTCATGGTACTAAAAAAAGTACGCTAACATGGCATGTCTGCTTGAAAATAAAAAAGGAAAAGAAAATACAACACGGTGCGAATCACATAGTGGGCATAGCACAGCATGAGCATGAGCATTGGCACCAATATAAGTTTGGGTACTAGAGCGTTTTTTGCACCTGCAAACCAAACAAACATTTCACTGTCATCAAAAGAAAATGAAGGAAGAATCATTGCACTGGGAAGATTGGAATCTCGCCTAGCAACCAGCAAGTATCAGTAAGTTATCATAAATAAATTGTTTTAATTGATTTATCGTGATTTCTATATCCTAAGAATTTTGCTTAGTTTCTTTAGCCGCGGGTGTGAGACTCAAGTTCCGTGATTTGGCTCAGTAATGTCTGAAATATTACTAAGAATATAAAAGATCTGAATTTGAAACGAAACAATTATAACCAAATTGGTTTTGTTTATGATTATGGTCATTCAATTGGTGTGTTATAATTGATGATTTGCTTTCACTCCTTGTTGATTTGTTTCACTCCCCACAAGTAGTGTCAATAACCACGATAATTATTGTACAAGCACTGTCAATAACCACTATAATTATCGTACAAGCATTGTTACTGTAACTCTAATTAGATGTTAAAACTATTATCAATCACTAGTCTTTTAATCCAAAGAATTTATAAAAAGCAGACTTAATGACATTCATGACAACTTTTATGTAAAATTAAAGTACTTATAGCTTCTGTGATTATCCATGGTTAATTTATTGCAATGCAGATTTCAACATTTGTATAGTTTTATAGTAATCAACATTTATGTCTTTATACCCACTTAAATGCAGATCATGGCAAGTGATCCAACTGATATAGCACTTGATCTCAGTTTAGCGTTTTCAGAGCGCCTGAGGTATATATTGCGTAATGTAAATGAAAACGTAAAGATCAATTATTGGACTTTGAAAAGCACAAAATGAGCTAGGATTTTGCTAAGTTGCAGCAGCTGTAAGTTACAGCTGCTGCAATTTTGCATGAACAGTACCCCACGTCGTATAAAACTTCTACAGTAAGGAGCGGAAATAATTTTGTCACACTATTTCGTGGTCATGAGGGAATTGCAAGAAAGAGCTCGAAATTGTTGTGGAGGATCCATTTAAACCAAAATGAGTTTGTGAAAATGATGAATCTTGATAGTTGTTTTATTATTGAGGTTATTCGCAAGATCGGGTTGGCCATGGATTGAAGAAGACATAATGACCTTACTTTGGGCCAAGATAATAACCCTATTTTTAAACTGGATTGGATGTTACCTTCCATAGCAGAAG
The DNA here is from genome assembly GCA_030449075.1 of Murraya paniculata. Lineage (NCBI taxonomy): Eukaryota > Viridiplantae > Streptophyta > Magnoliopsida > Sapindales > Rutaceae > Murraya > Murraya paniculata. Next base: position 203,166 of record JAEVFN010000011.1, on the reverse strand, counting down.
ATATGATTTTACTTGAGAATCAACTTTCATTTCTTGTTATTTGGAAGTTGTTTACGTAAGATTCTTCCTCTTGACGATGCATCAAAAATGCCGCAATGAAGTGGTTTCGGTGGTAAAGCCATGATTAAAAATTTGCTGCAAATGATGCTGATACTAGATCCTCTAAAAGGTTTGGGCAAGAACAATCGAGAATAATGCAAGATAAGGATATGAATCACCAAAGGAAAAGAACACAAAAATATATTATGACATTTGAAGAGCACAACAGGCGCTATATATCTTCTAAGCCTTATTCAACCAAGAGTACTCTTAATTTGAATTTGCTTCTGTACATTTTTTTTTTTAATTTTAATTTTATCTATGCAAGTGCTATTGTTTAATGCACAACAAACAATTCATGGATTTTAATTAGGCAGGTGAATATTTATTTTAATGTTAATAATTCAAGAAAATATATAAGTTATAAAGAAAATATATAAGGTTATAACTAACTTTGAAAATATATATAGTAATCAGAACATAATGTATAGATTTTGGCACATTGATTAGAGTTGTTATGAGAATTGAGATGAGTGAGGCCCAAACTGGCCAGTTAGTGAGCCTAGCAAGAGAACTCAAAAGAAAGAACTAAAGCATAGAGGCTATGCAACCAGTCACTAGAAAAATTGACGAACATAGTTTTTGTAAGGAAAAGACCCTCTGGTAGTTATGATAGTGTCTAGCAAAGTCGAAGTGCTAATAGAGGCAATTGCCCCCAATTCAATGTTTGTGGTAGATATCATAGGGGACAGTGTATGAGCGGTTCATTATGTTGCTTTCATTGTGGACAGCCGGGTCACTTGAAGAAGGATTGTGCAAGGTCGAGACCCTTGCTGTCTTCAGAATAGCAGTGGTTATTTTCAAAGGCAGAGATGCCCTAGAGAGGAGCACCTACATTTATCAATAGACCCTAATCTAGTGCAGGGAGAGACTAGTGGTAGTCAAAAGAGGAGTCAATCAGGCAAACCAAACACACAGACACTTATGTTTGCTTCGACCCAGCAAGAGGCCCATGCCACTCTGGATCTTGTGATAGAGAGATCAAGCCACCATATTGTACTTTAGTAGTAGCTACACTAGCCATTGATTTTTTGTTGGTTAAGAGTGTATTTCGAGATTATATAGTAAGAATGAATAATTGTGACATAATACCAAACATGATTCCGATTGTGACATAATACCAAACATGATTCCGTTAGATATTCATGATTTTAACTCTATATTGGGGATGGACTGGCTTACAACTCATCATGCTACAATCGAAAATTTTTGAAAGGAAGCAATATTGTAGAGAGTTCGGAGAATCTAATATCATTTTAGGTAGAGAGCGACAAATTCTTCCTTCTTGAGTGATATCTGTTATTTATGCTAGATGATTACTTAGAAAAGGTTGTTTCTCTTACTTGGCTCATGTTATTGATACATGAACGAATGATGTGATATTAGAAAATATTCTTGTGGTTAAAAAGTATCCAGAGGTGTTTTCTAACAACCTTCTTGGTTTGCCACTTAATAGAGATGTAGAGTTTCTATTGATTTGATTCCAGGTACAGCCCCTACTTCAATGGCTCATACAGGATAAGTCCATTAGAGTTACGAGATTTGAAAGTACAATTGCATGAATTAGTGGATAAGGCCTTCATCAAACCTAGTGTGTCTCTTTGAAGAGCACAGTATTATTTGTGACGAAAAAGAAAGGAACTATAAGATCGTGTATAAACTATAAGCAATTGAAAAAAGTCATTGTCTGTAACAAATATCCACTTTCTAGGATTGATGATCTATTTGATTAGTTGCCGAATGCGATGGTTTTTCAAAGATAGACTGATACTTGGGTTATCATTAATTGAAGGTTAAAGATGCCGATGTACACAAAATTACATTTACAACTCATTATGGGCATTATGAGTTTTTGGTTATGCCATTTGGTTAACTAATGCCCCGACAGCATTTATTGATCTCATAAACTGGGCATTTCATTCTTATTTGGATTGATTTGTTATTGTACTCATCGATGACATCCCAATATATTCATGTAGCAGAGAGGAACATATAGAACAGTTGAGGATTTTTTTAGTAGAGGCATGGCATCTTCATACTAAACTCAGTAAATGTCAATTCTAGCTAGATAGAGTTGCATTCTAGGGCCATTTTGAATTCAGTTGAGGTTATTTATGTGGATCCCTAGAAGATAGAGGCTATAGTGAATTGGGAGCACCCGACAAACGTAGTAGGCTAGAAGTTTTCTTAGTTTTTTAGGTTATTACTGTACATTTGTTGAGGGCTTTTCCAAAATAATTTTACCTCTAAGAAAACTAGCAATGAAGAAAGCAAAGTTTGAATGGGCTGATGATTGTGAACAAAGTTTCCAAAAACTTAAGATAAGATTGACTTCAACTCCAATTCTTATACTTCTGTCAGGTACTGAGGGATTTATAACTTACAGTGATGCATTTAGAGAGGGATTCGGTTGTGTACTAATGCAGCATGAAAAGGTAATTGCTAATGCTTCTCGACAACTCAAGCATCATTAATTGAATTATCTGACACATGATTTAAAGCTCACAACAGTGGTGTTTGCTTTAAAGAGTTGGATACATTATTTATATGGGGTTACTTGTGAGATCTACACAGACAACAAGAGCTTGAAATATCTACACACACAAAACAAATTGAATTTGAGACAACATAGGTGGGTTGAGTTGATTACAAATTATGACCATATCATTGCTTACCATCCAGGTAAGGCGACTGCGGTAGTTAATGTTCTCAATAGGAAGTTCGAGTTCAATATCCCACTTGAAAGTTTCGTATCTTCCGTAGATGATTGATTTGAGATCTTTGGGAGTAGACATGGCGTTGGGTGGTCTGGAACACTTGTAGCTCATTTCTAAGTTTTTGCCTTGTTTACATCAAGCTATGGGTACTAATAAAATTTTATTATAGTTTTTCATCTAAAGACGGATGGACAATCAGAGAGAGTTATTCAGATTTTGGAAGATATGCTTGGGCATGTTTTATGTAGTTTCAAGGGAACTGGGATACATACTTTCTTCAATGGAATTTATTCATAATAATAGTTATCAGTTTAGTATTCAAATGGTATCGTTTGAGGCTTTATATAGAAGAAAATGCAGGACTCTAATATGTTGAGATACAATTAAGGAAAGGTAGTTGATAGGTCTAGAAATTATTCAGAGTACTAATGAGAAGATTAATGTTATCGAAGAAAAGTTAAAGGTAGTGCAAGATTGATAGAAGAATTATGCATATAAGCAGACCACTTAAGTTTATAGTGGGTGATAAAGTTTTCTAATAGATTTCTCCTTAGAAGGGCATACTTTAATTTGGAAAACGTGGGAAGTTGAGCCATTGGTATATGAGATTATTTAGCGTGCGATCCAGTTACTTACTGTTTGGCTTTGCCTCTAGAGTTATCCTAAGTTCATGATGTTTTTCATGTTTGCTACAAAAGTATGTTTATGATCCTTCTCACATTTTAGATTCAGAACCAGTCTAGATGATACTGGATTTAACTTATGAAGTAGAACCAGTTCAGATACTTGATCAGAAACATCATGTGTTGCATAATAAGACAATCTAACTGGTTACGGTGATTTGGAAGTATCACACTATAGAGAAGGCCACTTAGCAGCTTGAGGAACAGATGCGGTCACAGTAGCAATGTTTACTTCAATTAGATATGTAGATTTCGAAGATGAAATTTTTATAAATTGGGAGCAAATGTAATGCACCTGCCTGCTTATAAGCCAAACATGGCTAATTTCAAAAGAAACAGTAAGTTGCTTGCTTTAATTAAAGCACATGCATGCTTCACTTGTGTGTTTGTCGTGCATGCTTAGAGGGGATGGGCATATATATAAAGTGAAGAATTGAAGCAGCTCTCACTATTCTTTATAAATCGAACCACAACAGAGCCATTTTAAGCTAAGACAAAAAAATTAAAAGAAAATATGAGAAAAAAAGGGAGAGAAAAAATAAAAGAAAAGAAAAGGAAAAGAGAAGAGAAAAAAGCAAAAGAGAAGAAAGAAAAAGAAAAGGAAAAGAGAAGAGAAAAAAGCAAAAGAGAAGAAAGAAAAGAGAAGTCAAGAGTGAGAAAGAAATGGAAAAAGAAAGTGAAAGTGAAAATGTTACAAGAATTAAAACTAGGTAGTTACATCTATAACTAGTGAGTTAGTGATTAATAGATTTATGAAATTTAAGCAGATATGATTTAATTTACGTTATACATATTAGTTTTTATATTAGTTCTCACAGTTAATTTTTGAACCTGGTATTTTATGAGAAATCAAAGTATCCAGGAACCCATAAGAGCCCTAACAAACCCCAGAGTGAAACATCATTTGTGAGTGGATTGTTATGATTACTATTATGTATTTTATGAAGCATCTATGTTTGATGGTATGATTTAGTATCATGGTATAATTATATGTACGCACATTATATGATTAATTGAGTCATGAGATATGATTGTCAATCGCCATCTGTGTACCATTCCCTATGGGTTCTATGCATGTCGAGTGAGAGTTAGATTACTCTGCCCATGTGACATAGTTAAATTCAACCAATTATTGAGAGGCTTTTCCATAGTTCTACTCGTGCGATAATGATCTTAACAAGCATGGTAGTTATTTCCCTGGGTACTATTTGATGCAGTTTGTCATGTATGTATGCATGATTTTTCATGTTTGCTTATGCATTATGATCAGTGTGCGGAGTTATGTTATATGATTATGTATAAATACTAATACAATACTTTATATGCTTATGTTTGTATGTATATATTTAAGATGTATGTATGTGTAGTGAGACATAAAATCTGTGAATTTCGAATATGTTTCGAATGAGGCACATATGATATTATATGTTTATAGCAGAGGCTCTCGGCCAGTTTTACATATTCATGAATTAAGTTCATGTCATGAACTTTAAATATAAGATACAATGGTTTGCCTCAGATCCGACGAACGGGTCGCAACTGGTTGTCTCATGATACATTGTGCCAAAGAGCTTGAAGAAACTGGATTTAAGTTCATGTAGGCCGAGGGAAAAAGCTTGTTTGATGTGAAGTTTGAAAATAGAGTAATGAATAATTCCCAAGATTGAACATTGATGGTGACTCTAATCCTTTTTGGAGAAATCTCATATCTATGAGCAATTCTCTTCAAAGGACAACACTCTATACTATGCGACTGATTACATAAATCTCGCGGAATGCCTCATTTCCTCTCCAAAGGACGTGCAATTACTTTGTCAGCACTGAATCATCAAAAACTGCATAGGTGGTGATCAAGTGATTGCCAATATTTTCAATGCCACTGGTTTGCACTGGTGCTTTGGGTTGAGAGATATTATTACTCACAACTATTGTACGATATGAATAAGCATTGCAGCAGGTGTCGGAACATATAGATGGCCAACTTGAGACAAACATATTTCAACAATTTGGGGGCATTTATTTCCTTTTTTGGCTACCCCTTTCCTGCTTCCACTCTCTTTTGTTCAAACTTTGCTCACGATTCTTCCTTTTTTTGAAAAATGACAAGTTCTGCTTCAAGGATGTTCTCATGTTCGTAATAATGATAGAAAAGTCAATTTAAGAGCTATGGTTGCCATGTTTACTAGGTCATACACAACTTGCACCACAAGAAAATGCCCTTCATATGTCCATGTCAGGAACTGGAAAAGTAATGGTCACAAAAGCCAGTAATTATGTGAACGGTGATGGGTGACAAAATGAAAATTTATATTTAGTAATTATGTCCATCATCAATAAATGGGTGACAACGAAAAATTTATATTTGTTAAATTTTTAAAAAATAAATTAACTGTTATAAAATAAATAAGTAACAGAAAAATTTTGAACTAGCAAATTATTAATGACTTTTATTTAGCCTTTTTTCTTTCATTCCTTAATAATGCAACATATGCCTATATTTATAGGATGCAAATGGGAGGGAGGTTATCAATTTTTCAATGTGAGATATTTCGCATTTTGTAAATGGTGAAAGTTCGCCAATAGTTTACAACACTCCCCCTTTACTTCACCATTTAGGTACTTATTTAGGTATGCTTAATAATGCCTCGTTAAAACCTTGTTGGTAAAACCCAGTGGGCAAAGCTTGGTCGAAGGAAAAATAGTATAGTGCACTTTTATCTTTCTTATCTTCAAAATACGCTCCCTCTAATGAAATATTTGCTCAAATATCATGTATCGATTTGATAATTTGTTGAGTCGACGCATACCAGTATTGTGGACTAACTACACAAACGTCAATATGGGCAAAGCTTTAGTAAAAGGATTAGCAAAATTATCAGTGGAGCGTATATGCTTGACATCAATTTTCTTAGCCTGTTGCAGCTCATAAGTGTAAAAGAACTTTGATGAGATATGCTTGATTCTATCTCTCTTAATGTATCCTTCTCTAATTTGAACAATAAAAGCAGCACTATCTTCGTATATAACTGTTGGAATATCAATTGTTGAAATCAAATTGCATGTGCTCTGAATATGATGAATAATCGAACCGAGCCAATCACACTCTCTGCTTGTTTCATGTAATACAAGGATCTCTGAGTGATTGGCAACACAAGTTTGCTTAGTAGATCGCCATGAAATTATCATGCCATTGTAAGTGAAAACAAAAGCTATTTATGAGTGGGCTTTATAGGGTTAGAGCTATTGAACATACCAGTTTCTCCATCGATTCACATGAAATAAATAACTCCAACATAGATATTGTAAGATATTTTCAATGCCATTCCTATGTCCTCGTATTGGCACTGAGCTAAATCCTGCCAACTAGTTCACATAAAATGCAATGTCTGGTCCAGTGCATTGGGCTAGATACAATAAAGCATCATTTGTATTTAGATATAATACTTTTGGACCAAGTATGTTTTTGTCATCTTTTTAAGGCAGGATAGATTCCTTTTAAGGTTAAGAAACCAATCAATCATAGGAGTGCTGAGCATTATTCATTTTGAAATACTTCAAAATTTTTCAACATAAACTGGTTGATGGATAAGTGCTCCACTTATTTTATGCTCGATTTACGGGCTGAGATAATATTTTGTTTTTCCCAAATCTTTCATTTCAAATTCTCTCTTTAAATATTCAACAGTTTTTAGAAGCTCTTCAAGAGTTCCAATTAAGTGTCATGCCATCAATATAAAAATGCTATAATTGCAAATCCAAATTTGGATTTTCTAATGAATGCACACGGGCAAATAGGATTATTTTTATATCCTTCTTTAATTAGATATTCAGTCAAATGATTGTACCATATGCGTCCAAATTGTTTCAATTTGTACAAGGACTATTGTAGCTTATTTGAATAAAAATTACGATCCTTTAATTTAAATGCTTCAAGTATTTTGAATCCTTCAAGGATTTTCATATAAATATTAATATTAATTACTAAGAGAATGTAATATTAATCACTAAGTTTGACCTTATAGTATTAGAATTTTTTTTAATATTTAACAATAATAATAATAATAATAATAATAATAATAATTTTTTTTTTTTAAGGGTTAACTTAATTGTTAACTTAGACTTACATAGAGTCATAGATCATAATTCACAATAATATTAATGCATATTTATAAAATCATGATATGTATAATTTTATTCATTAAAATCATGATATCAATTATTTATTTAAAAAATTATAAACATAAATCAATTATAATACTTTTTTAAACTAAGAATTAAATGAATTTAAAAAATTTAATTTCAAGTTATTTGTAAAATTACAAAATTTTAAGTTTACTTTCATTAAAAAATAAAACATACTTATTGCGGGCTTTTTCATCGTGCCGCCTTGGCCCATCTGTAATCGTGCCATACTTTTAAGGCATGCATGCCTAAAATTCTAAGTTTAGCTTAGCCCACATGCGCACCATGTCGTGCCGTGCTGCCTGCCCCACCAAAACGTGCTCGTGTCGTGCCGTGCCTTTTTTGTTTTTTAATTTTTTATTTTTTTGGCTTAATGATAAGAAACTGAAAAATATACAAGAAAAGAATAGCCTATTGTACATTGGTTAATTTGATTCGATGGAGAGATAAACCACTGGCCTTTTCCATTGCGCAAGTAAGTCCATGTCAATAAACAATTCAAAATGCATCAACCTTTTTTAGAATAGATTCAGGTCAAGAAATTTTATGTTTATCATGGCATTGATGTTATAATTTTATTCACAACATCATACAAGTACAAATATAACTCTATATATTATTTTTGAAAACTCTTTTACCCCAAGAAAATTAAAGAAATAGAAGGGGCAAATGAGTAATTTGACTTGATATTTTTCCATTGAGAATAAAAAAATATACCTTTATTAAAAGACAAAATGTTAAAAAATATATAAAAACAGATAAAAAACAGAAATAAAAATAGTTTATCATTATGTTTTTTATTTACACTAAAATTAACCTATATTTTTTTGGTGTGTAATAAAATCTTAGTTATATGACTTAAGAGTTGCCAATGTTGTTGCTATTATTTTTATGTTTTATGTATTTGCTACAGTCTACTGAGAATTAGCTAATATGTATTTAAGGTTCAAATACTTTTTTTTATTGTTTTATTATTTATAGTCTTTATTAAATATCATTCTATTGCAAAAAATAAAAATGATTAGAATAAGTAAAAAATAAGAATTTGTCTTAGTTTTTAGTATTTCATAATTATTAGTTTTATTATGTGTTTTATCTATCGATTTACTTATTTATCTAATTGATAAGAAATGTCAATAAAAATGTGTTTGGAAATGAATGTAATAATATAAAATTAAGATCTTACGAGGTAATGAAAAATAATAAGGGAAAGTGATACAGTAATATCATTAAAGGACAAGTGGCAATCTCAACAGAAAAGAAAAATATAAAAGAAAAAAAGTGAATATTGGCGTATCTTCAATAAAAATAAAAATGAAGAATAAATTAATTATTGAGTGAATTTCGCCGACATTATAAATCTATAACTTCTGATTGGCGGGATGGTAATACTTTCATCCACTCCCACGACAGGAAATGAGTTTGGAACAAAATTTCAGTCAGTAAAATAAATTAGAATTTAGTTGTGAGCTGAAATTTTTCACTGGATTAATGGTCAAAATTATTTTAAATATTTATTTTTTAAAATTTTTCTTGCATAACAATCACTGATTTAAAGCTTAATACTGAATGTTTATCGCTGTAAAATTAATGAGTAAATTAATACAGGTTTTAAATTATTTCTGTCAAACTATTCTGTCCGAATATCATTACCCAAAATTTATTAACATCATTTGTAATTAAAAAAAAAATTGGGTGAGAAACATTTCGACCAAAGTTGTAGGATTAGAGCCCACATCCACATGCGGTCTTCTTTTTGCTATTAGTAAACATTGTACTTTATTTCATCAAAAGAAAGCAAAGGATCGAATTCCTTGCAATGATAAGATTAGGATCTCCTCAAGCAATCACTGCACTGGTAAGTTTGGGATCTCGTCAAGCAATAGGAACGGTGGCCTTCAAACAAGTAAGTTATCACAAAATTGTTTAAAATAAAGTATCTTATAACTTTGAAGCATTAGTCGACTTAGTATGAATTTTGCTTAGTTTCTTTAGCCGTGTGAGGGTCGAGATCCGTGATCTGGCTCGGTGCCGTGGAAACTATTACTAAGGATATAAAGAATTGAAATCAAAATAAGTGCATAACTTTTTGAGTTGTTTATGGTCATTCCATTAGTGGGTTATTATTGTTGATTTTGTTTCACTCCCTCCTGTTGTACAAGTAGTGCTATAACTATAATTCTTAGATGTTGAAATTATAATCAATCACTAGTTGTTAGCTGTTACACATCGAAATTTATAAAAGTCAGACATAATTCTTCACATTCATGGTAACTTTCATGAAAAATTCAAGTACTTGTGTCTTCTGTGGTTGTCAATAATTTATGGAAATGCAGATTTCAACATTTTTGAAATTTTATAGTGCTTGATCTGGGGACTTAAATGCAAATCAAGTCATGGCAAGCGAACCAGCTGACATAGTGCTTGATCTTGTTGATGAAAAGCTTCGTCTTCTAACTGCTACACCATCTGATCAGTTCAACATTTTCAAGGTGCCTGATGTACTGCGAAAGTTAAATGAAAAGGCATATGAACCAGAAATGCTAGCAATTGGTCCTTATCATCACGGTAAAGAACAATTATTGGCCTTTGAAGAGCACAAAACGCGCTATCTTAAAAAACTTCTAGAGCGTACGAGTAAGCCATTGTCGGACTATGTCATGGCCGTGAGGGCATTGGAGGAAAGAGCTCGAAATTGTTACGGAGGTTCCATAAGGTTAAACAGAGATGAGTTTGTGCAAATGATGCTTCTCGATGGCTGCTTTATTGTTGAGGTTATTCGCAAGTTTGGGTTGAAACATTTGAGAGGAGATGATGACCCAAATTTTAAGCTGGGTTGGATGTTACCTTCCATAGCACGAGATATGATTTTGCTTGAGAATCAACTTCCATTTTTTGTTATTTGGAAGTTGTTTAGCATGACTGTCATGCCTAATGATAAAAGGGACAAAAGCTTTCTTGTCATGATCCTGCGTTTTTTCAATGGCATATTACCAGGGAAAGGTTGTCGAAGAGATATTGTTGATCAAGTTGATGTTTATCCCATAAATGAAATAAAACATTTGGTCCATTTAATACATGAAAATTGGCTTCCTTCACCGGCAGGAATTGAAGCATATAGGAATAATGGCACAAATAATAGTTACTTGAGGTTTATTGGTTCTGCCACAGAGATTAAAGAGGCTGGAATCCACTTCCGGAAGGTTGAGGTCGTTAATGATGATTCCTTGTTCGATATTAAGTTCGAAAAAGGGGTAATGAAGATGCCAATCGTGGAAATTGATGACGCTACAGAAACTATTTTACAGAATCTCATTGCGTACGAGCAGTGTTCCCAAGACATAAATCTGAAGCATGTAATAGATTATGTCAAATTCCTGAACTGCCTCATCAACTCTTCAAAGGATGCTGAATTACTCCGCCGTCGCGGAATAATTGATAATTTGTTAGGAGATGATGAAGCGATTGCAACCTTATTGAGCAAGCTTTGTGATGGTGTTGTACTCGGTGAGCGGTTTTATTACCGTGAGGTTTTTAAGGAAGTCAATCTGCATTGTGGTAGGCGTCATAATAAGTGGATGGCCAAGTTGAGGCACAATTATTTCAACAATCCATGGGCAATCATCTCCGTTCTTGGTGCTGTTGTCCTACTTATCCTATCGTTGCTGCAACTTTTGTTTGCAGTTCTTTCTTATTATCAACAAGCGCAAAGCCATTGAATTGAAGCAGTTGTAAACAAACTTTTAAATAAATGACAGGCTCTGTTTCAATAATGATAGAAAATTATAAATTTCAATTTGAGATTTGTGGTTGCCATGCTTATTTTGTCGCACACAAGGTGCTTGATATATGTTCGCAGTTGCTTGAGAGAAAGTGCCAATGAAATGGTTTTGGCGGGGAAGCCATAATTGAAAATTATGTGAGGTTGATATGAGAGCCTCTAGAAGCTTTGGGCAAGAATCGAGAATACAGCAAGATAAGGAAGTGAATCACCAAAGGAAAGAAACCCGAAAATATACAATGAATATACAATGAGTTTGTTATCCTTTGTTGTATTCAATGATGTAATCTAGACCCCTTGATTTATGTTTAAAGTAAGTTCAACGAAGTATTAATTAATTAATTATAAATCAACTTTGAATTTGATATCTATTTGATTGGCCCTAGCTAGGAATTTTACGTAGGCTCTTGTTTGAATTTATACTCCAAAAAATACCAAATGCTTAGATCAGTGCTCCGTAATTTTCAGTCATAAAGTTTTTGGGTTCCTTAAAAATTGTGGCTGATTATTAACATCAAATTTTAATATATTTTCATTTATTTCTTGACTTTGTTATGCACTTAGCTCTCCAATTTATCACCATGTTCAGCTCGAAATAAGATTCAAAAGAGGATAGAACTTCAATTTACCTCTTACTTAGAGACAATCTTTAATTTAATCACTATAAGTGTGCAAACATCAAGTTACTCCCACTTACTGTTCAAAAGATAAAAAAAAAAAATCAATGTGCTCCCTTATGCAATTGTCTTCTAAATGAAAATGAGGGATAGATTGAAACTTTCACACTTTGTATCGAGTAACTTGACAATCCTAAATATCTTACTTCTTGGCATCCACAGCGAGCAAGTGATGGCTGGTGAAGCAGCTGACCTGGTACTTGATCGCAGTGGAGAAAAGATTCTTAGTCTGTGCACCTATACGCTCACAGTTCAACATTTTTCTAGTGCATAATAAACTATGTAAAATAAATGAAAATTCTTATGAGCAAAAATGTACCAATTGGTTCGTACTGTCACAGTAAAGATGAAGGATATGGCAATGGTACTAATTGACCCTATAACAAAAATATAGGGCTCGAGCCATAAAAATGCCTGTATTTGAATTTTGGGTCGAGCTTGGTCAGGAAAGCTCAAGGCCAACCAAATGTTAAATCAATGTTTCATATAAATAATTTCATCTTCTTCCTCATATTACCTTGTTTACAAAAAAAAATTCTAAAAAATGATGAATTTTTGGAGTCTCTGTATAGCACAAATCGCTCGCATGGATAAACAACGAACGAAACAAACGACAAAGCGTAGCAACTGAATCTCGAAGAAGAAACGATAATGAACGAGGTGCAAAAATCTCTCATTCTCATATCCTCCACTCACTTCTCTCCACCTCCAGGTGAGTTTCATCATCATCATCACTTACTCACCCCATTCAAAATGATGCCACTTTTCATCTCAGACTTCATTCATATTTTTGCTTTTTATTCTCAGGAGTGAAGCTGTGATACGGTACGGTCGCGTTCAAAGCAGATACCTCAATCCTCCAATCAACGGTACCCGTGTTTGAATAGGAGCGGCTTTGAGGTCATTAAAGACACAATCCGTGATTGGGTTGATAATCATCGCTTCACACAACAGTCACAGATAATGATGTCCCAATTGCCGACCCTAGTGGGGCGAGCATGTGATGTTGAGTCTTGAGCATGTGATGTGTTAGGGTTTGTGTTTTGGGAGTGTGAGATGTGTCACGTGTATGAGTGTGTAATGTGCGTGAGTGGGTTTTTTTTTCTTTTATTTAAGTATGCGGGTCAGGTCACAGAGCATATGGGGCTCGAACCTTAATCAAAATTTGATCGGGCCTTAATATTTAAGTTTGAATTCAACATTTTACATTGAATTTTGATCTGGTGTCTGAAAATTATGGGCTGGGTCAACTAAACCAAAAATTGGGTCAAGTTTTATTTTTATCATCCCTAGTAAAGATCACCTCATGGTTTTTGAAGAGAACAAAACACCCTATATTCTTGTAAACCTTCGTCAACCGAGAGTACTCTTAATTTGAATTTGCTTTTTTACATATATGAATTTTTTTTAATTTTGATTTTATATGTGTATGGGCTCTTGTTTTATGCACAACTGATAATTCATGGATTTTAATTGGACAAGAGAATATTTATTTTAATGTTAATAATTCAAGAAAATATATAAGCATATAGCTAACTTAAAATCTCCGAAGGTGTGAATATTTGTTAAAACATATATATTTTACAATGGGTTCAATCTAATATTAAGAATTAGATCAGTTCGTACATTCAATGACTATTAAAGGGCAGTTGGCCCACTCAAAGTAAAATATAATGAAAAGTTAATTTCATAGTATGAATTCATTGAGCACGTCCTCATTAATTCACAACATACGACTCCTAATAATGGGCCAAGTCCGCCCGGAGCAAACCAAATTTGCAATCCAGTTCCAAGCATGGCTCGGTCACGGAGGCTGCGGCTTGCGAGTCAAGGCGTTTTTTTTGCATCGTTTGATTGTGAACGTAAATTAGCTTTATTGTAGGTGCAAATATTTTATTTTCTTCCAAAGTATAATCAGTGAGTGTCATGATAAAATTGGATGATATATTATTATAAATACATTTTCATTGTAGACCTGCTCTATATCACAGATGACGTGCGATATATATATTTATGAGAATTGTATCTAACCCTTATGTCACTAGTATCTTAAGTTTGATCTTGCGGTTTTAATGCTTTAATAAGATTGTTGCATTAGCATGGCATGTGGATGGATGATGGTGATTAGTAGTCTTTTTCTAAGTATCAATGATGGATGATGGATGATGGATGATGGTGAATTGGTGACGGCGTTGTTTCAATGGAATAGTATCAGGGAAAGGATTCCGAAGAGATAGTGTTTCTCAAGTTGATGTTTATCCCAAAAATGAAATTAAACATTTGGGCCATTTAGTACACTACAACTGTTTTCCTTCCGGATTGAAGCCTATGGGAAGAATGGTACAAACAATAGTGATTGGACCTTCATTTGCTCTGCCACAGAGATCAAATATTGACAGGTGTAACAAGTGGGGCAATCTAACAATTCATTAACTTAAATTTGCCAAAATTCATGTAACTTGGATTGAACTTCTGGGCTTAGGCCCAAACCGACAAATTGGACAGGTTCACACTATTAATAGTAGCACTGCTTTGAAATAATTTAAAAATTCATTCCTCTGTTTGCGGTGGTAGAAACATTTTGAAGAAATTTCCCAGAGCAAGAAAGACGTGTGTTTTATTAGCAATACATGCGCAGAATGTGAAGTCAAGTCTAGTCAACCCATTAGGTACAATTTTGGAGCCTATGCTTTGTGCCAAAGACCTGACGACGAGCTTTTCTCGTAGCATTAATTAGTCAACATTCAATTTCATCAAAAACTCATAAAATCAAGAACTTGTCGGCAAGAAAATTCAAGGAAACATCAATCTCATCGACCCCATGGATTCATGATTATAAATCAGAATTCTTTCAATTTCGGTGAAAAAAGAAGTTTCACGGAAATAGAGAAGAAGTTCCACCCCCACCTTCATTGCGATTCCTGAGAGGTTTCATCGTGGATATGTTTGCTTCTCTATCAAGTCTTTGAGGGATTTTGTAGCATATATAGCAAACGCCAATAGCTTAGCTCGCTAGTCATTTACACTGAGCAAATATTTTGCTGAGAAGAAATCATGAGTAGTACTAGTCCTCAGAAAGACCCTGATAAAACCCACACAGAAACCACACATATCCAAGCCACTCGTACACCAAAAGCAAAGGATGAATCTCCAGACCAAAACCAACAAAGCCAATGCCAATTACGCCGGCCACAACAATCAGAATCAAAGCGCAAGCGCGAACGGAGCCACAATGGCCAGTTCAGTGAAGAGCCCAGGACAAGAAGTCCTGATGCAGCTGTTAATGTCGCTTCTATTTACAAGCCAAACCAATCTGATCAAATCCAATGTCAAGTATATCCACATGAAGCAAAGCAAGAAATCACAACCAATCATGAGGTTCCAATTGGATGGGGTATTGTATCATGTTCAAGTTGGTCCTTTGAAGAAAAGTCAGAGAGGATGGAGAAAAAGTTTAAATCCTCCGAAGAGTACTCCCAATCACAAAATCTGCAAAACAAGATTCGACCGGTTCGTTGTCGTTCATCATCTAGGTCAGCGCCACGAAAGTCAGAGAGGATGGAGGAAAAGTATAAATCCTACCAAGAGTACCCCTCTCAATCACAACAAGATCATCAAAACAGAATTCCAACGGCTCCTGCTAATGCTAATGGGCCAAGTCAAGCCGGCGGATCAAATCCGGTGCAAGGGAACCCTCCCTCTCCGCGGGGGCGCCGAATCAAGAGGTTTTTTTGCCTTAAAATTTAAGCTTTTTCACATCCATTAACAAAGTCTAACCAAAAGAGTGGTAATGAATATTCATCATCTAAATCTCCCACTAGAGATAAGTTTCTGAGTTGTTTATTCTAGTTGTTTACTAATTGTGTTATTTATTTGGGCAATTTTATATTATTCTCAAACCAGTGCTAGCTGAAGCGACTGACGCAGTCACAGTTAGATTTTGAAAATTTTAACAGAGAAGATGAAAGTTGCAATTCATCATCTCAGCAAGAATCTAGATACAAGATGATATCAGCTTAGTGTTTTTATGGTGCTTCTATAGAAGCTTCTAGAAGTTCATAGCTCATTCCCTAAGCATGATCACGCCTGTCCAACTGAATAACAAACTCAAGATCTAAGTTAAAAACAATCCAAGATACAATTAATGTGAACCGTTTATTAATAACTAACTAGCTAATTAATCAACGGCAGGGGAAGCTCTGCATAACAGTTTTGCCAGCTTGAACAATCCAAATTGTCCCGTGCTGATTTCATCATGATTCCTAGGTGAGCTGCTGAACTTGTATTAAAAAACATTCCAGCTGCTGAACTCATGTTCAGCCTTATCTTCAACGGTCACCGCTCCTACTCAAGTTCACGTGTCCTTTTGCTTGCATTTTTGTGAGATTAAAAGTTTTTGTTAATTTCTAGTCATTGCTATTATGTTATATTATCAGTCCTCATTTAAATTTTTTCTATAAAATCAGTTATCGACTTACTCTCACGATGTTATTATGAGATGCATGTTTTATGGCAGTAAAAAGAAAGTATTTTGCCTTGTTGTACTTGATGTGCTATTTACTTAAAAAAGCGATGATATAGGCACAAACTCTTGTACAAATTTATTTTGTACAAACTGATTTGACATTAATTCATTGGTTGAATGAAATTAAAAAATAATAAAACAAATTATGTAAACCAAGAAATATTTAATCCAACCAATTCAATCATGTCATATAAGTTTGTACAAAAAAAATTTGTACAAGAGTTTGTAGTTATATTATTACTTTTACTTAAATTACATAACTACTTTAAAGATAATTATATGCATGTCATGGCATCTAGTTTTATAAATATTGCCGTTATAAATACTTAATAGGATGCTCTGTTGTTGTGAATTTTATTGAGTTTTTTAAAATTTGTTATTACGTGTGTTTTAATGATAATATATAAATGCGTGTGTGTAATTTAATTTCTTTATTTTTTAATTTTTAATCACCAATCAACAATTGATTTCTTTACTCAGTCCATTATCAAACTAAGAGAGAGTTATGATACTTCAAATTTTAGGAAATTGATGAGTAAAACAAACACATAATTAAACTAAAATTGAGAAAAAATCGAGAATTGAGAGACAATTATCACACATGGAATATAAAAATTTACATGGTTTGTCTTTTAGCCTATGTCATAGACGAAGACTGAAGATAAAACTTATTAGTCAAACAGAGATTATAAGTATTAAAATATTTTAACTTACTACCCAAAACCCAATACATCCAATCTCTCGCTCATTAATCAACCAAGGGTCTATTAAAACTATTAATTCTCTCACTCAACCCTTGGCTTGTCCCTCTTAAAATTGAATTGACAATTGAATTAAGTGAGCTAACCTAGGGATCATTTGAGTACATATAATAGTAGATACAATAACTAAACTTGTAAAGCCTGATTATTTAATTGCAAATCTACTATACTAAAAAATTAAAATTGACCTCCATAGTTGTATGCTAGATAACGTTCCCGAATAATAATTTGACCTATGCCACATTAATTTTTTACTAAACAATTATTTGTACCATGTTGTTAATTAAATTGATATATTAACTATCAAATCGATTTAATTACATATTGTTCCTTAACACTTACTGATTTTCTCTAATGATCATGTTTAACATACTAATTATCTTGACACACTATGTATAGAGAATCTTATGATCAAGTATCGTAAATCCATAAAAAGATATGTTATACAAATTCTTTATTATTAATCTATAATATCATTACTCATAATTACCATTAAGATATCAAATAATATTGACTATAAATGTATACTGCCCCAATGGTAACTCAAATGAAATGACCATGACAAACATTAAACTATAATTAACTGAAGATTGAAATTATAATAAAATTAGTGTCTATGAGATTTAATAAGTCAAACAGTCATTTCAAGGTTAATTAAATCTCATATATGACCAAGTTCAATGCAGTCAAATATATATTGGTAAATTCATATATAATCGAGATAAGTTATCTAATAAATTCACTATAGTTTAAACATAAATAGAGCACTCAACTTTATTTATCAATTACAAACTCAATTTATTCAATCATAAGACAACTTATGTTTATATTTTCTGTGAATCTAATCACATAAATACTCTAATATTATTAAATAGACCTTATTTAAAATATTTATACAACTAAGATATGCAATTAAGCTATATGAAAAATATCTCAAATATTTTATCAATAAAAAATGTATTTATTACAAATAAATAAATGAAAATGCTTTAAAGAGTACATAATCTAATAGTATCAACTTTTATTTCATATATAGTTACAACCTTTTCTCCATAGTAAACCTTGATACCAAAGAGGGTCCAAGCCCCTTTTAGTTTATTCAAATTACACTCTACTCGATGCTTCATAGAATATTACTATTTTAAGATTAAACATATTTTATAACAAAATCTCATATTTTAATTTATAAAAAAATCCTATCCAAACTTTCTCTAATGTAGTAATGTTTCTAACACTAAAAATATTGGCTACAAATAATCAAAGTAATAATGGTAGTAACTCTCATCCCCTCCAATGATAGGAAAAGAGTTGGAGAAAATTTCCAAGAAGCCAACAATCATTGACTCTGAAGACCAAAAACCTGGAGGTTCAATTTTCAACCTACTCTGCTGGCACCGATAAAAGTTGTGGTACTCCGGAGCCATTTTGCGCCTGCAAACCAAACCAAACATTTCACTTTCATCAAAGAGAAAATTATTAAAAGACATGTTCACAACTTATGATGAGCAATATTTTGTGAAGGAAAATTATTAAGAGCTTGGGTTTAGTGAAGGAAAATTAATAAAGGGTAACATGACATTGGGAAAGTTATATCTAGAGATTGTGGTCCTCCTGTCCCTTTTGATAACACTGTTTCAACCTTTCTCTACAGTTTCTAACGCCAAAAGAATTGGCTACAAATAATCAAAGAAATAATGATAGAACTCTGATCCCGTCCAGTGAGAGGAAATTTGCAACAATCATTTGCTCGAAATACCAAAAACCTGTAGGTTCAACTTCAACCTACGTTGCTGGCACCCATTAAAATTGTGGCACTGGAGCCTTTTTTCTCCTGCAAACGAAACCAAACCAAACATTTTACTTTCATCAAACGAAAACGAAGGAAAAATCATTGCACTGGGAAGATTGGTATCTCGTCTAGCACCCGGAAAGGCATCCGTAAGTTATCATAAATAAATTGTTTTAATATAAAGTATCTTTTAACATTGAATTGATTTATAGTGAATTGTATTGTATACCCTGAGAATTTTGCTTAGTTTCTTTAGCCGAGCGTTTGAGATTCAAGATCTGTGATCTGGCTCAGTCCTATATCAAATATTACTAAGAATAAAAAAGAATTGAAATTGAAACGACTATAAAAGTTATTTCGTTTATGACTATGGTCATTCAATTATTAGTGTGTTATAACTGATGATTTGCTTTAACTCTTTGTTGATTTGTTTCACTCCCCTTGTTGTACAAGTACTGTCACTACAATTCTAATTAGATATTTAAACTATTATCAATCACAATTTTTTTTCCTAGAATTTATAAAAAGCAGACTTAATGACATTCATGATAACCTTAATGTAAAATTGAAGTACTTGTAACTTTGCAGATTATCCATAATTAATTTAGTGAAATGCAAACATTTGTGAAGTTTTATATAGTAATCAACACTGATGTCTATATATCTACTTAAATGCAGATCATGAAAAGTGATCCAACTGATATAGTACTTGATCTTGAGGAAGAGCTTCGTTGTCTAACTAATACACCATCTCAGTTTAGCATTTTCAGAGTGCCCGAGGTACTGCGTAATGTAAATGAGAAGGCTTATGTACCAATGTTGCTATCAATTGGTCCTTACCATCGTGGTAAAGATCAATTATTGGACTTTGAAAAGCACAAAATGAGCTATCTTCAAAAGCTTCTAAAGCGAAGAGCGGAAGTACCTTTGCCACACTATTTCGTGGTCATGAGGGGACTGCGAGAGAGAACTCGAAATTGCTATGGAGGATCCATAAGTTGAAACCCAGATGAGTTTGTGAAAATGATGATTCTTGATGGTTGTTTTATTGTTGAGGTTATTCGCCAGTTTGGGTTGGTCATGGATTGGAGAAGACGTAATGACCCTGCTTTGGGCCCCGATAATGACCTATTTTCAAACTAGGTTGGATGTTACCTTCCATAGCACAAGATATGATTTTACTTGAGAATCAATTTCCATTTCTTGTTATTTGGAAGTTGATTAGCGTGACAGAGATGCCTAATATTCAAAGGAACGAAAGCTTTCTTGCAACAATTCTGCGTTTTTTCAATGTAATATTACCAGGGAAAGAATGTCGAAGAGATGAAGTTTTTCGAGTTAAAGATTATCCCATAAATAAAATCAAACATCTAGTCCATTTGATACACGATAACGGGCTTCCTTCACCTGCAAGAATGGAAGCATATTAGCTTCATAATGGTACAAATGATAGTGACTGGAGCTTCACTTGTTCAGCCACAGTGATTCAAGAGGCTGGAATCAAGTTCTTGAAGGCTGAGGTCTTTAAGGATGGCTCCTTGTTTGGTATTAAGTTTGAAAATGGCGTAATGAAGAACCCAACCTTGGAAATTAATGATGCCATAGAAACTATTTTCCAGAATCTCAGCGTATGAGCAGTGTTCCCACGACATAAGTCTGAAGCATGTAATGGATTATGTCAAATTCCTGGACCGCCTCACCACCTCTTATAAAGGACGCTGAATTACTTCGTCGTCGTGGAATAATTGATAATTGGTTAGGAGATGATGAAGTGATTGCAGCCTTAAGAAACAAGCTTGGTGATGGTGTTGTACTCGGTGAGCAGTTCTATTACTTTACTGTGAGGTATTCAGCAAAGTTAATTCTATTACTTTACCGTGAGGTATTCAGCAAATTTAACTTGCATTGCAATAAGCGTGTTAGTAAATGGAAGGCCAAGTTGAGACACAATTATATCAACACTCCGTGGAAATCATCTCATTTCGCTGCTGTCCTACTTCTCCTAACGTTGCTGCAAGCCCTGTTTGCAGTTCTTTCTTATTATCAACAAGGGTAAAGCCATTGAATATAGAAGCAGTTGTAGTGATATATTGTTGTGTTGGAGACACGTATCAAGATGATTGCAGTGAGTGGCTGTGTTATGCAAAGTTTGTGAGAAAAGAATCTCACTCCAAAGCATTTAAATTCATAAACTGCAAAATGATTAGTTGCCAGTAGGAATCCACCACCTGTCAATAACTGCAAAATTCTTAAATTTCCTATATAACTTTTCAATTTATTTAAGCTTTTGTAAAATTTGTCAAGGAAAATGGCGGTTTGAAATACTATTGTAATAGCATTAGCAGCTGGTTGTTGCCATTTATGTTCAAATATAATATTTTCCTCATTTCCACAGAGATGCTTAAAAAGGCTTTAAGAAATAAAAGCAGGCAGGATTTCAATAAACAATTTGGCGCTAGGAGAATCATTTTGAAAAATTTCAATATCAATACAATTATTTCGGATTTTTTCAAAGTTCAATGATTGGAATCATCAAACCAAACTCGTGTTTAATTTGTGACTTCCAGTCCATGTGACAAAGTCAGCGGCCAACCCATGTTTCACATTAAAACTGGAATAGGAAGTTTAGTGTTTTACAAGCTTCTTGGCAGAAACGACTTAATAGCGTATTCAGATGAAAAATTAAAATAAAATGAGGGTGCCGGTACTTGAGTTGGACTATATATATATGTTTTTAGTAGATTTTGGTGTATGTGAATGGAAGTTTCAAAACCAAACTAAGAACAATAAATTTATTGTTTGTTGGGAGCTGGGGTACCTCGCTTGGTCGGTGGTGTGCAAACTGTTATAGTATTTTGTTGTTGTGAGGGAGGAAGAAAATGTGAGTGGTGGATATGGCGGAAGGTTGTGATCTGGCCTTAGAGTATTCGCTTGGTCGCCTTAGGCCTGAAAAACAAAGAAAGAAGGTCAGAGGTGGAGCCGGGGGTGGCCGGCAACCACACTCCGACGCTCAAGTTAGAGTTGGGGTATCTCAGGTTGGAGAGCTTGCAAGCTCTCTGTAATGGTAGCTGGAGGTAGAAGAAACCTCAGCCCCTTTTTGTGTGTGTGTTGGTTATGCTTACCACGAGAAATAAAACTTAAGTATTTATAAGGTGTACTCCAGCTACCGTGCCACCTAGCGTCATTTTATTGGCATCCGTCATGGTCATTGTCAGATATTTTCTCCTACTTTACACGTGTGACCGCTGGGAAATTTGAAAATATGCATGGAAAATAAGTTTGAGGCGCGTGTTCGTTTTTGGTGTAGGAGGGTGGTCCCGCGTACCTCTGCCAAAGCTGTCAGGATTCTGCAGGCGCAGCAGGGGAGGACGGGTGGTCCCAGCTATCCTTGTAACAGATTTTGGCCTGCCTGCAGGTGTAGCAGGCTGCTGTCCCCTCCTTCTCAACACAATATTCCCTTGCTGATTCCTTATTTTCTACTAAAATCAATCGATCCATTCTGGGAAAAACATCTCCTTTGTTTCTTAGTACCTCTTTAACTATTTTTCTCACATTTTCACCTTTACTCGGGGTATCCTGGGTACCCCGGGTACCCTTCATGACCTCTGGCTTTTTTACTTTTAATTGGGGTATCCTGGGTACCCTTTAAAAATCCTGAAGTGCCTGATGTAGGTCAACCTTCTCTCGATAATTCCATCCATAAGATTTTATATCGACACGTGGTGTTTTTTTCCTCTCACTTCTTCCCCAAACAACACCGCCTAGTTTCTTTTTTGGCAAAAAATAATTGAGGCAAAAAGAAACTCTGAAAAGAGTTAGGAATGACATGTGGTGGTATTTGATCCTTCTTTTCCTGGTGTTTTTGAATTTTGAAAAGAGTCAGACGCTTTCTGTTGGCGCTTCGTACTTCTTCTAATCAAAGTCACACTTCTTGTCAGTGGTATTCTTTCCTACCATTAATATTAGCCCTTATTTTCTCTTTCGTCATCATAAACAAAAAATTTAAACCGCCTCTTCATCTCCCCCTTTATTCCTTTCCTCTCATTTTTCCTCTACCATTTTTCTTTTTTCTTTTTTTTTCTTCCATCGGTTTTCTTCCATCCCCTTCTTTTTCTCTCTTTTTCCTTTTTCTTCCTCCGTTCTCCTTTCTCTTTTTTTTTCTTCCCTTCAGTGCTTCTCGCAGCGGTCGGTGCTGGGTCTCAGGCGATACCGCTGCGGTGTCCAGCGGACGGTTTTCTTGGCGTGCGGCGGCGTCGGATTTGGGCGGTGAGGCTCCTGAGTCCGACGTGAGGCCTCCTTGGCGTGCGGCGGGGTCGGATCTGGGCGGTGAGGCTGTGTACGGCGGCGTCGGATCTAGGTGGTGTCTCGGTGACGTCCGGTGACTGGATCTTGTGGCGTTTCAGCTGGTGGAGCGTGGTAGCCTCCCGCGTTGCTTCGCTCTCCTATTTTTTTTTTTGTCCCTCTAACTTGTTTGTAAATGCTGACATTATTCTCATTTTTGCCCTTGCTGCTCAATGACTGCAGCCATACTTGCTCAAACCTGACTTTTGACAGCCAAACTCCATCAACTCAGTGGCTTTTCAGGTACCATTCTTTTGTCTGTTTATTTTACTCTGAAAATGTGGTTGATGTGTTGCGAAGGGTTACCGTCCCCATTTTTGTGTATGCACTTGGATTTGCGAACTGTGGTGTATGTTTTGGTGGATGTGGTGTGAAGTTGTAGGGTTTGCGGGTTTTGATGTGGAGGTTCCTTTTTCTATTTGTGTGTTGTGTTTTAGGAAAAAGAAATGGGAAAGAAGAGTATTGGGTTAAAAGGCTGTAGCAGGATTAGAGGGTCAGGCAAGGTTACTCCCTTCTCTGAGCTCCCTTATGTCTCGATTAGTGATGATGACGGGTCCCCTTTGGGTAATCCTGGGAGTAACAGCCCTAGATTATCCCAAACCGATTCTATTCACGGATCTAAACCTAAAGGCCGAAAAACGATCTCAGAAACCCGTAGGAAAACTCGAGCCACGGACCCAAAAACCAAATCACCTCCCTCTACCGATATCTCTAGGCCTCCTCCTATCCCCCATTCTAAACCTCGCAAGCTTCACTCACTAGGGGGCAAGAAAGCCACCCCTGATGACTTAAAGAGGATTAGAATTAGGTATAACATACCTTCCTGCATCCAGCTTCGTGTTCCCCGTAAAGGTGAGTGTCCCGAACGTTCTGAATCTGACGGTATAGCCCTGCATATTGACCTTTTCAACTTAGGTCTTCGTTTGCCCCTTCATCCATTTTTTAAGAAAATGTTTAGTGACATGAACATCGCCCCCGGACAGTGATCCCTTCCTGGTTGGAGGTTACTCACGGGCCTTGAGGTGTTGTGGTTTGAGGTTTTTGGGCGGGATATTTCTTGTAGGGAGTTGAGGGGACTTTATCAGTTGAAGAAACCTATTGGCCTTTCCACTGCTTATTTTGCCACTTTGGGGGTTCATGGTAATCTGGTACAGGCGGATCCTATATTGAGAAAGGGTTATAGGTATGGCTGGTTTGTGGATGATGGTGAGTGAGGGAGGGATACCTTGGCTAATGGTGTGGAGGTGCAAGTCTGGAACTCTTTTAATGAAGATAGTATGTGTTTCTTTCCTCTTTCGTCCCTCTCATTCTTTTCCTATTTTCCTTTATTTTTCTCATTTTGGGTTTCTTGGGACCCTGTAGACATTACTTGGACTAAAGGAGTGTGCCCAGTCAATACTGCTAAGTAAAGAATCATCAAAAGAGATGAATCTTCCATCTCTAAGGACGGCTAATATTGAAGTATTTAATCCTTTTTTAGTTAATGGTTTTATTCCGACTTGGATTAAACCAATATGAGCATAGTTAAATTTCTTTTCCGTTAGATTCTTTAAAGATTGTTCTGAAAATAAGTGAATTGTCTCAAAAGGCTTTGAAAGGGTTATATCACGTTATTCAGTCTTTATAACATAATCATTCTTTAGAAAATCAAGTTTTTTAGTTTTATATATCATGTCTTTAGAAATCTTTGGAAGTTCCCAACAGTCAATTGCTTTATTGAAGTCAGAAGAGAAAGGATCTAAGAAGATAATGCTTTCAGAAAAATAAATAATTTTAAGATTAATAAAGCAAATAATTTCTTTATTGGTACGTGGCGTTGTTTAACCAGATTATCGCAGAGACTTAACCTGCGCTTTGGGACTAGATCTGACTTATTGAAGTCGATTAAAGATATTCCTTGCTTATTTTTAGCTAATCCTACATTACCTAAAATTGTTGAGACTGATGCATCAGATTTAGGTTATGGAGGAGTGTTAAAGCAAGTAAATAATAATAAAGAACAAATATTACAATATGTTTCTGCACATTGGAATGAATGTCAAAGAAATTATTTTACTATTAAAAAAGAAATTTTATCCATTGTCTTATGCATAACAAAATTCCAAAGTGATTTGTTAAACCAAAAATTTTTACTTAGAATTGATTGTAAAGCTGCAAAATATTTTTAGAAAAAGATGTTCAAAACATTGCATCAAAACAGATTTTGGCATGTTGGCAAGCTATTTTAAGTG
The DNA here is from genome assembly GCA_030449075.1 of Murraya paniculata. Taxonomy (NCBI): domain Eukaryota; kingdom Viridiplantae; phylum Streptophyta; class Magnoliopsida; order Sapindales; family Rutaceae; genus Murraya; species Murraya paniculata. The sequence goes on along the minus strand of JAEVFN010000011.1, from coordinate 177,380 downwards.
CGAGCCGGTTGGTGAGAGCTGGTTTAATCGGTGAGAGTTTTCCATCCTCCCCAGGTGATAATTGACATATGGCCTTATGGTGTTGCTGGGGTACCCCGCCTTCACTAGTCTGGTGAAGTACTTCACGATCACTCTGCTTTCAACTTAGTGTCTCATCTTTGCGTTTCGCCCCCCCTCTTTTTTTTTTTTTTTATGATATCTTGGATGTTCCTTGGACTTGACCTCTTTTTGTTATTTGTGCATGGTGATTCTCAGATATGGATCCTCTTCATGAAGATTTCGATGCTTTCTTCAATCGTCTGAGCGGTAGTTCCTCGGGTACCCAAGGCCTGGCCTCCCCTCATTCCAAGTACCAAGACCATGCCACATGACTCTTCCCTCGGAGGAACATCTGTTACTCGTAAGAGGAAATTTAGCTCTCTGTTTACTGTATCCGGAGATCTTGTGGAAGAGGAGCTCGACCCGATTGCAAATAAAACAATATCTCATTTGACGGATTGCTTCCTTCATTCCGAGTATGTTTATTCGGACATAGCTGCAGAGGCGGACAAGTTGGATTTGAATGAGCGCTATAGCCGAGCACTCAAGGCTTGCCATGATGTGAGTACTTTTCTTTTCCTCCCCCATCCCTTTCTTTTTTTTTTTGTTTTGAATTATTATTACTCTTTTTTTTTTTAGGTGGCCTTCTATCTTAGCCACAGCCTTCGAGACTTCAGCGGTATCTCGGGCGTACAAAGGGACGCTGAAAAATTGAGGGGGGAGCTCAAACATAGTCGCTCTTGCGAGGAAAAGCTTGCTGAGGAGGTCAGGGCCTTAAAGGAACGCTTGAATGACCTTTCCCGAGACAACTCCTGCTTTTACTCACATAATGATAGAGGTTTGGAGTGCTGACCCAGGGCTGGCGGTACCTCGTGTTGAAAAACGGGTGAACAAGTTAGCCATTTTGAAGGTGATTGAAGATAGAAGGGGGTTGCAGGCTTCTCAGCCCCCGAGTCCGAAGCGGTCTTCTGGGGTACCCCAGGTACCTCATTTAGAGCTTCCACCAGACATTGCAACCACTGAAGGGCGTTCTTCTGCGACTTCGGGAACCCCTGCCGACCCTGCTGCTGATGATATTCCCTTTATTGTGTGATTCTGTTTGGCGTAATCTGAATGCTACTTATATTAGACTTTTGTGATAGACCTAATTGGGTACCCCAGGTACCTCCTCTTTTGGTATTTGTATTTGCGTAGTTATTTTGAGGTGAGGATATCTTCTTGATCCCTTTTGAAGAAAGGTTATGTAAACAGAAGTTTTTGGGCTTTCAGCTCTCGCGATTGCCGCTCATTTTTTATTTGCTTATTCTTTACTTGACTCAAGTAAACGAATGGAGGTGTGGGTGTGTATGCATACCTTAACGGAGCCTCATGACATTTGGGTATATCGGTGTACTCCACCCTTGGGGCTTCTTCGACCATTCCTCCTAAAAATTTGCAATATTATTTCTAGGGATGCTGACCTTGAGTAGATCTTTATGATCCAGATAGGCCAGGCTCCTCGAGTATCTCACTTATCTTGCAATTATAACCATAATTTATAAAAGTACGGGTTATAAAACCGTTTCATTATCCTAATGAAAATGGAGATTCACAGAAATATCCTTTCTCTGGAGCTGAAAGAACTGGTAGTTTCTATTGACCACGTAGGGTACCCGGGGTACTCTTCATGGCTGACTACGTTACAAACATAAGAGGGAGAATATAAGAAATAGATAAAGTAAGTGGCGGGGATTAAGTCATTGTCCTCCATTTAGTAGTACTGTCTCAGTATTGTAGCATTTTAGGGGTGCTTCACAATGGTCCCGTCCATACGGAGTAGCCTGTACGCTCCAGATCCTATCGGCTTGTCTACACGATATCGGCCTTCCCAATTTGCTCCAAAAGAGCCATCAGAGGGTACCCGTGTGTTCTAAGTTACCGTTCGCAGAACTAAATCTCCCTTCTTGAATGACTTGGGGCGTACTTTCTTATCATATAGATCCGAAATGCAATGTTGGTATGCCGCGGCCCTCAATTCCGCTTTAACCCTTTTTTCTGTCACGAGATCCAGACTTGATGCAATCAAAGAAGCATTCTCGGTTTCATCGAAGTATGCAGTCCTATGAGAGGGTATCCCTATCTCTACCAAAATTACCGCGCCAGTCCCGAAAGCGAGAGAAAAAAGAGTTTCTCTGGTGGAGGTGTTCTGCGTTGTACGGTAAGCCCAAAGAATACCCAGTAGCTCGTCTACCCAAGCTCCCTTTCTTTCCTCAAGTTTCTTCTTCAGGATACCCTTGATGATCTTGTTTACGACTTCAACCTGTCATTAGATTGTGGATGAGCTGGGGAGGCAAACCGATTTGCAATTCTAAGTTCTGAGCAAAAACTTTGAAATTTCTTATTATCAAATGGCTCCCCGTTGTCACTAATTATGGCATTTGGGATACCATATCTGCAAATGAGATTCCTCCAGATGAACTCAGTGGTTTTCCTTTCTGTAATACTTGAACTGCCCTCTCTCGGTTGGAAATGGGCCAATGAGATCCACCCTCCACATGGCAAAAGGCCAAGGGGAAGATATGATCGTTAACTTTTCTGCAGGAAGGTAGGGTACCTTGGTAAATTTCTGGCACTTATCACAACTCCTAACCATATTCCTTACATCCTCCTGCATCGTAGGCGAGTAATATCCTTGGTGAAGGGCTTTTTGTGCCAAAGATTGTCCCTATAGTGATTGCCGTAAATTCCTTCGTGTATTTCCCTCATGACGTACTCAGCTTGATCACTTCATAAGCATTTTAGGTAGGGGAGAGTGAACCCTCTGTATAGGGTATCCTGAATGAGACAATACCGTGACGCTTTATACTTCAGCCTTCTCGCCTCGCCTTTATCTAAGAGTAGGTCCCTGTTCCTTAAGTACTTTATAATAGGCTTCATCCAAGATACCCCAGCAGACATCGATCCCACTTCAATCGGCTCTGGTAGACTAATACTAGGGGTAGGTACATACTCGGTAGTTATGGTACCAGCTGGTTGGGTTGCTCCGAAGGATGCCATCTTGGCGAGATTATCAGCTTCACAATTGTCCGCTCGCAGTACCCTTTAGATCTTGACATCAGTAAACTGGGACATCAACTCTCTGGTTTTCTCGAGGTACCCCTTCATATTTTCTTCTTTAGCCTGGTACTCCAAGGTGATTTGGCTTACCACCAGTTAAGAGTCACTTTTGATGTGGACCCTCTTTGCCCCTAAAGCTTTAGACATCCTTAGCCCAGCTATTATGGCTTCATATTCGGCCTCGTTGTTTGAAGCCTTGAATCCGAATTGTAAGGCATAGTACAACTTCACTTTATCTGGATCGATGATGATTACCCCGGCACCACTTCCGTGTGAGTTGGAGGAGCCGTCCACATATATCTCCCAAACATGCTCCCCCTCTGCCACAAGTGTGGTCTCGCTTGGGTACCCCAAGATCCCCTCGCCCCTAGAGCCATTGGCGAATTCAACAATGAAATCGACAACGGCTGGGCTTTGATAGTCGAGCGAGGCTTATAGATAATATCAAACTTACTTCACTCAAGAGACCATCAGAGAAGTCTTCCAAACATATCCAATTTCTGAAGGATTTGTCGAAGTGGAAGATTTCTGATGACGGCAATAGTGTGGGCCTGGAAATATGGCCGGAGCTTCCTTGCAGAGATTACTAGGGCCAAAACTAACTTTTTAGAAGCGGGGTGCCTTTTTTTGCATCCACCATAGCCCTGCTAGTGTAATATATAGGCCGTTGTACCCCATCATTATCTTCTCTGAATAGAACTGAACTGGTGGCGTGTTCAGAGACGGCGAGGTACAACAAAAGGATTTCACCAGGCTTGGGCTTCACGAGTAGTGGCGAATTAACGAAGTGCTCCTTCAGTTTTTGGAAAGCTTCTTCACATTCGGCGGTCCAGTGAAGCTTCTTACTCGCCTTTAAAGCTTTGAAAAAGGGCTTACAACGATCGTTGGCTTTGAAGATAAAGCGACTGAGGGCGGCTACCCGGCCTGCCAAACTTTGAACTTCCTTGACGGTGCTAGGCGATTTTATCTCTAAAACTGCGTAGATTTCATCCCCCGCTGCTGCACCATGAATCCAAGGAATTTATCGGAGGTAACCTCGAATGCACATTTCTCAGGATTCAGGCGCATCTAATGCTTTCTCAAAATGTTGAAGGTGTCCCTAAGGTGCCCCAAGTGGTAACAGGCGTTCACAGACTTCGTGATCATATCATCGATATATACCTCCATGGTGCGCCCAATCTGGTCCTTAAAGATTTTGTTCACCAATTGTTGATAAGTGGCACCGGTGTTTTTAAAGCCGAACGGCATCATCTTATAACAATACAATCCGCGATTGGTGATGAAGGCTGCTTTTTCTTGATCAGACCCATGCATCGGGATTTGGTTGTAGCTAGAGAAGGCGTCCATGAAGCTGAGCATCTCATGTCCGGCTATGGCATCAACTAGCTGGTCTACTCGAGCAAGTGGAAAGCTATCCTCGGGGCAAGCCTTGTTCAAATCTGTGAAGTCCACATACATACGCCATTTGCCATTGGTCCTTTTTACTAGAACGAAATTCGACACCCAGTCGGGGTACACTGCCTCCCGAGTAAACCTAGCTGCTAGTAAACGATCGACTTCTTGCTCAATGGCATCGTAACGTTCTTGGTTGAAAGTTGGCGTTTCTGCTTGACAGGCTTGTGGTGTCAATTGACATTGAGCCTATGACAAGAAATGGAAGGCGGGATACCCGGTATGTCAGCATGGGACCAAGCGAACACATCAAGGTTTTCCTTCAAAAAATTGATAAGCTGCCCCCGGTGTTGGTCGGGGAGATTTGAGCCGACTTTAACTATCTTGGTCGGGTCATTTTCACAGATTTGAACGGAGATAAGCTCCTCTGCTGGTGTTCCCCGCTTGTCTTCTGTTAGCACTCGAGGGTCCAGGGGCGCTTCCACCTCCCCAATCGATTCTGAAGGACGATGATGAGGTACCCCAGGTACCTTTTTCATTAGAAAATCTGCCTCTATGGGATCAGTTTCCTCCTGCTTTTGGGAACTGGTAGTTCGTGGGTCTTTCCCATGGGTAGCTCTCCGTTGTACAGTAAATGCTAGGTTGGGCAGGCTAGTCGATGACCTTGTGCTCGCGAGGTACCCCTGCAGGAGCTTATTAGAGGTAATCTGATAACTCATCTTAAAAACTATTGAATAACACCTTCGAGCGGACTGCTGATCCCCTTTGATGGTGATAACCTCCCCGTCGGTTGGAATCTTCATGGTGAGATAGTGCATAGAGACGACTGCTTTTGTCGCGGCTAGGAATGGTCTTTCTAGGATGATATTATAAGCGCCTGGGTGATCCACCACAAGAAAATCAATCATGTGGATGACCGGATGGGGTACCTTACCATTGGTGACGGGCAAAGTGATGATGCCCTTAGGGATGACCATGTCTCCCGCAAACCCAATGAGTGGAGTATCATATGGAGTAATCCTTGGCGATTTGATCAGCAGTTGATCCAAGGCACTTTTGAAGATAATATCTACAGAGCTGCTAGTATCCACGAGCGTCCTTGCTGCTCTGCCGCTAGCCACTTTCAGAGTTATGACTAAAGCGTCGTCATGAAGATATAAGATACCCTCTGCATCTTTCTCTGTGAAAAGGATCGGAATCGGATGCTCGGGTACCTGAGGTACCCTAGCGAAACTTTGGTCAGCGAAGTTGAGATCCTTACATGCGTGAATACCCGGGGATAGCGACCTGCTGTACCGCTTGATGGCCCGTCTCGATTCGCCGGCGAGGGTAGGTCCACCTACTATCATTCGAACATAAACTCCTTTCTTGGATCCCGGGGGTACCTCGGTCTCCGGACTAGAGTTGGCCACTTGCTTTCCTTTGTCGAGCTCTCGGACTTTCTCGCCTCACGCATATCGGCCACAAAATCCTTGAGGTACCCACTCAAAATTAGTGATTCGATCTCCTCCCGCAGACTGAAGCATTCAGCAGTGCTATGCCTGAAATCCTTATGGAACTCACAGTATTTTAAACTGCGTTTCATGTTGGGGTACTTTCGTATAGGCTTAAGCGGGCGGAGCATGCCAGTATTTCTGATCTGATAGAATATTTATTCTAGAGACTGATTTAGAGGGTGAAAAGAATCATACCAGGGTTTTTCCCGTGGCTCCCGTCATTCTGCTAGAAGCGGCTTAATAGGTGGGGGTACCCGAGGTACCCTGGTGACACCGAAATTCTTTCCGCGTAAAGGAGCGCGGGAGGAGCTGGGTAACCGAGGTACCCTTACTTGGGCTGCTTCTGACTTCTTTGGTTTTGCAGCTTCCACTTTATCCTCCTCTCGTTTCAGATGACACTTCTCGTCCATTGCTATTTGTTGCAAAGCTCGAGAGCAAGCTTCACCATATGAGAGTGGGCGATGTTTTTTAAACGACTGCCACAATTTCCCCAAACGCAAATTCTTTTCAAAGTGGGTGAGAGTTTGTTGGTGGACGAACACGCCAGTATGCAATACCTCTTGGTGGAACCGGGTTACGTAATCAGCCAAAGTCTCAGAGTCTCCTTGTTTAATGAAGGCAAGCTTAGAAATTGTGCTTTCTTGGGAGGAAGCATAACAAAATTCTTGGATGAAGCTTGCCAAGAGCTGCTCTAGTGAGGATACACTACCTCCTTTTAATGACCAGAACTAAGATTTGGTGGGACCAGTGAGTGTATGTGGAAAGATCTGACAACATTTGGTCGCGATATAACTCAGCATGCTCTACGGGATCCGAGGTACCCGAATATTGTGGTATTTGAGGCATGGTGAATGTCTCCGGCAAAACTGCTGTTCGGATCTCCATGGTGAATGGTGAATTGTAAGTTACTGGCGCCGGAACATTGGTGACATTCTGCTTCTCAGAGAGGAGCTTCACTTGAGCCTCGAGGTACTCCATCTTGTCCACAAGTTCTCAGGCTACCTCAGGTGCACCTGAGGATGCTGCTGCCGTTTGGGAGGCTCTCTTGGCGTTCAGCTTATGCCGAAGATCTTCTTGAGTTTTGAATTTGCGCTTGGTACCCCGGCTACTATGAGAGTAGCAAGAGGTAGTGGAGTGTTCCTCACTAGAACCGCCAGTTTGAAATTTTGATCGGGTACCCGATGGTGCGTGCTTCAGCCTACTACCCTCAGGTATTTCAGACTGTGGTATTATCTACTTATCGCCTCGCAGTGGTGGAATATCTTGAGTCTTAGGTGGGGCCGCCGGTTCGGGTACTCGAGATCCCACAGCCTTAAGGATTACATGGGCTAGATCTTCGAAGTACTTATGAGAAACGGGCTCTTCATCAATGTGAATACCAGTTGATTGCTTGACAGATTTGCCTTTGTCAACGTGAGATACCCTTCTTGTTGAGTCACCCCTTTCATCGCCACTAGGGTTCTCCGATCCATCATGACCTAGCATTATGTCGTCAGTGGGTACGTCGGGTGCCATGGTTGTGTGAGCACACGTATCGACTAGCTTAGCACCGTGTGGAGGCTTTTTGCGTGCTCCCCGCAGATGGCGCCAATTGTTTTTAGTAGATTTTGGTGTATGTGAATGGAAGCTTCAAAACCAAACTAAGAACAATAAATTTATTGTTTGTTGGGAGCTGGGGTATCTCGCTTGGTCGATGGTGTGCAAACTGTTATAGTATTTTGTTGTTGTGAGGGAGGAAGAAAATGTGAGTGGTGGATATGGCGGAAGGTTGGGATCTGGCCTTCGAGTATTCGCTTGGTCGCCTTAGGCCTGCAAAACAAAGAAAGAAGGTCAGAGGTGGAGCTGGGGGTGGCCGGCAACCATACTCCGACGCTCAAGTCAGAGTTGGGGTATCTCAGGTTGGAGAGCTTGCAAGCTCTCTATAATGGTGGCTAGAGGTAGAAGAAACCTCAGCCTTTTTTTATGTGTGTGTTGGTTATGCTTACCACGAGAAATAAAACTTAAGTATTTATAAGGTGTACCCCAGCTACCGTGCCACATGGCGTCATTTTATTGGCGTCCCTCATGGTCATTGTCAGATATTTTCTCCTCCTTTACACGTGTGACCGCCAGGATATTTGAAAATATGCTTGGAGAACAAGTTTGAGGCGTGTGTCCGTTTTTGGTGCAGGAGGGTGGTCTCGCGTACCTCTGCCAAAGCTGTCAGGATTCTGCAGGAGCAGCAGGGGAGGACGGGTGGTCCCAGCTGTCCTTGTAACAGATTTCAGCCTGCCTGCAGGTGTAGCAGGCTGCTGTCCCCTCCTTCTCAGTACAATATTCCCTTGCTGATTCCTTATTTTCTGCTAAAATTAGTCGATTCCTTCTCGGAAAAACGTCTCCTTTGTTTCTTAGTACCTCTATAACTATTTTTCTCACTTTTTCACCTTTACTCAGGGTATCCCGGGTACCTCGAGTACCCTTCATGACCTCTGGCTTTTTTACCTTTAATTGGGGTACCCTGGGTACCCCGGATACCCTTCAAAAATCTTGAAGTACCTCATGTAGGTCAACCTCCTCTCGATAATTCCATCCATAAGATTTTATATCGACACGTGGCGTTTTTTGCCTCTCACTTCTTCCCCAAACATATATATATATATATATATATATATATATTTTCAAAAACATAAATAAAGGAACACAAATGCTAGTGACTCATATACAAAACCTACGCAATTTTATGCCAAACTGAACAAAGGTTTAGGATCAATTCTCAATTTGAACATACTTTCCAGCATAATACAAGAGGAATAACCGAGATGCCACTTAATGCAAGCAGTAACGTAAATGAAACCAAATCAATTAATTATCAATCGAGTCAAAGTCATGAGGACCTGCGGGAAGAAATTGGAGACATCGAAGCAGTAACATAAAGGATTCTGCATTCAACTTGAGACAGTCCGTGTCTATTTCCTTTTTGGCTGCATTTTTCATGCTTCTACAGCCCTACTCAATTTTTTACAAACTCTTTTTTTCTTTTTTGCAGTTGTTGCTTATTTAAATAAATGATAGGCTCTGTTTCAACAATGATAGAAAATTATAAATTCAGTTTGAGATTTGTGGTTGCCATGCTTATTGTACCATGCACAACTTTAGTAACAGTTAAAATAAGATGTTCGATATACGTTCGTATTTGTTCGACAGAATGCCCCAATGAAGTGGTTTTGGCGAGGAAGCCATAATTGAAAATTTGCTGCAAATGAGGTTGATACGAGAGCCTCTAGAAGGTTTGGCCCTAGAACAATCGAGAACTATGCAAGATAAGGATGTGAGACGCCAGACGAAATGAAGACAAAATATACTATGAGTTTGTTATCCTTTGTTGTATTCAATGGTGTAATCTATACCCCTTGATTTATGTTTAAAGGAAGTTCAACAAAGCATTAATTAATTAATTATAAATCAACTTTGAATTTGATCTCTATTTGATTGGTCCTAGCTAGGAATTTTGCATAGGCTCTCGTGTAAATTTAGAAAAGACCAAGTCATATGAGATTCCAGAGCCTAGATCTGTGCCGGGTAATTTTTAAGCCTTGAGTATTTAGGTTCCTTAAAAATTATGGCTGATCCTCAACATCAAATTTTAATATATTTTCATTTATTTCTTTACTCAGTTATGCACTTGGCTCTCCAATCTACCACCCTGTTCAATGCTAAATAAGAAATGAGAAAGGATAAAACTTCAATTTATTTAAGAGGAAAAAGATTAATATGATTATATGCCAAGCCGCCAACCCAATGCCAAACTCAAACAATCTATTTGGAGAGGGCTATTTCTAATAACAATGTCAGTATCTAAAAATAAGATAATAAAACTAACTTAATAAAAATAATGACAATAGTTTTTATAAGTCGTAAATAAACACAAATCAGACAAAACAAACTGATGATGAATAATGATGCCCTTTAGTTTGTACAGTACAAACAAATAAAAAATTTATTAATTAGATTATTGCATGATATAACGTAACAAAAATAATCATCTGGAACAATAATTATGAATAAGCCATTAAGAATTAAGAATACGTATTAGAACTTAATTGGAAGAGGATTTGTATTTTTTTAGTCTTTAGCCTTGGAAATTTGCAAATGTGAAACATTGTTCGTTTCGTGTAGGCTTCAAGGACTCTGATGTCGAATTGAAAAAGAAGTTAATGAGTCAAATTATTTTTTAGATCAAACTAGGGATTCTGAAGAGCAAAAAAAATTAATTTGATTAAATGCTAAGCCACCAACTCTTTTAATTGTTTTCTTTAATTTCTTTTTACTTTTAATAGGATAAATTTTAACATGGATGTTTGTGAAATAAATTATGACGGCTTTAAATAAATACAATTAACATTAAAATTAATTACGTATGCTAAAATTACATATGCTGAGTAATTGAATTTAGGAGGAAATTTTTAGTTCAAGCAGACTCTAGTCCCGTAGTTTGGGTTGGCAAAAAGAAAAAAAAAAATTAAATTCAACCTGCATCCGTAAAGATCCAAAAAATTCGAATTCAAAAAATCTAGATCCGCACATTAAAAAATATTGATCTAAATGTTAAAAATTAGAATTGGCACGGTTGTGGATCCGGATCTTGTTAAATTATTCATTAAATTAAAAAAATTCAACTTAAATGAAAAAAAATCCTAACCTGATTACCTACCCCTAAAACTAAAATCACATTCACACACACACTCACGGCTAAGTTCTCACCAGTCACCAGTAGCAACAAATCCCAAACGTCCAAATCCTTGATTTCCGTTTCTAACCTAATCTAAAAAACCTAAATCCCGCCGCATTAAATCCAAGCCCTTAACCCCAAATCCCTAAATCAGCCTATAATCACGTCTCCTCCACCGCCATCCAGTCGTTTGCTCCTGCCGACTGGAACCAGCTTGCCATCTGGCTTCTTCCAAATGGTGGTCGATAACAAAGTGAAGAAGGACGATGCCTACTGACTCCTCGACTTCAGTTGTCGAAGACAGCTTCAATTTTTTTTTTTTTTGTTTAGTTCTTTGGATAATGTGGTGCAGTATAGTAATTTTTGTGCAAGCCTCTGTTCGTTGATCTTGAGAAAAACAGAAAAAAGGTGGAGGTAAAATTAGCTTATCTTTTTGACATTTTAAGCAAGCGTATTACACAATTTCTGGGCCCGTGTTGTTTGACAAGTTTGATGCGATCAGTTAGGCTATTGTTATTATTCTTCATAGAAGAAGTAGTACAATTTCTCGTGATTATGTGCTCTTTAAAATATATTAAAATGATTTTTAACTAACACAATTATTATGAAAACTGAAAATGGAAAGAATTAAGAAAATGATGGAATCTGGATACGAAAAAAAAAACATATGTAATTAATTGTTTGTTACTGGAGAGATATTTATTTCCTTGTTTACTTAATTATTTATTTTTTTACAAGACTTAATTAATTATTTTGGAATTGTACAATTTTTTTTTTTTTGAAATTTGTTAAATTTCTCGATCCGGATCCACTTTTTTATTATTTTTTTTAGGATTCGGATGCGAAAAAAATCAATATAGATCTTTCGCCATCCCTACCCGTGGTCACTCATTGGGCCATCGATGTTCATACTCTTATTACTTGCACCATTCGATAAGTCCAACAATTGGTTCCAAAGATACCACTCACCACCAACTTTGAAATGGAGTCGCGAGAAGCATTTTGAAGAAATTTCCAGGAAGGAAAGACCAATAAAAGCTGCAAACTGATTTCTCTTCTATCATGAAACGCCCATGCAGATGCAAACCAAATCGTTTCCCATTTTTTTTTAATTAAAAATCCATTGCTTGAACAATGAAAACGGAGAGAATGAAAGTTCCGGTATTAATTGGAGCCCCTACCCACTGCAAACCAAAATTTTACTTATCAAAAGAAAACGGAGGGAAGAAGGGAATATCATATAGCAATTGGAACGCTAGCATTCAAACAGGTAAGTTATGATCATAAATTGTACCTTATAACTTTGAAGCACTAATGGACTTGTTAATTGATTTCTCATGCATTGTTTTGCTTATTTTCTTTAGGATCCGTATGAATTTATTGTTAAAGGATTAAAAAAATGAAATTCAAATGAAAATATAATTTAATGAGTCTCTATATATGGTCATTCAATTTGTGGGTTCCTTAAAATTCTAACTGCAGGATAATTGTTTCGCTCCCCATATTTATACAACTATGAGTCATTCTATGATAAAGTTGCGGCATCAATATCGTAATTAAACATAAAACTTATAAATTTAATATAAAACTTGTAAATTAACATTAACTATAAAGTAAAATATAAATTTTAGAAATTAAATATAAGACTTATAAATGGAAGGTAAAACGAGTAAATTCATATAAAATTAGTGAATTGATGTACTATTAGTAAATAAAACAAAAACTTGCAAATATAACATAAAACTCGTAAATCAAAATTAAGTATAAAATTAAACATAAATTTTAGAAATTAAACAGAAGATTTATATATGGAAGATAAAAACAACTAAATTAATATCAAATTAGTAAATTGATGTGTTACTAGTAAACAAAATAAAAACTTGTAAATATAACTTAAAACTAGTAAAGCAATATTAATTGTAAAATAAAATATAAATTTTAGAAATGAAACAAAAGACTTGTAAATGGAAGGTAAAATACGTAAATTACTATAAAACTAGTACATTGATGTATTATTGGTAAACAAAACAAAAACTTACAAATATAACATAAAACCCATAAATCAACATTAAGTGCAAAATAAAACATAATTCTTAGAAATAGAATATAAGACTTGTAAATAGAAGGTAAAACAAGTAATTAATATAAAACTAGTAAATTAATATGTTATTGATAAACAAAACAGAAGCTTGCAAATGTAACATAAAACTAGTAAATCAACACTAACTATAAACTAAAATATAAATTATGAAAATGAAACATAAAACTTGTAAAAGGAGGGCAAAACAAGTAAATTATTGTAAAATTGATAAATTGATGTATTATTGGTAAATAAAAAAAACTTATAAATATAATATAAAACTAGTAAATTAACGTTAAGAACGAAATAAAATATAAATTTTAGAAATGGAACATAAGATTTGTAAATGAAAGGTAAAACAAGTAAATTAATAAAATACTAGTAAATTAATGTATTACTAGTAACCAAAACAAAAGCTTGCAAATGTAACATAAAATTAGTAAATCAACACTAATTGTAAATTAAAATATAAATTTTAGAAATGGAACATAAGACTTGTAAAAAGAAGGTAAAACAAACAAATTACGATAAAACTGGTAAATTAATGTATTATTGGCAGATAAAACAAAAGCTTAGTAAATATAGCATAAAACAAGTAAATCAACATTTAGTGCGAAATAAAACATAAACTTGGAAGATTATGCCTAAAACTTATGAACAAAAGCTAAAATAAGTAAATTAATATGACATTTACTGTCAAACAAAAAGTTCACGATTATAAAATAAAAACTCATTATAATATTTATTAGCTTATATGTTTGTTGATTTTTTTATTTAAATTGAATAATGCTAGCTTTGCATTTATGTAATACATGTGATATTTTATTAAAGATGAAATTTATTCTCAAAATCAAATTTTGAAAAAAAAAATTATTTTAATATCTTTTATAGTTGTTGTAAGATGAGGTTATTTTGAATCTTTTTGCACTTACTCAACAACAACCCTAAATAGTCTCTAAGCAGAAGTAAAAAGTTTGAAAATACATGAAGTATGTATAAGACTCAAAGTTAGATATAATTTTATTGATATATCATATATGTGTCTAGTAATATAGGAATTTTTTTATTTTGTTTTTACTTGATCCACATCAAGATAAATTTGCACTTAATTAGCTTGTGTAATGAATAGATATTATTATAAAAAATGGGAAAAAAGTCTAAAAATGTCCTAGAATAAATATAGAATTTAAGATTAAACCAATTCAATAAAATTTATTCCATTTTTTTACTACAATTTTTTATTTAATTAATGATTAATTTTTTCCATGTTCAATTAAAGAAAATATTTTTTTGTAAATTTTTCACTAAAATTGTATAGAAAGAATGTTACTTTTTTAAATAATTAATAATCTTGTATGAATTTACTAGCTTTACTTTACATTTACTAGTTCTATGTGCAATTTATAATATTTACGTCTATTGCAGTATTGATGCCGTAATTTTCATTACTAAAATTCAAGTACTTGTGGCGTTTTTCTTTGTCCATAATTTAGTAAAATTTAAATTTCAACATTTGTGCCTTTGCGTCCACTTAAATGCAGATCAAGTCATGGCAAGTGAACCACTGGACGTAGTATTTGATCTTGTTGGGGAAAAGCTTCATCGTCTAACACCTACACCTTCTCAATTCAGCATTTTCGGAGTCCCTAATGTACAACACAAGTTAAATGAAAAGGCTTTCAAACCAGAATTGCTAGCAATTGGTTCAAACTATCGTGGTAAAGATCACTTATCGGCCTTTAAAGAGCACAAAATCAGCTATCTTCAAACTCTCATAGAGCGAACGGGTATACCTTACCCAGACTATGTCAGGGCCATGTAGGCACTAGAAGAAAGAGCTTGAAATTGTTACGAAGGATCCATAAGTTTAGGCAAGAATGAGTTTGTTCAAATGATGCTTTTCGATGGTTGTTTCATTGTGAAGGTCATTCATTAGTTTGGATTGCCACATAGAGAAGATGATGACCCCATTTTTAAACAGGGTCGGACGTTACCTCACATAGCACGAGATATGATTTTGCTTGAGAATCAACTTCCATTTTTTGTTCTTTCGAAGTTGTTTATAATGTCTGAGATGCCTAATATTCCATGGAACGAAAGCTTTCTTGTCACAATTTTGCGCTTTTTCTATGTAATATTACCTGGGGAAATGATTTCGAAGAGATGGTGTTGATCAAGTTAAATGATTATCTGACAAATGAAATCAAACATCTGGCCAATTTGATATACGATAACTGGCTTCCTTCACCTTCAAGAATTGAAGCATATGGGAACAATGGTAGAAACAATGGTGGCTGGAGTTTCACCTGTTCTGCCACAGAGATTCAAAAGGCTGAAATAAAGTTCCAGAAGGTTGACGCCCATAGGGATGGTTCCTTGTTTGATAAAAAGTTCAAAAATGGGGTAATGAGGTTCCCAATCTTAGAAATTGGTGATGCTACATAAAATAATTTTCTGAATCTCATTGTATACGAGCAGTGTTCCCATGATATAAATCCAAAACATATATTAGACTACTGTAAGTTCCTGCATTGCCTCACTAACTCTTTAAAGGATGCTGAATTACTTCTTGCCGTGGAATAATTGATAACCACTTAGATGATGATGACGTGATTGCAACTTTATTGAACAAAGTACTCGGTGAGCAGTTCTACTACTGTGAGGTATTAAACAAAGCGAATTTCCATTGCAGTTGGCGTCGTAATAAGTGGAAGGCCAAGTTGAAGCACCATTATTTCAAAAATCCACGGGCAATCATTTCTTTTCTCTCTACTGGTGGAGGAGCATAAGTTTGATTTCCTTTTTCTAGTTTAGTTAGGATTTGCCTTATATGTTCTTGTTTAAGTCATATTTCTTTTCTTATAAGGAATCATAAACTTATTAGGATTAAGATCAATTACAGCTAGTATAAATAGATTGGTCATGTTTGTTTCTCGTTAATAACTTCATAAATAATATTTAGCTTATTTTCTCAATTGAGATATTTTCCTCATGATAGTCCTCATTTTTTAGTTTAAGAACATACACTAGAACGTTATCTAATATCATCAGGTAAAGCATTCCTAATCACCAATCACCTTCCATAAACAAATCCTTCCTTCATCATCCATTATATCCATTGATTTTAACGATTTGAAAAATAGTAAAAAAAATCCAGCAAAATCATAATCCATCATCACAGTCACCATACACAGCCATTGCCACCAATCATCGTCCTTTTCATCGATCTACATCACCGTCCAAATCAGTAAGAGTCATCGACCATACTTTAGCAACGAACCCTTCTTTCTGCCACATAGTCACCAAAACTACTATACCACCGCACTCACCGCTACTCGTTTCACTGGAAGCCGCCATGACTCACCAATCTTTGCTACTACCAAATTATTCCCCATTGTCAATTCTTCTTAGACCTGCTTCCAGCCCCCACTGCCACTTTAGTTCAATTTTTCTATCAACTCACAACAATCCAATTCAAACTGTTGCCACCATCACACTCATCAACCTCAAATCTTCCTAATCCATCCATCCTTATCCAATTTCTCGATTGCTGTTGCCGATAACTCTTTCGTTTGCTTATTTACGATTTTGTCTAATGCTTTCTTTTATTTACAATCTTACCCTTTCATTTTCTATTCTTATAAGATTAAAAAAAAAAA
Organism: Murraya paniculata; assembly: GCA_030449075.1. NCBI lineage: Eukaryota > Viridiplantae > Streptophyta > Magnoliopsida > Sapindales > Rutaceae > Murraya > Murraya paniculata. The sequence goes on along the minus strand of JAEVFN010000011.1, from coordinate 160,910 downwards.
AAGTTGGCTTCTAGAGAAGGCAGTACTTAGTTTGAAGATCAAATAACAAAGAGCTTAAAACAGGTCCAACAATCACAAGATCTTTGTTGGAGAGACGTTGAAAGAATCAATAAAAGCTTTACAGTCAATGCAAATCTTAACTGAGGTAATGAAGGTTTTGATGGGAGTGTTCCAAGACTGTAACATATGCATTTTGTTCTGTTCCAATAACAAAACAAAAAAAAGGAAAAAGAAGAGGCGTTTAGAAAAAAAATAATAAAGGGAATTAAATTGAAAAAAAGAAGCAACGCACACGTGAGAGAGAGACTAGAGGGAGGAAGACTTTTGCACCCAACCCGGAACTCGACCCAAACCCACAAAATCGACCCGATTATCTCTTGATTTTTCAATCACCCCACCGGCCAAGAAAGGTATCGATCGAAAGCCCTTGAGCTGCTAGTCATCTTTCCGTCTTCATTACCACCGGAAAACAGCCGGAAAGCCACCATTCGAAGCTGTGAATACTCACAGAATCGCTGTCTCCGTTTGCCGCAATTTAGCTGGTTTCCAGTTGCGCCACCACCTGAGTTTTGTTCCCCACACTACCATCTTCCATTTCCGACCATCCACAGCCACCGAGAGAGCCAATTTGCCGTCGACCGGCCACTTGGAGACTCACGACTATCGAGCTAGATTCCGGTGTTATCGCCGCACGTGGGAGTTCACCGCTGACACCATTGGACTCAGCACGGTCTCAAGTATTAAACCCGAGCATCCTAATCACTGTCACTTGAATTCCGGTCACCGTTGATCGGTAAGGGCATTTCAGTAATTTTATATTTTTAGGGCAGTTTTGCAATTTCGAACCTTGTGGATATATTTATAATTGGAAGTCAGGATAGATTGGTAATTATGATTCTGAGGGTAATTCAGTAATTCACGATTTTGGAAGTTACGGACGCGAGGATATTTTAGTAATTATAGTGAGGGTATTTTAGTAATTATAGTGACACGGGAGTTGTATCTTAGAGATAGATGTTCGTTTCGAGCTTTATTGTGTAAATTTAAATCTATTTCAGATTTACGAAAAGTAACTTTGTTGTTTCTTTGATTTAGAAAGACCCGCGAGCGAGAGTCAATCCGCGGGCATGGACGACAATAGAGCTTTAACATTGTCATTGTGAGTAGAATATATAAAATCTATTTTCATAGTTTATTATGATAATAAAGTATATTTGTGAAATAAGTATTTTAAATTATCGGATTTAATGATTTTCTCAAAATGAATTTTATTTACATATTGAGATGTTATTAAAAGGTGTATGGTTAATGTTTTTTCGTATCGACTTTGAATAAAATCCGACAGTATTTTTGAGACAAGAAAAATTGATTTAGATGTGTTAATGGAAAGAAAAGTATCATTTAAAGTTTGTATTTAAAATCATTAGACAGTACTCTTCGCAGTGATACAGATGAGATGAGAGGCCTTTGGGACCTGTCTGAACACACATAGAGGCTTTGAGCCGTGTGTTTGGGCGTTTTTGCCCTTTGGAGGCATATGCATGTAGTATGATGATTGGAGAGATACACATATTGAGATACAGATGGGATACAGGCTTTTGGGGCCTGTCTGAGTACACATAGAGGCTTTGGGTCATGTGCTTGGGCGCCTTTGTCCTTTGGAGACTAAATTATGCATGCACAGATATGATGAGATATGAGATGGCACTTCCCCGTCTGTCCGTGTAGCTCCGGAACATGACGGTACCTAAATAATACATCATTGCACGTTCGTGGAAGCCCGAGTATGACGAGATTATTCCTCTAGGTACTTGTTTAATGATAATTTCGATATTCAGTATTTGCTATTATAAGTGTTATGATTTCCCTGATTTTATACAGTATTATATATTATTATTGTATCAGTGCATGATTTAAATTGCCTAAGTTTACTGAATTCTTATGATATTTTGATGATATTATTTAGAGAAAGATTAAATTATTTTTACAGTAAGTTTATTTTCAAAAGAAAACTAGTATCCATTCACTGAGCTCACTGAGTTTTATACTCACTCCGTTTTATCATATTTTTCTCCTCCCCCACAGGAGGTTGCAGGTACACTAAATCGACCCAGCGACTATAGATATTTTGAGCTCTTGGCCACATTATACTAGATAATATAGATTATTTTTGTTTGGGTATTTTGATCATCTCATTACTTTGGGATTGTATAATTTTGGTGTATTATTCTTTTGAGACTAAGAATAAACCAATGTACATTATTATCATCTATAATATAATCCTTTATTACTTTGGAGATATCTTGGGTAAAGATTTAGTACTATAGCTGAGAATGTTGAACATTGGAGCTGGTTGTTTATTAGATTATTTGAAAGTGTTTGTTTTACACATTTGCAAGTCAAAAGTGTTATACTTATAAGGGAGGTTCCGCCGATTTCAGATAGAATCCTTGTTAAATAGTTTATTATCAGTTCGGTTTTGATGAGTCTATATAGACTCGCCTAGGAGTTGGGGCCAGGTCGTTTCAAAGACACACTACTTGGTGTTTAACAAAAGTTAGAAGAGTTTAAACTTAGCCAAAGAAGTAACAAGGAAGCTAAGGGTGCTGAATTTTAGTGCCAAAGAAAGACCAACGGAACTAAGAAAACAAGTAGCCCTATTGAAAATACCAAAGCTGCTCCACCCATCCAACTTCAGACGATGCATATGCAGAGGAAATAGAAGAAGAATGATGAGAATGCATCAGAATGACTAGCAATTGGTCCTTACCATCATGATAAAGATCAGTTATTGGCCTTTAAAGAGCACAAATATCTTCAAACTCTTAAAGAGTGAACGGGTATATCTTACCCAAACTATGCCAGGGGCATGTGGGCACTGGAAGAAAGAGCTCAAAATTGTTATGAAGGATCCATAAGTTGAGGCAAATATGAGTTTGTAAACATGATGCTTTTCAATGATTGTTTCATTGTGGAGGTTATTCACAAGTTTAGGTTGCCATATTGGAGAGGAGATGATGACCCCATTTTTAAATTAGGTTAGATGATACCTATCTTAGCACGAGATATGATTTTAATTGAGAATCAACTTCTATTTTTCATTCTTTGAAAGTTGTTTATCATGACTGACTTGCCAAATAATCCAAGTAAGGAAAACTTTCTTGTCACCATTCTGTGTCCTTCCAATGGAATTAATATGAATACAAATGAATAATCCTCCTGAATATTTATCTTTTAAAAGCTCTATTTGAATCATTGCACAAAATATTTGTCAGAACTTACTTGTCTTCGAATTTTTGTTTTGAAATTAATTGGACCGTGCCACGTTGTTATTTATTTGTAAGAGACGAGTAAAGAAAATTGAAAAAGATGAGGACCAGACTAATATAATGTGTTGCCCTTATAGAAACTTGGAAACAAAAGAATCTATTTGCACATCTTATCTGTGTATATAAATCATATATAGATTAAATGTAGTTGATCAGCTTCAATCAAGTTATAATTTTTTATAGTGCCCCATTAACTAGTCATCTAACAGAAGTTAACTCCACTTCAATACATTCTGTGTTTTTTTTTTTTTTAACCTCTGTTCTCATTCTTCAATTCTCCTCTGTTTCTTGTTCACCAAATAAATAGGTTTAGGAGCTCCTCTTTTTCTTACAGCAATATACACAAAATCTTAATCTTTTAATACTAGAAAAAATCAACGGTTGATATTAAATACTAATTCTTATTTTATTTTTTTAAGCAAACATCAATTTGAGGTGATTTTAATGAATTCAAGTTTATATGATACAAAAATCATGCACTTAGCACGAGCGAAGGAATAATGCTGCCGAGGGACAATACGTGAATCAAATAAATACATGAAGGCCAAAGGCCTTACGAGAATAGTTTCGGCAAGATTTCGATCTGTCCACGTGTCTTTACCAGATTAGCTAACTGGAGATAATCCTTCTTCAACTAGGAATAGAATTTGGGCCTAGTCTATGATTTGGACTGGATATGGTATGCAAACTCACCTTTTTGTTTAAGGTTTGGAAAGTAAGGTCTACAAGATCATCCAGGCACTGATACTACCAGAATAAACTCGTTCTGAAGCTTTGACTATGGCTGACTTGTCGAATAATAGTTTAATGTTTAAATGGTAAGGTACCCAATGTAAGTAGTGATGTGGGAGCAGATACACTAGCAAATAATGGAGAACTGAATTTAAAATGTTGTTTCGGTATCTAAAATGTCTGTAAAACTAGTGCAAAAACCCTAATGTGAATTAAGGTTTAAAGGATGCTATTATGAGATGGCTATGATCCAGAAAGTACATTTTTACAGTGTCTTTGGTGATGATAGGTCAGTAAGGATGGTTAATCTAGGATTTCTTTACTAACAAGGAGGTCATTTCTTAATCATTTCTTAAAAAGAATGGTGGATGATTGCGAGGGTTTTTGTTTAGAAGCTGTTGAAGGCCTCTTAAACGATTGTCAGATTGTTGGTAAGGATTTTTAGGGTAGGTTACGATGGTGATTGCTTATGGTTCATGCTCCTAATCTTGTATACTTTGCCCTATTTATAGGTTTTGAGAGAAATCCTAGTTAATAGAGCTTAGGAATCTTATTCCTAGAAAGTTAGCACGAATCCTTTTACTATATAGTAGGATTTTGAGGATGATCTCCTCTTTTAAAGGGTAAGTAGTAGTACTTTTCTATTTGAGTTAGGATCCTCGGATTTGCATCATATTTTGGGTTTTCAGCCACCAAGTATCTACCTTGCAAGGATAGGAAAGGTGTTGTGTTGAAGTTAAGATTTTAAGGAAGGTTTCTAGAAGGCAGAATGTCATCTAAATATTGTGATGGTTTACTATTGCCTACATGGGGAATGAGGGTTTTTTGTTTTTTGATATTGTCTTGGGCCTGTTAGGGTTATTGATTCTCTATATCCCGTTCCACAAGGCATTCCCTTGGCCAAGAGTTCAGTGCAAATTGGGCCTTAATTTGGTGTATTCGTGCCTTCCAAACCACATATCATAGTAATTGCTTCAAAATAGTAGCTTGTGTACACCAATGAACACATACCTGATAGGGCGGATTGGACCTTTATTCCTAGTGTCAATTTTTACGTAGCAGCAAGAATCTACAAGTTGGGAAGTCCCACCATGTAAACCACAAACAATGCACGCCGAGGTTCAAAAAATAACAAATTTTCAATCTTTAAATTAACAAGGAGCAGGTTTTACTAAAATGATGATTTAGAAACTAGTAGCCCCGCCATGTAAACCACGACTTCGAGGGTTTACTAAAAGGATTTATAAATGATGAATGCAACTTACTTGTGACTGTGCAATGGACCTAGTAGTTTTGGTGACGTATAGCGCATAATCTATGGATTTTATGGGACTTATATATTTATTGGTAGTTATTATGTAAAGGATCGTAAAAAAATTTTATTTTGAGCCATTTCTAAGGCATTTTATTTTTTATTATAATGTTTTTGTTGTTTATGGTCGTGTTTGGTTGGATATGTGATCCTATGCTTGTTGGATTTCCTGTTTGCATGAATCGGGGTGTGAGCTCGAATTTATTGAAAGAAAAAATGAAAAACTCAAAATCAGAGCCTGAAAAGGAAACTGGAAAATCAAAAGTAGAGAGCAAGCAAGCTATCTTAACTTGTATTGCATTATCTCAATTACATAGGATGTTGTGTATTACTAAAATTACAATAGAAAAAATATTTTTAAAGTCTTCAGGAAAAAAGCTATTTGCATCCCAAAGGTTTACTTAAATGGTCATACAGACTCCTCTATTTTTATATATGATTATTTTTGTTAAAATTATTATTTAAAAATCATATTTATAACACAAACTTAATTTTTATTTCACAATTACAATTTTTTTCCACAATAACTATAATTTAAAAGGTACAACAGATCAATACTAAATAAGGCCTAATTGTCGCTCCGTAATCATATCTATGCATTTCAGGTTCTCTTTACACTTTTAGGGAGAGCAATAACGTGGCAGATGCTTTCGCTAATCTTGGGTTTCTTTACTACTCTTTTACATGACAATAATGGCTTCCCCACATACCGATTTACTAATTCCTATTATGCCACTTTATGGCTTCTTACTAGATGTTATCCATTGTTTTGCCCAATGGCTGCTTTATCATTTGGTCAAAGTACTGTGCTTGTTCATTTTAGTACTCCATGACTGGTAAGTTATATATTATTAACTCTTATTATTAAGTTTTTTTTTTTTTGGGATTAGGCGGGACCCCCTTACCTATAGATTATTAAAATAAAATGAAAAATATATATGGAGGGGGACATAAACCAAAACCTCCAACCAGAAGAAAGAGAACAAAGAACAAATGGAAATGGAAACCAATTACAGTGTAACTCATCAATGCGAACACCCAGAACGTCGCTTGCGGTACTTACGACCTTTCTTAGAACGGGAGGAGTGCGGCCCAGCAACACTAAAGTCACGATGATGCCCCCCGGTACCCTCAGGCTCAGAAGCAAAGTACTCATCAGCTGCAGGATTGTCCGCGGAGCTAAACTTCTCGTCTGATTGAGATGGGAGGTTTGGACGAGGAGAGTGAATACCCATAGCCGGGGAGCGAATAGCAGCGGCTGTAGCCTGGAGAAAAGTAGAGCCGGGAGAAGCCCTCTGCACCCCAGCATCATCAAACTCGGGAACTCGGAAACGTCCGTGCTCACTCGAGCGAGCATCAACAACAACAGTCGCAACGAGAGCCACAGAGGCCGAAAGCTGACCCTGAGTCACAGGAGGCTGGTGATCAGAAGCAGGTGCTGCAACTCGTAATGGGCCCTGATCATGGGTCTGGGCCTCACCAACAGGCTGTGTGGCCTTGCGAAGCCCGGGGTTAGCAACGTAGCAGGAATCCGCAGAGTGACCAAGATGCCTACACGAGGAACAATAAGCTGGGACCCACTCAAAGATATCGTCCTACCAAAATCTGGAATCCCCCTCTCCAATCCATATACGAGGCAACAGCGGCTTCGAAACATCATACTCCACCAGAACTCGAGCTACCGACGGCCGATTAACCGAGGTCGTTGCATGATCAACACGTAATGGTGTACTAATGGCAGTTGTAATAGAAAATAAAGCAGATTTGCAATGGATAAAATGAACGGGCAAGTACGGAAGTGATACCTATACCGGAACAATAGGTGACTCCTCCGAACAGCGAAAATCAGTGCTCCACTTAAAGATGCGCATGCCTCGACCATTAACATACCAAGTCTGGTCTTCTTCTAAAGAGAGTTTAATCAACACATGCCGGTTGTCGAGCAAGGAGACTTGACAACTTCCTTTCAAACCCAGAGTGACAAAAAACTTTCGAATATCGTCCATAGAAGGCCGGCCAAAAGAAAACTTACAAACCAAAGCCAATTTAAATGGCTCAGCCATGTGTCACGGGCCGCCCGCACCAACTACGAGTAAAGGCTAATTTGGCGCACGTACCGCCACACTTCGCGACGATCCTCGCAAATGGTGGAGTGCGTTTAGCGCCGGGCCTCCTTGCACACACTTGCCGGCCCGTGATAAAGTCCGCACCGCAAGCCCAAGCGCCAAGTCATCGCCCGAGAGCCTAGTCGCCGCCTAGTCGTCGCCTAATCATCGCCCAAGAGCCAAGTCATCGAAGCCCAACAGGCTAAGATCCACCAAGGCTTGCTTGCTTGGCCCATCTTCTAGAATTCTCTACACCATTCTTGTAGATAAGCCACTTGCACAACTTGCCCACTTGTGCAACTTGCCAACTTGTAAAGCCTCTAGAATGCTCCACCCACATCTATAAATAGGGGAAGGCACTTAGCATTTGAGCCATCACCCACCAACAAGCAATTGTAAAGCTCTCTCTTGTAAAGTTCTCTTTGAGTAATAAAATCTCTCAATTGGTTGTATTGCTTTCTTTTCTCACTAGCTTTCCTTTAAGCATTTCCGCTTAGCTAAGTTGAGAAACTCTCTAAGGCTTACTTAGCAACTTTGCGCTTGAAAGTTGCCTAAGTTCCGCACGAGTTGCTGCGCATCAAACTCATCCCGTGACACATGGCTTGTATTTCCGCTGTTGTAAAATGGATGGCGGGCTCGCCAAGATAGAGGGAAGTTGGCTTAACCAGAACTGTGGGCTCCGTAGAGCCAGTAACTGCATCAAGGAAAGACTTATGGGGCCTAGGGGCAACGGTTAGGTTAAGGATGGCTGCGGGGTTCAAAATCGAGGCAAATGATGGCTTAGAAGTTGAGGGTTGGGTACCGGTGGCATGGTGAATATTGGAAGGTTTAAGTGCACTAGCCGTAACAGCGTGAGGGATAGGTAATGTAGAGTCATGAGCTGAACTTGGTGGAGGTTGGTTGGAGGGAGGCACCCCAAGCTGAGGCAAACCCGAGACTAGTGCACGGGGCAGATCACCATCCTTAGGCCCTAGGCTCGGCTTAGTTAGGTTTTGTGGGTGGTGTGGGCTGTGTGGGGGAGCTTGCACGGGCTGTGGAGGGGGCTGGGGCATGGCCGAAGCATCACTGGCCGGTGCGGACGGATGTGTGGGCTCGGTTTGGCATGGAGCGGGAGGCTCATCCGAGAGAGGCTCATTCGAGGCGTGAGCCATTGGTGGCTTGGAGACAGCTGCAAAGGGCTGGATCATACCACACGCTGCAGCCAATAGGTGGTGAGCATGGCTGCTCGCATGTTGGCTGATGTTGAGGGGGCCACCACAAGCTGCAGCCAAAAGCAGAGGGATATTGGAGGACGGAGCCACGGCCTGTGGTCGGGACGAGGGGATGGTGGTGTTTTGGGGAAGATCATCCGACGGCAGCGGGGGATGAGGCGCGGCCAGTTGAGGTCTAGAACCAGTCGCCATGCATGCAGAGGGGGTGGGGGAGGAAATCCGAAGTTGACGCGGGTTTGGGCCACGGGTTTCACGCGACTGACGCTGGTCGTCGGAACAGTGGGCACCATCAGGTTCAGAAGTTGCCGGCAGTGCCACAGCAGCACCAGAAGTGGTTATGGTGGCCGGAAAACCAATTCGTTTGGAAGGGACCCGTGTACGTGAGGAACGACGTGGTGCATGGGGGGGCTGGTGGAGGGACTGCTCAGGCTGGGGGGGTGGCCGGCAGTGGGGGGATCCACCACCGGCGGCCAGGGAAGCCATTCCAACAGTAAAACAGTGAGTGGCGGCTGTAGAGGATTTTAGGTTTGTAAAAGGGAGAATTGAAGGAATGGGAACTTGATTACCAATATCCCATAAGAATCAAATTCCCATTTCTTAATCTTAACTCTTATTATTAAGTTGCAATACGTTATTTTGCAAATTGTCATGCTTTAGACTGTAATTAAGACGACAAGAAAAGTAATCAAATTGTACGTCAAATGGCTGATGGAATGGACTCGTTGATGAGCATATAATATATACATATTTTACCCTTAATTATATAATTGTTAGTTATTATTATTTGTTATTTTTTATTTATTGAATTATTTTGTTGAATAGGAAATTAATTGGAGAATATGCATAAAAAGGACATGAAGAAGTTCATTGGGAAGCAATAAAGATTAAATTGGAAGACAAAAAGACAGTCAAGAATGAATGAAAGTCAAGAAGATGAAAATCGGAAGTCAATTTCTTCGAATAATGATCAATGGGCATGGATTTAGAAAAAAAAAGTTTGGTGTGGCAATTGCATGTGCATGGCATATATATTGTGGAAAGCAATTTAAAGGGAGTGGAAAGAAATTGATGGACTATGGTGTTGACAAAATTGATGAAGGATTCCTTTTCAATTTCATAATTGGCGGTCATGGGCATTATAAAGAGAAACCAAAGAGACAAAAGACGGAGGCATTCGATAGAGAAAAAGAGCAGCAGCGGCATCAGCACTTCAATTTGTCCATGGCTGGTTTTATTTATTTTGTTACTCCCAATTCAAGTATGTCTAGCTAATTTTCTTATACTAAGGTTAAGGATGAAACCATATTCAATAAAATAACTATCTTTTTGTTTAATTAAATTCCCTACATATGTGCTTTAATGTTTATGGTTCTTGTTTCATATGATTAATTAGATGTTATTAAATCTTTTCACTAATTCTGTCATGCATTATTGATTGTTAGGATTAATATTCAAATAAATATATGCTTGGATCTATAAAGTCTATATATGATTATCTTTGATTCTATGTCTCTCTTTAAATTGTTTACACGGAGTGCTTAGGAAAATTTTGACTCTTTGTCATTTAATATGTTTACATAGGATGCTTAAATATCATACTATTAAGCAGAAAAAGAACCTACACAAGATTAATTTTAATCGGGTTTAATTGTTATATCCATGAGATGACATAGATTGATTTCGAGTTATCACTCTAAAGTTGGGACTAATTGATAATTAAATAATTACTAGTTGAATAGTGGTGGATTCTAAAACCTTGGTAACCTTTGTCTTATTGAATTTTCCTTTGCTTTAATTGTTTTCTTAGTTTAATTAGTTTTAATTTCTCTTAAAACTCAATTTGCTCAACTAGGTTAGGATTAATGTTAATTTTAAATTTAAATTAGACTTTTCAATTTAAAGCAATCATTGTGGGTTTGACCCCGTTACCACTATTCTATTTCAAGATTTGTGTGCTTGCGAGTATAATAAAATTTTTGACAACACGCGTTACCAAAAAAAAGAAAAGAAAAAATAAGAAAAATACTTGGTTTTAGCCCAACTTAGTACTCAATAATTCCTCTCCTGTAAAAAATAGTTCCTGAATTCTGATCAACATTTTTCTGAATTTTGGAAAAATATTTTGGAACCTAGTAGTTTGTTTTTAATTTCTTGCTCAGAATTAGGTTTTTGAAAGTGAATTCTGGTTTAATATGGACTATTACTGTTACTGTTATGGTCAACTATTATAATTTTATGGTCACCGTTTGACAGTTTGTAGCTAGTTCTAATCGACTGTGTGAAAATTGAACTCACGCTCTGTTATGATTTGGGTTCATGGGTTTTATTTGTAGTTTATTCTTGGGCTTCAAAATATGTTTAGTTGTTAGAAGTGGCTTAATCAACTGTGCTTTCAGAGTTTCAGTTATTGCTTCTCGCAAATAAGGCATGGTTTTGATCTTTGCTGCTCAACTTGTTTCAACTCCGAGGCTTTCATCCTTCTATTTTTCTTTGTTACTTTCTATATGTTGTTTCTTTTATTGATTATGTGCCTTATAATTATTTATGCTGTTGTAAAAGTTATCAAGCAAAGTGGCTGAGCAAACTGGCAGTCTGAAATACTATTGTAATAGCAATGATAAGCAATAGAAATGTTTATGAATTATAATACTATTGTATGATAAATAAAATATTTATAAATTATTTTCAAATAAAATATTTTCATCTAGTCGCTAGAAATTTACATGAAGGCTTTCAGAAATAAGAGCAAGCAGGCTTTCAATAAACAAATTGGATGTAGAAAAATCATTTTGTAAAATTTCACTATCATTACAATTATTTAAGCTTTTTTTAATACTCAATGATTGCCATCATCAAACCAAACCTGTGTAATTGTGTTTAACCGTCAATGTGACATAGTAAGGGCCCAACCCCTGTTCATATAAAAACAATAAAAGTTCAGTGTTTTTACGAGCTTTTTGGCAGCAATGGCTAATGAATTTGCTGATCACATATCAATTCAAATTGGCGAAAAGCTTCGGGTTCAATCTCCAATGTGTATGCAGATGCTTATGAACCGAATATACTTGCAATCGGTCCATACCACCATGGCAAAAGTCGCTTAAACCCAATGGAACAGCACGAAATGTGCGTATCTCAAAATGCTTCTCCCGGCGAAGAGGGAAAAGTAATGTCACAAGGTGTTGGCATATGTGACGAAACAGAGGAGTAGCAGACCATGATAAGCTTGCTGTGGACTCAAGTAGCAGATACACTCTCAGTTGCTGACCTGGAGATTTCGGTTATTAGATGTATTTGCTGCTGTCAAGTTAGTTAGCTGATGTCAAGTTAGTTAGCTGATTCCAGTAGCTTCAATGATTAGTTTGTTATTTGTTGTTATTAGAATTGATTCTAGTAACTTCTATGATCACTTAGCTGTAAATCAGAAACTACTATATAAGCAAAAGATATACACATTCACAAAAGGACAATAAAAAAAAAAGAAGAATAAATTCAGCTCAAGAACTTCCAGAATATTCTCATTAACTTTTCTTTTCAATTTCCATCATTTGCTTATTTTCCAATCACATGCATAACAAAATCTAATATGGTGGCATGACGAACACAAATCAGAATTCACAGTCATTCAACTTTGTTACTCCAATCAAACTAAATTAGAACAATTTTCTTGTAACGCCCAAAAAAAAAAATTTCTATAATTTTAAATTATAGAAATTTTATTTATGGGAATTTATAAAAGGCAATATTACTCTTATTAATAAGGACTATTCATAGGGTAATTTTGGAAAAGACTTATACTTTCCTAAATTAATAGGGTTTCCTAAGACTCCCTATAAATTTATATTTTTTCCTCTCCATAACCCTAAATCCACCGCGTCCTTTTTATGTCTCTCTGCTGCTGTGCATTATTCTTCACTCATGCCTTAGGATTCAAACTTTTGCTTTGGGGGGGAGAGAGTTTTAACGGTTGGTAAGTTTTACTTCCTTTATGTTCTAATTGATTTCTTGTCATTGTGCGCTATTTAGGGTTTTTATTGACATGATTTTAGAATAATATAGACTACTATGCATGATTTAGGATGTGTCTAAGTTGTGTTTAGGGCTTGGAGTTATAGTTGAGTCTTGTTGATCAACTGGACAATTCTGGACAGTATGGATATCTCGAAATTAAACACGAATTTTATGAAAATTTTTAAAAAGAACCTTATCTCTCTGAAAACTAGACATGTAGGGCTTATTGAATAAATTTTGTTTCATAAGAATTGACTTTGTTTTCAATTTTATATAGATTTTCGAATCTGAAACTGCTACACTGAAAAACTGCAATTCCAGCAGAACAACCAGATTCGTAAAATTAATTGTGCCTTCAAATGAATTCGAAAAATTCTGAAATTTTAAAAAGAGATTAACATATGTGTCTAGTATTTTCATTTTTAATTTCATAATTTTCTGATTAATTTCTGATTTTATAAAAATCTCGGAACCTGCTATGCTCAGTTAAGGCACTATGAAACAGTTTCAAATTTGTCAAGAAACAAATAGTTTTGAAAATGTTTTTGGAATCAAATCTTCTTGAAAATTTTACATGAGATACCCATGGATGTCCAGAATGGTTCTGTAAACTATTATGTTATTCTGATTTTTAGATTAAGAGTTAAAATTCCAACAATCAGACTTGTACGGGTATGATTTAGAAAATCAGGCTTTTAGAATAATTTATTAATAGTTATGTCTTGTATTGATTTAAGTTGTTTGATGCGTTTGGGGCTCTTAAAAGCTTAGAGGTGTGTTAGATCAGTTCTTTTATCAAGGTAAGTAACTTCATTCCTAATGTACTGGATATGTATAATTATTTTGATATTATAATAAATACAAGTGTTTTTATAATACTTGAAAGATTAGTTGATTTTCATAACAAAATTAGTTTATGTAAATGTTTTCAAAATTATTTCTTCTTGTTAACAAAATATTATAAATGCTTTTGAATATGTAATTTACTTTGTTACATGATTACCTCTACGATTTTGCGTATAAAATATTTTGCAAGCCTAAAATACTATTATGGACATTTATGAATCTGATACGAATATTTTGTGCCCATGTATGATTTAAATTATTTATGATTGTACGGGGGCCACCTCTTGAGACCATATGGGGGCCACCTCTCGAGGGCTAAAGCGCCGCGAAGTGCCACATACAGTGCAAAGTGCCACGTACAAGTCATTATATTTATAAATCTAATACAAATGTTTTGTGCCTATATACGATTTAAATTATTTATGATTGTATGGGGGCCACCTCTCGAGGGCCAAAGTGCCAGCGAAGTGCCACATATAGTGCAAAGTGCCACATATAGTGCAAAGTGCCACGTATAAGTCATTACATATGAAAATCTAATTTGAATGTTTTGGCACAATGTCCATAGTTATTCTGATTCTGATCGTACAATACGACATATGTATATGTTCTGGACCAGTACTGGGTTTTTGTTCTGAGTGTGCACACGATATTCTGATTCTGATTCTGTTTCTGGCCGGGTCACTGGGAGTATAGGTGACACTATGTGACATGAGCTAACCTTTCTATTTTCTGTGTATGTGTTATACGATTTGCTTTCATAATTAGCTACGCTTTGATATTCTGAATTACTATGAATTTATATTATATTATGATAATATGTTGTATTATGAAATTTATGAATTATGATTTATGATATATGTTTTCATAAAAATAGGGCTTGTAATCCTTTTAGTACTCAATAACCCTAGTGTGTTGGGAATGGTTTTACTTATCGAGTTGACGGCCCACCCATCGTCATTACTTTTTGCAGATTAAGTGCCTTGTTGAGAGGTATGCTTATCTTTAGAGCTAGAGATTCAGTTAATTTTTCGTAGTTGAATAAGTGAAGGATAAACTCATGTTTCCTTTGCGTTTTATTTATTTTATGAACTTGTAATTAGAGAGTTTCGAGACTTTTAGAATTTTTTTTTGTCTTTGAGAGAGACTATTTAGTGATAGACTCATGGATTTGTGGTTTGGTTGATTAAAAATATGAGGTATTTCAGTTTGAGATTGTGTAAGGAGTTTGATCTGAAAGTAACCTCCTTCATCACGTGATTTGGGGTGTTACATTTCTGGTATGGAGAAATCAAGTGCTTAGAAGGATTCATCAATGGAGCCAATGAATGTCCAGATCAGTATCTTGCCTCAACCGATGGTGCTTCAAGCTTAACAAACTTAGAATTTGGATCTCAAATTATGAATCATGCTTTTGCAACCTGGATCATAACTGATCAGCTGCTGTTGAGTTGGATTTGCTCTTCTATAAATGAAAATCTTCTTGCCTCTGTAATATATTGTGTCTCTTCTCAGGAGATGTGGGAATCATTTACACGTATGTTCATATCTCAATCTCAAGTTAGGGTAATGCCTCTTAAAATGCAACTTCAGACAACTAAAAAAGGATCCATGACCATGAATGCTTATTTTACTAAAATGAAGCAATTAGCTGACAACCTAGCTATTGCAGGAAAACCTGTTGTGGTAAATGACTTAATTGATTACATCTTAGCTGGTCTGGATTCTCATGATTATGAATCACTTGTGACAATACTGCTTGCTAGAGCAGACAATATGAGCTTAGATGAACTGTATGCAATACTTTTGAGTCATGAAATGAGGATAGAACAGAAGAGAAGAAAAGTTAATAAGAATATTCTGGAAGTTCTTGAGCTGAATTTATTCTTCTTTTTTTTATTGTCCTTTTGAATGTGTATATCTTTTGCTTATATAGTAGTTTCTGATTTATAGTTAAGTGATCATAGAAGTTACTATAATCAATTCTAATAACAACAAATAACAAGCTAATCATCGAAGCTACTGGAATCAGCTAACTAATTTGACAGCAACAAATACATCTAATAATCGAAATCTCTAGATCAGCAACTAAGAGTGTATCTACTACTTGAGTCCACAGCAAGCTTATCATGGTTTGCTACTCCTCTGTTTCTTCACATATGCCAACATCCCCCCATAATACTCCTCTATTCATCTTGCGCTAATAATAAAGCTTGTAATCTAGCTGCTATGCAAGCTTCTATAATGTCAGTGGATGTCAACTTACTTCATAAAAGACTTGGTCATCCAGCCATACACACCCTCAAAATTGTATTGAAACACTGTAATGCATTCACTGATATCAATAAAACTTTAAACCTCAGTTTTTGTAATGCTTGTCAGTTTGGCAAAAACCATCTTCAATAGTTTAACTCAGTCACTATTAAAACAACAGCTCCATTGCAACTCTTATATGCTGATTTATGGGGACCTTCTCATATATCTTCCACTCAAGGCTATAATTACTATCTTTCTATCTTAGATGATTATAGCTGATTCACATGGATTTTTTTTTACTGCCAAATCCGATTCTTTACAAGTTTTTACAACATTCAAAATCTTCATCAAAAAACATCTTAACAAGAAAATCAAAACTGTCCAAACTGACTGGTGGGTGAGTTTAAAGTCTTTTCTTCCTTACTTGCATCCTTTAGGATTCAATTTAGACACTCTTGTCCTCGCACCCACCATCAAAATGGAAGAATAGAGAGGAAACACAGGCATATAGTGGACATTGGACTGACTTTATTAGCTCAATCTAAGTTGCCATTAAGTTTTTGGTGGAATGCATTCCACACAGCAGTTTTTCCTATCAAAGGCTACCCACCCCAGTTTTAAACAATATGTCACCATTTTCCAAACTTTTTAATCAACAGCTTGATTATTCAATTCTTAGAGTCTTTGGTTGTGCTTGTTTTCCTTACTCCGACCTTATAACAAACACAAACTTGAATTCAGAACAGCAAGATGCATTTTTATAGGGTACAGTTCTCATCATAATGGATATCAATGTCTGCATTCCTCAGGCAAAGTTTATATTTCTAATCATGTTACATTTGATGAGGAGTCTTTTCCCTATCAATATGGTATTGATTTTTCTTGTGTGTCAAACTCTTGTCCTTCTCATGTCACATCTACTGTATCATTTTTACCTGTACAAGTTTTTCCAGCACCCTCTATAGCAACTGATGCCTCAAGATCCATCTCACCAGTTTCCAGTCATGTCCTTTCTCCTATATCTCACTCAAACCCACATTCTGTTCCTAATTCTCCTATATTACCTGTCACTAGTTCATCCACTCCCTCAATTCAATCTCATCAACTCCCTCAGCCACCCCTCTACCTACAGGCCACCCTATGATCACTAGATCCAAGGCTGGAATCTTTAAACCAAATACATTTTTAACTGCACTACTTACAACCCCGTCAGAACCTACCTCTGTAGCTCAAGCATTGACAGATCCTCAGTGGTATAAAGCTATGCAAGAAGAATACAATGCTCTTCAAGCTAACCACACTTGGGTTCTGGTTCCTCCACCAGCTGATGCCAAGATAGTTGGTAACAAATGGATATTCAGAATTAAATACAACTCAGAAGGTTCACTGTCCAGGTATAAAGCTCGGCTTGTTGCAAAAGGTTTTCATCAAACCTATGGAATTGATTATAGTGAGACATTTAGTCCAGTGATTAAAGCTTCAACAGTGAGGATTATTCTGAGCTTGGCAGTGATGAATAAGTGGGTGATTAGACAAGTCGATGTTAATAATGCTTTTATTAATGGTATTCTTGTTGAAGATGTGCATATGGCACAACCGGCAGGTTTTGTTGATCATTCCAAACCTCACTATGTGTGTAACCTAAACAAAGCTCTTTATGGCTTGAAACAAGCTCCACGAGCTTGGTTTGATAGGTTCAAGGCTGCCATGACAACCTAATGGTCTTTCATCAACTCAAAGTCAGATTCTTCCTTGTTTTACAAATGGTCAAATTGACATATCTTGATGGTTTTGGTGTATGTTGATGACATCATTATTACTGGTTCACATCCTCCCAGTGTACTTCAAGTCATTGCTCATATGCAAACAACATTTGCTTTTAAAGACTTGGGAAAACTAAACTATTTTCTTGGAATTGAAGTTGCCCAGTTCAAAGAGGGTCTACATCTTTCACAGTGCAAATATATAGCTGATTTACTGGCTAAATATGACATGTCATCATGTAGTCCTGTTCCCACACCTGTGACAGCCTCTCATCATCTCACTAAAAACTCAGGTTCTGTTATTTCTAATTGCTCTTAGTACAGAAGCATAGTTGGAGCTTTACAGTACATTACCTTAACAAGACCTGACATAGCTTTTTCAGTAAATAAACTAAGTCAATTTCTGTCAAACCCAGTTGATGAACATTGGCAGGCTTGCAACTGATTATTGAGGTATTGAGGTATCTAAAGAGGACTATTCATTATGGCCTTCAGTTCTATCATCAAGGCAATTTGCAGCTGAATTGCTTTAGTGATTCTGACTGGGCATGTGATAGAGATAATAGGAAATCTGTAGCTGGTAATGCAGTTTATCTTGGCTCTAATCTGGTGTCTTGGTCGTCTAAAAAACAACATGTGGTTTCTAGATCAAGCACAGAGTCAGAATACAGAGCTCTGGCATTAGCTACAAGTGAACTAATATGGATCAAAACTCTACTAACTGAACTTAAAATCACAGTCTCCGCTACACCTGTAATATGGTGTGACAATCAAAGTGCTATAGCCTTAGCCACCAATCCAGTGTACCATGCTAAGACTAAACACATTAAGCTTGATATTCACTTCATTCGAGAAAAAGTTCAAACTCAACTGATCTTAGTTAACTTTGTTCCCAGTGTAGATCAAAATGCAAATGTGTTGACTAAAGCCTTAACATATGGTCAATTCAACTACCTTTGATCCAAGCTGAATGTTCTTCCTGGTCCATTCAGCTTGCGAGGGGATGTTGGCATATGTGACGAAACAGAGGAGTAGCAGACCATGATAAGCTTGCTGTGGACTCAAGTAGCAGATACACTCTTAGTTGCTGACCTGGAGATTTCGGTTATTAGATGTATTTGCTGCTGTCAAGTTAGTTAGCTGATGTCAAGTTAGTTAGCTGATTCCAGTAGCTTCAATGATTAGTTTGGTATTTGTTGTTATTAGAATTGATTCTAGTAACTTCTATGACCACTTAGCTGTAAATCAGAAACTACTATATAAGCAAAAGCTATACACATTCACAAAAGGACAATAAATAAAAAGAAGAATAAATTCAGCTCAAGAACTTCTAGAATATTCTCATTAACTTTTCTTTTCAATTTCCATCATTTTCTTATTTTCCAAACACATGCATAACAAAATCTAATACAAGGTATTTCACAGCAATGAGAGCACTTAGAGAAAGAGCTCGCAAGTGTTATGCAGAATCTGTCAGTCTCGAACAAGACCAGTTCGTGGAAAGCTTGGGGCTTGCTTTATCACTGAGCTATTGCTCAAGTACACAACGCCAAATTTGAGAGAAAATGTTGATCCCATTTTCAACCTGCGTTGGATCATCAAGGAGTTGCACTGCGATTTGCTGTTAATTGAAAATCAACTTCCTTTCTTTGTGCTATGTGAGTCCATCGCCATGACAGTGATGCCAGATGAAACAAAAGATTTTCGCATGTTGATTTATGCATTCTTGGGATACGCACTTCCCGGTCCAGGCTATGCACATAACTCTCAATCCTCCACCAAAATCAAATATCTAGTGGAATTTATTCACCATAACTGGCGCCCTTAGCCATCAAGAAAGATTAATATCATAAAGATGACAGCAGAAAGAAAATATAGAGAGGTCATACGTTGCACCACTGTGCTTAATGAAGCTGGAATCAAGTTCATGAAGGCTGAGGAAGCAAGCTTGTTCGATATAATGTTTGAAAATGGAGTAATGAAAATCCCAAGATTGAACGTTGATGATGACACTGAACTTTTCTTGAGAAATCTCTTAGTCTAAGAGCAGTTCTCTTCCAAGGACGAAAATCAAAACTACGAGACTGATTATATGAATCTCATGGAATGCCTCCTTGCCTCTCCAAGAGATGTGGGATTACTTTGTCAACACGGAATTATTAATAATTGCAAAGGTGATGATCAAGTGATTGCCAACATTTTCAATATGATTGGTTTCTTTCTGGTGCTTTCGCTTGAGAGCTACTACTCGCATATATTCTGTAATGTGAATAAGCACTGCAGCAGGCGTTGGAACAGATGGATGGCCAACTTGAGACACAGATATGTTAACAATCTATGGTCATTAGTTTCTTTTATGGCTCCTTTTTTCTTGCTTCTACTTTCTTTTGTACAAACATTATTCAAAGTTCTAGCTTATTTTAAGTTTAAATGACAGGCTTTTTTTCAAAATGGAAGCATTCTATTGTGGTGTTAATTATGATAGAAATTAATGTCAATTTGAGAGTTGTGGTTGCCATGTTTATTATATTAATACACAAACTTGAGTTGCTTGCTAGCTCAGAATGATTCTTCATTCACATGAAGTGTCGTGTTTGGGCATAAAATATTGACTCTGGGATTCAATAATAGCACTACTTCGGAAACTAATATATAAATCAGCATAATATTTCTTAAATATGAAAGAGCTGTGTACTATACCCAAAAAAATTGAAAAATGAAGTCTGGTCAACCCATACATAGTGTAATCTGATGAAGCCCAAGGAAATATGGCAATGTCCTGAAGTCTTCTTGTATCATTAGTCAACATTCAATATCATCAAAAACAAAGAGGAGGTAGAATCAATCTGCAAAGAGAATCAGGAACTTGTCAGCAAGCAAAGGTTGCATTCAATCAAGTAAGTTCGACTAAACATTAATCATAAATGGACGTTTCATTTGATGACCTGTCCTAGGAATTTTGCATAATCTTTTGTTTAATTTTATGCCGAAGTAAAGACTAAGCCATATTAAGAATCAATATCCTAGATCAACAGGCCTTTGCATGCTGCATAAATTTTGTGATGCATTTAGCTATCCAAAATTTAAAATCATGTTCAATGCTAAATAAGCTTTGAGAAATGGTAACTTGACCATCTGTATATAACTTGCCGGCATCAGCAGAGGAACCTTGTAATTTCTAAATGGAAATGATGGATGTTGATCCAACTGACCTAGTACTTGATTGAGTTGGGGAAATGCTTCATAGTCTACCTCCTACACCATCTCAGTTCAGAATTTTCAGACTGCCTAATCAACTACGAAAGATACACGAAACAGCGTATGAACCAGAAATGGCCTTTCAAGAGCACAAAACGCGCCATCTTCAAAACCTTCTTAAACGAAGAAGTTTAAACTGAAGTTTGTCGGATTATGTAATGACTATGAGGGCATTGGAAGAGAAAGCTCGAAAATGTTATGGAGGATCCATAAGCTTGGACAAAGAAGAGTTTGTGGAAATGATGCTTCTTGATGGTTGCTTCATTGTTGAGGTTATTCGCAAGAACTTGAGGCAGGAATTGACAGAAGATAATGATCCTATCTTCAAGCTGCGTTGGATGCTGCCTGTCATAGCGCGAGATATGTTTCTTGTTGAGAATCAGCTTTCGTTTTTAGTTCTTTGGGACCTGTTTAGCATGACTGAGGTGACTAATAATCAAACAGATCATAATTTCTTTTACATGATTCTGTATTTTTCTTATGGGATACTACCAGGGAAAGGCTATCCAAGAGTTTATGTATATCCTATAGAAGAGATCAAACATCTAGTCTGTTTCATACACAATAATTGGCTTCCTTCAGCTGCAGGAATAGACGCGTTCAAGATTAATGCTTTGACAAAGAGAGAATAGAGGTTCATTTGTTGTGCCACAGAGATACAAGAAGCCGGAATCAAGTTTCAGAAGGTTGAGGATGGTTTCTTGTTTGATATAAAGTTTGAAAATGGAGTGATGAAAATCCCCACGTTGGTAAATGGAGACACGACAGAAGCTGTTCTTCAGAATCTCATTGCGTACGAGCAGTTTTCCCATGACCAAAATCCAAAGCATATATTGGATTATGTCAAATTCCTAGATTGCCTCATCAACTCTTCAAAAGATGCTGAATGACTGCGTCGCTGTGGAATTATTGATAACTGGTTAGGAGATGATGAAGTGATTGCAGGCCTAATGAGCAGGCTTGGGGATGCTGTTGTACTCAGTGACCAGTTCTATTACTCTGAGGTATTCAACAGAGTGAACTTGCATTGCAGTAGGCACGTTAATAAATGGAGGGCAAAGCTGAGACACAATTATTTCAACACTCCACGGGCAATCATCTCCTTTCTTACAGCTGCTGTCCTACTTCTGCTGACTTTGCTGCAAGCTCTGTTTGCAGTCCGTTATTATTTTCAACAAACACAGAGTAGCTAAAGAAGTAGGTGAAGTGATAGTGGTCATTGAGACAAGTATTGTTCTGGTTGTGAGTGGCTGTCTTTTACAAGTTGTCGAAATGCTCCAAAGCAAAACCACACGTGTAACTATACCTAGTAACTCAAAGAAAGAGGGTGCTGTTGAGACTTTGAATAAGAAATTTCATAATGATGTAAGTCCTAGTCCGACTCTCACCACAAACAGACAGTGCCTAGGTTCGCCTGGCAAGTGACGAATGACTCGGACAGACTCGAAATGTATAGCTACATCACTCGCTCAACAATGCACGTCACAAAAAGATGTCGATAGTAATTCTATGAAATATGAGTCTTTCAATTCAACCCAAGAAAGGTTCAACCAGAGCCAGCATATTCAGCCGTTTACGATGCTTGTTTTAAAATAGCTGCCAAAAACAATATTCGCAGAAGTTTTACTAGTCCAGACCACAGAGGGCTCATAATTCAGGGACAAGGTGACTCAATCGCATTAGTATGGTAAACCCAGATAAGGTAGCAGTTTCATCTTAGTACTTGTGTACAGCATAAGCCAAAGGTGCAACTACCCCTTGTTCATGCAATTCTGTGAAAAAACTACATCAAGTTCGCCAATTACTTTTTTCATTTTCCTTTTCTTTTTTCATTAAAATAATAAAATTATTAAAACATGCATACATCAGCTGAAACCAGTTAACAAAGCATAGCCACTGAAGGGATCCCAAGGCAGAACTTGAAAACCTTCATTATCTACCAAATAAGATCCAAGCTCGTAAAACATCCCATAATTGCTTGAAAAAAATCTCAAGGCAATATAAATCCACAAAACCACAAAATGATTGCCCATAAGAAATTCACCACCTTTTATTAGTTCAATACCAAGAACAATAATCATTTTCTTATTCAAATAAATATATCATATCTGAGAGTCTCTGAAGTCCAGAGCTAAGAAACAATAACTAAAACATCAGACTGAGTATAGTAACAACATGAATACACTGAAATAGCTAGGCATGTCGCATATAGCAGAAGATGTTGAAACAAGAAATTCTTTTGGTAAAAACTATCATCTATTATCTAAGAACATTCATGTTGTATCACCAAGAATCAATAACAAAATATACAGAAGCGTACCTGAATCCATAATACTTAATTGCCTTTCGGAGTCATGTGATTGGCCTTTCAGATCCACACATTCTCCTAAAGAATCCTTTAAGTTTCTTACTACTCTCTCTCTCTGATGGTGGGATACAGTAGAAAATAGAAATGATACGTGTGACCTAGGGACCATAACCACTTATATAGACAATTTTTTCCTATTGTCATTAGGTATTCCTAATTCTGTCTAATATAGAATTAAAATATCATTAGGTTTATACATATTAAAGGCTCACACCCTATTAGATACATTAAAGCCAATAATATTGAAAACCTAAATAGTTCACTTTTAATTGGGCTTAACCTTATATGACAATCTGCAATATATAATTATTCACATATAGGCCTAAAGTTGAATTAAGGACCCAACAATATTTGATTAAAAAATCCAACAATCTCCCACTTAGGCTATATGTGTAACCTTATAATTATTCTACACATTAAAGGTCTACATCTTATTAGATACATTAAAGCTCATAATACCTAAAACATAAATAGTTTACTTTTAATTAGGCTTAACCTTATATGACAATCTGCAATATATAATTATTTATATATAAGTCCAATGTTAAGCTAAGGATCCAACAATATTGGATTAAAAAATCCCACAATCTCCCATTTGGGCTATATGTGCAACCTTATAATTATTTTTTGTCAAAATAATTGTATGAGCCCAACCTTACTATCATTACTGAAATATATTTACAACTAATCCGGTACATCAATTATATCAACATAGGATCAAAGCGGCTTTCGTTACTATTATCGTACCTTAACCATTGATGGTCACTGTGCCAATACAACTTAATGACATGAACTATAATGTGGATGTGTGGCATGAAAATTTCATGCAATTTGTGATCTTAATATGCCTATTTCCAACTAGTTCACCTTAAACCTTAGTGAGATTAAACCTTACTAAAATTAGAGTGTGAATAAACCAAAACTTTATTTATGCAGAAAATAACCTTAAATATCTATAAACTGAAATAACTGAAAAATGTCTATATTATAACAGCATCTCTAATCACAAACTCCCACTAAAACTGAATATCATTCAATGACGTGACACTTATACGAGCAGTGTGCTCATGAAACATCTTAGGTGGCAATCCCTTAATAAGCGGATCTGCAATCATGGAGTTTGTGCTGATGTGCTCTATAGACAACTGTCCACTCTGAACCCTTTCTTTAACAACTAAAAATCTGATGTCTATATACTTTGACTTCGTCAACCCTCTATTATTATTATAGTACAACATTACTGACTTATTGTCACAAAATAATTTGAGTGGTCTATCAACACCATCCACTATGTGTAGTTCCGTGACAAAATTCTATAGCCATATTCCATGATTTGATGCCTCATAACATGCTATAAACTCTACCGCCATTGTAGAAGAGGCTATAAGAGATTGTTTAGCACTCTTCCAAGAGACAACACCCCTAGCTAGCAAATAAATGTAACCCGAAGTAAATTTCATATTATCTTGACATCCAACAAAATCAAAGTTAGTGTACCCAATGATCTCAAGCTGATCTGATTTCTGATACATGAGCATGTAGTCTTTTCTTCTCTGTAAGTATCACAAGACTCGTTTAGCTACTTTCCAATTGTCTACTCTTGGATTACTTAAATATCTGCCCAACATCCCAGTAACTTACGCAATATCCAATCGCGCACGAACTGAGCATACATTAGATTTCCTACTACTGACGCATAAGGAATCTTCTGCATTTTCTTTTCCTTAAAATCATTCTTGGGCCACTGATTGAGACTAAGCTTGTCTCCCTTAGCAATAAGGGTATCAATTGGTTTATAATCTTGCATGCCATATCTTTTGAGAACCGTTTCGATATATCTCTTTTGTGATAATCTTAGAATACCTCGAGAGTGATAATGGTGTATCTGTATGCCTAATACAAAAAAGGTGTCACCAAGATCTTTCATCTTAAAATTCTTAGATAGAAATCTCTTCGTGTCATGCAATAAGCCTATATTACTGCTGGCAAGTAAAATGTCATCAACATATAAAACCAGAAAAATATACTTGCTCCCACAGAACTTATGATATATGCAATCATTGACTAAATTGATCTCAAAACCAAATGAGATGATCACTTGATGAAACTTAAAATACCATTATCGAGATGTCTGTTTGAGATCATAGATGGATTTTTTAAGTTTGCAAATCATATTCTTTGGTTCTACAGACACAAAGTTTTCTGGTTGCACAATATAGATCGTCTCATCAATGTCGCCATTGAGAAATGTCGTCTTTACATTATCTGATATAACTCAAGATTAAAATGCGCTGCTAATGTCATTATAATCATGAAAGAGTTTTTCAAAGAAACCAGAGAAAAAGTATCTTTATAGTCGATGCCTTCTTTCTGCGTAAAGCTCTTTGCAACAAAATGCGCCTTGTACCTCTCTACATTGCCTTTCGAGTCCTTCTTGGTCTTAAATATCCATTTGTAACTAATAGGTTTTTCACCTTCTGATAATAGGACAAGATCACATACCTTATTGTCTTTCATGGACTTTATCTCTTCATTCATGGCATCAATCCACTTCTGACAATTAGAACTTTTCATGGTTTGACAAAAATTAATCGGATCATCTTCCATTACATCGATGTTTATCTCGTGTTCTTGGAGAAATACAATGTAATCGTCAGACACTGCACTTCTCATTTCTCTAGTGGATCTCCTTAATGGCATAGGTTATTGACATGGCAGAGTTTGTTCTTCTAGAACAACTGCTTGTCTGGAGGGTTCTCCAACATTATCTTGATTTGATATATCTTGAACAAAGTCAGGAATGAGACCTTGATCAATGCCAATAACACTTATGGGAATATCATCATATTCATCTTCAAAGACAAAGTCTTGAGCCGTATCTCCCCTTATAAACTCGACATCCTCAAAGAACTGTGCATTTCCCGACTCGAAAATTGACTTAGTCATGGGATCATAAAACTCGTACCTCCTAGATCGTTCAGAGTATCCAATAAAATAGCAACTCACTGTCTTTGAGTCCAGTTTTCTTTCGTTAGGCCTATAAAGCCTTGCCTTAGCTGGACATCCTCAAATATGCAAGTGTTTTAGATTATGCATCTTGCATGTCCAAAGCTCGTAAGGAGTTTTGGCAGTTACTTTAGTTGGAACTCTATTAAGGATATATGATGCAATCTTAAGTACTTCTCCACAAAGTGATTCTAGCAAGGTAGAACGACAAATCATACTCCTCACCATGTCCTTACGCTTCCTATTTCGCTTTCAGCAACACTATTTATAGTGGGCGAACCCAGCATAGCGTACTGTAGAACGATACCACATTCCTCTAGGAATTTAGCAAACGGTCCTAGACATTGTTCACCTGAACCATCATAGCTATCATAATATTCACTACTACAGTCAGATCTGACGCTTTTTATTCTTTTGCCGTGTTGATTCTCAACTTTAGCCTTAAAATGTTTTAAGATATATAAGGACTGTGACTTTTCATGAAGGAGATATATGTAGCCATATCTAGAAAAATCGTCTATGAACGTCATAAAATATTGTTGACCATTCTTAGCAACCGTAGGGAATGGCCCACAAATATTTATATGTATGAGTTTAAGACATCCAAAGCCCTATTGGCTTCAAATCATCTTTTATTGGTTTGTTTTTCCTTGATACAGTTAACAAAAATATCAAAATCTGTGAAATCTAAGAGGTCGAGAATTTCGTTTGACATAAGTCTTTCTATTCTTTATCTGGATATGTAACCTAATCTCTTGTACCATAACGTAGCCGAATTCTCATCAGTTAATTTTTCTTTAAACCTCATGTACTTAATTGTAGAGATTCATTAAATGAAGCAACCGTATCAATCAAATAAAGATTATCATCGCCTAACAAAGAACTGGAACCACCTAATTTTGAATCATGAAACAAACTAAATTTTTTATTCCCAAATGAACAAGAAAAACTAGATTTGTCCAAAGCAGAAATGAAAATCAAATTCCGTCAAAAAGACAGAACAATAAATATTTCATCAAGATCAAATAAAATCTAATATTTAACAATAATCTAAATTTTCCAATTGCTTTAACTTCAACTGTCTTGTCGTCGCCTACATAGATATATCTTTCACCATCACTAGGTTCTCGGCAACTCAGGCAACCCTGCATAGACACATTGATGTGAGTGGTTGCACCAGAATCTATCCACCATGTGTGTCTAGGTACCAAAGTTAAATTAACCTTAGAATAAACCAAACTAAGAAGCATACATTTCTTAGCATGTCATGTGTTATAATTAGTGCAATACTTCTTCTTATGCACTTCAGCTCTACAAAAGAAATAACCAGTACCTTCTTGATCACCATGTTTCTTTTGTTGTTTCTTTTGAGGTGTTGTATCTGCAGCTTCCTTATCCTTCTTCTGTTTCTTAACCTTAGAGGTAGAGGTAAAGTAAGCACTTTCTGTCTTATCTTTCTTAAGTATATCCTCTTCTTGAACACAGTGTGATATGAGCTCATTCAGAGGCCAAGTCTCTTTCTGACAGTTATAGCTCACCTTAAACTAGTTAAACTGTATTGGTAAGGATATTAAAACCGAATGTACTAGCAAGTTCTCAGATAGTTCAAGCTTAAGTGTTCTTAACTTAGAAGCAAGATGAGATATCTCCATGATGTACTCCCTGATATTGCCTTTATCTGTATACCCCATTGATATTATTTTTGTCAATAACGTACTAATATTAGCCTTTTTTATCTTGACAAACCTCGGGTCAATCTATGCGAGGAACTCCTTAGCAGTAGTTGCTTTTCAGACATCGAACCCTTGAATGCTTCCAGAATGGCCTTCTTCATAACCATGATACACATACGATTTGATCTCTCCCACCTTTCTATTTCTCTTTTATCATCAGGGTTACTTTTATCCATAAGTTATAGAGGAGAATCAACCCTTAATGCAAGGTCAAGATTCATGACTGCAATAACTATCAAGAGGTTCTCTTGCGATGCTTTAAAGTTAAAGCCATTTAACACAGGAATTGAATTTATGTTGGCAGTAATATTAGCAGCAAACATAATTGAACAGAGAACAACAAACAAAAAAAAAAAAAAAACAAGCTCAAATTGGGTCAAAGTTTGGTCAACAATCAAAGTTTGACTATTGACCGATTTAGGAAGGAATCAGTTCGGGTAGAACCGAACCAAACCTGAACCAACCCCAAATCATAAAACCAAAACCTGAACCCAAAAATTCCTTTTTTCTTTTAATTTCTTTTCTTTATGGCCACCACTCTTCCTCTGTTTGTAGGCTGCAGCTTACTCGCCGCTACCTCTCATTCCCATCGTGGCCTGAAGTCCATCGCGACCTGAAGTCGCAGCGTTAGCCACCGGCCAAAAGCTTGAAACCTTACCCTTTTTTTTTTGTTTCTTGATTTAGCCATTGTTTTAACCTGACCAACAGTAGCATGGTGGCCGCCGGAATGCCGGTGGTGGTTTTTGTTGCCACTGACTGTAATGCTTTAAAAAAAATGCATTTGTTTTTTTTCATTAACCCAAAACAAAAAACCAAAACAACCACAATAGAAAACCCAAAAACTTAATCAATAATAAAAATAAATTCGATTCTCAATTATTCAACATGAAGAGGCTCTGATCCTAGTTGTTGAAATAAGAAATTCTTTTGGTGAAAACCATCACCTATTATCCAGAAATATTCATGTTGTATCACCAAGAATCAATAACAAAATATACGGAAGCGTACCTGAATACATAATACTTAATTACCCTTAAGAGTTGTGTGGTTAGCCTTCCAGATCTACATGTTTTCCTAGAGAATCGTTTAAGTTTTTCATTGCTCTCTCTCTGATGACGGGATGCCATTAGAGAATAGAAATGATACAGTGTGACCTGGGGACTATAACCACTTATATGGATAATTTTTTCCTATTGTCATTAGGTATTCCTAATTTTACCCATCATAGAATTAGAATATCATTAGGTCTTTACACATTAAATGGCCACACTCTATTAGATACATTAAAGCACATAATACCGAAAACCTAAATATATCACTTTTAATTGGGTTTAACCTTAGTTGACAATCTACAATATATAATTATTCATATATAAGCCCAACGTTGGATTAAGGATCCAACAATATTGGATTAAAAATCCAACAGAAGATGTGAAGGAGCTAATAAAGGAGCTAGTAAATAATCTCCACTATAGATACGACTCTGGACGCTTTGGCTTGCTTAGAACAACGGCCTCAATCTTGTCCATCACTGAAGGAGTCAGTAGTGGAATGACATCAATGGCTTTCATGTTCTCTTGAATCTGCATAGTGGAATGAAACGTTTCAGACATGAAGCATAGTACAGTGAAATCTTTTCAACGAAACTTCTCAAAAATAGTCATAAATAGGCTACGGGTTAAGCATGATATAGGACAGTGATCCAGACTAAATCTATTTATTGCATGCCATAAGATCTACAGATAGTTCATAATTTTACACATTTATAAATCGCAAAACTTCAGTCCTACACAAATATTCTCAGTCACAAACAAATTAGTCATCCAAAGGTTTGGGTTTAAGCATCACAGTAAAAGTTTGAAGAATAAGAAGGCTCAAAGGTTTGCCAACTGAGCAGCTTCTGAATCTTTTCTGGCACTTCCATTTTCTTAATGGAATCAAAAACTTGTTGTTCTACTACAACCATTCAGAACTCCAACCAAGATAAAACATTAATTTGGTTTATAGTTGGCTCTATTAGAAAAGGAGACATCTTCTTTGTTCAGTTAAAAAGCCCTTTTACAGCATATCCGTTCAGAAATAAGATGGCCTCCTGTTCACGCAAACATTTTCCAAATTAGGGACAAGTTTCAAACAAACCTGGGATTCCTTTGTGGCACCAGTGATAATTGAAGATATATACATTAGGATTTGAAGCACACAATGCAATTGCAAGTTGAGCTAAGCACACTCCTAGTTCATCCGCAATTGGCTTCAGTCGATTAACTTTATTCAGCACATCATCGACTAGTGATCGGTTGGCAAGATTCTACAAGGAATCAAATGTAAACCAAGGATCAGTGTTGATCTCAAAACGAGAGAAAATACAGAAGAGATTATAAAATTATGATAATTAGATGTCTAAATGATATAAGATTCACCAAAGATATGCAACCATGAAATAAGCATAAGTGAGTCTGATGAATACATACTTCTTGATGAGTAAGTAAACACTTAAGAAAGAACTAAACTTGAAGGATTTCCATAGATTTATATATTGTAATTATCAAACGGTAAAATCATCCAGATACTCAAAATAATATACCGAGGAAAAATCTGAGGTGACAGTCATATAATGCCCAACCAAAGCACCTAGTTTATTCTATACTAAATACGTAACCCATGAACCACATATTAAATATTTTAATCAGTTCGTATATCTCAGAAAAAGAATCCTAGCACATGCATAGAGGGAACGTCACTTGATGATCAGGAACCTTTTTCCATAATTAATACAGGTTTTCAGGCAGACATTTTTACCAAGAAAAGATATAGCCATGCTTACATAGTAGTGCTAGAATCCTAGAGGTTGAGGAGATAAACCACAAAAAGGAACGAACTAGCAAAGCTACAACTAATAACAAGTTGTTAACAATAAAGATAGACGACATATTGGTAATAGCAAAAAGGAGAAGTCAAAATTTTTAATAAACTAGCCAGTAATCAATGTCAATGAGGATTTGCAAATGTGAAACATCGTTGGTTTCTTGTAGGCTTTAGAGATTCTAGATGTAGGAAATGAAGTTAATGAGTCAAATTGTTTTTATATTAAAATAGGGATTTTGAAAAACAAAAATAATTAATTTAATTAAACGTACTTAAGCCGCCAACTCTTTTAATTATAAAAAAAAAAAAGGTTTTTTGACTTCAAATAGGATAGAGTTTGACGTGGTTTTCTATGAAATTTTAAAATTAAGAGGGACTTAAATAACTACAATTTATTTTAAAATTAATTACCTATGCTAAATAAGTAATTAAATTTAAGAGGAAATTTTAGTTCATGGCGATTCTAGCCTCCTATGGTCGCTCGTTGGGTTCATTAATATTCATACGAATATTAGATTTATCGAGTTACACTTGTATAACTTATTACTTACAACATTAGAGAAGTCCAAAAATTGGATCCAAAGATATCACGAGAAGCATTTCGAAGAAATTTCCAGGAAGGAATTTCCAGCTGCAAACCAAACCGTTTCCACATTTTCCTTTTAAATAAAAATTCGTTGCGTCAACAATAAAAACGAGTTGACGAAAATTCCACGTTCAATGCAATCTACGTACAGAATATGAAGTCTGGTCAACAAATACCTGCCGTGAAATCTATAAGGGCAACCCACATTTTCTTTTTATTATCAATATTTCAAAGACTTTTGTATCATTAGTTAACATTTTACTTCATCCAAAAAAGAAAGAGGAGGGAATGAAAGTTCCGGCATTAATTGGAGCCCCTACGCACCTGCAAACCAAACATTTTACTTATCAAAAGAAAACGAAGGGGAGAAGGGAATATCGCATAGCAATTGGAACGGTAGCATTCAAACAAGTAAGTTATAATCACAAATTGTTTAATATAATTTGTATATCTTATAACTATGAAGCATTAATCGACTTATTAATTTATTTGTCTTGCATTGTATCGTACCCTTCAATTTTGCTAATTTCCTTGGCCGTGCGAGAGTCAAGATCCGTAATCTGGCTCAGTGCTTATTTTATATAGATGTTGAAACTATTATCAATCACTAGCTTATCCCGGAATATATAAAATTGCATTCTTAATTATTGACATTTAAACGTAAAATTCAAGTACTTGTGTGGCACTTTTGGTTGTCCATAATTTGGTAAAATTCAGATTTCAACATTTGTGCCTTTTGTGTCTATTTAAATGCAGATCAAGTCATGGCCAGTGAACCACCTAACATAGTACTTGATCTTGTTGGGGAAAAGCTTCATCGTCGAACCCCTACACCTTCCCAAATCAGCATTTTCAGAGTCCCTACTGTATTGCGCAAGTTAAATGAAAAGGCTTACGAACCAGAATTGCTAGCAGTTGGTCCTCACCATCACGGTAAAGATAACTTATCGGCTTTTGAAGAGCACAAAATCAGCTATCTTCAAACTCTCATAGAGCGGACGGGTATACCTTACCCAGACTATGTGAGGGCCATGTGGGCACTGGAAGAAAGAGCTCGAAATTGTTACGGAGGATCCATTAGTTTAGGCAAGAATGAGTTTGTTCAAATGATGCTTTTCGATGGTTGCTTCATTGTTGAGGTTATTCGTAAGTTTGGATTGCCACATTTGAGAGGAGATGATGACCTCATTTTTAAACAGGGTTGGATGTTACCTCACATAGCACGAGATATGATTTTGCTTGAGAATCAACTTCCATTTTTTGTTCTTTGGAAGTTGTTTATAATGTCTGAGATGCCTATTATTCCAAGGAACGAAAGCTTTCTTGTCACAATTTTGCGTTTTTTCAATGTAATATTACCGGGCAAAGGATTGCGAAGAGATGGTGTTGATCGGGTTAATGATTATCCGATAAATGAAATCAAACATCTGGTCAATTTGATACACGATAACTGGCTTCCGTCACCTTCAAGAATTGAAGTATATGGGAATAATGGTAAAAACAATAGTGACTGGAGCTTCATATGTTCTGCCTCAGAGATTCAAAAGGCCGGAATAAAGTTCCAGAAGGCTGACGCCCATACGGATGTTTCCTTGTTTGATATAAAGTTCAAAAATGGGGTAATGAAGATCCCAACCTTGGAAATTGGTGATGCCACAGAAACTATTTTTCAGAATCTCATTGTATACGAGCAGTGTTCCCATGGTATAAATCCAAAGCATATATTAGACTACTGCAAATTCCTGCACTGCCTCATTAACTCTTCAAAGGATGCTGAATTACTTCGTCGCCGTGGAATAATTAATAACCGGTTAGGTGATGACGAAGTGATTGCAACCTTATTGAACAAGCTTGGTGATGGTGGTGTACCCGGTGAGCAGTTCTACTACTGTGGGGTATTAAACAAAGTGAATTTTCATTGCCGTAGGCGTCTTAGTAAGTGGAAGGCCAAGTTGAAGCACCAGTATTTGAAAAATCCATGGGAAATCGTCTCTTTTCTGTCTACTGGTGGAGGAGCATAAGTTTAACTTCTTTTTTGTAGTTTAATTAGAATTTGCTTTATATTTTCCTGTTGAAGTCATATTTCTTTTCTTATAAGTAATCATAAGTTTATTAGGATTAAGATTCAATTACAACTAATATAAATAGACTGGCCAGCTTGTTTCTTGTTAACAACTTCATCAATAATATTTAACTTATTTTCTCAATTAAGATATTTTCCTCTCTCGTGAGAGTCTTCATTTTTTAGTTTTAACAACATACGCTAAAACGATATCTAATATCTCCAGACAAATTATTCCTCACAACCAATTATTTCCATATACAAATCCTTCCTTCATCATTCCATTATATCCACCGATTTCATCAATATGAAAAATAGTGAAAAAAAAAACAACAACAACAAAACCATAGCCACCATTACAACCGCCACACACAGCCACTACTGTCAATCATTGTCCTTTTCATCGATCTCCATCACCACCCGAATCAATAAGAGCCGTCGACCATACCTTAGCCAACAAGCCCTCCTTTTTGCCACAGTAGTCACCAAAATCACTGTATCACTGCACTTGCCGCTGCTCGTTTCGCTGCTAACCAATGTGACTCACCAACCTTTGCCCCTACCAAATTACTCCCAATTGTTAATTCTTTCTTTCTAATCCAGACCTGTTTCCAGATGCTGCTCCATTCAACAAAAATGAAACCAAGACTGCCATTGCAACTTCAATTCAATTTTCCTATCAACTCACAACAATCCAATTCAAACCTTTGCCACCATCACACTCACAAGCCTCTAATCTTCCTAATCTATCTATCCTTATCTAATTTCTCGATTGTTGTCGCCGTTAACTCTCTCTTTTACTTATTTATGATTTTGTCCAATACTTTCTTTTAATTATAGTCTTGCCTTTTAATTTTTTGTTTCTTATCAAAAACTTAAAAAAATAATAAAAAAGATGGCTTCTAGAGATGGTAGCACTCAATTTGGAGATTGAATAACAAAGAGCCTAGAGCAGGTCCAACAATCACAAGATCGTGTTGAAGAGGTGTTTTTAGTTGATTTTGGTGTATATGAATGAAAGTTTCAAAACCAAACTAAGAACAATAAATTTATTTTTGTTGGGAGCTAGGGTGTCTCACTTGATCGGGGTGTACGGGGTGTTATGATTTTTGTGAATTGAAGGGAGAGTGAGAGGATAGTGGATATGGTAGGAGGTTGGGGTCTAGTCTTAGAGAGCTTGCCTGGTCACCTTAGGCCTGCAAAACAAATAAAAGAAGGTTAGAGGTGGAGCCGCGGGTGGCCGGCAACCACACTCCGACGCTAAAGTCAGAGTTGGGATATCTCATGTTCAAAAACTTGCAAGCTCCCATTAATGGTGACTGGAAGTGGAAGAAACATCAGTCCTTCTTGTGTTGGTTGTTCTAATAAAAAATAAAACCTGAGTGTTTTATAAGGAGTACCCTGGCTGCCGTGCCACTTGGCATCATTTTATTGGCATCCACTACTTTCTTTGTCCCATATTTTCTCATCCTTCACACATGTGACTGCTAAGGTATTTAAAAATATGCTTGGAGAACAAGTTTAAGGTGCATACATGTTTTAAATGTAGAAGGGTGGTTCCGCGTACCTCTACTGAAGTTGTTAGGGATTCGCAGGCGTAGCAAAAGAGGATGGGTGGTTCCAGCTGTCCTTGTAACAACCTGGCCTATTTGCAGGCGTGGCAGGTCGTTGTCCCCTCTTTCTCAACACAATATCCCCTCTTTGATTCCTTATATTTTTACCAGAAAATCAGCCGATCTTTTTTGGAATAATTTCTCTTTCGTGTCTTAACACCTTTTTAAATATTTTTCTGACCTTTTTACCCTCGCTCGGTGTACCCCAAGTACCCCTTAGAACACCTGGGGTACTCGGGGGTACTCGGGGTAAGCCATCATTCTTTTGATGACTCCAGTTGTAGAACTTTATATCGACGCGTGGCATTTTTTCATTTAGTCTTCCACCTCTTCCCCAAACAAAAGGCATTGAAAGAATCAATAAAAGCTTTATAGTCAATGCAAACCTCAATTGAGGCAATGAGACTTTCGATGGGAGCATTCTAAGACACATTGCTTGGTGCATAGCAAAAGTTAAAAGAGTGTAGATTAGCCAGAGAAGTAACCACGAAGCTAAGAGTGTTGATAATGTTGATCGAAGTAATAATTTTAGTGCCAAAGGAAGTAGCTCTAGTGAAAATACCAAAGCTACTCCACCCTCCCACTTTAGATGATTCATATGAAGCGAACTTTGAGAATGCATCAGAATGACTAGCAATTGGTCCTTAACATCATGGTAAAGATCACTTATTGGCCTTTAAAGAGCACAAAATCAGCTATCTTCAAAGTCTTATAGAACGAACGTGTATATCTTACCTAGACTACGTCAGGAGCATATGGGCACCGGAAGAAAGAGCTCGAAATTGTTATGGAGGATCCATAAGTTTAGGCAAAGATGAGTTTGTGCAAATGATGCTTTTCGATGGGTGTTTCATTGTGGAGGTTATTCACAAGTTTGGATTGCCGCATTTGAGAGGAGATAATGGTCCCATTTTTAAGCAAGGTTGGATGGTACCCATCACAGCACAAGATATGATTTTAATTGAGAATAATTAATAATTCATTGAATTAATCATGTCATACCTATTGATTGAGACAAATTGTAGATTCCAAATAATTTAGAAGAAACAATTAAACAAGCTACGAGATCAAATAAACCAAATAAAAATTGATTACCTAAGACTTTTATTCTTCAAATTCACAACTTAAGTAATCAAAAGCCTATGGTATCAGTACATCATTGAGAAAGATGACGACCCCTTCGATAGTCGAGAATAAAATTCTTATCCATTAATTTAATTTAAATTCCTAAAAGTAAGGTTAGGCACTTGAAAAATGGAAATTTGATAAGCTCAATATTAAATATTTGTCCAAATTTATTTATATTGGTCCCAACCCCACTTTGGATTTCAAAATTGAGTCATATAAATGAAGACTTGGTAAGATCAGTGATAAAATTTATTTGGATTAATAATTTTTAAAGATAAATATGTGCTTATTTTATTAAATTAATTGGATCCAATTTTTATAAAAATTTTATTTTAGAAATGAGACCCAGTAGAATTTTATTTAAAAAGTGCCTAAATTTAATTTTAATATTGAACCAATGATATTTTAATGGCTCAAAAGTACCCAAGCCAATAGATCTAAAGAAGAACAAGGAAGAGAAAGAAGGAAGATGGACATTGACTTAAAGCCCAATAGATAATAGGCTTATAGATTAAGTCAAATTTTCCTTAAGAAAACCATGAATTGAGATTGTTCATTTGTTTTAATTTATATACTATTTTTATATAGTGTTTACTTACTACAGTAGGAGTAGGGAGTGTGAAGTCCTCCCACTCCAGTGTTTACTTACTTATTTAAAGAAGAGAGTAGGAGTATGAATCTGTGGGCCCCACCTACTTTTAAAGTGTGGAGTGGGATTCTCACCTCCCCACAGGGGGAGGTGGGAGTGGAAATTCATTCACATCTCTTCCTTTTTTATCTCTTTTATTAATATAATTTATATTTATTAAAATAAAAAATATTATATTTATTTAAAAATAATAATATTATATTTATTTTAAAATAATAATATTATATTTATTTAAAAATAATAATATTATATTTATTTAAAAATAATAATAATATATTTATTTAAATAATATTATTATATTATATTATATTATTTAGTAATAGTAGGCTTATTAAATAAAATACTATTTCATAGAAAATTAATAATATACCATATACTACCTTTATTTGAAAATATATTATTATTATATTTATTTAATTTAATAATATTATATTTATTTACTATTAATAATTAATAATAATAAATAGTTTATTAAAAAATATTAATTTTGTACTATATTATCAATAATAATATTTCATTTGTGTTGCTCTTATCAATAATTTTTAATTTATATAATTACAATTAAAATTAATAAAAAAGTTATTATTTACATAAATAAAAATTTTAATAATTATTATTAAGTTATATAATTAAAATCAATAATAGAATAAATAGTTTATTTTATAAATATATTTTTTATTAAAATATATTTTTTTATCAACAATACAACTAAAAACTATGATTTTTTAAATAAGGGTAAAATTATAATTTGAAACTATCCACTCCCAATTCAAGACAATGTAAATACATAAATAGTATTCTGATTTTTATTTCACACTCTCATTTCAGTGTACGTAAACAACCTACTCCTACTCCCACTCCCACTCCACACTCTCAGGATTCTCACTACTCAGGATTCTCAATCCAATCCGAAAAGTAAACGCTAAGTTAAATAATAACATGCTATGATAACATGAATAGATAGTGCCACTCTATGCATCATAAGACATGGCATCTATAAATTATGAATCAAGATATATATTATGTGAAATTTCCATGTGCTAAATAATATTAGATTTCATCTAAAAAATATTGTTTTAGGAAGCATGCAACTATAATTAACAATATAGGATAAATGCAACTACAATTAACAATATACGATAATCTGTATATTGTTTTAAAAAAATAACTTTAAAATATTGAGTGGGAGAGGGAAAAGAATCATAATATAATAAATTATGGGCATTACTTATGCATCACAACACTCTGCCCTGCAACTCTGCCGGTCATGGGACTAAATATGATCACTTTCTGGTTTTGATGTCCCATAAATAAATTAGATATCACTGTCTATTGTCAATTTTTATCATATCTATTAATCGAGGTATGATTTTAATTGAGAATGGTTAATGTTTATTTGCGTTTGTGTCTTGGTCTATTATTGAATATTTGACTGGTCTATTTTTTATTATTTATGTTTATTTGAGAATGAATCAGCAGTTCACCCTAAGAAATGAGATTAAGACATGCGAATGTGAAACCCTAAGCTCAATAATCCTTACAACATCAAACTTATCTAAAAGCTTATCCTATTCTCTTGAATTAATGAAAAAGAGCAAGATACCCTTAAAAATCCGGAGCATAGTGATTCGGAGATTTAAGTTACTGAATGTGAAAAATTATGGCTATACCCAAATTAAAGAAATCACTTGATTGATGAGAAGGTGGGGGAGGCTTACCATAATCTGCATAAAAGTTTCTTATTTATATAATTTTTTTTCGTCAAATCGGTTTGAACATTTTAATTTAATAGTACCTGTGTTGATGAATGGCAAATCTTTGGAAAGATGGCAAAAGATAGGAAGAATGGTACAAATAACAGTGAGTGGAGCTTCATTTGTTCTGCCACAGAGATCAAAGAGGCTGGAATCAAGTTCCAGAAGATTGAGGTCCCTAAGGGTGGTTCCTTTTTGACAATCTCAAATACTGCAGAGGCATTTTTTCAGAATCTCATCGCATGCGAGCAGTAGGAGTCGTGATAAGTGGAGGGCCAGGTTGAGGCACAATTATTTCAACACCTCTCAGTGATTCCAAAATTCTTAAATTTCTTGTTTAATTCTTTTTCAATTTATATATGCTTTTGTAAAAGTTAGCAAGGACAATGGTTGAGCGCGTCTGAAACGGTAAGCAGTAGCTCGTTTTTACAAATTATGTACATATAATATGTTTTCTTCTGGTAGCTAGAGAGATAGATGCTTAATTGCTTATGAAGGCTTTGTGCTGATCAAGTGACTCGCCAACATTTTCAATGCTATTGTTCTGTGTATACATTTTGGATTCGGATTTTGAAGCGGGGAGTACTTAGAATTAATTGTTTGCTTCACTTTGGAATGGGTGGAGTGAGAGTCTTATTTTATGGGCTCCACTCGTTTTTGGAGTGGAGAGTAAAATTTTTACTTTGTGGAGGAGGTGGGAGTCTCATTCCAACTCCTTTTAATTTCAAAAATATTCTTAATAATCTCAAAAATTACAAATCTTACCATATAAATAGGCCATAAACTTTTAGTTTAAATAATAAAAATAAAATTAATAAAATTTTTATTATTATTTTATATAATTAAAATTAATAATAAAATAAATAAATTATTATACAAATATATTTTCTTATTCATTTTTTAGTTAAAAGCTATATGTTCTTTACATAAGGATAAAATTATAATTTGTAATAATTCAATTCCAAACTAAAATAAAATAAATGCATAATTGAAATTTCGATTGACAATCCACACTCTTACCTTACATCCCTAATTTAAGAATTCTCAAGAGGACTAAACATAACATTAGTTTCTACTACTCCCATATATTCTACGATGTGAATAATTGCATGGGTGATGATAAAGTGATTGCCAAAATTCTCGTCAACGCTAGTTGCTTGCTAGCTCAGAATAATTCTTAATTGACATGAAATGTCGTGATTGGGCATAAAAAGTTGACTCTAGGATATAATAAGAGCAATACTTGTGAAACTAATATAAAAAAAAAAAAAAAAAATTCATTCTTTTAATAATAGAAAAGAGTTTCCAGTGGTAGAAACATTTTCGAGGAAATTTCCACAATCAATACGTCATTAAGTATGAGGTCTTCTTGTATATTATTAGTCAACGTTCTCTTCATCAAGTTGCATAGAAAATCAAGAACTTGTCCGCAAGCAAAGGTTGCATTCAATCAAGTTCAATGAAACATCAATCGTAAATCCACCTTTCATTTGATTTCTCATTGATCGGCTTTAGGAATTTTACATAGTCTTTTGTTTAATTTTATGCTGAAGTAAAGAGCAAGCCACATTGAGAATCAAGATCCTAGATCAACAGATCTATGCATGTAAATTTTGTGATGCACTTAGCTTCCCAAATTTTACAATCATGTTCAATGCTAAATAAACTCTGAGAAATGGTAACTTGACCATCCTGTACGTAACTTGTTGGCAACTGCACAGGGACCCGTACAATTTCTAAGAGGAACCGATGGCTGCTGATCCAGCTGACCTAGTACTTGATCGCGTTGGCGAAAGGCTTCGTAGTCTACCTCCTACACCATCACAGTTCGGCATTTTCAGAGTGCCTAATCAACTACGTAAGATAAATGAAACAGCTTATGAACCAGAAATGCTAGCTATCGGCCCTTACCATCGCGGTAAAGATCACTTGGTGGCCTTTGAAGAGCACAAAACGCGCTATCTTCAAAACCTTCTTCAACGAAGAGGTTTAAACAGAAGTTTGTCGGATTATGTAATGACTATGAGGTCATTGGAAGAAAAAGCTCGAAAATGTTATGGAGGATCCATAAGCTTGGACAAAGAAGAGTTTGTGGAAATGATGCTTCTTGATGGTTGCTTCATTGTTGAGGTTATTCGCAAGAATTTGAGGCTGGAATTGAGAGAGGATAATGATCCTATCTTCAAGCTGGGTTGGATGCTGCCTTTCATAGCGCGAGATATGTTTCTTGTTGAGAATCAGCTTCCGTTTTTCGTTCTTTGGGATCTGTTTAGCATGACTGAGGTGACTAATAATCAAACAGATTACAGCTTCTTTTACATGATTCTGTATTTTTTTTATGGGATACTACCAGGGAAAGGCTATCCAAGAGTTGATGTATATCCCATAGAAGAGATCAAACATCTAGTCTGTTTCATACACAACAATTGGCTTCCTTCAGCTGCAGGAATAGACGCGTTCAAGATTAATGCTTTGACAAAGAGAGAATGGAGGTTCATTTGTTGTGCCACAGAGATACAAGAAGCTGGAATCAAGTTTCAGAAAGTTGAGGATGGTTTCTTGTTTGATATAAAGTTTGAAAATGGTGTGATGAAGATCCCAACCTTGGCGATTGGAGACACCACAGAAACTGTCCTTCGGAATCTCATTGCATACGAGCAGTTTTCCCATGACCAAAATCCAAAGCATATATTGGATTATGTCAAATTCCTAGATTGCCTCATCAACTCTTCTAAAGATGCTGAATTACTACGTCGCTGTGGAATTATTGATAACTGGTTAGGAGATGATGAAGTGATTGCAGGCCTAATGAGCAGGCTTGGTGATGCTGTTGTACTCAGTGACCAGTTCTATTACTCTGAGGTATTCAACAGAGTGAACTTGCATTGCAGTAGGCGCGTTAATAAATGGAGGGCAAATCTGGGGCACAATTATTTCAACACTCCATGGGCAATCATCTCCTTTCTTGCTGCTGTTGTCCTGCTTTTGCTGACTTTGCTGCAAGCTCTGTTTGCAGTTCTTTCTTATTTTCAACAGAGTAGCTAAAGAAGTATGTGTAGTGATTGTGGTCATTGAGACAAGTATTGTTCTGGTTGTGAGTGGCTGTTCTTTGCAGGTTGTGAAAATGCTCCAGAGCAAACCCCATACGTGAACCTATGACTAGTAACTCAAAGAAAGAGGGTGCTGTTGAGACTTTGGGTAAGAAATTTCATAATGATGCAAGTCCTAGTCGCACTCTCACCGCAAACAGACAGTGCCTACATTGGCCTGGCAAGAGACGAACGATCCGACAGACTCGACAGTTACAGCTGCATCACTCGCTCAACAATGCCCGTCATGCAAAAATGTCTAGAGTAATTCTATGAAATATGAGTCTCTAAATTCAACCAAGAAAGGTTCAACCAGAGCTAGCATATTCAGCTGGTGACAATGCTTGTTTTTAAATAGCTGCCAAAAATTGTATTTGCAGAAATTTTGCAAGTCCAGACCACAGAGGGCTCATAATCCACAGACAACAGGACTCAGTCGCATTAGTATGGTAAGCCCAGATAAGGTAGCAGTTCCATCTTAGTGTCGGTGTGTAGCATAAGCCAAATGTGCAGCTAACCTCTGGTTTATGCAATTATATGAAAAAATTACATTAAGTTCTTCAATTACTTTTTTCAATTTCCTTTTCTTTTGCCACGAAAATAATAAAATAAATAAAACATGCATATATCAGCTGAGATCAATTAACAAAGCATAGTCACTGAAGGGATTCCAAGGCAGAACTTGAAAACTTTCATTATCTACCAAATAAGATCCAAGCTCGTAAAACATCCCATAATTGTGTGAAAAAAATCTCACTCCAAAGCAATTTAAATCCACAATACCACAAAATAATTGCCTATAAGAAATCCACCACCTGTCATCAGTTCAATTCCAAGAACAATGATCATTTTCTTTTTCAAATGATTATATCATATCTGAGAGTCCCTGAAGTCCAAAGCTGAGAAACAATAACTTAAACATCAGACGAGCAAAGTAACAACATGAATACACTGAAACAGCTAGGTGTGTCGCAAGCGGCAGAAGATGCGAAGGAGCTAATAAATAATCTCTGCCTACCGATACGACTCTGGACGCTTTGGCTTGCTTAGAACAACAGCCTCAATCTTGTCCATCACTGAAGGAGTCAGTAGTGGAATGACATCAATGGCTTTCATGTTCTCTTGAATCTGCATGGTGGAATGAAACGTTTCAGACATGAAGCACAGTACAGTGAAATCTTTTCAATGAAACTTTTCAAAAATAGTTATAAATAGGCTACAGGTTAACCATGATATAGGGGAAGTGATCCAGACTAAATCTATTTATTGCATGCCATTAGATCTACAGATGGTTCATAATTTTACACATTTATACATCCCAGAACTTCAGTCCTAGACAAATATTCGCAGTCACAAGCAAATGAGTCACGCAAACTGTTTGGGTTTAAGTATCACTATAAAAGTCTGGAAAATAAGAAGGCTCAAAGGTCTGCCCAACTGCGCAGCTTCTGAATCTTTTCTGGTGCTTCCATTTTCTTAATGGAATCAAAAACCTATTATTCTACTACAACCATTCTGACTCCAACCAAGAGAAAACAATAATTTGGCTCCAAACCTGGGATTCCTTTGTGGCACCAGTTATAACTGAAGATACATTAGGATTTGAAGCACACCATGCAACTGCAAGTTGAGCTAAGGACACGCCTAGTTCATCTGCAATTGGCTTCAGTCGATTAACTTTATTCAGCACATCATCGACCAATGATCGGTTGGCAAGATTCTAAAAGGGATCGAAAGTAAAATGAGGATCAGTTTTGATCTCAAAATGAGAAAAAATAAAGAAGAGATTATAAATTTTTGCTAATTAGATGCCTAAAAGATATATGATTCACCAAAGATATGCAAATATGCAATAAGCACAAGTGAGTCTGATGAATACATACTTTTTGATAAGTAAGTAAACACCTAAACAAGAACTGAACTTGAAGGCGTTCCATAGATTTATACATTGTAATTATCACAAGTTTAAAACATCCAGATACTCAAAATAATACACCGAGGTCAAATCTGAGGTGACAGTCATATAATGCCCATCAAAAGCACCTAATTCATTCCATAATAAATACGTAACCTATGAACCACATATTAAATATTTTAATCGGTTTGTATATTTCAGAAAAAGAATCCTAGCACATGCATAGAAGGAATGTCACTTGATGATCAGGAACCTTTTTCCAAATTAATACAGGATTTCAGGCAGACATATTTACTAAGCAAAGACATAGCCATGCTTACATAGTAAGCTAGAATCCTAGAGGTTGAGGCAATAAACCACAAAAAGGAACCGAAATAACAAAGCTACAACTAATAACAAGTTGTTAACAATAAAGATAGACGACATATTGGTAATAGCAAAAAGGAGAAATCAAAACTTTTAATAAACTAGTCAGTAATCAATGTCAATAAGGGCATAAATAACAATAGAAAATATAATCAGAGGTGTCTTATAACCAATTAACCTACCTTGTAATTTTCCAAAGCAAACCGACTGTCAGGTGGTATAGATCCCTTGTTATATTTTCCAGTGAGGACTCCAGATGCAAGTGGACTCCATGTGGTAAGACCTATGCCATAATTGGAGTATAGAGGGAGGTA
Organism: Murraya paniculata; assembly: GCA_030449075.1. Classification (NCBI taxonomy): domain Eukaryota; kingdom Viridiplantae; phylum Streptophyta; class Magnoliopsida; order Sapindales; family Rutaceae; genus Murraya; species Murraya paniculata. The sequence goes on along the minus strand of JAEVFN010000011.1, from coordinate 116,639 downwards.
CTCAGCTTCAACCTGCATCCATACAACACACAATAAGATCATAACAAAAGGCGCAAAAAATAAATTCATCCCTTTTAAGCTATCAATTGAAAAGCTGTTTAACAGGTTTATACACGCACTGCAAGCTCAAAGCATGAAAAGCAGATCAAGGAGCCAGTGCAGGACACAAAACCTTTCAATAGTCCGAGATTCCCTTCAGAAAATGGAAAGCAGATTAAAAGTGAACATAAATGCACAACAGAGTTCAGTTAACTTACTTGGCTACTCGTAAGAACAACCATCTTAAGAAAGCGGGCAAACAAATCACCTTTTTTATTTTACTAGGAAAGTGAAAAATCCCCAAATCCCAACGGGGTTAAAAGACTTTACAAAAGGTATGACTCAACTCAAACTAAAATAGTAAACATGTGTATGGTTTGATTATTCAGATTATTTGGGATGTTTTCACTGGTCCAACCATAAACAGGTATCCGGTTGCTTTCAAATACCTCTACATAAAGCATGTTTGAAAATTATGAATTTAGCATGTAATAAAGTCATCGCCCATTACCCTTCCCACTTCAACGCATATTTCCTCCCTTTTTTCACATTTTCACCATCCAATTTCAACATTCCGGTCTACATCAGTATCAAATTTGTAACAAGGAAAACACAACAACAACAACCTCAAAATCTACAAAAACACAACCAAAAATGATAAAGAACTAATATGAAAAAAAACCAACAATGACAACAACAACAACAATAACAACTCATGTGATAATATGAACATTAAAAAAAAAAGAAAAGAACACAAAAAGGCCTCCAAATCGCAAAAGGGATATAAAAGACTCTTTGTTCAACTCAAAACACAATAGGAAATGTGTTAAACAGCTTTTGGGATGTTTTTGCTGGTTCAACCATAACGGGCAATCAGGTTGTTCTCAACACCTCTACATAAAGCACGTTTGAAAATTACAAATTTATCATGTAATAAAGTCATTGCCCGTCACCCTATATCTCCTTTTTTCTCACATCTTCACTATTCAGTTTCATCATGCCGGTCTACATCAATATCAAATTTGTAACATGGGAAACGCAATAAAAACCTCAAAATCTACAAAATCACAACCAAAATGATTGAACAACTATTTAAACAAAAGAAAAAAAAGAAAAATCCACTACTGACCTTGTGCCTGGACAACATATTATACTCAGGCTGCTCAACGATGGGGCCCACCAAATCCAAGCGCTCGGCAATCCCCCAAGCCTCAGTGATCTGCTGCGCCGACCACTCACTAGTCCCCCAGTAAAACGCCCACCCCTTATCAATCACAAAATTCATCGCCCTCACCGTCTCCTCTATCGGCGTCGACGTGTCCGGCCTAATAATTACAAAAATTATCAAATAATCTCAAAATCCTCAAATTTTTTTCTCTTTTTTTTGGATGAAAAAATTAAATTAAATTTACCTGTGACAATAAATAACGTCGACGTAATCCATGTCGAGGCGTTTCAAGGAAGCCTTGGTGCCCTCGACGATGTGTTTTCTGGATAGGCCTTTATCGTTGGGGCCCTGGCCGCCCCAAAAGATCTTGGTGGAAACGACAATGTCGGATCGCTTCCACCCGAGCTCGCGAATGGCCTGCCCCATGATCTCTTCGGCGCGGCCGTTGGCGTACACCTCGGCATTGTCGAAGAAGTTGACACCGTGGTCGCGGCAGCACTGCAAGAGCGACTTCGCCTCCTTCACGTCCAGCTGGTTCCCGAAGCTGACCCACGCTCCGTACGAGAGCTGGCTCACTCTCAGCCCCGATCTGCCCAAGTGCTTGTACTGCATTTTGTAATTTTTTTTTTATTCCCTTCTTGTCTTTTTTGGTCCGTTGGGGAACTGTACGAGAAGCTCTGGAAACTGTTGAGTGAGTAAGTGAAAGGGAATGTGATTTTAAGGGAAATGTGTTTGGTCTTAAATGTCTTAAATGTGGCACGCGTGTACTATTGTCTTTGTCATTTTATATTTTTATTATTTTTGGTAAATTTTGAATTATTTTAGTAAATTGGTTATTTTTAAATTATTTTCGTTTTGTTTGCGTAAATTAATAAATTTATTTTTATTTTTTTATAAATATTACGTAAATTGAAGTCTTAAAAATTAAAAAAAATAATAATTCATAAATTAAGAGAATAATTTAAATTTAACTCTTTATTTATTTATTTTTTTAAAGCTGCGAACAGCTTCAAGTGCTCTCAATGCTTTTTGTGCTTACATTTAAGAAACTTACATGAATTAGAGTATCAAACAAGCAGTATGGGTGCCTGAATAAAAGGAGAAGAGATGGTATAAGAGTCAGAATTTTTTTTTTTTGTAACGTTATGATCAATAGTTATTAAAAGAAAATTATTATGTAATTAAATCTTAATTACATATTATTGCAAATGTATGTATAATACAAGATCATAAACAATTCAACTTAGAACTGAATTTAAATTATAATAGAATAGGCTTACCTCATCTTTTGAAAAATTAAATTTTACTTATTTTTTTATATTAAGGTCTTTTTTATTTCTTCAAAAAAATAGAATAGGCTTACCTCATCTTTTGAAAAATTAAATTTTACTTTTTTTTATATTAAGGTCTTTTTTATTTCTTCAAAAAAAAAAAGGTTCTTTTTACATTCAAGAGTGTAATGGCCACTTTGTTCGTCAAGATGGTAAAAATTCTAAGAGAAAAACTTCTATGAGAATGTCCCACCATCCCACATTAGAACTCAATCCGTCACCTCCACATTTATATAAGTTTTTCAAGCAATGCTAGGTATTCCAATATTTAAGTTTTAATTTAAATCTCAACTAATGTGACACTCATTTATTGGATAGTAATTAAGTAATTTTATAAATTATAAAATTTATCATCCAATAGATGAGTGATACATAATATTGGGACTCAGGTTGAGACTCAAATATTATAATCCCTAATATTGTTGAAGTTTTTCTCCCATTTTGCAAAGCCAAAAAATCTCCTTTTCTTTTCTTAGGACAATGATACTAAATTTTCTAACTATATCTCAATATTTTCATTGAATAGATAAATGTTACTTTAATTGAGATAATAATTAAGATATGTGCCATACTTATATTTAAATTAATAATATTGCGAAACACAAATTCACCACCCATACCACAATCTCATACAATTTTAAACATTTGAATTAATGGGTTGGCAACTTAATTTGTGAGGCCGTAGTCTTGGCCCACAAATCAAGTTTTATCTAATAAAATATATAAAAAATAATAATATATAAATTTGTGATAACGAAATTGCATTGCGTAGAAGTTATGTAATTAGCATTTTATAGATAAAATATTTAAACAATAAAATGTAGATTATTTAAACATTTGAGGTTTGTGAAATCAAATTTTTCATCTTTAAAACTTTTGAAAATGAATTGTATAATGCTTATGAGTAACGATGATAGCACAGTAATGGAACCCCTGCGTAAGCAGTGATGCAACCCATAATCCCATATTACTTTGCGTGATGGATTAGTTCAGGCTTAATACAAATTACAAACGGAACAGCCTGGAGTCATTGTCACGTGCAATATTTTAATTTATATTTTTACCTCATTTATTTTGGCTTATCTCACGTGAGTTATAGATGCCAATGCTGCTTGGCTGACCTGGGATTCACACCCGTTTCAGAAACAAACAAATTTTGTCATTCACATACATTTCGTATTCCAGTCTCTGTTATCAAACATATGCTAAACTACAAAGATGTGTTAAAAAGTAATGCTCAATGTTCAATTTGATCACTAGAAAGCTTTTTATAATGATATAGTAACAATGACAGCCATGATGAATAGCGAAAATGCCTGCATCCATTTAGCAGATATGGCTACAGTTTCATTTGTTTGCTGCCCTCTTTGCTGGGTATGATTGCTTCCCTATCATGAAAAAGACGAATAAAGATTAGCTACAATGGCAATTCACCAATAATGTTGAAATGATCATGAGTTGAGTTCACAACATTGTGAATTAGTGGGACTAGATGTAAGATTGGAAAACCACTTTCGAAGCTGGATTCTCGAAACATAATTCCGGTTGGCGCACTATATATATATGATCGCCATTGCTATCTTCCTTGTAACTATCCTGATTTCGGTGCCAAGTCCATAATGCATATGTTGAATTCACAACCTGCAGCAAACACACGAGAAGAAGTCATGAAAAAGTGAGTGAGATTATTGTATTGTAAAAGCAGAAAGATCATATCAAATTATAAGTCATCATGCCGAAACATATACTGATATACAGAAATGTTAAGTAACTGCTTATTATAAATCAGGATTTATCCTACCTCAGTATCCTTGATCAATATTGAAGTTCATCTTTGCCTATATCTAACCAGAAACCAACAATTTTACCTACCTAGTGGCTAATCGTAAATACAAATATCAGAAAGGAGCTGCAACTGTACCTCAAGTATTCCATGACCAAAGCTGCTTTCTCTATATGCACTCCACTCTGGTTGCTTGCTCCAGCAAAACTTGCCTTTTGCAGGACCAGAAGTAAAGTTCAGATGGCATACCCCGCCAAATTCTGGTATGTTGTCCCCAGCTGAGGGACACTTTCCGGGGTCATCCGCATGATCAACATCAACTTGCTCAATATTTCCACCATCTCCAACTGTTATGTAAACAGGTCCGCATGCATCTAATGTGTAATTATAAACTCTATTCATCCTCTCATAAGCATGAACCTGTAAAGATGGATTCATATGTATTAATTAAATAGGAAACAAGAAAACTTGTTGGGAATGTATGAATTTTAGTAGTTTATACTCAGAGAAGTGGAATTAACAAATGAGGAAGCAATATAACCTCCATTTTGGACCCATTCTTGTATTGTGATGAATGCATGCCAAAGTCTTTCAATTTATATGAGTAGCAATGCTTTACCTAGAGATGACACAAGACTTGAAAATTTAAAGAAATTCATTTGTATGGTTCTCTCTCTCACAAACACACAAAAATTTAAAAAAAAAATGTTTAACTTACATGACCAGAAAAAACAATATCGATACCATGATGATATAGGAGTGCTTCCATTTCTTGCCTCATGCATTCAAATTCTTGGTAGTGAGAAGAATAGCTATTGTACCAAGGTGGATGCCATGCAGCTACCAACCAAGGTGTCACAGTGCGGTCTAATTTATGTAGATCTTCCTTTAGCCAAGCATACTGAGCTCCTAGAATTAAAAATAAAGACAATTACTTGCTCAGAAGAATCCAATATTAGAATTGGGATATGGATCCAAGCATTGCATAACATTCTGAAAAATTAAATATGTGGGCGTTGCTAACAATAATGTCTTAATTAGTTTAGTTACCAGTGCTATTATAATCAACATATGCTCCCAGCATGATAAAATGTATTCCTCCAGCATTAAAAGAGTAGTAGAAGTTACTGGTAGAGCCGCTCTCCTCTGATGGAACAGCAAATCTGGTCAAATAAGATTTGAAAGTGATCCCAGCAACTTGAGGTTCAATTTCATGATTGCCTTCAATGACCATCATTGGAACTCTCGATGTTAATGGCTCCATGAACCTAAACTTGCAATTCAACAGTGTTAAAAATGAAAATTATATTGAAGTAACCGTAAGTGGAGGTATAAGCCTAACTTTAGATAAGCGCATCATACTCTATTCAAGCCAATAGCGTGCCTGGCAATATGCCGAGTGATAGAAGTACAAAACCTGGGTTGATAGCTACAAAATAGACACAGGCATTTGTCCTATGAAATTGTGAGAGAGGGGACGTCAAATCTTAAAATTTCTGATTTTATGAATAGAACGTCACTCTATGAATAAAATAAATGTTCCAATTCTTTATAAATGTTCCAATTTTTTCCATGCCTTGGTTAATTTTATAGTCATTACTTGGAAAGTCACTGGATTTGAACTGACACTGATCATGATCAAGTTACTATGATGAGTCTGGGGATGTAATGGCTGATTTCAGTGCCAAAACGCAACAATCAGACTGCAGCACAGCCGCACAAGTCATGCAACTTATGACCCGGCCGCCCCCAAAAAAAAAAAAAAACCCAGAGGTGGTGTGAGATTTTGAAAATTCAGAAACAGTTTCATGGATCACTACTGAGAATTGATCCCAAAAATTAGCATCATTGATCCTTACTGTTGTTTAGTACATCCTAGGAAATCTGGCTTTGGATTGAATCTATAGTGGTAAAGATGAATATCGACCAATGAATCATCCGAAGAAATTGACCAAAATAGAGCAATAAAACTGAAACAGGGGAACCAGGGTTTACGTTTACAAGGCGTCATTGCCAGTATTCTATGTAACCAAGCAAGCATACATATATATTTAGATCTAGTGTTACTCCCACTCAAGTGAGTCAAGTACAGTCCTGTGAAGTCAGGCACAACAAATACCGATCAAGTCCAAGTTCTTAGAGCAAGACCTACAAATCAACAAATAGTCAATTGGTATTCAAGAAAGACTTCTGTGAAGCAAAACCAGAGGGCATACGATGAGGGTACTCGAGAAGAATTCAAAAAGCTTCAACTTAGCTACTTATAAACCAGAAAAATAGAGGGCGACTAATCATTAGACACTTTCCAATAAATTTATTAACTCCAGAATGACCAAAAATTTACCTCCACTAGGTGAGAGGCTTACTGCTTGCCAAGATACATTCATCACTAGAAATGCATAGACCATGTAAGTAAAGTTCAGTTCAAGCAACTGAATTTAATCCAAACAAATCCAAGGCATGAGAGTTTACCAAAACATATGAGAAATTACCTTCCCCAGCCGTCCCAGCGGGGCTGATATGTCTCTCTAATAGGTGCATCGGGGAATGCACATGAGTAGCAAGAAGCCCCTTTCCCACCAGTTGTAAGGTACTGATTTGCATAAGTTAAGTCTCCAACCATTAATATCAATGAGGGATCATTCTGTATCAGATGATCAACAGTTGTTGAAGAATTGCTAGTTAGACCCAGATCTCCAATAACTGCTATTCGACGAGGATAAGAAGTTGGGCTAGGCAATGGTAGGGTTTCAAAGTCATGCTCTGCACTCATAGCAGGAATTTTGCTATCCCCACACTTGTAATAGTATTTTGTTCCAGGGTCAAGACCTACAAGTTAGTCAAAGAAATTAGTCCTTTCTTTGCTGGATTTGTCCCTGTTTGCCTATTTAATTATTGAATGAGATTATGAGCTTCCAAAAAAACTGGGGAATCCTCAAATATCATTGGTAATTTGAAGCTTTCCTGTTAGAGAGGCATTGAACTGCTTTGGCTTAAACTCATTTTGACCTTCACCAATGCTCGTTCAGATTCAGAACTCACAAGTTCTAGATGTAAAATGAACGCAACATTCAATTGAGTCTTTAGGCCACACAAAAGCTCTCTTTACAATCAATTTTTCATGCTTTCTAATATGTTGACTATTCATAAAAGACAGGCAAAAGTTATCTTATCAGCCTCCTCAGTGGGCAGAATTTGTCATTACAAAGTAAAGTTTCTCGGTACAGCTAAATACTAATCAAGAAAATGAATGACAGCAGACGCAATCATCACCCTTATCAATCCCATAACCACCTACCTAATCAAACTACTGTTATCACCTTGTAAAGCATTCAAAAATAGCCAGTTAAGAATTTTATTCCAAGCTAAACTTATTAATCTTTGAATTGCAATTCCTCAAGCAGTCCATAAAGAAGTAACAAATCGTGATGAAAGACAATTGAACAAATATCCTAATGCCACATAAATTGCCAAGATCAAAATTCACAATGCTATGCTTACCGTCAATCTTCACATGGTGAATGATGCCAGAGGTATAATTCAAAAGGCCCTTAAACGGATACAATTGGCTATAAACAGTTGCATTTCCTCTGCTTTTACTTGTATATTTTCCACTTTGTTTCCCGTACCAAACTTCACTTGCAACAGTTGAAGGATCAAGAGGAGTCACATTAGAGCCAATCTGCGCATCCCCTGAACAAAAACAAACCAACCCATTTCAACAAATCCATCAAACAACACAAAACATAAAGAAAAAAAAATCAAACATCAAGAACATGTAAAGATATTAACAGCAGTACCAGTGACCCAAGAAACCCACATTGAAGTTGGGGAAGAGAGTGCAAGAGCTATCTGTTCTGGGAAATTTGAAGTGACATTCTTCTTGAGCCTTGTGTGATTCATTGGCAAGTCATCACCTCCTCGACGCAGTGAAGGATCAAAACGACGCGTTACAGGCTCAAATGGACCTTGTAAAGTGGTAGGTATTCGTTGCTGTGTGGCCGCCGCCGCCACCACCACCACCTTTGTTGTCGTTGTTATCAAGAATATGGCTAAAAGAATCTTAAGTGCTTCACAGTTCCCCATGATGAGTCTCAGTCAGAGACTTTATATCTCTCTTCTGTTTATTTTGTTCATAAGTTGTTTGTTACTGAATCATAATTCTGGAAAGAAAAGAAATTGCATTTGGTGTTGAGTCGTTTCTAGCAGCTTTAGCTTTGGCATCTACGCGATCAAAGGGAATATGCGTTTTGTTTGTAGTTTTGTGATCTATTTGCTGGAAAATGAACATTGTCATCGAATCTATCCATTAATATTACTTGCGGTTTAATCATTTGAGAACTTATTGTTTGCAAAAAGGAATTTAGAAATCAGAAGTTTTAAAAATACATCACTTGAGTCCTCCCTACGCATGTAATTTATTTCAAAGATGAGAGTCGTCATAAATTTGATATTAAAAATGACTTTATATGAAGTATAGATGGTGAGATCATGCACATGCTTTATCAATAAAGCACTGAGCACACCTACGCTGTTTGTTACATGCAATCAATGTGTGAGACATATGTAAAAACAGTACGAGTCATGAGTACTTAAAAAAAAATAATTCAATCTCTAAAAAAAATAATTCAATCTCTAACCGTCATTTATACACTAGAAGCACAGTAAATATGTGTGTTCTTATCATAAGGTTATACAAATTATCACATGAATAGAGTTTAAATTTAGATTTTTTATACCACTTTAAGAGATTTTATCAATTAAACTAACTCGTATTTATATGATAGAAAAAAATTTAAATAAAGTTATAAGAATTTTTTTTTTTTCTTTGAGCAACAATGGGATTTGTCCAAACCTTAAAAAAATAAGTAATTGAAGTTAAGATTAAAATAGACTTTAAGCCACTAAAGTAATATATGGGATATAAATGTCACCAAAAAGGACTTAAGTGATGTAATTTTTAAATTCAGGCATTTGAGTCCATTTCTATTAAAAAAAAAGACCAACGATTCATTTGATAAAATATCCAAATGATTTTCAATCATGTAGGCCACCTCAGTTAGCGACGATTGCGCGCCAGCGTCATTATGTTGAAGTAGAAGCTTATTATTGTGTTTGAAAAAAAAGTGCCTATTATACATATTAAAATTTTCAACGCTTATACAGAAAAGAAAACATTTCATTCTCATTAACATGTTAGATTATATAATATGGTTGAAAAAGATTTCAACGATTTCCCAACTTGCATGCATTTTGATGATTAAAATAAGGTAGTTTGATAATATTGTAATTTTAAAAATAATTTATATTAATTATACTATAAAAATAATCAGTTTTGGAGTGAATCAGTTAAACATTTGGTGAAATCTGTTTTTAGAAATACTATAAATTTTAAAAGCAGGCGTATGAATTTAGTAAATCTTATTAGTAAATTGTTATAAGAATATGAATGAATGAGTTGGACATAATGTTAAATTATATTATTTACATATTTATAAACATGTACATAAAATATTTTTTATTGTATATATATAATAATTGATAACTAAAATAAATATTTTACATTATTAATTTTATTTTTATTTTTTTTAATCTCAATATAATTTGTTATAGTAATAATCTATTTAAAGTTAATGATTTTATTTCCAAATTAATAAAGATAATTTTGGAATTTCATAATATATATGAGAACATATATGAAAATATATTAAATGCAAAACTGATTCTCAAAATTAGATTTTAAAAGGCAGCTTCTTTCTTATTTTTTAAAATTTGCTACATGATAGAATGATTTTGCTAAAAGTGATTTATAGAAAAATTTATCAAGCACCAAAATTAACTTTTAATTTTCAAAATCACTTTTAATTCTCTCAAAAACAATCTCAAATGAGCCTAAAGTCATAATCCATTATAGTTTTTTCTTTTTTGGGGATAATAACCAATCATGGTTGATGATTAAATGAGTAAATTTATTTGAATTTGATTTTTTTTTATCTCATTAAATTTGATCATCACTTATTCACTTAGACTTAAAATGACCAAAAAAGCTATATTTTACTTTTGTAATTTCTAAGCTTGGACTGGGCCAACTAAAAATCTATTTGGTCCAATTGAATTTGGATTAAAGGTACATTGGCCCGTTGGATCAATTTTTCTGCAAAAAGAATGATTAAGATATGGGAAGTAATAGTTAATTTGGAAAAAGGCTAGCAACCCAAAATAACTGGAAAATAAATACTAATTTTTTTCTCCAGTTAATAATTTTCGGGGAGTTTGATTTGATTCATCATAATGTATATTCTTATGAAGTACATTACTTCTAATTAATTTTTGTATTTACCTGATTTTTTATAAATACTAAATAGATAGTAAATGGTAAAGGACTAATTATAATTAAATTAATTATTAATTAAATATTAATAATTGTACTAATGTTTATTATTCAATTAAATATTAATATAATTTTAATTATTGATGATCGAGAAAATTTAAAAACTTAAAAATTTGTATGTTATCAATTAAATATAAACATTATTAGTATTTAATATTTGAAATGTTTGTGAATATATATATATATATAATTCTTCTCTAGTGAGGGCATCTTCAGTTTATTAAAATGATGATGCACACTAAAATACAAAGAAATACATATTTCAATACATTTAAAACTATATTTTTTTATCTACTAATGTATTGAAATCTTTTTTTTTTTTTTCTGTCAGTAACATTCTCGCTTTGTTAAAATAATTATGCCTTCACTAGAGAATTATTATATATGTACTGTTTGAATGTATGTTTATTTGTTAATCATCTTTATTCGTTAATTCTTATCAATAATTAATAATTAAAATCAAATTGATATTAATTGAATGAAAAATTATTATAATAAATAGAAACCTACGGTTATGGGTTTTATGTGTAAATGTAAACTTTTATTTAATTTTTTGGGCTTTTGATACATTAATGAAAATTATTAGGTTATATTAGAATGTGTTTTTGACTTAAAACAATGGTAAAGTTGGTATTTTATAGGCCAACTAACAAAAAAGTAGTAAAATGTAGTATTTTGTAAATCTTTAGTTGTAAAATATTATGGAGCAATACTTCTTGCACCTAACTGTTATTTCATAATAACTTAAATGTTAAAAAGAAATAGCCCTTATAATAGTAATTTCAAAACTTTTATTTATTTTTAATAGTAATAATTTGTAGCAAAATTAAAGATGCATCACAAAAGCTTCAAATGGTTGCCCTCATCATCTTTTTAGTTCTTTTTTTTGAATTTATTATTGGTAAATACCCTCTTTCACATAAGCATTATATTTGTTTATGTTATATATATATATATATATATCACTTATTTAAGAATCATTTGATTCAATGTGTGTAGAAACGACGGCTCAAGAGTCAAGATCCAGATCCACATCACTATGCCATAATACAACACTGCGTAGCTTGGGTAATAATAATAATAATAATAATAATTATTATTATTATTATTATTATTAGTTGACAGTTTGAATAAACCAGTGGTGAACTTAATTGCTAAAGAGAAATTAATTTCAATCGCTTGGGAGGAAGAGCTATTGTTGAAGTTGAACAGGTTCTAGGACAGTAAAATCTGTCTATACTCATAATATTAGAACTAAATTAATTTTATCACTACGAGAAGATTATAATTTAATTGAGATATAGATGCAAAAATTATTATTTTTATTTAGCTATTCTTAGTGCAAGTGATATAGAGGTAAGGCATGTGGTACATTCATAATTAATTAATAAAAAATGTCAAATTAAATATACGGACAATGATAAAAAAGATAAATTAAGTTTCAGAAAAATAATACATATATGTAGTGTTGGTATTATGTAAAGTCATCTTGAAGGGTTTAAATAATAATTAATTTCCCAAATGATTTTACAAAATATTGTGTTCAATCTTACACATTTAATGCAATATAGCATGTATCGTTTATGATATACCATTAATTATTATTATGTGGAAACTAGTTTTATAAGACGAGATCTACTATGATGTAAAGTTCATTCTTATTTATAGCTTGTCTAAATTAAGATCAAAATTTTTATGACTATATGAAAATTATTTCTGTTTGGGGTATCACTGTTGCTCACTTGCTTGGTTTTAAAGTAATATCAAATTTCCATGTTTTGCCACAATTTCCAAGAAAGCCACGGCATGGGCCTGCCCAGTGGAAGTTTCAGGGCTCGTCATGCTCATTTGTTATGCCGAAGCGAGGCATGACTGGCCCATTTCGTATGCACTCTCAAGCCTTGCCTAAGCTGTCGAGAAATTTGTTCACTACAATTTCCTCTTGAGTAAAGATAAATATTCCAAAAATTATCCTACAATTTTCTACTTTCTAAATAATCTGAGCTGTGACAATAGTATCTTAAGATATTGTATCCTATAGTCTCTATGCAGCACTAGATAGTCAAAAATTCAGATTGTGAGGTATACTACTCTTGAGATACCATTGTTGGACTCAATAATGTATCATTCATAATGTGGGTAATTGCAATATTTAATAAATGACTAAAAAATAAAATAAAAATTGATTATTCTATTGAATATTGTCATATCATATCACTTCTCCTATCATTTTATGATAAAAAATTTATGATGTCTACTATTACTTCTTTATATTTTTTTTGAACGGCGAGAAATAAATTTAATGAAATTAAAAAGCCAGTTCTATTGTTCTATAATTAAGAAATTGAACATACCCATTAAATTTTGCTGAAATATTGGTTATTAAAGATCATCTTAGCATGATGAACCCAAAAGGGGGGAAAAAAAGAAAGTCTACAAAATCAATGGCATGAAATCATAGTGATTTCCGCATTGAAAGCTTATTATTTCTCTAATCCCTACAGCAGATTCATTTTGTCAATGAATTATCTTTGTACAATTGTTGACCCACATCGCCAAAAACAAATTATTGAAATTAATTTTGTTTTCCCAACCAAAATCATTTTTTGTGTTTGTCAGACAATTGAAATTGACAAGCGGGTATAATTGGATTTGGTGGGGGCGGTACGCAAGCAAGGCAAACTCAATTGAGAGCGTGGCAACTTCCGTATGAAAAATTAAAGTTATGCGTGGCAGAAAATGAGTGGCCACGGAGAAATAAAAGTGATGTAGGGACAAATGCATGTCATTGTCTAGCAGCCAACCAAACAAACAAGGCAACTGGAAAATTGGAATTTGATATTTGATTTTCTCATAAATTTTTCAGTGCACATGCCTCCATGTGCTTGCTTCATTTTTCATATCCATAAAATCAACTTCATCATAATTCTTTAAAGATTTTTGTTTCTTAATTTTATAATTATTAATGCTTATCCAATTGTAAATCATGTTATGATAAAAAAAAAAAAATTTGATAAAAAATTATCACTTGTAACTCAGGAATATTCATGTCGTATCACCAAAAACCAATAATAAATTATGCAGAAGTATACATGAATCCATAATGCTGAATTCCTTTTTGGTATTGTGTGGTTAACCTTCCAGATCAACACGTTTTTCTAGAGAATTATTTCAATTTCTCACTGCTTTCTCTCTGATGATGGCATGTCAGTAGAGAAGATAATGATTACCTGTGACTTAGGGACCATGCCACTTATATAGACAACTTTTTCCTGTTGTTATTAGGCATTCCTAATTCTGCCTATCATAGAATTAGAATACCATTAGATCTCTATACATTAAAGGCTCACACCCTATTAGATACATTAAAACCTATAATACCGAAAACCTAATTAGATCACTTTTAATTTGGCTTAACCTTATTTGACAGTCCGCAATACATAATTATTGAATATAAGCCCAACGTTGGATTAAAGATCCAACAATGCTGGATTAAAAATCCAACAATCTCCCACTTGGACTATATGTGTAACTTTATAATTATGCTTTGCAAAAATAACCGTATGAGCTCATCCTTACTGTTATTTACAAAATATATCTATAACCAATCCGGTCCATCAATCATACAAACATAGGAACAAAGCGGCCTTCATTACAATTATCGTAACTCGACCCATCAATGGTCACTATGCCATTACAATTGGATGACATGAATCATGATGTGGATGTGTAGTATGGAAATTTCATGCAATGTGATATGAACATGTCTATTTCCAACTGGTCTACCTTAAACCTTAGTGAGATCAACTATACTAAAATCAAAGTGTGAATAAACCAAAATTTTATTTCTGCAGAAAATAACCTTAAATATCTATAAACTAAAATAACTGAAAATGTCTATCACATAAGAGCACCTAAAATTACAAACTCCCACTAAAACTAAATATCTTTTAATGACATGACACCCATACGAGCAACATGCTCATAAAATGTTTTGGGTGACAGTCTCTTAGTGAGTGGATCCGCAATCATAGAGTTTGTACTAATGTGCTTTATAGATAATTGTCCACTTTGAACTCTTTCTTTAACAACTAGGAACTTGATATTTATATACTTTGACTTCGTGGAGCTCCTGTTGTTATTATAATACAACACTGCTAATTTGTTGTCATAAAATAATCTAAGTGGTCTATTAATACCTTCTACTATACGCAGCCCCGTGGTAAAATTTCATAGCCATATTCCATGATTGGATGCCTCATAACATACTATGAACTCTGTTGTCATAGTGGAAGAGGTTATAAGAGACTGTTTAGCACTCTTCCAGGAGACAGTATCCTCAGCTAGTAGATAGATATAAGCCGAAGTGGATTTCATGCTATCTTGACATCCAGCAAAATCGAAGTTAGTATACCCAATGATCTCAAGCTCATCTGACCTCTGATATGTGAGCATGTAGTTTTTTATTCTCTAAAAGTACCGCAAGACCCTTTTGGCTGCTTTCCAATAGTCTACTCTTAGATTGCTTAAATACATGCCTAACATCCCAGTAACGTACGCAATATCCGATCGCGTATAAACCTGAGCATACATCGGACTTCCTACCGCTGACGCATAAGGAATCTTCTGCATTTTCTTTTCCTCAAAATTATTCTTGGGTCACTGATTGAGACTAAATATGTCTCCCTCAGCCACAGGGGTATCACCTGGTTTGCAATTTTGCATGTCATATATTCTTGAGAACTGTTTTGATATAGCTCTTTTATGATAATCCAAGAATACCCCGAGAGCGATCCCAGTATATATGTATGCCTAATAAAAAAGAGGTGTCACCAAGATTTTTTGTCCTAAAATTCTTGGCTAGAAATCTCTTAGTGTCGTGCAATAAGCCTATATCGATGTTGGCAAGTAGAATGTCATCGACATATAAAACCAGAAAAATATACTTGCTCCCACAGAACTTATGGTATATACAATCATCAACCAAATTCATCTCAAAACCGAATGAGATGATCACTTGATGAAACTTGAAGTATCATTGTCGAGATGCTTACTTGAGCCCATAGATTGATTTCTTAAGTTTGCAGACCATATTCTTTGAATCTTTGGACACAAAGTTTTCTGACTGCACCATATAGATCATTTCATCAATGTCATTGTTGAGAAACACTGTCTTAATATCCATATGATGTAACTCAAGATCGAAATGTGCCACTAATGCTATTATAATCCTGAAAGAGTCTTTCGAAAAAACTGGAGAGAAAATCTCTTTATAGTCGATACCTTCTTTCTGTATAAAGCCTTTTGCGACAAGATGCGCTTTGTATCGCTCCACATTGCCTTTCAAATCACTCTTGGTCTTAAATATCTATTTGCAACCAATAAGTTTCGCACCTTCTAACAATTGGATGAGATCCCATACGTCATTGTCCTTCATAGACTTCATCTCCTCATTCATGACATCAATCCACTTTTGAGAGTTAGAACTTTCCGTAGCTTGACGGAAATTAATCGAATGATCTTCCATCACACCGATGTTTACCTCATGTTCTTGGAGAAATACAATATAGTCGTCTGGTAATGCATTTCTCTTTTCTCTAGTGGACCTCCTTAATGGCATAAGTTCTTGAAGAGGTAGAATTTGTTCTTCTAGAACAGCTTCTTGTATGGGGGGTTCTCTAATATTATCTTGATTTATTGTATCTTGAATAAAGTCAGGAATGAGACCCTGATCAATACTAATGACACCTATGGGAATATCAATATATTCCTCTTCAAAGATAAAATCCCTAATTGTATATGCCTCCACAAACTCGACATCTTCAAAGAACCAAGCATTTCCTAACTCAAAGATCGATTTAGTCGGGGGATCATAAAACTTGTACCCCCTAGATAATTTAGAGTATCAAATAAAATAACAACTCACCGTCCTTGAGTCTAGTTTCTTCTTATTAGGCCTATAAGGTATTGCCTCAGTTGGACATCCTCAAACATGCAGGTGTTTTAGACTAGGCTTTTTGCCTGTCCAAAGCTCGTAAGAGATTTTGACAGTCGCTTTAGTTGGAACCCTATTAAGGATATACGCTGTAGTCTTAAGTGCTTCTCCCTATAGTGATTCTGATAAGGTAGAATGACAAATCATACTGCTCATCATGTCCTTAAGCGTCCTGTTTCGTCTTTCAGCAACACCATTCATAGTGGGCGAACCCGACATAGTATACTATGAGACGATACCACATTCCTCTAGGAATTTAGTAAATAGTTCTGGACGTTGTTCACCTGAACCATCATATCTGCCATAGTACTCACCACCAAAGTCAGATCTGACATTTTTAATTCTTTTGCCGAGTTGGTTTTCAACTTCAGCCTTAAAATTTTTTGAATATATCTAAGGACTGTGACTTTTCATGGAGGATATATATGTAGCCATATCGAGAAAAGTCGTCTATGAATGTCATAAAATATTGTTGACCATTCAAGGCAGCCGCAGAGAATGGTCCACAAATGTCTGTATGTATGAATTCTAAGATGTCTGAAGTCCTATTGGCTTCAAATATCCTTTTATTGGTTTATTTTCCCTTGATACAGTTAACACAAATATCGAAATATGTGTAATCTAAGGGGTCGAGAATTTCGTCTGACACAAGTCTCTCTATTCTCCGTCTGGAGAT
Source organism: Murraya paniculata (assembly GCA_030449075.1). Lineage (NCBI taxonomy): Eukaryota > Viridiplantae > Streptophyta > Magnoliopsida > Sapindales > Rutaceae > Murraya > Murraya paniculata. The sequence goes on along the minus strand of JAEVFN010000011.1, from coordinate 99,256 downwards.
ATGACCCAATCTTCTGTGCCATAACGCAGCTGAATTCTCATTGGTTAATTTTCTCTTTAAACCTCGTGTACTTAATTGCAAGGATTCATTAAATGAAGCAATCGTATCAAGTATATAAAGATTATCATTGCTCGACAAATAACTGGAACCGACCAATTTTGAATCATGAAACAAACTGAATTTTCCATTCCCAAATGAACAAGAATAACCAAATTTGTCCAAAGCATAAATAGAAATCAAATTCCGTCGAAAAGACGGAACAACAAATGTTTTATCAAGATCCAAATAAAATTTGGTCCTTAATAATAATTTATATTTTCTAATTGCGTCAACTTCAACTGTCTTGCCATTGCCCACATAAATGTATCTTTCACTGTCACTGGATTTTCGGTAATTCAGACAATCCTACACAGACACATTGATGTGAGTGGTTGCACCCGAATCTATCCACCATGTGTGTCTAGGTACTGAACTTAAATTAACATCAGAACAGACCAAACTAAGAAGCCTACCTTTCTTAGCACGTCATGTGTGATAATTAGTGCAATGCTTCTTCTTATGCCCTTCAGCTCTACAGAAGAAATAACCAGTACCTTCTTGATCACTAGGATTCTTTTGTTATTTTTTTTAGTGACCTTCTTTTTTTTCTTGCCTTTGTCTTTACCCTTAAAGGTAGAGGCAAAGTGGACATTTTTTGTCTTATCTTTCTTAAGTCTATCCTCTTCCTGAACACAGTGTGATATGAGTTCATTCATAGATCAAGTCTATTTCTGATAATTATAGCCCACCTTAAACTGGTTAAACTGTGTTGGTAAGGATATTAAAACCAAATGCACCAGCAAGTCCTCAGAGAGTTCAAGCTTTAATGCTATTAACTTAGAAGCAAGATGAGACATCTCCATGATGTACTCCCTGATATTGCCTTTACCCGTATACGTCATTGAAATTAAGCTTGTCAAGAGCGTACCAAATTTCAGCCTTTTCGTTCTTGACAAACCTCTGTTTAATCTGTGCAAGGAACTCCTTAGCCGTAGTTGCCTTCTCAGACATTGATTCATGAATGCTTCCGGAATAACCTTCTTCATGATCATGATGCACATGCGATTTGATCTCTCCTACCTTTCTATTTCCCTTTTATCATTAGGGGTACTCTCATCCGTAAGAGGTGGGGGAGAATCAGCCTTTAACGCAAAGTCAAGGTCCATGACTGCGAAAATTATTAAGAGTTTCTCTTGCCATGATTTGAAGTTAAAGCCATTTAGCATGGGAATTGAATTGATGTTGGCAGTAATATTCGCAACAGACATAACTGAATCTAGAATAATAAACAAATGAAACAAGCTCATATTAGTCTTAAAACAAAATTAAATTCAAATAAAGATAAACCTTATCTTAAGATACCGGACACTCCATTAATATTTCATCTTTGGACAAAATATTAACTTGTAAGTGATATCTTGGTGTAGTAATCAAACACTGATAATAAGAACATGTCAAACAATAAATCAGCAAATTTTCCTTTGGGTTGATTTATTGTTCACATGTAAAACCGAATAATCATCACGTGTTTATTACCACAAGTGCACATGCAATTCTATTAAATATGGACCTTCCTTTGGGCCGATCGATATTCATAGAAATTGCATGTACAAAACTTTTTATATTCCAAAATAAATTAATTTCTACAAGAAAGGTCACTTTGGTGACATGTTGCTTCAATTAATTCACCTCAAAATATATATAAATGTACAAATATTTGAATTTAAAAATTGTACCAAAAATTATCAATTTTTTTTTAAAAAATTTGGGTCAAATCGATCAACGGTCAATGATCAAAATCAACGATCAACATTGACCATTGACCGGCCAACCATTGATCAGTTTAGGGCTGGACCGGTTCGATTGACCCAAACTGGATCCTAAACTAGCCCACAAATCAAACAAACCCTTAAATCCTTTTTTTTTTATTTTAATCTTCATGGGCTTAGTAAATATTTTAATCTATCAAGCCTACTCTTTATTGGACCAAAACTAGTGTTTTATTAAGCCCAACTAGATTTAGAACTTAAAAGATAAATTTCTTTATTATTATGCCAAAAAGAAAATTTATAATACCTGAGGGATTTTTACGATATAATTCATGAAAACAAATTATTTTTCCTTTTCTTCTTCCTTGCGGCAGCAATGCTGCCACTTCCTCTTTTTTTTTTTTAACCGAATTTCCAAATTAAAAAAAAAAGGAAAATTTTCAAATTCCAGATTTCTAATGTTTTACAATATCAGAAACAACCATATGAGATTTGTTCTCAAATTCAATAATTTTAATGATGCCGGTATTATTAAATTCGAGAACACTAGAGATTTAATCATTAATCAAAATTAAATTTAATTCCTAATGATTCAACATGAAAGGAGCTCTGATACCACTTGTTATGATAAAAAAAAATATTTGGTAAAAAACTATTACCTATAACCTAAGAATATTCATATTGTATCACTAAGAACCAATAATAAATTATGTGGAAGTATACCTAAATCCATAATGCTGAATTCTTCTTTGGTGTTGCGTGGTTGGCCTTCCAGATCAACACATTTTCCTAGAGAATCCTTTCAGTTTCTCATTGTTCTCTCTCTGATGATGGAATGTCAGTAGAGAATAGAATGATTATCTGTGACCTGGGGATCATGACCACTTATATAAACAATCTTTTCCTGTTGTCATTAGGTATTCCTAATTCTACCCATCATAGAATTAGAATACCATTAGATCTCTACACATTAAAGGCTCACACCCTATTAGATATATTAAAGCACATAATACCAAAAACCTAATTAGATCACTTTTAATTTAGCTTAACCTTATTTGATAATCCGTAATACATAATTATTCACATATAAATTTAACGTTAGATTAAAGATTCAATAATACTGGATTGAAAATCCAACAAATCACTCTCACGTGGAGTAGTGGGGTTTTTAAAGTCGTTTGAATCCTTTTATATGTGTTGTGTTTTAACCATGATACATTGAGATGGACAGATTTTGAATTTGTACAGTATAATATTAAGTCATGTTTTCAAGTGATGTATCGTGTAATGTAGTATTAGAGCAAAATACTTATCGAATTAATTGGTATTCATCTTATTATTCTTTTATATATATGTATATATTTTAATGTGACTTTTTTTTACCTCATTGAAAGCTTATTAATTCAAAAATCCCTACAGCAGATTTATTTTGTCAATGTATTATCTTTGTCCAATTGTTGACCCACATCACCAAAAACAAATTATTGAAATTAATTTTGTTTTCCCAACCAAAATCATTTTCTGTGTTTGTCAGTCAATTGAAATTGACAAATGGATATAATTGGATTTGGTGGGGCGGCAAGCAAGCAAGGCAAACTCAATTAAGAGCGTGGCAATTTCCGTATGAAAAACTAAAGTTCTACGTGGCAGAAAGTGAGTGGCCACAGAGAAATAAAAGTGATGTAAGGACAAATGCATGTTGTTGTTTAGCAGCCAACCAAACAAACAAGGCAACTGGAAAATTGGAATTTGATTTTGATTTTCTCATAAAATTTTCAGTGCACATGCCTCCATGTGCTTGCCTCATTTTCCATATCCATAAAATCAACTTCATCATAATTCTTTAAAGATTTTTGTTTCTTAATTTTATAATCACTAACGCTTATCCAATTATAAATCACTCTCAGGTGGAACATTGGGGATTTTAAAGTCGTTTGAATCCTTTTATATGTGTTCGGTTTTAACGGTGATATATTGGGATCGATGGACAAATTCTGAATTTATAAAGTATAATATTAAGTAATATTTTCAGATCATGTATCGTGTAATGTAGTATTAAAACAAAATGCTTATCGAATTAATAGGTATCCATCTTATTATTCTTTTATATATATATATATATATATATATATATATATATATGGGTGGTTTTATATATATATGGATGGTTTTCCAGTCAAAAATCTCTGACTTTATTAAAGTCAGAAATAAGCTAAAAAAAACGGACTCCAATGTATTATTTTTTTATCTTTTAATTTATTCATAATTTTATTAAAATCAAGAATCCTAATTAATATATATATATAATAATGTGACTTTTTTCTTTTTACTTTTTGATGATTGAATGCATTAACATATCTTGCAATCGCATGCACACACATGCAGTGGTTTTAATAATTTCTTGAGGGGTCTCTTCCTTCGGCATTGTTTCATGCGTATACTTTCGGGACATACAAGTGAACTTAATTATTATTATTTCTGAAAAAAAAAATAACTACCGAAATAATTAATATGAAACTAATTTATGTTTAAAAATGGCTGCATGCCCCTAAAGTTTGTCCCAGAAAGGAACATGTGCAGTGGCGAAGACAGTAATATTTTTTAGGGCGGGCTGAATTTTTATTTTTTTCCCAATTAGTAAACATTGTTCAATATTTTTCTTTGCTTGATTCATTGGTCTTTTGATGTTGAACCTGTAATATTAATGCCACTAATTAGTAATTTCTTCTCAATAAACAAATATCACTACTGTTGTAAAACATGTGGTTTTTCTAAAAATTAGAATGTTTGCGGAATTATTTCACCGAAACAAGAGAAATCATCCTTTTTCATTAAATTTTTTAAAGCTGATTCGACTAACGAACATTCTCAGTTGATATGATAATATTAGAGAAGATTAATATTAATGTCAATGCTTGATGATGTACTTATCTTAAATTCTTTAAAATGTAATGTCTTCTAATGTTGTACGGCTTCGCTCAATTTCATGGAAACTTCATATTTCAAAGAAAACGTACACAAAAGCGAAAGAAGGTTCATGCATGTCCCTTTTTTGGATTTAATTAGCAATCCTTGAATTGAAGTACTAAACCCACGAAACCCCACTTAATTTTGATTGCTAATTCTTTTGGAAGGTCTAAAAGATATACCTTATAAATGAATTAGATGAAGGATTAAAAATAATTTTTCTTTTTTTTCCCCCTCTGATGGAGATTAAAAATAAGTTATATGCATGTTCATGTATAGAGATCTAAAACAAAACTGAGACTGAAGTTTTTTATTTGAGAAATAAACTTAATTTATTAAATTGTTTTTACCAATCGCATAGTGATTTGTGCAAGATATTATATATATTTTTAATGCTAGTTTGTAAAGGAACGAATTATTATTTATACTCTTTTTTTTTTCTATAAACAGATAACCCTTTTAAAATGTTATTCGAGTCATCTCACTAAAACTCTCGTCTAAGTCAATTAGGGGTGAAATATATCTTTCTTAAGTGAGGGTGCCTTTATTTTTTTTTAATTCGAATATGCTATCAAATTATATGTTTAATAATAGAGTCAGTGTAGACACTTTTTTAAAATATATAACTTAATAACGTGTCTCTATATATATATATATTAATATTATTTTAAAAGCTATATATGAGGATGTAATAGGAAATAGACCAGACTAAACCATAAGAATGTCACGAAATTTGCCCCTTAGCTAAAACAAGTAATATTTAGGTCATTATTTTAATTTGACATTTTGCTAAAATCAGTATTTTAATTTCTTGGGCACAAACATTCCAAAATTCAGAACATGCAGAGCAGACGAACTCATCATTTGTTATAGATACAATATGATTGGATAAATGATTGTGAGTTGAAACTTGTCAAAAGACGATTCCTCTTTTTGGAACATTGCATTTGTTTATTTCCATACTTAGTTTAAATTTTAGATAATAAGATTACCTGTACGTAAATAAAATATGACAAGACAACAACAAATTTAAGGCAATACGTTTCATATGCAATGAATCAAGGGGGGAAAAAAGAAAAGGAATAATTTCCTTGAAGAATGTTACAGGATTTTTCTTCTTGTTTCCATTGTATTTGACCAACTCCTTTACGTAATCTTTCGTTATAATTATTGTACATCATCGGTGAGTCATGTGCTAAAAGTTCCGCTGAATTAGGAAGCAAAATGAAGAAGGAATTCAATTAATCCTGTATTTGTGGAATTTTAAAATAATTTGAGCTTTAAATAAAGTCATTCAAACCTTTCTTATTGCTATAGTAGAGGTGCCTATTGCCTTTTGCTTTGCCTTTGCCTTTTGCCATTGATGTTTAATTACATTCATTTATTATCATTAAATCACCAAAATGAAAGTGTTTATTCGTGAGACCACAATTAACTTGGAGTCTAATGTTCATAATCACATTTACATAATAATTAGAGTTTATTTTATATATCCATTTACAAAGGAGAATGATCACATGTGTGTTTATTGGCTTTTATTTAAAGAGAAATCTCAAAACCCTAATTAGTAACTTTCAATATCGTAACATTATTTTTCAATATTTATATTTAAAGTTGGAAGCATCTATAGCCCAGGCTTGTTGTGGTTAAAGATAATCATAAGGAAAAGTGAAAAGGGCATTTACCTCTAGTCACTTCTCTTAATTCTTAACTAATATGGTAAATTTTTTTTCACTCAACTCAACATCATAAAAGAAAAAATGCAAATGAGTTTATTTATTGACATTTGGAATCATGGCTGATAGACATGCAATGATTACAATTAGATGTCAAAACGCGTTTAATTATATATAGAATATACAACAAGCAAGGTCAATTTTACACATCAATTTTTTTCCAAGAAATTTGCAGCTCACTTTCTCTTGTAATTATTTTAAAAAAAAAAAACTTTTATTTGCGTTTCTTTTTGTTGGTGGAGCCAAAGATGAATGCAAGAATCTAGGTCGATGAAGAAAAAGGTTTTAACCCATGTGAAAGTGGGGTTATGGCCTTGAAAAATTATATTTTTAAGAGGACAATTAATAACCATTAAACCAGTTGGATAGCAAAGCACACTTCATTTTTTAACACCATAATCATATTTTAAAACCATACACATAGCAATAAATAAATTTGCTTGTATTGAAAGTTATAATCATATTCAGTATTTATATCTAAATTGCATGAGAATGCATGCAAAGAATCAATTGAAAACTACAATCAATAATCAAAATTTGGAAACCATAATGCGATAAGGAAACCATAGTGTGACAACTTCCCCTATCTTTAATTGAAAAAAAAAATTCTTAAAATGTTTCTTGTGATATTTAAGTCCTAACCATCATTTTGTTTTATTGAACTAATCCTTTTAGTTCACACCCATAAGACCATAACCGATAGAAATTTGGTGAATATGAAAATCAAGCAATTACCAACTTCATTAGGTAGTTAATGAGCAAAGCTATGGATTAATTAACACATAGGTGGGGTCTTCAAATTAATTAAAAAAAAAAACTTGTGTAGACATGTTGTGCTTGTAAATTACACAAAGTTGACTTGACTCTTTACTTTATTTACCTCCTAAATTAATGACAACAACCCCCTCTTTTCCTAATCCCCATTCTTTGATTCCCACCTAGCAAAAAGATTATTAGTTGTTAAAAGGAGACAATTAGCCCTTTTCCCTCTCTGTCAACCACCCAAAACCAACACTATCTTCTCTCAATCTTTTGACATGATACATACAAATGCATTGGTATAGGTAAAATTTATTTCTTGCAAATATTTGTATATTTTCAAATACCCAATTAATTATTATTTATACATATATGTTACAATATAAACATTTAATTAGCTCCTTTAAGTGTAGAACTGGATAAATAATACACTAATATATATAATTAGAGGTGACAATTAGTGTCAAAATCAGTTATCACTATTATCAACTTGACACGAATAAGACATCAGTTGGTTAATTGGTCAGCCAAAAAATAACAAGATTATTATTTATATTTAATATTTACGGACAAGTGAATATTTATATTTAATTTGTATCAATCATGTTGGGTTCGGATTTAGGATTTAGCGTTATGGAAAAGTGAATTTGACAAGTAGACATAAACATTTGGGCACGAATGACTGTTCGATTAATTAGATCTTGTTGAATAAAATAATTTTTTTAAAATTGTAATTAGGAAGTATTATATAATTGAATAAATTAGCCCCATAATCTATGGCAGCCAGCTAAGGCTATCCTTAGCGTCTGTTATGTTTTGGATAAGACATCATGATTTTATTTACCTTTTCCAGCTAACAGATTCTTCCGTTAATTGTTGGACCAACCTATCCGTACTTGCTGCCACGTGGGCATTTTCACATGCATGTTCCCTCTCTTTTTTTTTTAATAATTATTTTATTATCTTAATAAATTAAATTAAAATAAATCCAACGGTTATGATGTGGTGGCAGTAAATTTATAAGCCCCGGCAATCACTCCGCAAGCAAAGATTGTGTATAAGATAATAAAAGGAATAAAATGAAAAATACTTATTTATTTATTTATTTATTTACTTTAATAATTAATGCAGAAAGGCAAAGGGTCAATTTAATAGAAAGTTGAAAGTCGTAAGCCAATGAAAATTGAAAGAAAGGGAGTTCGTGTACGTGTGCTGAGTGCTGAGCGTTGTTCCTTAATGAGCGGTGAGTGGCCACGTGACTTTCGCATGCATTTGTGGTCGGTGTTTCTGGTTGCTTGATTTATGATTGGCTCATTTTACCGGGTCCCATTTTGTTTATCCAGTTATATTTGAGCTGGCTCATATAGTTTGACCTTTTTGATCCGGTGCGGGCCTCCACCACGTCCGATTCACATAAATAAGATGATGGCATGTGTTGTTGCATCACTATTTTCTTTTACTTTTTTCTCCTTTTTACACTTTATGTAAAAATAATATTATGAATTAATATTATGGAAGATGTGTGAAACTGTAATTGATGAAAAATTAATAGATATTGATATTTAATATGACGTGGCACTTACAGGTAAATTATCGCGTCAATTGAAACTCAAATATTATGATAATAACTAAAATCTTAATGTTGTTATTCAGATCATCATTTCATTATCTGGTGCTGATTTTTATGAGGACCAACCCTAATAACTTTGCTACAAATACAATTTAAAGTACAAACCTTATATGCACACTAATAAATTACATCCTTCACATTTTAGAGGATTGGAGCAGATATTAACTGATTTAACAGAGAAAATCTAAAATTTCTTTAAGCTGTATTATTATTCTTTAAGCAGATATTAATTAATTTGTTTCAATTAGACAGGTGGAGTGTAGAAGTGCATATGGCGAAACGGTGACTTAGTGGTCAGAAATAGGTGCAAAATAAATTGCATAAAGTGCACACGCAAGTAATTTCTACATACATTTGGACTCAATTACCTAAAACTTCTTGGTTGAACTCTTGCGTTGAAATTCTCCACTAAAAGTGGCTTTTTTTAAATTAATTTAGAGAGTTGTTTAACTTAATTACTTGACTTAATCAATTGGAAATTAAGTACGAAGAAGGGCATGGTTATTGGTTGGTTTCTAATCAATAGTATCTTATTCCGTTGTCTTTGTCAATGCGTTAAATTTGTTGTTGATCCTCTACGACTATGACATTTTCTAGAACCAATAATGAAAGTGAAATAGAAGGGGAAAAAAAAAAGGGAAAATCAAAATCTTCGGGCTACCTTTATCTTGCATTACCTTTCAACATTATACTGCTACAAATTTTTCTTTACATTTCACGAGTTTTTCGTTATATTCACAATTTTTCTATTACAGCAATAACACCAAATTCTTGAAACACAAGTAACCCAAAATCTCTTTGTGAAATGGTGGTACTTAACTTTCACATTCTTTCGTTTTCATAAAAAATAAAAAATAAAAAGGAAAGCAATTTGTCATTGATATATATAAAGCCTGAGGAACAATTTGAATAGTGGTATCAATGGTTCCACCATGCACATGGGAGACACATGCTTGGTCCATGCTTCAATCTTCATTGTCACAAACGAATCAAACCTTCAATAGCATAGGTAGCTAGCTAACATCATATTCATATATAATCTCCAATAGGTGTCAAAATCAATGAAAATCACAAAAAAAAAAAATTTAGAAATCCAATTTGTTTGTGACAATTAGTTGGAGTGACCAAAATTGGATGGTTGAAATTGATCTCATGTGCTCAATGTATTTGGTTGCTGACATTATGGGTCTACATGATAACATATATGCTGGTCTTTTTTCTAGCACTAACCTAATTAAAATTAAGACTAGCATGCTATATTTTGGTACGTAGATAATGGCTTTTGCTCAATCTTAATTAGTCTTAATTATAACTGCTTTTTGCTTGCTATACTAATCGCTATAAATCATCATAAGTTTAATTATCATCGTTGTTTGAAATTGGTTCCCCAAACAGAATAATTTCCATTTAAATGGATTTAATTATACCCGGAATATTTTCTATGTTTAATAGTACATCATACACGCTTCAATTGATGTGGGGTTTGATAAATAACTTGGCATTTGATGGTGATAGAACAACTAGCTAGCATCATATATTTTAGTCGTGAATGAGAAAAAAAAATTAAAAGAAATTATTAATGGAATTTGAGCAATTACTTACGCGAACGCATCTGAAAATTTTAAGAGAATTGATGCTCAAATTTAAATAAATTTGATTGGATACATTATCAACCATGCATAAATATTTTCTAGAAATATATTTTCTAAAATATTTTTGAACAATTTGTTTGAATTGCATTATCTTAAGGCTCAAAAAAGAAAAAAGAAAAGAGAAATAAAAACATGATCATAGCATAAACTCAGTAGTGGAGCATGGTGACTTAACTTGACCCAGTACAAAACATCTTGAAATTTACCTTTTCCTTTTGTTTTGAGGTTAAAAAAGGACAGAGCCAATCACTTTGGCTTTGTTTGAATGATTCCTGGAATTGTGAATCAATCGAAATGTTTCAATTTCAATTTCATTTTCCATTAGAGAACATTCTAAAGCAAAACATTGAGAAGATAAATGGTCAATTCTGCCTCCTCCTGCAACTCACTTTGGCCCCCCAAAAAATAAAAATAAAAAAGTAAAAAATGAAAATGAAAATGAAAATAAAAGCTGTTATGTAGAGAGAGAGCTCATGGACTCGCCAGATTTTCAGTTAACAAACTTTGGCCTACAGAATCTCTCTTTTTCTTTTTTACTTTGTAAAGATGCAAGAGAGTGAAAAGTGTTAAAAGGCATTCTTAATTAACTCATCTCTCTCTCTCTCTCTCTCTTCTCTTTCTTTATTGCGTACATGTCAAGATATGAAATTTGTTTAAGCTTGATGGATTTGTGGGCCTTCATCTACCCGCCAATGGAACAAATTATGCAAAGAATATAGGGGGGGATTGAAGCAAATGAGGGGCAAATATTTGGTGGTTGGTTTTTCATCAAACAAGAAACAAATCATGATTAGCTTAATTTTACTTAATTATCAAATTTATTCCTTTCTCAATGTAATTTTCATTTTTCTTTTCTAAAAAGTAGCAACGGACAAACTATAAGCCAACTTTTTAATCATTTATTTCTCTCAAAATTAAAATACGGGTGGGTGAATGATCAATAAAAATAATTTGTTTAAAAATTACTCAGCTAAATCCTTAGGGCCCATGAGAAACTCAAACTTAAGCCCTCAACTTTAATGGACAAAGGGGAGAGGGGTTAACTAAGGGGTTGTTAGCTAAAAAATATGCATCGATAGTACACTTATTTGATGCAAACATCCACATCTTTCAAACATTTGCTCGAAGTTAGGAGAAAAAATATATTGATTCTAATAATTAAGCTAGAGAAAATATTGATCTAATAATTAGCTAAGAACAAATAAATACATTAAAAAGTGTGTTTTCTTTATCTTTTGACTTCATTTACTTTTCTTTCATAATTTGAATATTCATATGAAATAATTTCTTATGTAACTATTATCATAATGTGCGTTTGTGATGTTGGATTATCACAACATAAAAAATTTTCAATTATATATCCAGGATTGTAATATAAAAGCACTTAAAATTCTCAATAAGAATATTACAACTGCGTAAGGTTATTTCAACTTTAATTTTTAACACAAAATTTGAGCCATTGATTTTAAGTAATCCAATTGTACATATTGAAAGTTAAAGTAACATTTAGTAATGGTTATTCATCTACCATTGGATTTCTTGAGATTAATTGTTCATGATTTGTGCCAAATTTTTAAATAAAAAATTTATATTAAAATACTCTAATCCATTGCTAATTTGTAATCAAACACAAAATTCCGACAATGTGATCTAAATTAGAAGAGAATTTATATCCATCTAATTTCGACAGCGGAAGGGTATGACACTAATCACTATGACCCATGGTTTTGATGAAATTATGATTAAATTTGTTACAAGTTAATGATTATTCAATTTAACTTCCTAACTGTAAAAATTAAAAAGTCAAAATCAAAATAACTAACCCACGCGAGATTGGTCCACACAATCAATGGTCCTTGTTCCATTGGCCAGTAGTGGATGATGATGTTGGGTGTACCTTTTTGTACATATTGATGATAATGAGGGGTAAAACTGTAAATAAAATGTTGGCTCGCAAAGCGTGAGCATTTGCCATGATTGGCACCACTTGGTTGTTGCACGGCAGCATAATCTATCCACACACGGGCGCGGGGCGTGGGGGGCCAAAACGGCAAAATTACTCGCCATTTCTCTCTGAAGGGCTCGATAAATTAAATTAAATTAATTTCCATTTTTTTGCTTAATTTTTCAATTAATTTCTAATCACAAATTCGTATCACCTTGGGTTTGCCAACCGCAATTCATACCATATTATTTAAACTTTTAGTTTCCCTTCCGCCTTGTCACACGTCTTTGCTTCATCTGAATCAACAAGTAACAAATTATGAAAAAAAAAATTGTATAATAATTTATTTTGATTGATATGATATCTTTCCCCGCGGGCTTCCCAATTAATTAAGTTTCACTAAAACTCTAGTTAATTTTATGTGTGTATATATATTTGAACGAAGTTAAATTTAGATTTGGTTCAATGTTTTGCACCGGTTTTTAATGGATTTGTTTGCAACCATAATTTCATACACAATCTTTCTATTGACATAGTGGGCATTCTTGTGATTTGATTTATTTATTATTCTCAATCATGGAGCACTGCCTATTTAATTATAGTTATTTAATTAAAGTTAATGGGTATTCAATAATAATTTTTGTAACTAATAAGTAATTAATTGTATTATCTCACCAATTAATTGGTGATGTCACATTATTTAAGATATTTTTTTAGAATAAAAAATTTGATATGTATGGAAAGAAAAAAAATTACATCTGCTGAAAATTCGTCAAGCCAAATTTAGGTGGTCTGATTCCTAATAGCGAACTTAACTAATTTATGAACGTCCACGTTACAATGTCTCAAAATATGAATAATTTTGAATTGATCTTTTACTAGTAATTTTTAAGGTGAGTTAAAAAAAAAGTACATTTTAATTAGTTAACATGAGGGTGGCGACACAATATTTGCATTTATGAAAAAAAAGAAAAAACACTAGAAGTCTAGTGAGGAGATGAATTATTGCAGCTGATTTCTATATATTGGTCAGGATCCGTGCCTAAATTGAACAAAATTCAGATGTAGTAGCATATCTACTCACATGTGTGGCATTGATTTTTTTTTTTTGGTAATTTACTTTTTTTACTAATTGTAGTCCACATTTGACTAAGTTTCCCCACATTCAATTTTGACTAGAACTGAAACCAAATTGCACTGTTTCATTCAACTACTTAGCTGAAGAAAATGGCCTTTTGAATGTGAGGTGTGAACCACAAGCTGCGGCCTGAAAAACAAAATAAACAAGTGTGTTCAACATTTCCATGCTGCCCAAAACAGAAATTTAATGCCATAGATTCAGCTCTACAAAGTAGAAAAAAGTAGAAGAGGGCACCCCTATGAATAGGAAATTAATTAGAAGTAAAGAAATTTGTGAACATTTAAATCACTCCTTGTCTCATTGCGTGTGTTGTGAAATCAAATTTTTTCTTCGACCGGATTTTAAAATATATTCTGGACTTTAAACTATGATACATCGTGATATGTTTGGACAATTTTTTTTTTTTTAATTGAGCTTCGACGTTAAGATTTATTCTAACTTCATAATGTATTATGTAATATACATTTGAAAAAGGAAAAATGAAAGTACTGATGAAGAAGTTTTTTAAGTTGACATTGTCATTAATAGCAAACTGTATACCAAAAAGAATTAATTCTTTCACATCAATGTTATAATTGGTTAAATATTAAATGAAAAAACCCATGATAAATTGATAATTAGCCTTTCTTTATGAATTTTCGTCAAATTTGATATTGACACGTAACAATAACAATTACTCCACACAGCAGAGACAAAAAAAAATCATTAAAGCAATTAAATAACCAGTAAGAAACTAAAGAATTGTTGCTTCATCAGTTGAAGCTTGTTTGTGTTTGCGAGAATGCGAGTCAAGAAAATGACTTTATTATGGCCCGTGATTGGCGCCAGCAAATACAAAGTCCCTCAGCCTCACCCAAATACAATAAAATAAAATAATTAAATATTTGTCCCTAATTTTTTTAAATTAAATTATTTAATTTAAAATTTATACACGTTCACGCTCATACACGCAATTATCCGGTACCGCAAAATCAGCAGGAAACCGTGACATCTGCCCAAGTACGGACACTAACCTCCGTAACGCCCTCGCTGATGTGGCAGGGAGTTAGTTACGGCCACTTGAAGTAAAAAGAGAAATAAAAAACCGGTGGCACGTGGATTGCACGTGAATTGTGGCGGTTAGTGTAGTGAGAGACGGTGGTGGCGGTATGGGTATGGTTAGGGGATTAGTTAGTTTGAGGTTAAAAACCTAACTACGGTCAAATCAAAACATAACGGATACCCGCTACCGTTACCTAACGGCGTTAAATGAATTATAAAATTTTATTTTTTTATTTTGGAGAATGGAGAGTCTATAAGAAGGCCGTTTTGTTGGAGCACGTACCAGACTGAGTCTGCAGAACACACACACACACACATTTCCTCTCTCTCTTTCTTTCTCTGCTGCTTTTTCTTTCTTTCTTTTTTTCTCGGTTGTGTTTGGATAGTGGGAAAGAGAGAGAAAATCAAAGAAAACAACGCAATGGCGGTGACGCAGCGTGGCATTTGTCTCTGTTTGGCTGTCGTTTTGATGTTGTTCGTCGGCGTTTTGGCTTCTGTGCGTAACGAACAGGACGTCTCTGTTTCCAGGTCTTTTTTAACTCTCTCTCTGTGTCTCTCTGTCTTTATATTTTATTCATTGCTTCTCTAAGTAGTTCTGTATGTTGAGAAACTGAAACTACGACGTTTTGGCTTCGGTTTTGAGCGCAAATTAAGCTGCATTTTCCATCGGTTTACCATATTTCGCTTCCGAATTCATTCACAATTCCACATTATTATGCAACGTCGATTTAGTAGTTATTTTTATAAAAACCTAAAATAAACGTTATTTTCATGGTCATAAGTCTGGTTCTCTGCTTCATATTAACTGCATTTATCACCTGAAAATGACCTTAAACAAAAATGTCAATTCTATAAACATAGAAAAAGACAGTTTATTTTTTATTTTTTTTAAGCTTTGATTTATTTGTTTAATTTAATTTTTACAGGAAGATGAAGACAGAGAGCTCAATGAACTCAACAATGGCGGCCAAGTAAGTAAACAGAAGTAGCTCCTCAAATTGTCAATTTTTGATCTGAGCCTTTGGTTCTGTTATTTCGAGTGTTCAGAGACCGTTGGATTACCGTTTGCTTGTCCCTGTTTTTTCCGCTAATAGTACGATAACGATCTCAGCCGTTGAGATCTGGATCCTTAGATCTGGATCGTTTATTCCGTTATTTGTTATTAGTCGGTTGGAGTTCCCCTGGGATTTCCTTCGTTGGTTGTAATGAGTGAGATCAAGAATCAGAAAGTTCGTACCATTTTTTCCCTCACTTCCATAACTACCATCACGGAATTGCCTTCTATTTCACTTTTCATGAAGGTGATTTCAGTAATTTAATTCGTTCCCGCCGACTGTTTGCCCCCTCAGTTTCTCTGTCTTCAGAAAAGCTTTTCTAACGGTTTTACTGGATGGTGACCGCTGCCTTGTTCTTGAGCAGTGCACTTCGTATCTACTCTTATTTTCCCAACTCGCTTCATCTTAGCGACACGTGTCTTTCATTTGGCCACTAATTAAAAAATTATTAGGTTATTAATTATTAATTAATTGAATTTTGTTGTTTGTTATTTTTACAGGGCTGAAGAAGTAGCTGAGGCCTTGAGTAAACATGCAGTAGATAACCCAGATGACATTGCTTCAATGGTTGAGATGTGCGTCTCTTTCTCATTTACTCTTTTAATATTATTTCTTCATATATTTACTAATTTCACTTAATTTGCAATTCTTATTGAAGTACCTGAAGAATCTCACTAAATTCACTACCAATAAAAGGAAAAATGGTGGCAATTGTAGGTGGAGGGGGTTATTTTGGTCGCGTTATGGTCCTTATAAGTAATTAACATTACCAAACACGCCTATTTGTATTAAAAACCCAGTTACTATTTCGGGGATAGACTTTGAACATGCTTGAAAATATTGGTTATTTTCTCTGTTTTGACCTTGTCGTTTTGTGAAAATTTTCACTTTTTGAAGGCTTAAGAAATCGATATCATATCAGTATCGGTATCAATGTGTATCACCCTTCACGTTCTTGCTCTGCTTTTTACACGCTGTTGACAGATCCGTGTTCCACGGACATAAATTCTTGCGTCTCTTTCACCTACTACTACTACTTAAAACGTACAATGCCTTTTTTTTTCTTTTTTAAATAGATGTCCATGCATGACTTATTTTGTTTCTGTTTTAATAGTTGATTTGCCGTTTAATACCAATTGAATCATGAACTTTATTTGAACGGCAAAAGGGGTTATTTTTTGGGTTATGAAAATTCCTGTTTTGAGATTGCATGTGATGGGTTCAGGCGTTCAGCCATGTGTATGTGGGCTAAATGACAAAGACAACGTACAAATACCCTTTTTGTGCTTCCTGCACTACAGAGAGATACAATTCTATCCGTTATTGATCGTTCTCACAAATTGACTAAAAAGCATCCTTCTTTTGTCATTACATGCTATCTGTACCCTTATTGGTTTTGGCTGTCTGAGGAAGCCCAAGAGATGGGGGTAATGGGTATAGTGACTGCCACCGACACATAGAATCTTTTTCTTTACAAGATAATCAACTGTAAAAATAACAGTATGATGCAATTACTTTGTTAGCGATTTTGACATTGGACTTTCGAGAAATTAAGATGTAATTGTATTCTAATAATTCAGAGCATTTTCCATGTTAATAACAAGAAATTTGATGTTATTTCAGGAGCACCCGCAACAGCACTGAAAGGAGAAAGTTGGGGTACTTCTCCTGTGGTACTGGTAATCCCATTGATGACTGCTGGCGCTGTGACGGCAACTGGCACAAGAACCGCAAGCGACTTGCAGACTGTGGCATTGGTTTTGGAAGAAATGCCATTGGTGGCCGTGATGGTCGCTTCTATGTTGTCACTGACCCAAGGGATGATGACCCTGTTAACCCAATACCTGGAACTTTGCGCCATGCTGTTATCCAGGATAAGCCTCTCTGGATTGTCTTCAAGAGGGACATGGTGATTCAATTGAAAGAGGAACTGATTGTTAATAGCTTCAAGACCATTGATGGTCGTGGGGCAAATGTGCACATTGCTAATGGAGGTTGCATCACTATCCAATTTGTGACCAATGTGATCATTCACGGTCTTCACATTCATGACTGTAAACCCACTGGTAATGCCATGGTTAGGAGCTCACCTACTCACTATGGGTGGAGGACAGTGGCTGATGGCGATGCCATATCAATTTTTGGCTCTAGTCATATATGGATTGATCACAATTCACTCTCCCATTGTGCTGATGGACTTGTTGATGCTGTCATGGGATCTACTGCCATTACCATTTCAAACAATCACATGACCCACCACAATGAGGTCTGTCTTTACAGCATATTCCAGTAGTCCAGTTTAGACTAACTTGTTTTCTTGATAAGCAAAAATGCTAAGTCATTTTGTTTAATGGTGATTAAATGCAGGTTATGCTGCTAGGTCACAGTGATTCCTACACCAGAGACAAGCAAATGCAAGTAACCATTGCTTACAACCATTTTGGAGAGGGACTCATTCAGAGAATGCCAAGGTATTGTTGACCACAAGCTAATGAAATGTGTTGGGAGATGAATGAAGACCTTACTCCATGTTAACTTTTGCATTATTTGAAATCAAGTTTCACTTGAGCTGACGAGGAATTTAATGATGAATAATTCAGGTGTAGACATGGTTATTTCCATGTGGTGAACAATGACTACACTCACTGGGAAATGTATGCCATTGGTGGAAGTGCAAACCCTACCATCAACAGCCAGGGAAACAGATACAATGCTCCAGTGAATGCCTTTGCAAAGGAGGTACTGTCTATGTATCAAGTCTCACATCTCACATATCATCTTTTTACGAAAGACCGTCGGCAATATTCAATTTGCTTATTCTTACAACTGGATTTGCATTCACAGGTAACAAAGAGGGTGGACACAGCTGCGAGCCAGTGGAAGAGCTGGAACTGGAGATCAGAAGGAGACCTCTTGCTGAACGGTGCCTACTTCACCCCATCCGGAGCAGGAGCCTCAGCTAGCTATGCTCGTGCTTCAAGCTTGGGAGCCAAGTCTTCCTCCATGGTTGGATCCATTACTTCTGGTGCTGGCGCTCTTACTTGCCGCAGGAGCCGTCAGTGCTCATAGCTCTCTAGACATCATTAAATTGGCCAAAAAAAGAAAAGGCCATCCAATTTCTGTTTGATTTTTCATTTTTCTTCTAATATAGTATATCACCTATCCAATTTATCCACAATCTGGTCATTGTTTCAGTCTCTACCATATATCTGCTTCACATATTTTGACAAGTGTACATTATTGCACATGTCATTGTATTGCCTCACCCAGTTTGTTTATCATTTTACTTGCTCAACCTCGGCCTGCTTCAACTGAAAAAACAAACATTGCATTCCCAGAAGCAGGTGCGGAAGCGTTGTTCATATTATTTTCCCTCTTTGGCCTCTTTTTTTCAGCCTCAAATTCTCATTGCCTTCTAACTACCACTTGCCTATTTGTGTCCAGTGTCAGTCAATTGTCAACTGTCAATCTTGGTCTCTCTACATACTCTTTTTTTTTCATTTTCGGTCTTTTGGGTTTATAGGGTCTGAATGATTTTGTGCTTTTTCCTTCCCCCTTCTTTGTTGTGTCTAGTCATACGGTCAATAGTATTTGAATGTCAAAAACTTGAATTATTAAAAAGGAACTTTGTTACAAATGATGCATAGCAAGCAGTGATGTTTCTTTACCTTTTCTTTTTGTAGCTTTTTTCCTTTCAATTGGAAGCAATCTTTTACTTTTGTTTGTGGTATTGCCATTGCCTTTATGATATAAGTATTTTAGTGTTACCATTATTTTGTGTTCTTTTACTTACCAGCAGCTGTGTGATTCTTTCATGTGCATAACCAGCATACTCACATGCACATAAAGTTATTAACTAACTTAACATGATGAGCTTTTTCTTTTAAGCTTTTTTCGGTCTTACCAAAATGATGCTATCCCAGAAAAGTTCTTTAAAGCTTTACAAAATCACTTTAGTTTCCATTACAAATTATCTTAACATTCTAATGCAAAACAGTGGCATAATCAATGATGAGCATTGATCCAAATTTTTCCAGCTACAATGATTAGATCTTTTTCACCCCCCAAGCGTGTAAAGAATAATTGAACAGCCGTATCTGAAGTCATTAAGTAACAAGCATGTCCTACACAGGCACAGCTACACTCTTTTCACAATCAGATTGAGCTTGTTGTAATGCTGAAGTGGTTGATGAATGAACTGGATGATATGATCCAACTAGAAGCAGTAATGACTAGTGAGCCCTAAATTCATGTGGAAGGTGATGCATGACTAATGAGCCCTAAATTCATGTGGAAGGTGATGCATGTGTTATTTCACATGGCAATGCATGTGTTCATAGGGCCCATATAGCATGTGATGAGAGTTCTTTGCTTGCAAAATACATGGGACCATGAGACCATCTCCACCCACCACTTTTGCATTAAGCATTTGCATATGATTTTGGCATTCCCTTCCTACTTCTTGCTTCTACTTCTACACAATATTGTTTTTCACATGTTATGATGTCCATCCCCAGTTTTAATCTCCTCTTGTTCAAATGTGTAATTTTAGGGTTTCTGTCTTGACAAAAGATCTTAATTAATGGCGCTTGTCTACAATACAACCGTTGTAAGTACTATGGTTGCCCCACTAATTACATGAAACTGCTGTGTGATTTTCCAACCAGCTCAGTTTCATCATAAATGAGTGAGGTATTTTGGTTGAACAATTTGGTACAGGACTTGTGAATCCTGCCTAGTCATAAATTGAAGTAGTACAGTATGAGCCAACAACAAAGTACAGGAAATAAACACATTTCGGATTCAGATTACATGTGGTCCTTTCATGATACCCTAATAAATTATCAACTGTTACCTGTTTCCGATAAAAGAAGCCCTATATCCAACTCATTTTATTGTTATACCTGTAATTGGAGAAACTAAGGTAAATTCTCACAATTTTGGGCAGGCATGCACTTTTGGGAACTTCACAGTGGAATTAAAATAGTAGATTCAACTTCCTGTAACATTATTTGTGACCTATGTTGATGCTTTTTGCAACAATTACTGATTACTGAAATTTAATTACAAAACAAGCCTTGAACAACAACAACACAACATTATTGAGAGCCGTAAAAGCAGTGTTGAGTAAAATTTTGTAATTATAATACAACCCCAAATGCTATGGTGTGTCTCAGAATTGTTCCTACTTTACATAACAATTTGCTTAATTATCTGCTCTTCTAATCCATTATTGGTGGTTGGTTTAATTGTCTCACTCGGTATGCAGCCCCAGACTCGTGATTTTGTCCCTAGTATCCTCGTTTTCAGAGCTACAAGACTATCCATCTGGCATCATTTAAAACAGAGTTGGATCTATTCCGACCCAGAAGTGAAAATGTATCCACACACAAAAAATGGTTAGCATAAATTTCATGCAGGAAACGGTGAAAAAGAATACCAAGCACAAAGAGGTAAGGGCTCAATGAGTGATAGTTATTTCCTTTCTATTCTTTTGACAACTTGTGAGTGGAACAGCTTCTTGCTCTATTAATACAAAGCATTTCGTTCAAAAATGATGACTGCTGTTAAAGTTCAACCGCAGAACAAATTAACCGAAAGTTGCATTTTCATTTATTTCCCAAGACAATCACATATGTAAGAAAAAGTCACCCATGGATTTATGCAAGCCAGCATGGGTGAAAAATCTGAAGGTTTTGCTTTATCCCTTCCACCAGAAGACACAAATAGAGATAAAGCATTTGATTGTCTGACCTATACAGTTCATTCATGTAGAGGTGTCCATTTGGAAAGTATATCCAGCATCGGCAAAGTGGGATTTCACCATTTCAAGAGCCTTGGAACGATGAGAAATTTTGTTCTTTTCTTCCTTTGGCATCTCCGCATAACTAAAAGAGAAAAAGGAAAAACAAAAGCATAAATTCATCTACAATTTGGCTGAACGATTATGGGCCACTAGCGCACAAATTACAAGCAGCAATAGTAATGGACAACTGACACAAAACAGCAGAAATTTAAGTGAAAGAATGGGCTCACGTTTCGTCGTAGCCATCGGGTTGAAATATTGGATCCCATCCAAAATCATTGGGTCCCCTAGCAGGAACTATCTTACCCTGAAAATAACAGCCAAAAACCCATTAGTTACAACTGCTACTGTAAATATCAGCATTATGGAGTGCAAACAATGTTGACACAAAATTCAGGCACGAATAGTGACAAGAGAGAGTTTAAAACTATTATTAATATTTAGCCAGAAAAAGGGGGGGGGGGGGGAAGTGGGGAACAAAACTTGAGAATACTATCAACTTGTTTTATCTCCACCGGCTACTATCTAATTAAGTAGTGCATCATGGATTGAAAAGCTTTTACAAGAGAGAGAATCACCAGGAATGTTATGAAATCATCAGGATTATAATAGGCAATGTTCAATATTTTATAACATTCTTAATTTTTAATTTTTTTAAACCAAGGAAGAGTGCTCTCATTGTGCCCAACTAAATAGAAAGAAGATAATCTTGCAAAGCTGTTCACATGTATTTTCATCAATAAGTGACTAGTTATTTGTGTGCACCATATAGTGTATGTGACAATGTTGAAAAAATCAGAGAAAACTCATTAGACATACTGGAGTTTTCCCCAAGAAAGTAATAGGCTCAGTGTTGGGCCCAAGAGCAAAAGCAAATCCACACAATGCATAAGCAGATTTATCCTCATATGCCATCAACAAATTGTTCAGACCTACAAACACACAAACAAAAACAAAAGCACAAAAAAAAATAAAAAAATCAGCTACAGTTATTGACAAAAAATAACAGAAGGTTACAGGAAAAAAAATGAAGTAAAAATGTAAGTTACAACCTTCATGACCAATCTTCTGCAGGAACCACTTGCTGCAAGATTAGAAAATCACATTAAACAATAATCAGAGATCATGCTACATTGTCTTCTTAAAAAAGAATGCCTGAAGAAAGCACAGCATCTTGTTTTCAAAGATAAGAACTTTAACCAAACCCATCTACAAAAGACATAAATAAAATATAAGAGCTGGTCCATCAGCGCAAAATCCTTGGCGTGAAAAACAACAAAGATTTAGTAGTAACTGTAGATTCTGTTTTATTTTTCATAATCTTTGAAACATAATAGAAAAATATTTATTAGACTAGAAATCAGAAAATTATACGTATAAAGTACCTCCTAAATGATTTTATAAAAAGAGATTAGATAAGTTATTTACAAAATGAACTGTTCTATAATCCTCCAGAATCAGACAGAGTTGGAGTATAAGCAAATCCAAGCAGTAAGCTTGTAACCGGCTCAAAGTTAATATTTCCCCTCAAATGAAAATGCAATACATTTATTCTCAGGTGAATACTATTTAATTCAATAATGACGATTACCAAACAACTGCTGTACACCTCCTAACTTCATATATATTTTCAATCATTTGGTGGAACTAATATTGGGGTATACATTTGGTGCCGAATTATACACCAAGGCAAGACTATAGGTAAAGAAATTGTATTGTTTTGCTCTCATTTCTGTCCCAAATAGAAAGGCAGGTAGTTTAGCATTATGCTTGGAAATTCATGTAAAATATCGTATGCCAACGCACAATGGTATCAAACATATCTGTGCACACCAGCAAACATCAGGAAACCATATAAGACAAATGGCAGAGCGGTGTGACAAAGACAACTTTTAAGCAGCAATTTCTCTAGATCATAGATCATACTAATTCAAGTACCATATATAATTGAACGGCAAAGATAAGAACAAGTGAAATTATGTCCAAGAATCAATCACCAAAAGCATATCTAGTATATACATTTACTTTCAAATACTCACTGCTTTTTGAAAATTTAGAAGCCATGAAATGTAACAATTTACTATTTACTCAAACTATTAAGTTCTACACTATTTGCCATGAATAAACTTGAGTTAGGGAAATTGTGATATTTCTGAACACAGCTTAAGAAATGTTCAAACAACCATCTTCTCAGATGACAGACTTCTAAATACCAAGGAAAAAAAAATTAAAGTTTCTAACACAGAAGAAAGATATGGAAACCAGAGCCAAATTCCACAGCAAATAAAGGAATATCTAAGAGATTTCTTTATTCTTGTTTTTTTTTTTAAAGTTTTTTGAGCTATAGTATGTTATACAGCAAAACATATTTGAGCACAAAGAAATAAAGTAATCATACAATGCCACAATATGTCAAATGAAACAAAGATAAACAACAGACAAACAATAAAATCACAAAAACGAGGACTCTAATTGAAAGTCATTAATTGAAGTTTTTAGCAACTCTTTGGCTAGGAAAATGGTCCCCTCAGTCAATTGTGGGCAAAATGCAAGATTGTAGAGTGAATGCCAAAAATATAATATCTAAGGGCCATATCTTTAGCAACTTTAACTAAGGAGCAAATGTCTTTTTGGTAGTGTTGGGGTGGCACAGGACTCCACCCAGCCCTGTCCTCAGTAGCATTGCTGAAAATCCAAGGAAACTAATTATCTTTGACCAAGAGAGATCATGCAACCAAGTACATGCTCACACTGCTTGATCCAGCCGTTACTAACACCAAATCAATGATTTGGCGAAGTTCTTTCTCAAACTCATCTTTAAAGATGAATAATCAAAAAACTAAGGAATTTAGCACTCCTCATTTCCATCGTTGAAACACGGCAACCCTCCTCCATGCGTGAAACCCAGGACAACTTAAGTTAATGAGTTCAAAATGAAATCAAAATTACAACGTTTTACAACCTTTTTACCAATGCATTTAGACCATATGACTCAATTTATCTTCCAAGGTTCTCATGATAGTTATTTCCAAGTACTAAATGAAATTTCAAAATAGACGTGTTCCTAGCATTTAGACCATATATTTTTTTTTAACCTTTTCTACAAAATTGATTTGACTTAAGCGGTACTAACCATACATTATTTTTAGGGGCCAGCGTATCCTAACTAATCGAACAACTACCAGTTGAAAACAATTTTGAAATTGGTATCATAAAATAAAAAGCACGAGCTAATTTATCCTACCTACCAGAGATTCAAATTTTATTATCATGAACCCAAGAAAAGTACTTGGATCACCTTCGGATAAAAGACAAAGCAACAATAGTGAAGGATGGGATGAAGCTATTCAGCATAAGAAAGGAAAAAAAAATCAGTTCGAGGACGCTACTCGGTTGCTCTGCAAGCACATAAAAATCTCCTAAATATTGTAACGCTTAATATAACAAGAAGCAATGGTGAGTAGGAATGAATTTATGGATATCTGTGAATCCATTACGGCATCAGAGTATAATTCTCAGGTATCATACCCACAAACCTGACCACTACTGACTTCGGGATGACAATACGAAGACCACCCGATCAATAGAATCTTTCCTCTCTAACAGCCTTCAAAGTGGCCAAAGAAATTAACTTTCGAACTTTTCTAGCAAGAATTCATTCTGACTAAGATTAGAAATGAAGCATACAATGGCAGTAAACTAATATTCGTAACTCATACTGCACACAATTTGCCCAGAAACATTGGTTCAGTTAACTCCAGTCACTTCATACAAATCTTTGCTACATCGTATTAGCTACAGATAAAAACGTAATACACATTCATAAGTTGAAAGGGTTATTCTAACCAAATTGTGTTCCCTTAAGCGAGGCCAGGGAGTGATATGATATTTGACATTGACTTGATAAATTAGGTGTAAAGATCAATTCACTACTTTATAATGGTAACCCATTTGAAAATAAAGTACTGAGAATTCATTGGTCAACAAATAAGAATTGAAAGATAATTTCTTCTAATTGAAATTTGATTTTTAAAAATAGAAAAAAACTTACATGTAAGGGCCAGGAAGACCCTTCAAGGCGTTGAAGCAGAGGCAAGTATCTTCAACGAGCACAGGGCCGTTAACTTGAATGGCAGCTAAACGAGCCTTCTCTTTAGAGATATCTTCAGGCTCCCCTTGCAATTCCGGCAGGTCAAGCTTGAGAGACTGAAAGGGAACGGATTGCCCCAATATGGCTTTCACTTCTTCCAACTTCTTGGCGTTCCCTGTCACAAACGTCACCGGCCGCGACAGCACAATCCCCTGTCCTGTTGCCGCCGCTGCCATTTTGCTTTCTCTCGAAACGTTTGGAGAGTCTCTTTACTCTCTTCAGTGACCAATTTATAAATTCGTCGAACCCGTTGGATTTCAGATTGTTTCATCTAACGGCTGATGCTATTTCTTTGGTCATTTACAATTTTACACCCCCACTGATAACCGTTGTAGCCGGTGGCAGCCACTTACTCTCGGAATTCATTTCAGCCGTGAATTTGATGGCTGAAAGTGGGGCTATGGAGTAAAAAAAAAGGAAAAATTAGTAATTCAGGGATTCACTCCCCAGTAAGGCAACCGAAAGTTAGAGATGAGAAATTGTAATTTATTTATTAATTCTTTGTTTCAAAATTTAAATTAGCTTCCAAAAAACACGATCAATTTTATCATTGTGTAATTTTATTGCAGCAATGAAGCTGGTGGGGACTCGTAAGCGGAATGCTTGCGATTTACAGAGTTGCAATGGAGGAGGATTGGTGGAAGCCGATGCTAATGCAGATGGAACAATAGAAGCCGATGCCCAATACGGATTCGTGAGCAGTTTGTAAGTATTTGCACTCTGATGAATGAAAAATAGGAGCTTTTACAAATTCACTTTTAGGCTATATAGTGTTGTTATGCAATGGCAGTGGTGAAGCTTTACCTGAGATGAAGGCAAAGAATGCAAGTGCATGCATTACAAACGAGGTGCGGTAAATGGAAATAAAAATGAATCTATTGCATTGGTAGAGACATGCCCGTAATCTTGAAGCTAGTTTTTTTGCTATGAGTGCTCTGTCGGTTCGGAGGGAAATAGGGATGGCGTCTAAAAACCTGCCACCTGAGATGAAATGTAAGAACAAAGTTCAGAACCGACGAGCAGAAGTCGGAGATGATGCAGAGAGGTTCAAGTTTTTTACGAGAAGTGCCCCAGAGAGATTGGCTGCAGCTGTTTCGAAGATGACTGATGAACAAAAAGCAGCAGTTTGTGAAATGGGTTTGGGGAATATCGTTCGGATAAACTGTGGTAGGCTGAAAAGGAAGCTCTGTAGATGGTTAGTTGAAAGGATTGATATGACTAGGTGTGTTCTAGTTTTGAATGGTAACAAGCCGGAGCTTAGCCCCAGTAGTTTTGGTTATATAATGGGCTTAAATGATGGGAAATGCCTCTACAATTCGAGAGTGACAGTGCAGAAATGGCTACATATCTAGAAATGTTCAGTGCAACATCTAGAGGAATTAACATCAAGAAATTGGCAGAAATTTTGCAAAATTCAAAGGCTGCCAATGGCAGATTCAAAGTCACTTTTATGATGTTTACAGTGTGCACTGTTCTTTGTCCCCCGGGTCGAATGCACATAAGTTCTGGGTTCTTGTTTTCTGTAAAGGATGTGAACTGTACACAAAAGAGGAATTGGGCAACATTTTGTTTTGATAGATTGCTTCAAGGCATTACTAGGTTTAAGGAAGAGAATTTGGCATATGTAGGAGGATGTATTCTCTATTTAGAGGTAATGTGTCATTTTTCAATGATTCACTGGCATCATCATTGCTTGGTAAAAGTAAAATTTTTAATGTTCAGAAGATGTATTTACGAAACTATAAATCAAGTGCATTGGGGGTATAATTTGTAGACATTGGTTACTGGTCCTTTTATGTTCAGTTTCATTTGTTTGTTTGTATAATGATTTAAAGGAAGGGAGTGGTTGGGCTGGGAGGGGGGGTGTGTGCAGGCGGCGCTGGGTGTGGTGTGGGGGAAATTACAGGTGTTGGCTGGACAAAATTTTGGAGTGGAGAATTAGATAAAGTAAGATATGTTGTTGATGCTGTTTCTATATTTGTGCAAATATCTGTGTTGAACATGTATTATTAATACAATTGACTTGGTAAATATAATATTACTAACCATATATTGTACTGATGCAGATGCTTTTCTTCAATTCTGTGGTGTATGGAAAAGTATGGAGGGACAGGTCGATGTGTCCTCTGGCACTGTGTGATGCTTATGAGATTAAATGATTAATGAAATGGTTAGAGAATAAAGGTGGTTGTGATAGCAAACAGGTAGTTTTATAGAAAACTCCCAAAGGGGGTTGTTTTCATGAATATTCTGTGAAAGATTAAATAAAAAAAATGTTATGCTGAAATTGCTTTTTTTGTGAAAAAGACAGCATTGCGTTTTTTGGTGTAATTGCTTGTACTAGAGGGCTACTTAGGGCTTTTGCAGTTATGGAAGTGAAAATGCAACTTATATGAGAGCATTATAATTTTTTTTGCAGGTAACGGTTCGTGCTGTAGCATTGAGAGGGTAGAAGTCATTTTGTGATAGATCCAATGAGCCCCCAGAAGAAAATTATACTCATGGGGAAAATAGAGATGCTGCACCGGTCCTCCCAATGATTAAGGTGAACTGGGTTGATGATATAAAGAAGCTTCTGTCAATATCAAAGAGGCTTGTGGGAACTCTTGAGATTTTGAATGCACATGGTCCCTGCAGCAACGACAGTGGCAACAATGAAAGCGGGAAGGATTGCATTGAGGGAGTGAAGGTGAGAGAGGACGGCTGTGTATGGGTAAGGAGCAAAGTGAGGATGAAGCATCTAGCTGCCTGGTTATCAATCATGAAGCTGGTGAAAAAAATGTGTCTGAAGTTTCACAGCATACTGTTGTAGTTGATGCAGTAGATAGTGGAATCGAGACTCCAGCCTCCAGACCATGCGTTGAATACTTGCTCACTTATACAAACATTGAGGTGTTGCCACCTAAGATTTTTTTTTTATATATTTTTAATTTTTTTAATATTACCTTGGTTCTGTTGTCCATTCGTGTGGGTGGATTCTAGTTTCAGCATACCTCAATAATTTCGGGTATAATTCTTGCGGAGGCTTGGGGGAGATGCTAAAAGGAAATCTGAAGCGACTAATAAGCCTACTGATTTGCTCTTCTTGCATCCAGAGGTTTGTCGTATAACTCATAGAGGGTTGCCAATTATCAAAATCCGTCCTCACAATGGATGTTTTCAGGTTGGCCCATATGTTATGTGCAGACCATTGGGTGATGATGAGGAGAAGTTGACTAATTACTGCAGGGATGAAAAGCTGAATAAAGTACATAATAGTTATATGGTTAAACTGATTAAGTACTATCTATTTACATCTATGCAATTGGAATGTGTGCTGTCCCTTGTAGCTATAGTTCCTGAGACTTATTTTTAAGTACACCGATTAATATGTTGTTTAATGATACTTTGTGGATGATGGTTTTTGTATATCAGGGAGATGCTTTTCCAAACCAAGTTGAATGGGATTAGTAGAAATGAAATTATGTCTTTGTGTCCCAAGAGTTCGATCAATGTGAAGGTACGGCTTCATTTCTCTTAGTCTATTTGATTAAGAGTATAACATTTGTATTGATGGTGATATTGTAAAGTGATTGTTATGGCAATTTAATGGTTATTAATTATACCATTGTTTTTCTTTTCATTTTTGAAGTTTATGTGTTGAAATCTAGCATTTTTAAATATTTCATTTGCAGATTGTTTCTGCTGTTTCCAAAATGCTTTCTGCACCAACTGGCGGAGACCGCTGTTTCACCTGTTTCTTCCCAGCTTATAATGTTCTATGCACTCTCTCTATTATTCTTCTATTGGGTTTCATGATAAGATTACTTTTATGGTGTGTTTACATTTCCGAAATGAGAATCGAAATGGAGGAATCAAAATCAATAATCCGTTTACTTGTTAAATTAAAGATGGAGATGGGAATGAGAATGGGAATAGATGTTGTGGGTCCCACACAGCATTAAAGAATCATTAACATGCTTGTGAATCCGGTGGGGGGAGGGGCTGGGAATCAGAATCTCATTCCTCCCATGACAAAAATATCCCCAATAAATTTTTTATTTTTTGAAAATGCCCTTCATATGATACAAAAATATAAATTGAAAAAGAAAAAGGATACAAAAATATAAATTGAAAAAGAAAAAAAGGAATGGATATTATTATTATTATTATTATTATTATTATTATTATTATTATTATTATTATTATTATTATTATTATTATCGTCACTGTTGTCGCTGTTATTATTTATTAGTGTCATTATTATTATAATTATTACTATATTATTATTATTAATTATTACTACTATTATTTATATTTATTATTATTGTTGTTGTTGTTGTTATTATATTAAATAATACAAGAACAATAATTAACAAAGGGTATTTTTAATAATTAGTGTCATTATTATTATTAATTATTACTATTATTATTATTTATGTTATTTATATTATTTATATTATTATTATTATTATTATTATTATTATTATTATTATTATTATTATTATTACTATTTATTATTATTTATATTATTATTGTTGTTGTTGTTGTTGTTGTTGTTGTTTTTATTAAATAATATCAAGAACAATAATTAATAAAGGGTATTTTGGTAAATTATAATAATTTATTTTAAATCCAAGACAAAGTAAACACATAAATAGAAATGAATTTCATTATGATTCTGATTCCTACAGTTTAAGTAAACAACTTATTCTGATTTCCATTTCAATCTATTCTCATTCCTACCAATTCCAACTCCAACCCATTCCGATTCACATTTAATAAACGCACCATTAGTTGTCAATAGCATGTTGAGGCAAGTAGATTCTCTTTATTAGTGGAAAGTGTTGGCATAAAATTGTAGTTTGGTTTCGATGTACAATGTTAGGTAGTTGTTGAATTTGATTTATCTCCGGCAAATGTTAATGTATGATGTCTATCATTTAATTTTGTATAATTATTTTGTTTAATTTATATATGTTGTAATATATAGCTTAATTATAGTGTAAGAACAATGACAATGTAAAACTCTTTTTTTTATTAATGCTAATACTAAAACTTTATCATTATGTAATTTCTTATAATTATTTTGTTTAAATTATTTATGGTATGTTAATTGTTTTTTAACTATGACTTAAATATTTAGTAAAAACTATTTCTGAAAATAGTACTACCGAACACAAATTATCTGTTTTTATATTTTTCAATTGTGTCTGCCATGCACATATTACTATTTTCAGTTTAAAAATGCAGAATACAAAAAATAATACCAAACGTATATTTAAATTCAAAATACAGTAACTACAAAACATAATTTTCATTCTCGTTTTTATTTTCAAAAAATACTAATTCAGAAACAATATCGAACGGGCCCCTAATATTTCATTTGCAGATTGTTTCTAATGTTTCCAAAATGTTTTTTGCATATGGGAGGACCAATGGTGGAGACTGTTGTTTCACCTGTTTCTTCCTAGCTTATAATGTTGTATGCACTCTCTCTATTAATCTTTTGTTGGGTTTCAATGATAACATTACTTTTTTTGTGTGTTTACATTTCTGGAATGAGAATTGTAATGAAGGAATCAGAATCAATAATCTGTTTACTTGTTAAATTAAATATGAGAATGTGAATGAGAATGCGAATGGATGTTGTGGGTCCCACACAGCATTAAGGAATCATTAACATGCTTGTGAATCTAGTGAGGGAGGCTGGGAATCAGAATTCCATTCCTCCCATGACAAAAATGTCCCCAATAAATTTTTTATTTTTTGAAAACACCCTTCATATGATACAAAAATATAAATTGAAAAGAAAAAAGGAATGGATATTATTATTATTATTATTATTATTATTATTATTATTATTGTCACTGTTGTTGCTGTTATTATTTTTAGTGTCATTATTATTATTAATTATTACATTATTATTATTATTTATTTATGTTATTATTAATTACTTACTACTATTATTTATATTTATTGTTATTGTTGTTGTTGTTATTATTATTATTAAATAATATCAAGAACAATAATTAACAAAGGGTATTTTTTAATATTAGTGTCTTATTATTATTAATTATTACTATTATTATTATTTATGTTATTATATTATTATTATTATTATCACTACTACTACTATTATTATTTATATTATTATTATTATTGTTGCTGTTGTTGTTTTTATTAAATAATATCAAGAACAATAATTAATAAAGGGTATTTTGATAAATTATAATAGTTTATTCCTAATCCAGGACAAAGTAAATACATCAATCGAAATGAATCCCATTCTGATTCCGATTCTTACAGTTAAGTAAACAACTTATTCTGATTCCCATTTCAATCTATTCTCATTCCTACCAATTCCAACTCCAACCCATTCCGATTCACATTTAGTAAACGCACCATTAGTTGTCAATAGCATGTCGAGGCGAGTAGATCTCTCTCTATTCGTGGAAAGTGTTGGCATAAAAATGTTGTTTGGTTTCGATGTACAATGTTAGGTAGTTGGGTCTAAATTTGTCTTCACTCAGTTGACATCTTGTATTCAAAGTTTGGTAACCCTGCACAGAACATCAACGGCCTAGAAATTATACACATGCAGCAAAATGTCGAAGGGGAAGATTCGGACTTGGATTGGCTATTCGGTCTATCAGAAACCCCTGATTTTTACCTTAAGAACCTTGGTTCTTGCAACAAACTAAGTACGTTATCTCTTGGTTGTTTATTTTCGCTCACAATGGTTAACATATTGTTCTTAAGACGTATAATGTTAATTAAAGCTTCATGTGCTATCATTTGTAGATTTCTATCCCTGTAAACCATGGTTTGGCACACCAGTACTTGTTGGTTGTTTTTTATCTGAAATGTGGGTTGAGATTTGGTATCCGCTTTGTGGTGCAATGACTTCAAAGCTGTTCAGTGTAGAATGTGAACGTTTGGTGAGTTGCCTGTATTATTATTTTTCCAACGACTATTTGTTGTTACCATAAAAAGCCACTAGTTAACTTTTGTTTGTTGGCACATATTTGGTTTAATTTCGGTTCCTTGCAGCTTCCAATTAGTATTCGGTGTCAAAATTTAGCTGATTCGGCGTTCGTATATTGTATTGCAGCTAAGATCCCTTGAGTTGGTCCAATGGAATGCTGCTCCAGCTCCATTCACTGGAAGGTTAAAAGTTGGGGATTTTCGTATTGAGCTTTGTAATAGGGAGCCAAGTATACCTGCTGCATATGACTGTGCCCTGTATGTTATGCCGATGATGGAGTGCACAAAATATGGTCATGTCTCACTGAGTGCGATGTGTGTTTATGGTACTATACTTGCCGACAGATATTATGTTTATATATTCTCTATGTCAAATTTAGGCAAACCTGTTAATTAATGTGGTTACTATTTTTGTTGCAGATTAAGTTTTATTCGGGTTGTGAGAGGGCTCGTCTTGTTATCGAACTTCTCACTTGCGGTTTAAACTGTTTTAAAGATAGCATTCTTTCAAGCGCTCGGCAGTATCAAAAGAGTACTGATGTTGTTGCAGCAAAATCTATTTGTCAAGCGCCGTTGAGAAGAGGCTTTCAGGTGAGCTTAAGAGGTCCAGGCGAAAGGGGAAGGGCCACGATCGCTGTGCATAGTTCAGATTGCATTCTGTTCGTTTAACATGACTGTATACTTCAAAGATGACAGGTCTGTGTGTGCATATTTCAAAGATCAGCCTGTCATATTCATAAGACAGAGACTTGGATGGGCCTGTGATATATTGTATATAATTCCTTGATGCAAGAGGTGAAAAGTTCATTCTACAATATGTTAACACATTGTACTGCGTTATACTGTATTAGCCATATTACAATATTTTGTAATATAAAATGATTTAATAATATATTATTATTAAGTAATAAATATTACGATATAATGTTCTATTATTAATAATATTGTATTATAATATAATTTATTTCTATATTATAGTTATTATAATATAGTACAATCATATTATAATAAGTATTATTAATATTATGTTGTAAAAAATATAATATAATATAATATAAATTATATTATATTTTAAAATAATATAATATTAAATTATATATTTATTTTTATTTATTAATGTCAAATATAATTGTTTTTAACTTTAAATTTATTTTAAATGGAGTATTTTAGTAAATAATAAATGATTAAATAAATGAAAATATTTTTTAGGTATTTAAAGTAAAATAATTAAAATGTTTTTATATAAACGTAAAATATGTATTATCATTCACTTGTTAAGAATTTAGGTTTATTACTATATTATATTATTATTTAAATTGAAATTTTTATTTAAATATAAATTACTCCTTAATAAGTTTAAATGTATTATCTATTAAACAATGAAAGTTAGATTATTATATTTAAAATATGAACAATATTTTAATGCAACACAGTCTAATCCTACCTGCATGGGTTTAATTTAGATACATTTTATTGTATTAGTGTCTGTTTGGTATGACTTATGTAATGGTCATAAGTATTTTTTTAATCCCATAAGCTTTTATTAAAAGTTTTGTTGTTATTTAGTTATTTTTTTTAGTAAACCTTTTACAAATTAAATAAGTTATTTTGTCTCTACTAGCAAACTCAAATTTTGGACCTTTGCGAGTAGAGGTTGAAAATTTTTTTTTAAAATATCTGAATATAAAAATATCCTCTACTTATTTGATAATCTTACTTCAATTTTTTCATAGCAAAATCTTTAAAAATTTTCCTATTAAAATAATTTTATAATTTTTTAATAAAAACTTTTATTGACAACTAAATAACTAAAATTTCTTGAGTAACAAGCTCTATTTGTAAAAACTTTACTAATAAAAACTCCACTTAACTACCCTTCACTTTTTTAATGCAATGTAACTAAAAATTAGCCAAATATGAGTTAGTATAAGAGCAGTATTTCAATGCAATAAAATACGTAGTACAAGATTGCAAATATAAACTGCATAAAAACAATATTTTAATCCAATGCAAAACAATATAAATGCACCCATAATTATTGATTGAGGCAGTTTATCTAAACGATAGTCAAAATCTATGAGTTTCAAGCCTTTTTGACTTTTGAGGGCCGAATTTCATGTCATCCAGCCCTTTTTGGCCCAAAACAGAATTTTGTTTACATCATCTATTATTTGTGAATTGTTCACATCCCAGGAGCAGCACATCCAACCAACCTCTTTAATTGACTGGTCATTGTTTAGCTTTCATAGTCTCACTTCAAAAGACAGCATGGGCCTCAATTTGTTTTTTTAAAAAAAAAAAATACAAAGGCTTGCTCTTGAATTATAGAATATGATCTTGGGGGTCAAAAAGCTTTTATGTTTGCTCAATGACACACCTCATTAAAATTTTCATTCTGCTCAATCTTGGATCACTTTCAAAACCAAGGTCACAATATACAGATAAACGCCATTAGAAAATCTACAGAGTGGTTGCCATCACCACTAGAACCATACCCTCCTATTCTTTCCACCAATAACCGTTCTTTATGTCTACTTTTCGATACAATCAAAATTTAAAGAATTTCTAATTCTAGTATTTTAATATGTTTATTTAAAGTACACGTTAATATTCACTCTTTTTAATTTAATATACAAAATAATAGTAACCAATCAAACAGATTTAAATTAACATTACAGTGAGATTGTCCTTATATTAACCCTCTTCTTAAACATAATTTAATAACTCAACAACAGCGACAGACACAAAACGTGTATAGATTCCATAGGGGAAACTCCCAAGGCCACCACGACCCTTAAAGCAAGGGGGCTGCCAAAGCAGCGCCGTTTAGCTTTAATTTTATTTGTTTCGACCTTTATGGTCTTAAAGTTTATATTTTAATTGACCATCTCTCCGATATGGAACAAATTTTATTTTATTCTATTTTTTGACTTTATTCATATAAAATATTACAGCCATAATATTATAAGCTTCATTTGTTACATAGTAATAGGATATTATATAGTTTCGTTTTGTTAGGGAAATTAATTAGTGGGGGCAAAATTTTTGGATTCGAGTCCTCACGTGATATGGCCTCAAAATCAGGGATGTGTTGTGGGTAAAGCTACTACTCCACTCAATCCATTTTCCTTTTCAGTTCCCGAAAGTCCAAATCTTCATTATTTTCTCACTTAAGATTGTAACTTGAGACGTGCATATGCCTTGTTTTGTTTCTTTTTTCTTCTGTTTTTTATTTTAAAGATTTTTCCTCTTTTGATGATTACAGAATGTAAAAGATTGACCCACTTGTGTTTTGGCCCCTTACCCACATGATTGGTTCAACTTTAGGTTGTGATCAGAGTCTACATATACATTCAAGGAATAATTTCATTGATACTTATGAGGTTTAGAATCTTTTAGATTATGATAGTCTTGTGGCTCTGAAATTACGGTGGTTGTAAAATACAAACACTAGCAATTAAGTGAAAGTGATGGGTATTTCATAAAATTAATTTTTAAGTTAGAATTTTTTTAAACAGTAGCTATGAACATTCTAACATTTCATTCCAAATTATATAATATTTAACATATCATTCATCAACTGCTTGATAGATTTAAATTACTATGATTTTAGCATTTTATATTTTCTAAATATGAGTAAAAATTGGTCCGAGGATATTAGTCGGTCGATTTTCAAGTAGTTCTATTTAGCTGACTATCGTTCAAATTTTAGGAGAGGTGGGGTGTTTCAAGAATTCATTTGAAGAGTTTACCATCTCTCTACTTTTAAAAATATAAAATGAAATAATTTTGGAGTAAAAGCTTAGCATTTTAAAAACTAAGTTATAAGTTTTTACAAAGTATTTTAGTGTTTTGAATTTGATTGAAATCATAGTTGCTAAATAATATATAATACCAAACAGAGCCCTAACTTTCAATCAAATCTTAAGAGAGAATAATAGAGTCTACTTTCGATATATATTGTTGTCTTAAGATGAAATATCAAGAATTTAAAATTATTTTTACATAATTAAAATTAAAATTAATAGAAAACTATAATTTACATAATTAAGAATATTAATAATTATTATGATTTATATAATTAAAATTAATAATAAACTAAATAATTTATCTTATAAATATATATTTTTATTTACGTTGTAATTAAAACTATAATTCTTTAAATAAGGATAAAATTATAATTTGAAATAATCCATTGCAATCTAAGATAAAGTAAATATATAAATAGGATTTTAATTCTTATTCCACACTTCTATTTCAATATAAGTAGACAACTTGCTCCTACTCTCACTCTGACTCCACACTTTCAATTCTTGGATTTTCACTTTCAAAAAGTAAATACTACCATTATGGTTTGGTCTGCCTTTTTTTTTTTTTTTTTAAACTTGATTCATGTTTGTTTAATCAATTATCAATCTCAATGCTTCAATTATATGGTACACTTTGTGCCTTCATAATTTGAACATAAGCCTATAAGAGTCAAATTAGATGCAATAGTGGCCTAAGAAGGAACCCTAAATCTTTAATGGATTAAAATTTCTTTTATTCTCATCATTGTCCAGCTAATTTTGCAAATTTTGAGGTGACAAAATGATTTTGACCAATTGGATCAATATTGACCGTAAAACCTCTAGGTTGAGCCCACTAAAGTAGTGTTGTTGGTGACTCACATAATTTAAATTAATCGCGTTGTAATTTATAAAAAAAACAAATTGAAGATGCCGGGCCAATGCGGAACTTACTCTTACATCATTATGTATTTTGGTTGTCCTCAAAGTCTTAATTCTTCAGAACTTGTATTGATAAACTTATACCTGATTAAAAATATATAAAAATTTGGGACTATGTTTTGTGATGCGTATTAAATTAACATGCCATTGGATCTAATGGCGATCTGGGTCTAGCTAATTTCTCTTCTTTCGAAGGATGCTCTTATATATATATATTGTTTGTCAGGTCAAAAATAAAAAAATAAACAAAAAAATATTTAACAAAATTACTAGCAATACCACTTCATCGGCGCGTGTGTGGACGCATTGCACGGGATTAATTAAATTAACTAAGCGGTAGTGATGATAAGGTTTAATCTTGCCTCAATTGGTTGATGTAATTGTAATGTTGATAATTTTGAAGCCACGCTTTGTGGCGCATGCATGGCTTAACAAGCAAAACAAGCTTGCGGAATCAGCAATCAGCCATCATCTTGTGCACACACTATGTGTTTAATTAAAATTGATAATTAATTTGCATGTAAAATTTGTCAGGAAATGTCACAAATTCCCCCATCAGACTTCTAATGTAGGCAATAGCATTTGCAAGCATTGGGGTGACAAATTATGTGAGCTTGTGAAGAATTAATATTTATCAATTCAATTAAGCAGATTTGGAATTGAAATTAGGGTTTGTTGTTATCATCAGTCAGTGGTGGTTTAGCTAATGTCTCGCAGACCATCTTGCCATCCAGTGATTGCTTCAAATTCCCGGCTGTGAGTGATGTTGAGACTGACCAAATTCTATTGTGCAATTTGCAACTTCAAGTGGCTATATCTCTAATCCATTGAAGAGAAAATTGTGTAAAAATGAAATTATAGGGAATGCAGAAAAAAGTAATGCTTTATTTTGCAAGGGATTGAGTTGGTTCGATAGTGGTCTATCAAAAAAAAAAAAGAAAAAGAAAATATAATTATAAAATATTTGTCTTGACAAAAATAAGCAAAGTGTACAAAATTAGGACGACTAGATAAATTGTGACAATCTGTGTTCAACTTTCTTCCCATTTATTTTAAAGTGACGTAATATTCTGAATTATTCCGACGCCCTTTGTTGTCAAAATAATGAATTTAATTAAGTGGTCCATAAACTAGTGATATCTTACAATTAATTTGCTAATGCACAATAAGGAATTGCTTATCATGTTTCTTATTGAGTTTTTTTAGGTATATTTGTAACTACTATATATGTTTTTCTCAACTTTAAGACAATAGAGTATCTCGACTCAACTTACCATAGCTAAATGGCGAATAAAAGGCAATTCTAAGTTCTTGAAATTTTAATATTCTCATATTTTTAGACCCATATTTTGGTATGGATGAACTTTCCAAGAAAAGAAAAATATACAAAAGTAAATAACAAGAAAAAGATAAATTTTCGTAATTTTTTTTAATTTAATAACTCACGCATCCATTGAAACTCAAACCTAAGACTTGACCTTAGGAGTTAGGATGACGGTTCCTTACTACTGGAGCTGGACATTGATTTTAGAGTTAAAAATTAAAAAGAGAATTTTTCTCAATCGTAACAAATAGGGATGGTAACCAAACCCGCACCCGGCCCGGACTCGGACTTAACCCGGATTTTTCGGGCCGGGTTAAACCTGGCCCGGATCAACTTTTATCTGAAATGTAAACTGAAAATGTAAAACCCGCATATTTCTGAGTCCGGATTCGGATTCAAGTAACCCGTAAATCCGAAATCCGGACCTGGATTTTTTATTTTAATATTAATTTTTTTATAAATCGTTTAATATAAATAGAAAAAAAAAAAGAAAACCCTAAGTCACGAATTCGCGATTCGCAGCTGGCAGCCCCCTTTCCCCAGATCTGCCATTTCCTCTCTCAATCTCTCACTCTCTCCTCTCGGTTTTCTCTGATTCTCTTCATCAAATCAGTTTAATCAACATCGTCATCACCTCGGCGGCCACCATCTCGCTGAGCAGCTGTGTTCGTCTCGTCGGCATCACCTTCTCGTGGCTGTGTTCTGCGCTCATCACCATATTCATAAGCTGTCGTTTTGAATCTTGTGAGTCTCGGCTGTTTTCTTTATAATTTATGCTCTGTTATGCTTTAATTCTACCATTTATATGCTCTTAGCAATTTAAATTGGTGGCTGGTTACAGTTATTATTCATGCATCCCCCATACAAGTTATCACCAACTTCATTTTGAAGCAAACACCATAACTTTATGTATATATAGCAGTAGTGCAGCACCCAACGGCCAAAATGTTATGCTCTGTTATGCTTAGTATGCATGCTCTGTTATGCTTCGTTTTTGGCATTTGTAATTGGTTTATTTTGAATTTTTTTTTATGGTTGCTGTTAATAGAATAGAACTGGTTGTATAGTTACTGGATTGGTTGCTAGATTGATTGTTAATTGTAGAAAAAATTATGTCCTGTAGGGTGACAAATTCATGATGGAAAATGAGCAAAGAATTGATGTGGATGCCTCTGAAAAAAGTGAGGAAAGTGTGTGTGTCAGGATAGAAGCAGAAAATAACGGTGAAACTGCTGTTGAATTAGAACCAGATTCAACAGTAGTATTTCATGGCCGTGGCTGTGGCCGTAGGGGTAATACTATTCCTGTAACTTCAAAAAAAACGAGGTGGTGGTGGTAAAGTAGTGTCTGATGCTTGGAATCATTTCAAAAAAGTTAAGTTGGGTGAGGAAGTTCAGGCAATTTGCAATTCTTGCGGGTTGGTTATGCAAAGGCATTATTTGAAAGGTACTAATCACTTGATCAATCATACTAAACGGTGTCCTCGGAGGTCATTCAAGAATGTACAGCAAATGCACCTATCTTTTTCTTCTAAAGCTGATGGAACCACTGTACTTAAACTGATTTGATGAAGAGAATCAGAGAGAACCGAGAGGAGAGAGTGAGAGATTGAGAGAGGAAACGGCAGATCTAGGGAAAGGGGGCTGCTGGCTGCGAATCACGAATTCGTGACTTAGGGTTTTTTTTTTTCTATTTATATTAAACGATTTATAAAAAAATTAATATTAAAATAAAAAAATCCGGGTCCGGGTTTCAGATTTACGGGTTACTTGAATCCGGATCCGGACCCGGAAATATGCAGGTTTTACATTTTCAGTTTACATTTCGGATAAAAGTTGATCTAGGTCAAGTCTGGGTCCGGGCCGGGTGCGGGTTTGGTTGCCATCCCTATGCAAGGGCATTATTCAAAAGGTACTAATCACTTGATCAATCATGCTAAACGGTTTCCTCGGAGGTCATTCTCTTAATGTACAGCAAATGCACTTATCTTTTTCTTCTAAAGCTGATGGAACCACTGTACTTAGTAGTTACAGTTCTGAATCAAAGTGGGATATGGCAACAGTAAAGCTTTTTGTGGCTAGGATGATTATACTACATGAGCTTCCCCTAGCATTTGTTGAATATGTTGGGTTTTATGATTTGCTGAAACTACTGCAACCTTCTATTGAGACTATTAGTAGAAACACCATCAAAGCTGAAATTTTGAAGCTTTATGATGTTGAAAAGAAGAAGACGATGAGTATTTTAGAAGCTTGTGAGAGTAGAATTGCAATTATTACAGATATGTGGACTGCCAATAACTAAAAGAAAGGGTACATGGTTATTACGGCACATTACATTGATAGTTCATGGATGTTGCGAAGTCGCATTATGAGGTAATTTTCTTGATAACTCTTTTTTTTTTTTTTTTGGCTTAAGCATAAATTAATGTATTATTTAATATCTTAATTTTTTTTTTACATTATTAGGTTTATATATGTGCCAGCTCCACATAGTGGTGAGGTAATGTGTAATGAGTTGTATGATTTTTTGATGGATTGGAATATAGATAGAAAGCTGTCCACCATAACTGTTAATAATTGTGCTGCAAATGATTCCATGATTGACTTGTTGTTGGAGAAATTTTCTAATAGTTTAATGATTATGGGTGGCAAATTCTTTTATATGCGTTGTTGTGCTCATATATTAAACTTGATAGTTAAGGATGGCTTATCCGTGATACAAAAGGGAGTTGAAAAAATTAGAGATAGTGTTCATTACTGGACAGCAACACCGGCTAGAATTGAAAAATTTAGGAATGCAAAAAAACAATTAGGTATTAAGGAAACCAAGAACTTGGTACTTGATTGTAAAACTAGATGGAACTCCACTTATTTGATGCTTAGTATTGCATTGTTGTATAAAGATGTATTTGATCGTTTGAAGGAACGTGAGAGAAATTATACATCTTTGCCTAGTGAGTCAGAGTGGAATTTGTCAAAACTTATGTGTGAGTATTTAAAAAGCTTTTATAAGTTGACAGAACTTTTTTCAGAGACACGATATCCGACATCTAATTTATTTTTTGCTAAGATTTGTGAAATTAGATTGTCAATGAATGCATGGTTGCAATCACCAATTGAGGGGATAAAAAATATGGCCACTAGGATGATTGCAAAGTATGACAAGTATTAGGATGTTATTCATGGAGTTCTTGCGGTGGGGACTATGTTAGATCCTAGGCGTAAAATGCCACTGATTAACTTTTTATTTCCTAAAATATATGGGGGAAAAGCTGAAACTGAAATTGAAAGGGTGCATAAGTTATTTGTTGATTTAGTGCATGAGTATGAACTAAAACATTCATCAAATTCAAGTGGGGGGTTAATGATTCTACCAATTCTGAAGCTGTTACAGCAGGGGATTCCAATATGTTGGACTTAGACTTAGATGAAATGGCTGCTGAGTGGGCATCATTTAGAAATGAAAACACACAAAATAGTCATTCCAAATCAGAATTAGAGCTTTATCTTGAGGAAAGTACTTTGCCTTCAACTAGTTAATTTGATATTTTGTCACGGTGGAAGAATAATCAAGGCAAATATCCTATACTTGCAAAGATCGCAAGAGACTTTTTGGCTATTTCTGTATCAACAGTTGCTTCTGAGTCCGCTTTTAGCACTGGAGGTAGACATTTGAGCCCTCATCGCAGTAGACTTCATCCATCTATAGTGGAGGCATTGGTGTGCACTCAAAATTGGTTTTGGCTTGAACAAAACCTAAAAGGTATGGAAAATTTATTTATTAGAATCAAATTAATTTCTTATAGTATTTTTATTATCAATTTATCATTAATTAGTTGTCTTGTTCATTATGTTTATGATTTATACATTTCTTTTAGATGGAATTCCGGAGGAAGCAATACTTTCTGCAGAGCATTTGATTGATGAAAGTTTGATGAGTGAACAACAGTCAAATGAAGTTGATGATTGAAAGTTTAGTCTTTAAACTAGTAATTTGAAATTTGAACTTTGAATTGTAAATTTATGTTATGGATTTACATTTGTAGATGTTTATTATTTTGAAACTTTGAATTTTAGATTATATATTTGTATTGTATTTGTTTTAAAATCTAGATATGTTATGTGATTAATATTTGATTTTGTTTAGGATAAGTTTATTTATTTTTGTTTAAGTTCTTAGTCGGAGGTGCATAATAAGGGGGAAAAAAGAGGTGGGTTGACTATTTTGTAATTTGATCTTAATTTTGAGCTGGTTCTGAAATTTTTCCAAAGAACAATAGGTACTTGTAATGTTGTAAATGTGAAGATGAATATTGCGAGAAGCGGATACCCGGATTTGGCATGATACATGAATTATGTTGTAAATTTGGCATGATACATGAATTAATATGGAAATCCAGGTTCAAAACCCGGAATGCGGGTACCTGGATTTTTTCGGGTTTAACCCGGACCGGACCCGGATTAAAAAAATCGGGTTTTAACCCGGGTCCGGTATATAAAAATTGTGTTCGGGTCCGGATCCGGAAAGACCAAACCCGAACTTGAACCCAGACCCGGACCTGTAAATTGCCATCCCTAGTAACAAACGATTAAAATAAACATTATTATTTTTTTTATTTAGTATAACTGCAACTCAATATCAATGTGAGAATTATGCTCTAGTATATAGCATACTCTCTCTTCTTTTTTTTTTTTTTTTAATTATCTTATAAGGCTTTTATTAATATCTGCCTCAAGAGTCTATGTTAAGATTATTAAAAATAATAAGTAATAAATATTATATATGTATTTAAAGAAAGCTCTATCATAAACAGATTGTTTTGGATTATCCAAATGGTGAAATAACATTTATTAGTGATATGTATTTAAAAAAAAAGCATAAGAAGACTGTTAATAGTATTTATTTAATATTGATAGCGCTATAAATTTTTTGTATAAACTGGTGGTATAGTTATATTAGTTTAATAAAAATAGAAAATAATGAAAATAAAACATGTACTTCATGCAAAGTTTTCTCCAATTAATCAATATAACGTTATACCAAATCAGTTTGTACAAAAAACTTGTGTTTAGATTTCTCTTAAATTTAATTTAATAAAATTTATTATTAAAAAAGGTTATAAATTATTTTTCTCCTAACTTTTTCTGTAAGATTCCAGTTTGATTGATTAGTAGTAATAAATTTGGACTTTTGTACGCGCAAAAAGCAAACCAAGATATTGCTAATATAGAGTTGGTACAAGCACATATACACCTCACTAATCACACCCAGTACATTAGAGTCACATCTCTTATTTAAGATACCATGCTGTTTCTTGCCATAATAATCACACACAATACTTAATTTTACTCTAAATTCTTTGATTTCCTTCAACAAAAATGAAATCTAATTTTGGTTTTTGTTGGTAAATTGAAATATTTGATCCAATCATTCATTTTGTGAAATGAATGTATGACAGAGAGGAGCCAAGAAAAACAAAAGCAGTAACTGAACCCAGAAAGCTTCTTACAGTGAGCAAATTGAGGAAGAGAATAAGCATCCCCTGTGTCTGTTTGTGCTTTTAAAAATTATTAAAAACACAACAAGCACTCACTTTGAGTTAGGGCTAGCCCTCTGCTCTCATCACACCCCTCATCACTATTAAATAATAGTTTAAACAAATCTATTTTTTTAGTTTATTATTTTACATGTACAGAAAAATATATGTGAAACTTGAAAAGTCATGTCATATGGTGTCTCTCTTCTTTCTTGCGCGTGAGCCCATCTAGCAGAAACCCTATTTTATAATACATATTAAGTGCTGTGGTGGTGGTGGTCTTGGTGTTGGTGATCTCTAGGCGTTGGCTTTGCTTTTGTTTTGATTTCTTTATAATCTTTTATATTATTATTATTTTTTGTGCTTTTGCATTAATGTTACTATCAAA
This sequence comes from Murraya paniculata, assembly GCA_030449075.1. Lineage (NCBI taxonomy): Eukaryota > Viridiplantae > Streptophyta > Magnoliopsida > Sapindales > Rutaceae > Murraya > Murraya paniculata. The sequence goes on along the minus strand of JAEVFN010000011.1, from coordinate 54,619 downwards.
ACTTGCTGAGAGTTTTTGAGTTGAAAGCAAGTAAGCAAGCACAAAGAAAGAGAGAAAAAACATCAAGAAACCCAATGATACAAACCCGAGAAGAAAGTTTTGGAAATTGAGGCAAATTGTCTTCAATATCAATGCTCAGCTCGAGGCAACAATCCTTCTTCTTTTTCTTCTTCTTCTGTATCTTCTTTACCTCTGTTGTTGTGTCTCAAAACCATGAAGCTTCCGTTCTCTTTTCATGGCTACACTCTTCATCTTCTTCATTCTCTAATAACTGGAACAGTCTTGATGCCTCCCCATGTAACTGGACCTCCATTAAATGCTCTGCTCAAGGTTTTGTAACTGAGATTACAATACAGTCTGTGCCTCTTCAACTTCCAATACCAACCAATCTTTCTTCTTTTAAACATCTTCAAAAGCTTGTCATTTCTGATGCAAATCTCACTGGGAGTATCCCGTTTGATATTGGTGATTGTGTAGGACTTAGAGTCATTGACTTTAGTTCTAACAATCTTGTTGGTACTGTACCTTCAAGTCTTGGCAAGCTTCACAATCTTGAGGAGTTGATTTTGAACTCTAATCAGCTTACTGGGAAAATCCCTGTTGAGTTAAGTAACTGTGGGAGCCTCAGGAAACTCTTACTCTTTGATAATGGCTTGGCCGGGAATATAACTCCAGAGCTTGGAAGATTATCCAATCTTGAAGAGCTGAGAGCTGGAGGAAACAAGGACATTGTGGGGAAGATTCCTGCTGAGCTTGGAGATTGTAGCAATATGACTGTTCTGGGATTGGCTGATACGCGAGTTTCGGGTTCATTGCCAGCTTCATTGGGTAAGCTAAGCAAACTTCAGACATTGTCTATTTACACTACAATGATCTCTGGTGAGATTCCTGCTGAAATAGGTAACTGCTCTGAGCTTGTGAGTTTGTTTTTGTATGAAAATAGTCTCTCTGGTTCGATTCCACTGGAGATTGGTAAGCTTAAAAAGCTCGAAGAATTGTTGTTGTGGCAAAATAGTCTTGTTGGTGCTATCCCAGAAGAGATTGGTAATTGTACTAGTTTGAAAATGATTGATTTTTCTTTAAATTCTCTGTCTGGGACTATACCATTGTCAATAGGGGACATTTCGGAGCTTGAAGAGTTTATGATTAGTGATAACAATGTGTCTGGTTCAATACCCGCGAATCTGGCCAATGCCACAAATCTTGCGCAATTGCAACTTGATACAAATCAGATTTCAGGATTGATTCCCCCAGAGCTTGGGATGCTGTCAAAGCTCACTGTTTTCTTTGCTTGGCAGAACCAGCTTGAAGGAAGCATTCCTGCAACTTTGGCTAGTTGTAGCAATCTCCAAGCTCTAGACTTGTCTCACAATTCACTCACTGCTAGCGTTCCTGCTGGTTTGTTCCAGCTTCAGAACCTCACAAAGCTTCTCTTAATTTCCAACGACATTTCGGGTTCCATACCTCCAGAAATTGGCAATTGCAGCTCACTTGTGCGGTTAAGGCTTGGAAATAATCGCATTGCTGGTTTGATTCCTAGAGAAATTGGGGGTTTGAAGAGTTTAAACTTTCTTGATTTATCTACCAATCGCCTTTCGGGGTCGGTTCCAGATGAGATTGGTGATTGCACAGAGCTGCAAATGATAGACCTTAGCCACAACACTTTGCAGGGTCCCCTGCCTAATTCATTGTCATCTCTCTCTGGGCTACAAGTTCTTGATGTTTCAGATAATCGATTTTCAGGTCAAATACAATCAAGCTTGGGGCGTCTTGTGTCATTGAACAAGCTCATTCTGTCCAACAATCTGTTATCTGGACCCATACCTTCATCACTTGGCCTCTGCTCAAGTCTTCAGTTGCTTGACCTCAGCAGCAATCAGCTCACTGGTAGTGTGCCGATGGAACTTGGTCAGATAGAAGCCCTTGAAATAGCTCTCAACCTCAGTTGTAATGGACTAACTGGGCAAATACCAGTTCAAATTTCTACTCTAAACAAGCTCTCCATCCTCGACCTTTCACATAACAAGCTTGAGGGGAATTTGAATCCGCTGGCACAGCTTGATAATCTTGTATCTCTCAACATCTCCTACAATAAATTCACAGGTTATCTTCCTGACAACAAGCTCTTTAGACAGTTGTCACCAACAGACCTAGCAGGAAATGAAGGCCTTTGTTCTTCAAGAAAGGACTCGTGTTTCTTGAGCAATAATGGCGAGGCAGGACTTGCAAGCAATGAAAATGATGTGCGGAGGTCAAGGAAACTTAAAGTAGCCATTGCGTTGTTGATCACCCTGACGGTGGCAATGGCAATCATGGGGAGCTTTGCATTAATTCGAGCACGAAGGGCTATTAAAGATGATGATGATTCTGAGTTGGGAGACTCGTGGCCATGGCAATTCACTCCATTCCAGAAGCTGAATTTCTCAGTAGAGCAAGTCTTGAAATGCCTAGTTGATGCCAATGTGATAGGCAAAGGATGTTCTGGGGTTGTTTATCGTGCTGATATGGACAATGGTGAAGTCATTGCCGTGAAGAAACTTTGGCCAACAACAATGGCTGCAGCTAATGGATGTAGAGATGAGAAATCTGGGGTTCGGGATTCCTTCTCAGCAGAGATAAAAACACTTGGCTCAATTCGACACAAGAATATCGTTAGGTTCTTGGGTTGTTGTTGGAATCGAAACAACAGATTGCTGATGTATGACTATATGCCTAATGGGAGCTTGGGCAGTCTCCTTCATGAGAGAACAGGAAATGCATTGGAATGGGAACTTAGGTACCAAATTTTGCTTGGAGCAGCTCAAGGCCTTTCTTACTTGCACCATGATTGTGTCCCTCCCATAGTTCATAGAGACATTAAAGCCAATAACATTCTCATTGGCCTTGAATTTGAGCCTTATATTGCTGACTTTGGCCTAGCCAAACTTGTTGATGATGGTGACTTTGCTCGATCCTCCAACACAGTTGCTGGTTCTTATGGATATATTGCTCCCGGTACGCCTCGTTTGATTCATGTCTTAGTTCAATATCCATTTACTTTATTTTGTCTACGACTCTGTTATTCCATTCATTGTTATTAATCAATAACTTGTTAAATTGTCTACTATGGTGCCATCATACCTACTTAGCAATCTTGATCTAACATTTAGTGTTCTATTCAGAGTATGGTTACATGATGAAGATCACAGAGAAAAGCGATGTTTACAGCTATGGCGTTGTAGTGCTTGAAGTCTTGACAGGGAAGCAACCAATTGATCCAACAATACCTGATGGATCCCATGTTGTAGATTGGGTGAGACAGAAGAGGGGAATTGAAGTCCTCGATCCAAGTCTTCCATCTCGACCAGAGTCAGAAATTGATGAAATGATGCAGGCATTAGGTATAGCCTTATTGTGTGTAAATGCATCTCCTGATGAGAGACCAACAATGAAAGATGTTGCCGCGATGCTCAAAGAAATAAAACACGAAAGAGAGGAGTATGCAAAGGTTGACATGCTCCTTAAGGGATCACCAGCAGCTGATAATGTTCAAGAAAATAAGAACTCAAGTGGAGTTCTAGGAACATCTTCATCTAAACCCGCGGCAACTGTGCATCCAAAAAGCAATAACACAAGCTTCTCTGCCTCCTCACTATTCTACTCATCTTCCTCTGGTAGCAGAATGGATTTCAAATAATTATTTAAATTGTTTCAACTAAATAGAATGAAGTTTTGTTTTATCACCAGCTTCTTCAATTACAAATCTCTTTTGGGTACTTCTGATGTAAAGAAGAAAATGTTGTTATTTCTTATATCTTAATGCATGACAACATACATAGCCAATAGTTGCAAGGTTGGCATTTGCCGTACTTGAAAAATTCACATCCCATTTTCAATATTTGAAAGCAATTCATTCAGATGAAATGAGAGCGTATTTAAGATGGACAGTAAGAATCTAGCAAAAAGAACCCAAAAGGTTGCGTGACAAGATAATTCAGAGTGAAAGAAGTCATATTGATTTTACTTATAAAATTCCATGAGGGGCTGGGCGACCCATTGATCAGTGGAGTTTGGCTGTATCGCTTTTTACAATTCCGAAGTTGGTAACGACTAATGAGTGTGAAAGAATTGATTCCTAATTTGCATTTCATGTTCGCTCATCTTTTCAAAGATCTGAGACTGCAGTGATTCTTTATCCACGGCACAAGCTTTTTTACACAAGTACTGCACTTTCTGATACTGAAGGTCACAGCATTGCTGTAAACAAATTACGCAAGTATCTATAATAATAAGTCTCACTATATCCTATAGGTAACAATGTTGTAGTTGGACTTGGACCCTTAGTTTATCTTCATTCACTCACATTATCTAAGCCCAAGATTCAAGATGAAACGCAACAATAGATTCCAAAATTCACAACAGCTAGCCGCTGACTAGCTCAGGTTTTGCTGCTGCAGCGTTTTTTGATGTTTCACTTGGCCATCACATGAAGCAAAATCATAGATCTGCATGCATGCATGACCTTTTTGTTGAAGGATTCTTTTGTGGTATTGACTACGAGGACAACGAGGACACTTTTTTCTTACTTTTGTACTTTCTCTACAATAATCAAAGCAGTGCCCTACAAAGTACCATTTCTAATCTTGTTCCAAAAATGGACACTTGAAAGCAAAAACGTTAAAGAACAGACCACTACTATCAATAGTCAGGTCTCCTTAATTTACATTTAATGTACTTTACAATTATTAAAAATAAGTATAAATAAGACATTAACCCCACGTGACCCACCTACATATTATTCATTTTTGCATTATTTTTATTAGTTATAAATTACAATAAATATAAGTTATAAATTGCCCTATCAATATCATATGCACGAGAAATACGGACCATACACACAGTAAAGCCAATCAGCAAGAGTGACATAACATGATTATTATCTTATTAAAAGTTTACTACTAAGATTACTGTTTATTTATAGCATTAGCTGTGATGGAATTACTTTAAAATTGTTAGGTATAAATAATTTTATCATGTCTGATTACTAACGGTCGAGCATGACTGTGTATAATTGTGTTTGTATTGAGTTTTTAAATTTTATTAGAAAAGAACTCCATATTAGAGCATTATAATTAAGGAATGCAGAGCTAGTCCATAAAAAATTTGCCCTTTTATTTTTTTATTTTTTTCAATTGGATACGATCTACCGCTGTTACAATTTGAAATCTATCAAAACTTAAATGTATGCACTTGTAGCATAACTCAAAAGTCTACTAAAACTAATTAAAAAATTATTTCCACTAAGATTTGAAGAGATAGATAACTCGAGTGCTAATTTAGTCTAGAATTTTACACTTTATTAAAGTCTAAAAAAGTATTAAACCATACGGTTTAACAGTATAATGTCATTATACTATTAAACCATGTGGTTTAAATAACTTTTATAATCATTATACTATTACACTAATTTTTTCAAACTTTAATAAATTTATTATCCGGATTAAAATATTTCTATAAATATCTCTATCCAAATTTAAAGTAGGGAAAAATATTTGAGCTTCTATACGCACAGAGACTCAAACTTGTATTCTCAATAGTTGAGGGCATGAGCCCCCGCCAGTGCCCGCAGTAGGTCGAGACCTTAGTGGTAAAAGTTATCCTTTGTCGGAGGAACAGAAAGCCTGCAATTTTGGTTAAAAATTGTAACCACGAGGGGACTAGTGTTACAAACAATTTAAAAGTTACAAGAGCTAGTTTGATTCATATTGGCCTATGGGCCTAAGAATAGTTGCATGCACTAGCCCTAATCGGCTATTGCGGAGAAATCAATTCAATTTAATTTAATTCTAGTTGTCGCAATCATATTTTGACTGGCAACTCATTGTAGCATCCAACCCTAATTCATTTAGGACTTCATGAACATGCTTTTCAGGACGTTGTATTTCGCCAATTCGCCATTGCTCATTTAAGTAACAAAAGATTAGGTTAATGCAAATTCAATGAACATGCTTTTAAATAGGAATTGCAAGTTGTATTTCTTTCCATGTTTGATCAAAGGAAAGGTGACGTTTTTGTTTCTTGTGCTTTTAAAGAAAATTGGGTTCACATGGAAAGAAATTATCTAAATTAGTTGGTACATGTTGTATAGGATTAGTGGATTTGTGCTTATCCTTTGATAGATTGGAGGGCCAGATTCTTTTCACGTATTTTAATATGGAACTTGAATTGAATTTTTTTTTTTTTTAAATTAAGCATAGCAACTTTTCATTAAATTCATGTTCGGACATCCCAATAGGATATAAACCTTAAGACTTCTTGTATTAATTAAGAAGTTTTACCAATTAAATTAATTATCACCCGCAAATTAAATAAATTAATCTCTTGTATCATTGAAGAAATTATTTTACCAACTAAACAGATTGACACTTACACAATCCGAATGCAACTGAACCTCGAACTCAAACCTCTTGCATCAATGGAAAAAGTTAAAAAAAGTTTTACGTGCTAAACAATATAGGGGGTGTTTGGTACCCCCATTGTGGTTGCATTGCATTACGTTTGGTGCACCAAGCTACTGTATTAGGGAGTATTATATAATGCATTAGCTGAACCCGACATTTATGTCGAGTTTAGCAAAATGTTGGGTTTAGCTTGGCAGTTCCCGCATTTGCTTGCCCTTTTTTTTTGCCCTTTTACTGTGTAATAATAATATAATAAATAAATATAATTTTTTAATCTAATATAATATAATATTTTATTTTTTATTTTCTACATTATAATTATTAATATAAATTAATGAATTTATAATTTATTATTCAATAATATTATATCATATTTTAATTTTTATTATATCAAATTTATATAACTAGATAATGTATTATTTAATTATAATTAATAATTAATATATAAAAATTGATTATTATTCAATAATTTAACATAACTAATAATAAATATTTAAATATGAATAAATTTGAATTTTATTAATTTAAAATTAATAATATAAATAAATACTAGATTATTTAGCATAATTTATTTTGTTAGCGAATTTGTTATAACAATTGTATCACTTTATTATTCTATAATTATCTTGTGGTATGTATAAACTTTTATTCTATTATCCTAAGCTGACTTTTGAACTAATCTTATAGGTTTTAACTATTTATTTATGTTATTATATTATTTAGAAATTATTTGATTAAATTATTTACTTCGGTCTTTATTTCACAGGTTATATATTTAGAAAATATTGAAAAATAAATGTTATACTTCTGAAAATTTAGGGCTATAAGCTTAACTCTTTATGAAGAATTATGATATTTCTAAAATTTTTAGTAAAAAAAAATTAAATTTCTAAAATTTAAGACTTCTATATTTAGTATTTTTCTAAGTACTAATAAATATTATTTTCTAAACATATAATTTAAATTAATCACAAAAAATTAATACAATATAATACAGCACCAAATATAGTGTAATTAAAAATTAATATAGTACAGTGTGGCACTAGACATTAATTGTACAATATTATTATAATACAATGTTAATACAATATAATATAATAAAATATATTTGTATTAAAATAATATAATATAACATAATATAATACAGTATGCCAAGCGCATCCACAAAATTTATTTTCTTTCAAGATTATTCATATGCAGCTAATTATTAATTAATGATAATGATAACAAATAGCCTCTTAAGATGAGTCGTAGCTAAACAGGGACAATTTGGTAATATACGCCAGGTGCAATCATTGCAGCCATCTCTCCTAGGATTATTGATGTTGAACCAATGCAACTGGCCATCCCATGTAAATCTGCAGAAGAATAGAGTACGTCCAAAAACTGCAGTCCTAAATGAAAAGGAAAATGTCTCCTCCTAACGCAGCACACGTTCACCAAGATCATTATCCTTGGATTGGCAACGCATTATAAAATCTTTTCCTATTTTAACCCTATATGACAGTCTGTAATGCATAATTATTCACATATAAGCCTAATATTGGATTAAGGATCCAACAATATTAGATTAAAAAATCCAATAATCTCCCACTTTGGCTATATATGTAACCTTATAATTATGCTTTGTAAAAAATAACCATATGAGCTCAACCTTATTATCATTACTGAAATGTATCTATAACCAATCCAGTCCATCAATCATACCAACATAGGATCAAAGCGGCCTTTGTTACAACTATCGTAACTCGACCCATCAACGGTCACTATGTCAATAAAACTTAATGACATGGATCATGATGTAGATGTATAGCATGGAAATTTCATACAATGTGATCTTAACATGCATATTTCCAATTGGTCCACCTTAAACTTTAGTGCGATCAAATCATACAAAAATCAGAGTGTGAATAAACTAAAACTTTATTTTTGCAGAAAACAACCTTAAACTTCCATAAACCAAAATAACTGAAAATGTCTATAATCTAAGAGCATCTAAAATTGTAAACTCGCACTAAAACTGAATATTCTTTAATGCCATGACACCCATACGAGCAGTGTGCTCATTAAACATCTTGGGTGGCAATCCCTTAGTAAGCGGATCTGCAATCATGGAGTTTTGCAGACGTGCTCTATAGACAACTGTCAATTCTGAACGATTTCTTTAACAACTATGAACTTGATGTCTATATACTTCGACTTCGTCGAGCTCTTGTTGTTATTAGAATACAACACTATTAACTTATTATCACAAAATAATATGCAATTTGTTAATATCATCTACTATACGCAGCCCTGTGACAAAATTCTATAGCCATATTCCGTAATCGAATGCCTCATAACATGATATTAACTTTACTGCCATAGTAAAAGAGGCTATAAGAGACTGCTTATCACTCTTTTAAAGACAGCACCCCTATCTAGCAGACAGATGCAATCCAAAGTGGATTTCATACTATCCTAACACCTAGCAAAATTGGAGTCAGTATACAAAATGATCTCAAGCTGATCTAACCTTCGATATGTGAGCATGTAGTCTTTTGTTCTCTGTAAGTATTGTAAGGCCCGTTTGGCTACTTTCTAATGATCTATTCTTGGATTACTTAAATACATGCCCAACGTCCCAGTAACGTACCCAATATCTGATCGCATACAAACCTGAGCATACATCAAACTCCCTACTGCTGATGCATAAAGGATCTTCTGCATTTTCTTTTTCTCAAAATAATTCTTGGGGCATTGATTGAGACTAAACCTATCTCCATTAGCCACAAAAGTATCACTTGTTTTGCAATCTTGCATGCCATATCTCTTTAGAACTATTTTGATATAGCTCTTTTGTGATAATCCAAGAATAAACGATCTCAGTGTATTTGTATGCCTAATATAAAAGAGGTGTCTCCAAGATCTTTCATCTTGAAATTCCACTTGGTATAATGCAATAAGTCTATATTGCTGTTGGCAAGCAAAATTTCATCAACATATAAAACTAGAAAAATATATTTGCTCCTACAGAACTTATGATACATGCAATTATCGATCAAATTCATCTTGAAACCGAATGAGATGATCACTTGATGATACTTGAAGTACCATTGTCGATATGCTTTCTTGAGCCCATAGATGAATTTCTTAAGTTTGCAAACCATATTCTTTGGGTCTCTTAACACAAAGTTTTCTAGCATACCATATAGATCATCTCATTAATGTCACCATTAAGAAATGCTGTCTTAACATCCATCTGATGTAACTTAAGATTGAAATACGCCACTAATGCCATTACGATCCTGAAAGAGTCTTTCGAAGAAACTGGAGAGAAAGTCTTTTTATAGTCGATGCCTTCTTTTTGCGTAAAACCCTTTGCGACAAGACGCACCTTATACCTCTCCACATTACCTTTCAAATCCCTCTTGGTCTTAAATATTCATTTATAACAAATAGATTTCGTACCTTCTGGTAATGGGACAAGATCCCATGCGTCATTGTCCTTCATGGACTTCTTCTCTTTATTCATAGCATCTATCCACTTCTGAGAGTTAAAACTTTCTATGACTTGACGAAAATTGATCAGATCGTCTTCCATCACTCCAATGTCTATGTCATGTTCTTGGAGATATACGATGTAGTCATATCGCACTGCACGTTTTCTTTCTCTAGTGGATCTCCTTAATGGCATAGGTTCTTGAAGTGGTAGGGCTTGTTTTTCTGGTACAACTTCTTGTGTGGGGGTTCTCCAATATTATCTTGATTTTTTGTGTCTTGAATAAAGTCAGGAATGAAACCCTGATAAATGCTAATGACACTTATGGAAATATCAGCATATTCCTCTTCAAATACAAAGCCCCTAGTCATATCTCCCCCTGCAAACTCAACATCCTAAAAAAACCAGGCATTTCTCGACTCGAAAATTAATTTATTCGTGGGATCATAAAACTTGTACCCCTTGGATCATCCAGAGTATCCAATAAAATAAAAATTCACTATCTTAGAGTCCAGTTTCTTCTCATTAGGCCTATAAGCCCTTGCTTAAGTTGGACATCCCCAAACATGTATGTGCTTTAAACTAAGTTTTTTACTTGTCCAATGCTCGTAAAGGGTTTTGGTAGTCACTTTAGTCAGAATCTTATTAAGGATACACACTGCAATCTTAAGTGCTTCTCCTCAAAGTGATTCTGGTAAGGTAGAATAACAAATCATATACCTTACCATGTCCTTAAACGTCATGTTTTGTCTTTCAGCAACACCATTCATAGTGGGTGAACCCAGCATAATGTAATGTGGAACGATACCGCATTCCTCTAGGAGTTTAGCAAATGGTCCTGAACGTTGTTCACCTGAACCATCATATATGCTATAGTATTCACCACCACGGTCAGATTTGACGCTTTTAATTCTTTTGTCGAGTTGGTTTTCATGTTCAGCCTTAAAATTTTTGAACATATCTAAGGACTGTGACTTTTCATGGAGGAGATATATGTAGCTATATCTAGAAAAGTCATCTATGAACGTCATAAAATATTGTTGACTGTTCCAAGTAGCCGCAGAGAATAACCTACAAATTTCTGTATGTATGAGTTCTAAAACATCCAAAGTCTTATTGGCTTTAAATCTCCTTTTATTGGTTTGTTTCCCCTTGATACAGTTAATACAGATATCAAAATCTGTGAAATCTAAGGGGTCAAGAATTTCGTCTGACACAAGTCTCTATATTCTCCGTTTAGAGATATGACCCAATCTCCTGTGCCATAATGCACTTGAATTCACATTAGTTAATTTTCTCTTTAAACCTTGTGTACTTGATTGTAAGGATTCATTAAATGAAGCAATTGTATTAAGTATATAAAGATTATCATCGCCTAATAAAGAACCAGAATTAACCAGTTTTGAATTATGAAATAAACAAAATTTTTCATTCCCAAATGAACTAGAATTACCAGATTTGTCCAAAGCAGAAATAAAAATAAAATTTCGTTGAAAAGATGGAACAATAAATGTCTCATTAAAATCCAAATAAAATTTGGTATTTAACAATAATCTAAATTTTCCAACTACTTCAACTATTTTGTCATCGCCCACATAGATGTATCTTTCACTATCACTGGATTTTTGGCAATTCAGGCAACTTCGTATAGACACACTAGTGTAAGTGGTTGCACAAGAATATATCTATCATGTGTGTCTAAGTACGCTAAATTAATCTCAAAACAAACCAAACTAAGAAGTATAACTTTTCTAGTAGGCCATACGTGATAATTAGTGCAATGCTTCTTTTTATATCCTTCAAATCCATAAAAAAACAACCAGTACCTTCTAAATCACCTGGTCTCTTTTGTTGTTTCTTTTGTGATGTTGTATCTGTAGCTTCCTTATCATTCTTCATTTTCTTACCCTTGTCCTTGCCCTTAGAGGTAGAGGTGAGGTGAGCACTTTGTGCCTTATCTTTCTTTAGCCTATCCCCTTCTTGAACATAGTGTGATATGAGCTCATTTAGAGGTCCAGTCTCTTTTTTACGATTATAGCTCACCTTAAACTGATTAAACTGTGTTGGTAAGGATATGAAAACCAGATGTACCAACAAGTTCTCAAAGAGTTTAAGCTTAAGAGCTCTTAGCTAAGAAGCAAGATGAGACATTTACATAATGTACACTCTCATATTGCCTTTACTCGTATACCTCATTGAAATTAGGCTTGTCAAGAGCATACCGATTTCAGCTTTAATTGTAGTTGCCTTTTTAGACATTGAGCCCCTGAATGCTTTGGGAATGACCTTCTTCATGATCATGATACACATGCGATTTGATCTCTCCCACATTTCTATTTCCTTTGTATCATTAGGGATACTCTCATCCATAAGAGTTAGGGGATAATCAACCTTTAACGCAAAATCAAAATTTATGACTGCGAGAACTATTAGGAGTTTCTCTTACCATGATTTAAAGTTAGAGCCATTGAGCATAGGAATAGAATTGATGTTGGCAGTAATATTAACAGCAAACATAACTGAACAAAGAACAATAAACAACCAAAACAAGCTTATATTAGTCTTAAAACAAAAATAAATTCAAATAAAAGTAGGCCCCATTTCAAGATACTGGATACTCCATTAATATTTTATCTTTAGACAAAATATTAACTTGTAAATAATTTCTTGGTATAGTAATAAACACTGATAATAAGAACATGTCAAACAATAAATCTTCCTTTGGGCTGATTTATTGTTCATATGTAAAACCGAATAATTATCATGTGTTTATTACCACAAGTGTACATGCAATTCTATTAAATATGGACCTTTCTTTGGGCCGATCGATATTCACAGAAGTTACATGTACAAAACCTTTTATATTCCAAAATAAATTAATTTTCATAAGAGAGGTCACTTTGGCAACATATTGTTTCAATTAATTTATCTCAAAATATATATATAAACCGACCAATATTTGAATTTAAAATTGCACAAAAAATTACTAAAAAATTAAAAAAATTCTAGACAAATTCGGTCAACAGTCAATGTCAACATTGAAGGTCAATGTTGACTGGTTCAAGGCTGGACCAGTTCGGGTTGACCTAAACCGGACCAAAACTAGCCCCAAATCAAAATTCAAAAAACCTTATCCCTAATTTTTTTTATCTTTCCTCTTTTTTTTTTTTTTTTTTTTTTTGCATTTGTTTTGCTCAAGCAGCGGCCATGGCCGTTGCTTTTCCCTCAAGCTGCCACCACCTGGTGGTCGCGGTTTGCTTGCCTTGCCTGAACACAGGTAGCTGTTGGGCTGCTGCCAGCTTTAAATCCTTAACCTAAATTGTTTTTTTGATTAATCCAATTTTCCTCAAAAAAATTCTCCAATTTTGTATTTATTTGCTTAATACAGAAATTAGCCTCAAATTTGATTCATGTATTGTTAGATTCAAATGCCAAAAGGTGTTTAATTGTCAATTTGTTCTCAAACTCAATAATTTTTATAATTTCGATACTGTTAAATTCGAGAACACCAAAGATTTAATTGTTAATCAAAATTAAATTTGATTCTCAGTGATTCAACACGAAGAGGCTCTGATACCATTTGTTAAAATAAGAAATCATTTGGTAAAAACTATCACCTATAACCTAGGAACATTCATGTTATATCACGAAGAATCAATAGCAAAATTATGCAGAAGCGTACCTGAATCCATAACGCTGAATTAGTCTCAAGGTTGTGTGATTAGTCTTCCAAATCAACATGTTCTCCTAGAGAATTCTTTAATTTTCTCTGTGCTCTCTCTCTCTCTGATGATGGGATATAAGAAAGAACAGAAATATACGTATAATCTGGGAACCATAACTAATTATATAGACAACTTTTTCTTGTTGTCATTAGGTATTCCTAATTCTGTCCATCATAGAATTAGAATACCATTAGGTCTCTATACATTAAAGACCTTCACCCTATTAGGTATATTAAAGCGCATAATACCGAAAACCTAAATAGATCACTTTTAATTGGGCTTAACCCTATATGACAGTCCGCAATACATAATTATTCACATATAAACCCAACATTGGATTAAAGATCCAACAGTATTAGATTAAAAAATCAAACAGTAACATCACCATTTTGGTTAAAGAAGCTATTCTTGATTTTTAGTTGTCTATGAGGGAAGTTTGCAACTACCCTCTCACTTTAAATAGGCATGTAAATGTTCAGGTTAAGTTGTGATTGGCTTCGCCTTAATTTCCGTAAATGTATTTGCATAGCCAAATCCATTCTGGTTCTTCCATTTTGATATAGTTAGGATTAATGCTTTTTTTAGTCTTTAATATATAGTTTGAGTTAATTGTTTAGTTAATTTGAGTTAATTATTGATTAATCTTTATATATTCAAAAAATTAGGAAGTGCTTAAAACACTTATGTCATTAACAGTAAGATAGTGTTTCTATATGATATAACTTAAAATTCAAACAATTTTGACATCCAAGACGTAAAATAAAAGATGATAATCAAGTAGATTTTGGGCAATTTATGAAAGAATTGATACTAATTTACTAATTACCTCGAGTTGTAAGGATTGGAAGAATATTTAAACAGTATAATAAAATATGGAAGACACCATGCAGTACTTTCAAGGAAAATCGTAATATTGTTTTAGTTAGAATAAAGTGGCCAAATGAGTAGCTTTTTTATGGTCCTTCCTAAGTTTGGGAAAGCTGGATCTTTAATATAATCAGATGTGTCGAATATAGTATGTTACAAAGAATATCCAGATCTTATTTTCTGATTGTGAAGAAAATTATTTTACTGGCATTATGGCCATTTTATAAAGATTCACATTTCTGTTTTTTAAATTTATTTTATTTTAGATATGGAATTCAACCTATACAAACACGAGGAAAATATATTGAAGAGTCGAATGAACAGTTGGGTTGACTCATTCAGAATAATACCAGTGAGGCATAGAATTTATCTGGACTCTTGTACAATGTTACAATGGATACCGTCAAAATTATGTGGACGTATAGCATGATTCCTGTATATACTTGAAACAAAAATCAACAAATATGCTAATACGTAGAGTTGAATGAGTCCAGGTACGGCGTCCCTTGGGCATCGTACCCCGCTTTTTGTCCATATTCAGTCTAGTCGTCAGATTTTAGTTACTTTAATCCAATGGCTGTGGTTTTATCTTGGAATAATGATGTGTAGTCAGGGTACTGTGCAAACCGGTTGTAGCGAATTGGTTATGGGGTTCTGCAAAACTTTACCATTAATTGAACATTCGACGGCCGTCGGCGACTAATCAGAAGCAGCTCTAATTGCTTAAGTCTTGGGGATGGTAACTCGAGCAGCGACAACTTGTGAATTTGCACTCGACGACATTCATTTGTTGTAGCCACTCAATATTAATCGCTCCACGGGGATTTCAAATATGCAACTGGTGGTAATACCACCAAACTAAAAGTGGGGGATTATGGAGTTTCTAAACACTAGGTTGTTAATGTAATTATAAATAAGGATAAAGTGGGCATTTTAAATTTTGGGAGGGTAAAATGGAAACTTCAGGGAATGGGAGATTAATTCCCATATCTCTCATGGGAATCAATCTCTCATTCATCGTTCTTAAATAATGGTGGGTCCCACGATTTCGATTCCGAATCCGATTCCTGTTCTATTTTTGCAAAGTTAACATTATCAATGATTTCGATTTTGAATTTTGATTCTTCAAATTGGAAAGTAAACACAACATTAGTCTTATTATTTCATCGATGTGTATGATGAGCAACACTGTTATACATCATCCTAGAAGCCATGTTAACATCACAAATAAAATAGGGAAGAACGTTTTAGTACGTTGCCAGTCCAAGAATGATGATCTCCATGAGCATTTGCTGCATATTGATCAGACCTACTCATTTTTATTAAAAAATAACATTTTTCGAACTACACTATTCTTCTGCAGGTTTACATGGGATGGCAAGCTGCACTGGTTCAACATCTATGATGCCCACAAGAATACCTGCACTGATTGTAACTGGAGTTTATTCCCAGATGGTCCCTGTTTGGCCGAGACTCCTTAGAACAAGGCTAAGTGTTTTATCTACCATTAGTATCTATCTTTATTCTTTTGTATTACGGGTGTAGCTCTATTGGCCGTGAATGCATTTTGCATCTGCAGTCATCTATGTTCGAGTAACAAATCTTTTTAATATCAAAAGAATTATACGTATTTTAAAAAAATTACATAGGTGATAAAATTTGACCAATCAATAAAACTCGGCTCCGTCTACAATGCACTTGTCACACTATGCCCCACTTTTTTGTTATTTTCACAAGCAACCATTGGATGAGATAAGAATAAATCTAAGGATACGAAAGATGATACATGTAGAGCTAGATAAACTGTTCAGCAAGTAAAGAAAAGGTAAGTATTTGTGTACAAAATCTCAAGTAAAATCTAACAATATATAGATTAGGCTTTTAGGAATCGACTCAATAGTCATCAGCAGCAATATCTATTCAAACTAGACGGGATATTATTAAAGGAAGTACGATTGTCTCACTTTGTTTGCCTTCATAACAAATCGAAACCCGAACCAAAATTTCTTTGGTCTATTAATCATGAAAATGTGCAGCGGAAAAATAATGTATTATTATTCTTGAATCAAATGATTTTTGAGAAATATAAAACTTGATATTACTAGCAATTTGTATTTCGGATTAGACATAAAAGATGTTGCAGTAATGCTGTTGTCAATAACAATGAGAAAACATTTTTATATTGATAACAATTATTAAAGTTAGAAAAAAAGTAATATGAATTTCATTAATGTAATGCACATATTGAGTAGAAATAAGAATTCATTTTTTAAAATTAGCTTGTAAGCAGTGGAAGTTTAAGTGCTTAGAAGTCCACTAATGTATATAGGATTGAGGGAGCCCAAATACTTATTAGTCCACTGACGTACGCCGTCGTTCATATTCTAGGGGACACACCAAGGTCATAAGGCCAGGACCAGCAATAGTAAGGATCATCCCAAAAGAAGAATATGCCCTAATACCAATTGTTATGTACTTATTAGTTAGAAATCATCCTCAAAATCTAGCTTGTAAGGAGAGGGAGTCCAAGCACTTATAAGCCCACATGTCAATTAAAATTGTAGCAGTTAATCGTGAAATTATTTGCAAATAACTCATTCATGATGTTCGATGGAAAAGAATTTGCAAGTGCTTGATTTTTCTCCAGGAAAAATTCCCTTTCCTGCTTCTAAATTTGCCTATTAATTAGAATTAATTAGAAAAAATTCTAATTAATTAGAAAAAATTCTCTTGAATCTCGATCTCAAGAAATGATTAACAACTTCAAAAGATAGATTGGAACTTTAGAGAAGGAGACTGATGACAGTTATAATGCAGGCATTGAATACTGTTATAATTACATTATAGTTGTTCATAGAAAGAGCCATCCTGAGCTAAAGATAAATGACCTTATTAAGGCTATTGTAAAGTACATGAAGGAGCAAGGCAACGAGACAGCCCAAGCTGAACAAACTGTTGTTGGGATAGATTATGTTGAGGATGCCCCTTCTTCTACTAGGGAGAAAGTGGACCTATCTTTTACTGTGGTTCGAGCTGCCCATTCTGCTAGGGACAAGCCTGATGCTTCTATTAGTGATGACCATATGTTTAGTTCAAGAATTTTCTTTTGCCTTTCCCCTTTTGTATTTGAACTAAAGATGTTTTTTGCATGTGTTTTATAGATTCTTTATCTTACCTTGGGCAGGTTTTAAGATTTGGAACTTCTATTTGTTTTGAGCAAATTTCTTTCATTTTTCTTCTCACCTAATCATGGTTGAGTTTAATTAAGATCTTGCCCTTTTATGGCAAAATGTAATAAGATATTGCTTATTTTTAATGGGTTTTGTAGATCCTCATCTATTCATAGCCACTTTAATAAATTCTCACCTCCTCATGGCGAGTAGAATAAGTTCTCGCCTACTCCTGGCGAGTTCAATGAGCTTTCTCCCACTAATGGCAAGTTTAATGAGTTCTTGCCTACACATGGAGAGTTTAATAAGTTCTTGTAATCGCCTACTCATGGCGAGTTTAATCAGTTCTCACCTATTCCTGACGAGTTTTGTAAGTTTTTAAAATTCTCGCCTAGTCTTGACGAGGTCTATGGGTTTTTGGAGTTCTTGCTCAGTCCTTATGAGTTTTATGGGTTTTCAGAGTTCTCGCCTAGTCCTGACGAGGTCCATGGGTTTTTGGAGCTCTCGCCTAATGAGGCTACAGATTCTTGCATTGTCCTGATGAGATCTTGCTTAGTCCCGATGAGGTCTACGGGTTCTCACCTAGTCCTGACGAGTTTTATTAGATGGTTCTTAGTCTCTGCCCGAGTAAGTTTGGAGACGTAAAACTTAACTTGCCTTAGAAATAATTCATGCTTTTATCATTATGCTCGCCTACTCATGGTCAGCAGAGCTAACAAGCTTAGGCTTCTTGTCTCACATTGAGTAGGTTTTGAGGCTTGAGACTTAACTTGCCTTAGAAATAATTTGTGTTTTTATCATTCTGCTTGCCTACTCATAGTCAAGTAAAGTTAGCAACCCTAGGCTTCTTGTGTCACCTCGAGCAAGTTTTGAGACGTGAGACTTACCTTGCCTTAGAAATAGTTCGTGCTTTTTTCATTCTCCGCGCCAACTCATGGTTGAGTAGAGTTAACAAGTCTAGGCTTCTTGTCTCACCTCGCGTAGGTTTCGAGACTTGAAATTTAACTTGCCTTAAAAATAATTCGTGCTTTTATCATTCTGCTCACCTACTCATGGTCGAGTAGAGTTAGAAAGTCTAGGCTTCTTGTCTCACCTCGAGTAGGTTTCGAGACTTTAAACTTAACTTGGTTTATAAATAATTCATGCTTTTATCATTTTACTGGTTTACTCACGGTTGAGTAAAATTAACAAGTTTAGGCTCCTTGTCTCATTTAAGCACGTTATGAGACTTAAAACCTTTATTTGCCTTAAGCAGCTCATTTTTTTCTTCTGGTCACCACACCACAAGTGAGCAGGTATGATTATTTTAAGGTTTAATGGAGCGTTCTATTGATGATTGAATCTCAACTAGTTTTTATTAGGTGAAATGAAAAGGATCAGGTATCAGCATTCTACAGTGAGTAAAGTGTTGGTCTGGTGGTGTTGCTTATGCTCGCCAATATTGTATCATGATATCTAGCCTGCATAACTACCTTTGAGCTCTTTTTTTGCATCTCCTTAGCTCTTCTAACTACTTGCCTCTAACTCTAGTTGTTTTTTCTTCTTCAATCCATTTATCAATCTTTACTTGGTCATAGGCTGTTGAGTAAGACTTTAATCGTTGGCACCCTTAGGTTACACCATGATTTGCTGATCTTTACTCCTTCTTTTAATCCCCTCAAAGCTTATGGATGATTGAAACACCAAGCTCAGTGACGGTTCTATTGTACGTTTTTACAAAATCTTTAAGGGCTTTTGCCTCTCTTGCTTGAGACTCATAAGTTCCATTATGTCATCTTCTTGGGTTATGGTACCGCTAAAATGTTCAACTAAATCACTACATAGCTGGTTAAAGGTACTGATACTTCTTCGAGACAACTTTCTGTATCAATCACGTGCTTGCCCTTCTAATGTCAAAGGAAATACTCTGCAATTATGTTAAGCCTTACGCTTCTATCATCTCATTAAACTACTTCATGTGATGAAGGGGTCACTCTTCCCAAAATAATTAAAGTTTAGGAAGCAAAAATCTCTTCGAATCATAGTGTTTATGATTTTTACTGATAGTCGGGACTCATTATCTAGCATTATACTCCAACTTTGAGCTCTTCCCCAATCTTATATCTCCTCGATAATTCATGTTAGCCTTCACACCTTGATTTCTAGTTCCCCTATGCAACTACGATTCTACACAGTACTTGCTCATATTTATGTTCTGCATCTGACTGACATTGTCTTAACTCTCTTTCCTAGATATTCTCCTCCCTTTGTCCTTTTATCGCGAGGCTTGGGTTGTCTTGAAAGAGATCATCCATTCCTGGTGGCATTGATATATCATCTCCTGGCCTTTCGGGTACCTGTCTCCTGTTACTTGATTCATGCGCATTTGTACTCCTAGCAGAATTCTTTTCACTGAGCCTCGTCTGCCCTTCCCTTAATTCTTGTAATAGCATAGCAAAGTTATTCATCCATTTCTCCATTCAATTAATTCTCTCGTTCACCACTTCATCTCTAGTCTCGTGGGTGATTTCCTGTAAAATAACATTAATGTCTACTCAGAGTCCTCTCTCATCTGTTCCATCATCACTGATATTCATATTTAACCCACTTCCTTGTGATCACCCTTTTGTCTTGATTCGACACAAGTGTTGCTGCTCTAATAGAATGGCTTTTTGTACCGTCTTCATAGATGGCGCCAAAATTTGGTCGGTCGATGTGTGGGCTACCTACCAAATCCTAGTGCCAGCATTTAAATTTGTTTAAGTGGAAAGATGGCTTCCTGCCTTGAGTCAACAACCTGAGCAAAAGGTGGTGAATAGGGGTCCAACAAGCCCGAGTAGGAATTGGCGAGCACGACACCTGCAATCAGAAAAAAGGGCAGAGATGTCGGAAGTTTTTTTTTATGTTGAACCTTTGACGCTCAAATCAATATCAAGGATTTTTGTGGGACAGCCAAATGTATAAATTTCGTATGAAAAGAATCAACAATAAATAAACTAAAAAGAAAAATTCAAGAAGAGTTTCTCTATTAAGATAAGAAAAACGAAAATAAAGATCAGAGAGGATAGAGATGAATAATGAAGAAGGTTTTTCAAAATTCAACGTCCTGAGATCAAGAAAAAAAATAAAATAGAGTGCAGTTTTTCAAAAAGCCCAGAAGTCCCATCCTGTTGGCACCTTTAAGAGTTTTATAGGAATCAAATTCTTTCCCCCTAGACTACAACATTGTGGGGATTTTGGATAGAGTTTCATCTCCATTATCCCCTTAAATTATGGCATTAGGGGCTTTTGGATAAGGTTAAGCTTTTTTTCTCTTTTTGAATCATGGAGTTGTGGGTTTCAAGGATAAATCCCTTGATTTTTGGATAGGATGGGAAGGCAGTTTTGACCGGTTCTCTTCCCAGTTTAACCGTCTTCTCACCTAATCCTGCTTGCCAGATTCCTCTAACTATGTTAAAAGGCGAGGCCCTATTTTGTCATCTAATGGCGAGGCGAGCATAATAAGGCTTTGACTAACCTTATTATGGTCGCCCTATTTTATTATCCATACATGTATCATTAGTTGACATTAAGAGGAAGTAGAATCAATTTGCATAAATTAATTTGGGCATTGGAATTTTACAAAATTAAGGAGCAAAATTTTTTGTTTTTTAGTCAAACTAAGTAGTAATAAGTAATTCCTCTTCTACAATATGAATTTTTTGAATTTTGATCATTCATTATTGCAAATCAGAATTCTTTCCATTTCGATGGAAAAGAAGTCTCATGGAAATAGATAGTAAGTTCCATCACCACCTTCGTTGTGATTCCTAAGAGGTTTCATTGTGAATATGTTTGCTTCTATATCAAGTCTTCAAGGGTTTCTGTGAAATATATATCAAACGTCAATTAGAACCAATCATCGAAATTGGCTAACATAGAAAAATAAAAATTCTTATTGTTGCTAATGTAAAGCAACTAACTACTATTCGAATAAACTATAAAAAATTACCAAATCAAAGTAAAGGAATATCTTCATAAATAAAAAATATATTGATTTATCAATTAATTAATATTTTTTAAATTACTAGATTTTCCATGGTCTGATGACTATTAACTCATTAAAGTTCTACTATATTGCCTAAGCTTGATCTAGTGATTTTCAAATAGCCTTGTTTTCTTGATCGTCCAAATTCAAATAAAAAAAAAAGTAAGGCTTAATTTCATTATTGTAATAAAATGAATCAAATAAAGGAAATCTTGTCATAAATTTTTTCAAAAAATAATGTACCCGAGGTTTTTGTTAGATTGAGGCATTTGTTGCAAATTCTTAGCATGCGATGCTTTTCCAAGTTCAGCACACTTACCTAAGAAGGTTTGAAGTGCAGGTTATTATATTTGTCCAGAAATCAATTAATGCTTAGAGAATGGAAATTGAACTATTTAACTTCATCCCTCCATAATCCTAAGGGTGATCCTTACCCCCTCCCCTCCCCCCCCACACCACAACAAGGCCAACAACCTCCCCTCAATGACATCCTAGAATTAAATTTTTCTTGTGCCAATGTCTCGACATAAGCTTGCCCACTTTATTAGTTGACTTGGTCACACTCAAGCCTTAGCCATTATGACTTGGCGACACCTAGCCTCCACCATCCACAATGCTAACACATTGCTGCTCACCTACTCCATTAGTTGACTTGGTCACACCCAAGCCCTTGCCATAATGACTTGGCCACACTAGCCTATGCTATTCACCATGATAGAACACCGCTGAATGATTAATATGGTGCTACATAACCACTAGTTGATATAAGACCAACCTATTTTCACTAGTTGACTTGGTCACACCTGAGCCTCCATCATTATGACTTGGCAACACCTAGCCTCTGCCATTTGTAATGTTAGCTACTGCTGATTGGTTGATATAGTGCTAGCCCAGCTATCGAACACGTGATCCCAATAGATCACCCATCATTGAATTTCTCCAGCCTTAGCTTTCTTAACTACGGAGTTTTGAAGTAAAGATTGCCACATTCCGCTAAAAACCAATTGATGCTCAAGGAGTGGATATTAAACAATTTAACTTCATCCTCGGTTGTCCTAAGGGCAGTTATTGGAGGCCATAAGGCCAACAATTCCTAGAATGACTTTTGATGCTAATGAAATAAGATTTTAAAGAAGTTGTAACTCTTTCAATATAACTATTTAATTTTGTATACACAACCAATAAGTTCGAAATTGTTAGGAATAGAAGTTTCTAAATTATAGCTACAGCTTAGCAAAGGATTCCAAAATCCTATTAGTAATTTATGTGTATGGCTTGTATGTGGGAACCAACATGGTATTAGTTTGTTTTGGATGTACAGCTGTCATGATCCTATTAGTTAGATATTAGATTTGTTACTAGCTCAGTTAATTTGTTAATTATAAATGCTACATATTGTAAAAATCAAAAGTTAGTTACAATAATACAAATTCTCTCTTTCTTTTATTTATTTTCTCTGCTTTTTTGTGTATCCAAACACATCATTACAAAGCTTCACAACAATTAATTCAATCGTTTAATATTTTATAACCTTTAAATTACATGCACCATTTTCAATAATGGTTGGTTCGTTTCTGACGAATGTTCGAAGTTCTCCATAATTATTTATAACAAGGTTGTCATATTGCAATCTTTATAACAATGGAACAGTAGATCAAAGCAGAACAAAATCACCTTTGATGGAGCGGGGTAGTGGAAGCAAATTGATAGGATAAATAACACTAGATATCGTTCTAGCACTGGACCAAGCCAACACGATTAGCTTACGCTATAATCAAAGCGTGATTAGATCTCGTTCTGTTCGAAAAGGGACCCACACAAGCAGTTGCAAATTAAGCGGAAACAAAACTCTTTCCCTGTTTGTGAGATTAAAATAGGATATGTACTACAAATAAATAGGCAGAAAAATAAACCAACACAATCTAAAGCAATAAACCAACCACAAGAGACACAGATTTTTACGTGAAAAACCCAAAATGGGAAAAACTACAGGACTATAGTCCAATATAATCTTTCACTATATTAATGGGAAAACAAAATAAATTCTTTTCTAGATAATACTAGAGGCTAACAACATCAAGAATCTCAATATCCTTGACTTACAATAACAGCCTAATATCTGTTTTTCTAACAAGTGGGTATCTCAAATAATAGCTAAAGAGAGGATAAAATAAAAATTAAAACCAGTTGGATTGTAGAGGGCGATGCCAAGAACTTACCCTCAAAATTTAGGAGAAAACGGAGTTAATTTCACATTTTGATTATCTACTCAAAGATAAAAATTACTAGTCCCAAATTAAGAACCTCTATTGTCTTTTCTCTCCCCACCACTTCTTCTTCACGCTAAAACTCTACTAGGGTAGTAGGTTTCAATTGTTTTTATAGGCAAATTTCATGGCAAATTTCATCCAAATCCAAAATTTATTATTAATTACATAACAAGAAAACCTTTTTGGACTTTAGGCTTTTGGACCTCAAATGATATGGACCCAACAAATCTCCCCCTCTAGATCATATGGGGGCACCACCAAGCCCACTTTCTATATACATCTTTTCAGCTTCTCTTTGGGCAATGACTTTGTCATCATATCTGACCCATTCTCTGTTGTGTGAATCTTCTCAAGCTGTAACTGTTTGTTTTCAAGGACGTCTCTTATCTAATGATATCTCACATCAATATGCTTAGATTTTGAATGGTAAGTCGAATTCTTTACCAAGTGAATAGCACTCTGACCGTCGCAATACACAACATGGCTATCTTGCTTCACACCCAACTCTTGTAGGAAATTCTTCATCCAGAAGATTTCTTTGCAACCTTCAGTAATTGTAATATACTCTGCTTCTGTGGTAGACAAAGTAACACACTGCTGAAGTCTAGACTGCCATGAGACTACTCCCCCTGCAAAGGTGAGCAAATATCCTGATAGAGATTTTTTAGAATCAACATCCCCTGTCATATCTGCATCTGTGTACACTTGTAACACATGTTTATCACCACTAAAACATAAACATGCCTTGGAAGTGCTTCTAAGATATATAAAAATCCATTTCACTGTTGTCCAGTGCTCTTTGCCCGGATTAGAAAGAAACCGACTGACTACACCAACTGCATGAGCAATATTTGGCCTCATACAAACCATGGCATACATTAAACTGCCAACTGCTGAAGCATAAGGAACTCCTCTCATCTCTTACTTCTCTTTCTCACTTGTAAGACAATGCTCGAAACTAAGCTTGAAATGGCATGCAAGTGGAGAACAAATAGATTTTGCCTTGCTCATGTTAAATTTTTCAAGAACCCTTTCAAAATATGCTTATTGAGATAACCATAACTTCCAAGCTTTTCTATCATGGGAAATCTTCATGCTAGGAATCTGTTTTGCCAGTCCTAAGTCCTTCATTGCAAAAGACTTGCTAAGCTCTCTCTTCAGATTGTCAATCTTTCTAGCATCCTAGCCAACAATCAGCATGTCATCCACATAGAGTAGCAGAATAATGAAATCATTATCATTAAGCTTCTTCACAAAAACACAATGGTCAGATGTAGTCTTGCTGAAACCATGATTCTCCATAAAGGAATAAAACTTCTTGTACCATTGTCTTGGCGCCTGTTTCAGCCCATACAAACTTTGGTTCAACTTGTATACAAGTTCTTTTTTGCCTTTAACACTGAAACCTTCAGGTTGCTCCATGTATATTTCCTCCTCTAGGTCACCGTGTAAAAAAGCTGTCTTTACGTCAAACTATTCAATTCTCCAAATTCAAGCTAGCTGCTAATCCTAAAGCAACTCGAATAGAAGACATTTTCACCACAGGAGAAAATATTTCTTCAAAATCAACACCTTTCTTCTGAGCGAAACCCTTCACAACCAATCTAGCCTTGTACCGCTGTTGTGAGTTATTTTCAGTTTTTAACCTGTAAACCCATTTGTTCTTCAGTACCCTCTTTTCTCTAGAAAGCTTTACTAAGTCATAAGTGTGGTTCTCATTCAAGGATTTCATCTTCTCTTGCATAGCTTTAACCCACTCATTTTTATGCTGATGAGACATAACTTCTTCATAACATTCTGGCTCCCCTCCATCTGTAAGTATCACATACTCATGTGGAGAATATCTAGTGGAAGGTCGCCGTTCTCTAGTAGATCTTCTTAATTCTGGCTCAACTAGTGGTGCAGGTAGTTCTGGAGGTGCTTGGTCAGCTGGTTCAGTGGACCATCATTATTATCCTCTTCAACTCCCCCCATGATCATCATGCACTATAGGTGGAGAAACTGACATTGGAATAATAGGAATCTCTAGAGATGATTGAGACTCATCACTCTTCTCTACATCACCAACTATTTGATCTTCAAGGAACACAACATCTCTACTTCTGATCAATTACCTTGCCACTAGATCCCATAATCTGTACCCAAATTCTTCATGCCCATAGCCTAAGAAAATGCATTCCTTGGCTGTATCATCAAGCTTCGATCTCTCATCTTTAGGGATGTGAACATATGCTCTGCAACCAAACACTCTTAAGTGTTTATAAGAAACATCTTTCCCAGTTCAAACTCCCTCAGGCACATCACCATCTACTGGAGCTGAAGGAGAAATGTTAATTAAATCAACTGCAGTACGCATAGCTTCTGGCAAAAAAGATTTAGAAAGCTTGGCATCAGAAAGCATACACCTAACCCTCTCTTCAATTCCTCTATTCATCTTTTCTGTAACACCGTTCTACTGAGGGGTTTTTGGTACAGTCTTCTCAAGTCTTATTCCATGGGATCTGCAATACTGCTCAAATGGTCCTTTGTACTCACCACTGTTGTCTGCCCTGACAAATTTTAGTTTTCTTCATGTCCCTCTCTCAACATAAGCATGGAAGAACTTAAACGTATCAAGCACCTGGTCTTTAGATTTCAAAGCAAAAGCCCATACTTTTCTAGAACAGTCATCAATAAAAGTTACAAAATAAAGTGCACATCCTATTGATCTACTTCACATCATGCAAACATCTGTATGAATCAAATCAAGTATTTGCGACTTTCTAGATGGAGAAAAACTTTTAAAAGCTTCTCTATGTGCCTTTTCAGCTAAGCAATGAATACAAGTTTTTGAGGGACATACCTGCAAAACTGGATAGAAATCTTTTTCTGACAAGAGTTTCTAACGCTTTCTCACTAATATGACCAAGCCTTTTGTGCCATGTCTTAATGTTATAATCTTTTACGGCTAGATTCACGTCTTCTTTCTTGATCTTGGCTTCTATCACACAGAGAGTATTTACTTTCTTTCCCTCAGCTAACACTAGGGAGCCTTTAGTGAGCTTCCATTTTCCTTCACCAAATTGGTTAATGTAACCATCATCATCAAGTTTGCATGTAGAGATTAAATTAAGGTGAATATCTGGTACATGTCTGACATCTTTGAGCAACAAGTTACAGCCAATGCTGGTTTCCAAGAAAATATCTCATATGCCCACAATCTTAGATGCCCCCTCATTTCCCATCCGAACATGGCTATATTCACCATTAACATAGGATGTGAAGTAATCAAGATGTGCAGTAACATGAAACGAAGTACCCGAATCAATCACCCAATCACTGGTATGGCAAGTGAGATTTACAGAACTTTCATCATAAACAATACCCATATCACTATCAACTATGACTGTAGTGTTCTCTTTGTCATTTTTCTGAGCATCACCCTTTTCTTTCGCCTGTTCTCTTTTCTATAATTTGCACTCCCGTTTAACGTGACCCATTTTCTGACAATAAAAGCATTCGACATTTCTCTTCTGGGGTTATCATTGTTCTGTTGGCGGGAATTTCTGCTTTGGCTTCTCCCCCGCCTTTTTTACTTTTATGAAACAAGTGCATCTAATTCAGAGGGAACTGCTTCAACGTTTTTTCTTCTAGATTCTTCATTTTGCAGCCTATCTGTAACCATATCCAAGGTTAATTTTCCGTTCGGTGCTGAATTATTTACTGACACCACTAATGTCTCCCAACTATCAGGCAAAGAACTAAGCAATAACAATGCTTGTAACTTATCATCTAAAATAATTTTTATAGTGGTCAACTGATCAACCAAGCCCTAAAACTCACTAGTGTGTTCAGTTATACTGCGCCCCTCCTTGTATTTCAAGTTAACAAGTCTTTTCATTAGATTGGCTTTATTCTGTGCTGTCGGCTACCCATAAATCGTCTCTAATTTTCTCTAAAGAACATCAGCCCTGGATTCCTTCGCTACATGGTGGTACACACTCTGATCAATCCATGATCTAATAATACCCACGGCCTTCTGGTTTAATTGCGCCCATTTCTTATCATCTAAATCAGCGGATCTAGTTTCTTCGCCTTCAATTGGCTCATGTAAGTCTTTCATGTACAACAAATCTTCCATCCTTGACTTCCAAATACCATAATTCCATTACTTTAATTTAATCATACATGCCGAGGACTCTTCTATCTCAGTCACACAAGTAACAAAACCACAAAACCAAGCTCTGATACCACTCTGTTGGAAAAGGAACTCACACAAGCAGCTGCAAATTAAGTGGAAACAAAACTTTTTTCCTGTTTGTGTGATTAAAATTGGATGTGTACCACAAATAAATAGGCAGAAAAATAAATCAACACAATCCAAAGCAATTAACCAACTACAAGAGATACAGATTTTTACGTGAAAAACTCAAAGTGGGAAAAATCACGGGACTGTAGTCCAATATAATCTTCCACTATATTAATAGGATTACAAGATAAATTCTCCTCTACATAATACTAGAGGCTAACAATATCAAGAATCTCAATATCTTTGGCTTACAGTATTAACTTAATATCTGTCTCTCTAACAAGTGGATATCTCAAATAATAGCCAAAAAGATGATAAAATAAAAATCAAAACCAGTAGAATTATGAAGGGCGATGCCAGGAACTTACCCTCAAAATTTAGGACCCTCAAAATTTAGGAGAAAACAGAATTAATTTTACCTTCTGATCATCTACTCAAAGATAAAAATCACTAGTCCCAAATTAAGAACCTCTACTGTCTTCTCTCTCTCCTCCGTTTCTTCTTGACGCTGAAAACTCTACTTGGGCAGCGGCTTCCACTTGTTTTTATAGGCAAATTTCATGACAAATTTCATCTAAGTCCAAAGCTTATTATTAATTACATAACAAGTAAACATTTTTAGACTTCAGGTTTTTAAGCCCCCAAATGATATGGACCCAACATGTTCTAATCGAAATAACTTAATGAGGTTCTTAATAACGCATTAAGTTGAATTAGATGATGCTCTAATCCAAACAACTTTACAAAAGAGATTTTGATTGATAATCTCAATGAGAATTATGAAAGAGGGTTTTATTGAATAATTGAAGTCAGAGTTATGAAAATAATAATAAGACCTCTCTATTTATAATAGAGGAAACCTACTTCCCTAAGTTACCTTAAAAAGAAAAACTAAATTATAATTATAATAGAAATAAAATACTGAAAACACATGCCGTGAAATAATACCTAAAATAATAAAATTCTAAAATCCTAAAATAATGTCCTACATGAGTCTCCCCCTCTCAAAAGAAACTCATCCTCGAGTTTGGATACAATTTGGAGGATGAAACTTGTATTGTAAGAGCAAATCACCTTGTGCTTCAATTTTGTTGTCTTTTTCATCAACCTTTCTCAAAACTTTGAAGAATCCACACTTTATAAATTTCTTTCACGTATACATTCTTTGAGGCAACGAAGACTTTTAAGAATGAACAATGATCAAATAACTCTTGCCCTTCCCCAATTGTAACTTAATGCGCTCTCCAACAAATTTCACTTTTTCAATCAAATCCTCTTCAAGCACAATTTTCTTGTCTTCAATGTGAATAGGTAGAACCATATTGATCATTTCAACTTCTTCAACTTGATTTTGCTGCACAACCTCGATCATACTGTTAAACTTAATGTGCAAATCAAGAGTAGGTTGTTCTTCTTCTTCTTTAAAAATCTTAGATAATCAATAACCTTATCATCTTCAATGCTTGTCTTGTCCTTCAAGGAAACATCATGCACATTCTCGCACAAATTGTCAGATTAGAACTTTAAACAAATAATAAATTTTACCTTTTCTTCTACAACATTAGGCACCTCTTCAACACGTGGAGAGGCACAAACTTCTTTCACTTGGACGTCTTTCACTTTAGGTTGTTGACTTGTGATAAGACTGGGGATCTTAAATTGGTGTCGTAGATATGGTCGACTTAACATCTTTGATGCTTGACTTCTTTTTCTTTGAATTGGCACTTTAACTCCCTAATGTGATAACGCGAGATTAGATGACACTTTAATCCAAACGACTCTATAAGAGAAATTTTAATAGATAATGCCAATGAAAATTATAAAAGAGTGGTTTTATTGAAGTTGAAGTTATGAAAATAATAACAAGACCTCTCTATTTATAATAAAAGAAACCTACTTCCCTAAGTTAACTTAAAAAGAAAAACTAAATCACAATTATAATGAAAATAAAATACTAAGACATATACAATAATGGACTCTAATTAAAAATAATAAATATCAAAATACCTAAAATAATAAAATTTTAAAATCCTAAAATAGTGTCCTACGTCGACTTTGTTAAATGAAAGTCGAATAAATTGAACCACATTTGTCAAATGAGGTTCTAATCAATATTTTCATTGAAAAATAAAGATTTTAAAGAGGCATCCATTCAAAGATTCATAAAATTAAAAAGTGAAATTACAAATCTATTTACTTATTAAACTAATTTCAAGCTGCTCAAATAACATAATTTTAGTAAAACGAAAACAATAATTACAACTCAGAAACGTGCCTCACAGGGGAAATTAGATGATAAATATTGATTACTACTCTTTCAGTTAGATGTGAAAACGCGTAATTTTTTTTTTTAAAAATTTATTATTAATTCATGCACTCATTGAAGTTCATACTCAAGATCCGAGCTCTTAGAAAGTTGCTCGTTACCACTGGACCTACCTTTTGGAAAAGCTTAATTACTAAGGCAAAAACCTCTCTTGTTTCAGCACCTTCACGGAGAGGGAGGGGTTCCCTTGCAGTACTGGATCTGATCGGGCTGATTTGGATTTGCCCCACTAGGGTTAGCAGCGGTCGTTTGAGTATTGATTTGCTAATTTCATACATTTTTTCCGTCTTCTTTAACTTTTGCTCGAAGGACCTACATGAAAGCTCAAAATCCATTGAATAATTTATTGATGTAAAATGACAGTACAACTAAAATTTTGTATTATAAAAAGTTAGAGATAAGATTCAAGTTGAAAATCAATTTCAAGAAGAAGCATGTAAACTAAGCACATTCTTTTAACCAAAATCGCACAAATATATCATATGTATTTAATTAGGTAATTATTAGTTTATACAGTAAGTGGGTCCTCTAAAAAAATAAAATTTGTTAAAAATTCATTGCATTAGTCAACTAAATTGATTTCTCTTGCATTGTATTTGTACCTCAAGAATTTTACTTATTTACTTAGTGTGCAAGGGTCGACATCCGAGATCAGGCTCAATGTTACATGAATTATTATTAGAGGAAAAAATGAAAAAGAAATGAAATTAAATTGAAAACGTAATTGTCGAGTTGTTTATTGTTCATTCAGTTAGTGGGTTGTTATTCTAAAATTCGAACTGCAGGATAATTGTTTCATTCCCCTAATTGTACGAGCACTGCAACTATAATTTTTTAGACGTTGAAACTATTGTCAATTACTAGTTTATTCCATAATTTATAAAATGTGGACTTAGTTCTTGACCTTCGTAATAACTTCTAAGTACTATTTAAGAACTTCAGACTTTCTTCGGTAATTTACTGATCATTCAACATTTGCGTCTTTAAGTATGTCCACGTAAAAGCAGATCAAGTCATGGCTAATGAATAGTAATTCATTATGTTGGTGAAGAACTTGGTCGTCTAACTACTGCATCTCAATACAATATTTTCAGAGTGCCTAAAGTACTTGGTAAATGAGAGGCCTATGAACCTGTCACACTTGCAATTGGTCCTTATCATCATAGTAGACATCACTTCATGGCAATGGAAGAGCACCAAATGCGCTATTTGAAACTTCCTCTCCAGTGAAGAGGAAAAGATAGTATGTAACTGCCATGAGAATGCTGTAAGAAAGAGCTCAGAAATGTTAAGCCGAGCCTGTAAGTCTTGGGAAAAGGTGAAGTTGGAGAAATGATGATCCTTGACTCTTGCTTTATCACTTAGCGAGAGTTTAGGATGAAAGAATTTAGAGGTGGTGAAGTGGTTTCCACTATGTTCAACAGGCTTGGTGATTTTGCTGCGGATCTATCCCACAAGTATATATATTACTCTGAAAGACTCTACGATGAGCATGTGTATTCTGGAAAGCAATGTCAAAAGGTATGTCACAACAAGATATCAAGTTCATGAAGGCTGAGGGAGAAAGCTTGTTTGATATAAAGTTTGAAAGCAGAGTAATGAAAAATCCCAATATTGAACATTGTTGATGACACTGAACCTTTTTCGAGAATTCTCAGTATTTATGAGTAGATCTCTTCGAAGAATGAAAACCAAAATTATGTGACTGATTGCATGAATCTCACGCAAATGTGAATCTCATGTAATATGTGAATTTTACACATTTTCCATTATACTTGCAACTAGGAAGAAATATATTTTTAAGTTTGCCACTTGGCCCGTGCATTGGTTCTCATGCCCTAAGTATATGTTGACATTATGAGTTCAAGTCCTATGTTGTTTATTCCCTTTAAATAAGAACAGATTTCTCCCCGCATATTAATAGGAGCACATTTTCGAGTTATTGTGTCTATATGTAGAGTTCAAGAAAATTTCAGATTGTATATATCAATTCTTCTTTTTTTTTTTTTTACTTCTTCTTCTTTTTTTGTATATATCAATTAATTTGTAACAATTTCACAAAAATAAAAAAATGAAAAGAAGAAATTTCCGCAATTTCAATTTTAACAATTTCAACAATTTCGGATTGCAACTATCAACAACTTGCATCTTGTAAGAGTTTGTGGATATCAATTTTGAACTGATGTTGTTAATAGCACAATTTCTTGTCAGTGCATATTATCACTATTCTTTACTGATTATTGGCTTATTCGATTCACGAATTCACCTTGTATCAGCATTATTGATAATTGCTTAGAAGTTTTACAACACCTTTGCTTATTCTGATTTCTTTGGAAGACTTGAAGAATATATGCTTCTCTGTTATGCAGTTTCAATTTAAGTTGTTGCTAATTATATAGCGAAACATCAATTAGCTGCAAATTGAGACTTAAAAAGTACTGAAACTGAAGAGCAAATTAAATGATGAATCAACTGAAGAAAGCCATCAAAAACTGACTTTTCGGTTTTTGAGCAAAGATTGCCTGGAAACAAGTAAGTTCAATGAAGCATCCATCATAATCTGAATTTTCATTTGATTTCGCTTTAATTGGCCATAGGATTTTTCATACTCTCATTTTATTTTTTTAACTTTATTAAAGACCATGGCATACGACTGTGACAATATTATAATTGCAATGATAAGTAGATGGCTAATGAAATCGCTGATCAATTATCAATTCGAATCGGCGAAAAGCTTCGTGATCAATTTCCACTATGGTCCGAGCGTAGTATTATTAAAGTACCTGCATATCTGCTAATGTGTATCAAGATACTTATAAACCCAATGGAAGAGCACAAAATGTGCTATCTCAAAATGCTTCTTGGCGAAGAGGGGAAAGTAACGTCACAAGGTATGTCAAAGCAGTGAGGCACTTGGAGAAAGAGCTCCCAAATGTTATGCAGACTGTGTCAGTCTCCAACAGGGCAGTTCGTGGAAATGATGCTGCTCGATGCTTGCTTTATCACCGAGCTATTTTGCTAAGTATACCATGTCAAATTTGCGAGGAGATGATGATCCCATTTTGAATCTGCGTTGGATCATTAAGGGTTGCGCCGTGACTTTCTATTTATTGAAAATCAACTTCCCTACTATGTCCTTCACGAGTTCTTCGCCATGACCGTGATGCCAAATGACAGAGAAGATTTTCATGAGATGATTTATGCATCTTTGAATCTGCACTTCCCGGTCCAGCCTATGCGCAAAACTCTCAATATTACCCCATCGAAATCAAACATCTAGTGGAATTTATGCACCTTAACTGGCAGCCTTCACCTTCAAGAATGAAGAACAAAAACTCAAATGTCACAGAGAGAAAATATGGAGAGGTGATACGTTGCGCCACAGAGCTTGAAGAAGCTGGAATTCCCAAGATTGAATATTAATTGACGACTCTGATCCTTTTTGGAGAAATCTCATAGTCTAAGAGCAGTTCTCTTCCAAGGACGACACTCCAAATTACGTGACTGATTACCTCATTGCCTCATTGCCTCTCCAAAAGGACGTGGAATTACTTTGTCAGCACGGAAACATCAAAAACCGCATAGGCGATGGTCAACTGATTGCCAATATTTTCAATACCATTGGTTTCTTTCTGGTGCTTTCGCCTGAGAGCTATTACTCGCAACTATTCTAAGATGTGAATAAGCATTGCAGCAGGCGTTGGAACAGATTGGTGGCCAACTTGGGACACATATATTTTAAAAATCTGCGGCATTTATTTCCTTTTTGGCCGCCCTTTTCCTGCTTCTACTCTCTTTTGTTCAAACTTTGTTCGCTGTTCTTCCTTTTTTTGAAAAATGATAAGTTCAGCTTCAATGAGGAGGCATTCTTGTGGTGGTAATAATGACAGAAATGTCAATTTCAGAGCTGTGGTTGCCATGTTTACTGTGTCATACACAACTTGAGTTGCTTGCTGCTAGCTCAGAATAATTAGTAATCCTGTTTCACATGGAGTTTGAATCGTATATACTAATAGCAATACTTAGGAAAACTAATATAAAAACTCATTCCCTAGGAAACTAATGTAAAAACTCATTTTCTCTAAGATTAAAACAAGTTAGCAAAACTTCCGCGATCAATACAATCTTTTATTAGCCACGTACAAAATATGAAGTCGTCTTGTCAACCCATGGACACAGTGTAATCTATTGGAGCCTAAAGCAGTATCTCATCAAAGACTTGAAGATCGTGAGATCTCCTTACATCATTAGTGAATACTATATTTCATCAGAAAGAAAAAAGGGAGATGGAATCAATATGCACACCAGAAAATCAAGAATTCACAGGCAAGCAAAGATTGCCCTAAAACATGTCAGTTCAATGAAGCACCATCAATCATGAATCTAATTTTCATCTGATTTCTCTTTAATTAGCTAGCCCCTTAACAATTTTGCATGTAATTATTAATCAGATTAAAAATCTCACAAATTCATTTTGATTACTAGTGTTATTCAAACATAAATTAATCCATTCATTTATGTATCTTCTCATAAATTGCTTTTATGATCTAATTAATTCAGTACATAAAATCAATTATGTCATTTCCAACCTAAAGAAAATTGAAATCTATAAATTATAAATATTTTTGAAAACAAAAACAATAATATGTGTACAAAAAGTAGTACAAAATATAGCATGTCATCACTAGGGAGAAAAAATTCACTACAAGACAAGAATCATTTTGTCTTTTGTGCATTTGGTAGTAAATATTTTACTATTTCTGGTACATATGTCATTATTTGGCTAAAAATATCTCCATTATGTGATGGCCTATATAAAAGAACACTATCAGGGGTCTTAATTTTAAGTTTTTCACTCGATTGAATAATTGATGTAGGACATATTTAGAAGATTTTGGAGTTTATTTATTTTAGATTATTTGATACCTTTCATTTAATTCGTGTATGTTCAGTCTTTTATATATATATTATTATTATAATTTATTTTTTTATTTGAGCTAATATGAGAAATAGATTTGCTAAATACGGACATCTTAAAATTATTTAATTGAAGATTTTAATTAATAATTTTTTTATAATTTTCTTCAAAATCATTTATCATAATCTCTTAGAGTCATTTAGATTATAAAATTTCATATAAAATTAGATTTTAGAATATGATCTAATTAGCCTTTAAATGGAATGTAATCTAATAGCATTGCCTGTACCATCAATTCGCTTCACTGCCTCCGTTGCGTCAGAGTTCCGTGCCGGTTGCAAGGAGGTTAAAAATATATATATATATATACAATCCAGCAATCATCACCACCAGAGGCTACCACTACCAAACTCCCCGCCTCCAATGACCAAAATCCGACCAACCTCCGCCTCTGAACGGCCGGAACTACCGACGACACCACCAAATCCGCGAGTTCCACTGTCTGCTCCACATCATATCCGCCGCCTCACCGTCAATAAGACCCACCTTCACATTCATCAGACACCGGTGACCACACATCAGCGTCGTCGACGTCGATCACCGCCCAGGACAACCACACGAACGCCACAAGACCGCTGCCACTTTGTTTCTGATTTTCGCGTGAATCCGCTGTTATTCTGATCATCGAATTATTCTTGACTGATTATTGAATTATTCGATTCCCAAATTAATTTACCTTTATCTGCATTACTTTATTATGAGAAAGATGGGAGGCAATTCCTTTGTTTATTCTGATTCTGATTCGTAAGAGGTTTCACGAATAGGGTTTTGCTTCTCTGTTAAGTTTCTGAGTCTTTTTGTAGCTTATATAGCTAGCCTCATTTACACTGAGGTAGCTAGCATTCTCAGGAGCAAATACTTAGTATACTGAAGAAGAGCGCATCATGAGTAGTATCAGTCCTCAGAAAGACCATTCTCCTGAGCAGAAGCCTGATGAATCAACACAAAAAGACCTCAGCTGGTCAGTGGCAGTGTGCTCGCGCGACTTCCAGAGAAAGTCAGACGAGATGGAAAAAATGTTTAGGAGATGCCAAGAGTCCCAAGAAAATGGATGTTTAATTTTATGAATCTTCGTACGAAGCCTTTTTAATCTTTATTTTATTATTGCAATTTCGATCGTTTGATGCTTTTAAGTTATTCCACTTTCATTTAATAAAGTGTTTTTGTTATAAAGATTGTTATTCAATATTATAAACTTATTATATAAATAAGGATGTAGAATTCTTGTACTTGTAATTATTATGTTTTGTCCCAAGTTTTTGTACTATATTCTTAAAGTAAGTTGCTTCTTTTCAGTCTTTGCATGGTCGATTGTGATTATTGATTAGGAAAATGATGGATGGAAATTATGTAGAAGTTTTACACCATCATAATTTATTTATTCTGATTTCTGAGGAAGATGTGAACACTATATGTTTCTCTGTTAAGTAATTTTAATTTAATGCTAATTACAGAGCGAACGTCAATTCGCTGCAAAGACATAAAATTATTGAAACTGAAGAGCAAATTGAATAACGAATTAATCTAGTAAGAAAGCCATCAAAATCATTACCAAAATGTCCTCCCAATTAATCAAAAAAAAAAAAAAGGGGATGAAGAACAAATCTATGGAAGATTTTTTTTTTCTCCTCTTTGAAGAACATTCAATGAAGCTTGAAAGTAAGTTTAAATCCTCCCAACCGCAGCAAAACTATATTATTCAAAAGGCCTCCTAAAGGGTCAAGTCAGTCCGGCCCATAGGTTCCCTTGCACTTGCTGGTGGCGGCAAATCAAAATGTTTGTTTGCCATTATTATTAAGATTTTTGATATCCTATGAAAAAATTCTACCAAAGAGTGGTAATAATATTCTTTATCTAATCTTCCAACTTGTGTGGATAATCAAATACTAACCACATGATTGAGATTCAATTTGTTTATTAAATGAATATTAATTTCAGTTTATTTAAATATAGTAATATTATATTGTGATATGCAAATAATATTATAGTTAAATTTTGATAGTTTTTTATAGGAAAAATGACACCTACACTCTCATGGTTCACTTAAATGTACATGTAAATCTCTAAGCTTTCATAAATGCTTACGCTGTCATGCATACCCCTTTTTCACCATTATAGTCTTTCAATATAGTAATTAAGAAAATTGACTTTAAAGTCTTTTAATGAATCAAAATATACAATCAATAAAATCTTTCTAACATTCCTATAATATTAAAATTAGTATTTTAATATTTCAAATATTTTCAAAATGAAAATTATTATATTTAGTTTTAATATTAAACTTGTATCTATTATAAATATATTTATAAAAACTCTTTGGGTTAAACAAATTTTATTATTAACAAAAACTGATTGGCATATTAGTAATATCTAGATATCTTTTATAATATTCAAAATAATTAAAAAAATTTATATTTATTTGAATTTTATATTTTTAATTATTATAAAATTTAAAATAAATCTTGCTTTTACAAATATTAATAATGAAACATGTTTCATATTATTAATATTAAATTATTTTAAAATGTATATATCTACTATAGGTATTTTAATATTATACTTTTATATACTATAAAATTTTGAGTCAATTTTTTTAAGTTAATAGAGTAAAAAGGTAAAAGGACCTTCATATGACAATATTTAAAAAGTTAAGTTCTAAAAGGACCTTCTTTGAAAGTTTTTTCCTTTTTTGTTTTGTTTTATTCGATGCCATTTTCACTAAAATCTCAATTTGATTTTTTAAAAAAGAAAAAACATGTGAATGGCAAGTTCTACTTGGTGTGTTGTGGGCTGCAAATGGTTGACTTTGTCGTTGGATTTCAAGATGGGTAGGAGATGGCCAGAAAACTGGACGACGGTGAGCATCCAGTTTATTATTATTATTATTGTTTTTTGCTTAATGATAAGAGCTATCAGTTGGGTGTTCGTCTCCTAAGCGATGCTATTTCCCGCGTGACGGGATTGGTTAACTTTATAAGAAAGTTGAGAGAGTGAGTTTTGATGAAATTAAAAAGCGAAAAGTATTTCCATATATTTTCCAAGAAACTTCTGTTGTTATTTTCCAAGACTTTTTCCTTCTTTTATTATTATTATTATTATTGTTTTTTGCTTAATGATAAGAAACTGAAAATATTAAAGAAAGAGAACTTATTGCACAAGCTTATTTTCTTTGGTGGGTTGTAGCCTTTTACCATACGCAGTCTCCTTTGTATTATTAGTAAACATTTTACTTTATTTCATCAAAAGAAAACAAAGGATCGAATTCCTTGAAATGGTAAGATCGGGATCTCGTCAAGGAAGTATCTTTGCACTGGTAAGATTGAGATCTCGTCAAGCAATGGGAACGGTAGCCTTCAAACAAGTACGCTATCACAAAATTCTTTTAACTCTGAAGCATTAATCGACTTGGAATGAATTTTGCTTAGTTTCTCTAGTCGTGTGTGAGGCGAGATCCGTGATCTGGCTCTGTGCTGTAGGAGTTAGTTTCTTTAGGTACTTGTGTCTTCTGTGGATATCAATAATTTATGGAAATGCAGGTTTCAACATTCTTGAAATTTTATAGTGCTTGGTATTTTGATTTAAATGCAGATCAAGTCATGGCAAGTGAACCAACTGACACAGTGCTTGATCTTGTTGAGGAAAAGCTTCTTCGTGGTACTTATGTCTTCTGTGGATATCAATAATTGTTGGAAATGCAGGTTTCAACATTCTTGAAATTTTATAGTGCTTGGTACTTTGAATTAAACGCAGATCAAGTCATGGCAAGTGAACCAACTGACATAGTGCTTGATCTTGTTGAGGAAAAGCTTCGTCGTCTTACCGCTATGCCATCTGATCAGTTCAATATTTTCACGGTGCTAGCAATTGGTCCTTATCATCACGGTAAAGAACAATTATTGGCCTTTGAAGAGCACAAAACGCGCTATCTTAGAAAATTTCTAGAGCGTACGAGTATACCTTTGTCGGACTATGTCATGGCCATGAGGGCATTGGCTGGAAGACTCGAAATTGTTATGGAGGTTCCAAAAGCTTAAACAGAGATGAGTTTGTGCAAACGATCCTTCTCGATGGCTGCTTTATTGTTGAGGTTATTCGAAAGTCCAGGTTAAAACATTTGAGAGGAGATGATGACCCAAATTTTAAACTGCATTGGATGTTACCTTCCATAGCACGAGATATGATTTTGCTTGAGAACCAACTTCCGTTTTTTGTTATTTGGAAGTTGTTTATCATGACTGTGATGCCTAATGATCCAAGGAACGAAAGTTTTCTTGTCATGATCCTGCGTTTTTTGGATGGCATATTACCAGGGAAAGGTTGTCGAAGAGATATTGTTGATCAAGTTGATGTTTATCCCATAAATGAAATCAAACATTTGGTTGATTTAATACATGATAACTGGCATCCATCACGTGCAGGAATTGAAGCATATGGGAATAATGGCCCAAATAATAGTTACTGGAGCTTCATTTGTTCTGCCACAGAGATTCAAGAGGCTGGAATCCAATTCCGGAAGGTTGAGGTCCTTAAGGATTATTCCTTGTTCGATGTTAAGTTCGAAAATGGGGTAATGGAGATGCATCTTTGGAAATTAGTGATGCTACAGAAACTATTTTTCATAATCTCATTGCATATGAACAGTGTTCCCAAGACTTAAATCTGAAGCATGTAATAGATTATGTCGGATTCCTGAACTGCCTCATCAACTCTTCAAAGGATGCCAAATTACTCCGTCATCATGGAGTAATGATAATTTGTTAGGAGATTATGAAGTGATTGCAACCTTATTTAACATGCTTTGTGATGGTGTTGTACTCGGTGAGCGGTTTTATTACCGTGAGGTTTTTAACGAAGCGAATCTGCATTGTAGTAGGCGTCATAATAAGTGGATGGCCAAGTTGAGGCACAATTATTTCAACACTCCATGGGCAATCATCTCCCTTCTTGCTGCTGTTGTCCTACTTCTCCTATCGTTGCTGCAAGCTCTGTTTGCAGTTCTTTTTTACTATCAACAAGCGCAAAGCCATTGAATATAGAAGCAGTTGTAAACAAACATTAAATAAATGACATACTCTGTTTCAATAACGATAGAAAATTATATATGTCAATTTGAGATTTGTGGTTACAATGCTTATTGTATCATACACAACTTTAGTAACAGTTAAATCAAGGTGTTTGATATATGTTCGTAGCTACTCGACAGAATGCCCCAATGAAGTGGTCTTTGTGGGGAAGCCATAATTGACAATTGAGTAATGATACAGCTACAAACTCTTATACAAACTAAATTTGTACAAACTGATTTGACATTAATTTATTGGTGAAAGAAAATATAAAATAATGAAAACAAATCATATGGACCAAGCGATATTTAATT
This sequence comes from Murraya paniculata, assembly GCA_030449075.1. Lineage (NCBI taxonomy): Eukaryota > Viridiplantae > Streptophyta > Magnoliopsida > Sapindales > Rutaceae > Murraya > Murraya paniculata. The sequence continues at coordinate 13,691 of JAEVFN010000011.1, read as the reverse complement.
CAACCAATTAAATCATGCCACATCAGTTTGTACAAAAAAAATTTGTACAAGAGTTTGTGGCTATATATTACTCTTGAAAATTTGCTGCAAATGAGGTTGATACAAGAGCCTCTAGAGGGTTTGGGCCAAGAACAATCGAGAATAATGTAAGATAAGGATGTCAATCACCATAGGAAATGAACATAAAAATATACGGAGTTTTTGTTATCCTTTATTGTATACACTAATGTAATCTAGACTCCTTGACTTATGTTTAAAGCAAGTTCAACGAGGCATTAATTAATTAATTATAAATCAACTTCGAATTTGATGTCTCTTAGATTGGCCGGGCCCTAGCAAGGAATTTTACGTAGGCTCTCTTTTAAATTTATACTTTGGAAAAAACCAAGCCATATGAAATTTCAGATCCTAGATCTGTGCTGTATAATTTTAAGTATTTGGGTTCCTTAAAAATTGCGGCTGATCCTCAACTGTAAATTTTAATATATTTTCATTTATTTCTTAACTTTGTTATCTCTTCAATTTACCACCATATTCAATGCTAAATGAGAATTGATAAAGGGTAAAACTTTAGTTTGAAGAATTAATTTGATTAAATGCAAGCCGCCAACTCAGTGACAGGCCCAGATAATTTATTATGAGGGGGATATTCTTAGTGACAATGTCAGTATCTTAAAATGAGATAATAAAACAAACTAAATAAAAATAATGACAATAGTTATAATAATAGTCTTAAATATACACAAATCAAACAAAACCAACTGGTTGTTGATGAATAATGATACTTTTTAATTTTTACTATATAAAGAGACAAAAAAATTATTCATTAAATTATTGCTTGAATAAAATATTAAGAATTAAGAAAACCTATTGGAACTTAATTGGAAGAGGATTTGTATTTTGTAATCTTCAGCGTTGAAGATTTTTAAACATGAAATATTATTAGTTTCTTTTAGGCTTTAAGGATTCTAGATGTAGGATGCTGAGTTAATTGGAAAAGAAGTTAAATGAGTCATTTTTTTTGTATTTTTTAAGATCAAAATAAGAATTCTGAAGAGCAAAAAAATTAACTTGATTAAATTTCAAGCCGCCAACACTTTTAATTATTAAAAAAAAAAAAAGACAGGCTTTTTTACTTCTAATAGGATAGAGTTTAATTTGGGCCTTTATGAAATAAATTACCAAGCGCTTTAATAAATACAATTAATATTAAAATTAATTACATATGCTAAATAAGTAATTGAATTTAGGAAGAAATTTAGTTCATGGAGACTCTAGCCTCCGTGGTCACTCGTTGGATCCCTCGATGTTCTTATGAATTTTGATTTATTGAGATTACACTTGTGTAACTTATTACTTAGACCATTAATTAAGTCCAGGAATTGGATCCAAATATATTACTCGCCACCAAGTTTGAAATGGGTCACGAGAAGCATTTCGAAGAAATTTCCAGGAAGGAAACAATCACTTGATTTCTTTATCATGGAAGCCCCCATACCAAGCCGTTTCCACATTTTCTTTTTAATTAAAAATTCGTTGCCTCAACAATAAAAACGAGTAGGCGAAAATTCCACGTTCAATTCAATCTTTTTCTATTAGCCATGTACAGAATATGATCAAGTCTGGTCAACACATACCTACCGTGCAATCTATTGGTCAACCCACATTTTCTTTTTTCATCATTTTTTATTTTTTTTAGTCATCAACTCAGAAACTTTTGAACATGATGAGGTAGGTTTTCTTGTATCATTAGATAACGTTTTACTTTCATCAAAAAAAGAAAGAGGAGGGAATGAAAGCAACTGGAAAACGATAGCATTCAAACGTTTTACTATGAGCTCTTCTTGTATCATTAGTCAACATTGAATTTCATCAAAAAGAAAGAGGAGAAAGAATCAGTCTGCATAAACTGACTTTTCATTTGATTTCCCTTTATAAATTGGCCCTAGGAATTGGAATTTTTAAAAAATTATGAAGCAAAATTTCTTTTGTTTTTTTTGTCAAACTAAGTAGTAACAATAATTCCCGTCCTCTTCCTCAAAAATAATATTTGAAAAAAAGTCTCAAATAGAGAAGAAGTTGCACCACCACCTTCATTGTGATTCCTGAGAGGTTTCATCGCAAGTAATCAGTAATTAAGCTTTTCCAGAAGCCAGGTCCAGGTCCCGTGGTAAGGAGGCTCGGGTTCTGAATCGCGTGAGTTAATAATAAAAAAATTTTAAAATTAAGCTTTTTCACATCTATTGAAAAAGTTTTAACTGAAGGAGTGGTAATGATCCGTGAGGCAAGCTTCTGAGTTGTACTTGTTATTCTAGTTTTACTAGAATTGTGTTATTTAAGCAGCTTGAAATTAGTTTAAAAGGTAAATAGATTGTAATTTTACCTTTTTATATTATGAATCTTTAAATGAATGCCTTTTTAAAACCTTTATTTTTCAATGAAAATATCTATTACAACCTCGTCGTGCTTTCAATTTATTTGACTTTCAATTAATAAGGTGTTTTCGTTCTCCTTCTATCCACTAATCCATTGTTATAAAGATTGTGATGTTACAACCTTGCTAGAAATAAGAATGGAGATCTTTGAAAATTGGAGAAAAGGGAACCAACCATTAATGTGTTGGTCCATATCATTTTGGGACCCAAAAGCCGAAAGTCTAAAAAAATTTAATTGTTATGTAATTAATATTAAACTTTGAATTTGGATAACATTTGTCTATAAAAATAAGTGAAAGCCACCCTATTGAGTTTTCAACTTGAAGAAGAAGCAGGGGAGAGAGAGCGAAAACAGTAGAGGTTATTAACTTAAGAATAATGATTTTAATATTTGATTAGATGATCGCAAGGCAAAATTAACTCCGTTTTTTTCCTAAATTTTGAGGGTAAGTTCATAGCATCGCCCTCTACAATTCTACTAGTCTTGATTTTTATTTTATCCTCTCTTTGGCTTTTATTTGAGATACCCGCTTATTAGAGAGACATATATTAGGTTATTACTGTAAGCCAGAGATATTGAGATTCTTGATATTGTTACCCTCTAGTATTATCTAGAGAAGAATTTGTGTTGTAATCCCATTCATATAGTGGGAGATTGTATTGGACTACAGTCCCGTGATTTTTCCTGCTTTGGGTTTTCCACGTAAAGATCTTTGTCTCTTGTAGTTGGTTTATTGCTTTAGATTGTGTTGATTTATTTTTTAGCATATTTATTTGTAGTACACATCCTATTTTAATCACACAAAGAGGGAAATAATTTTTTTTCTGCTTAATTTGTAGCTGCTTATGTGAGTCCCTTTCCCAACAGAGTGTGTCAGAGCTTCAGGTTTTGTGGTTTTACTACTTGTGTGATTAAGATAGAGGAGTCCTCGGCATGCATGATTAAATTACAGTCATGGAATTAAGGTATTTGGAAGTCTAGGATGGAAGATTTATTGTACATGAAAGATTTATATGAGCTCATTGAAGGCGAAGAAGCTAGACCCGCTGATTTAGATGATAAGAAATAGGCATAATTAAACCAGAAGGCCGTGGATACTACTAGATCATGGATTGATCAGAGTGTGTACCACCATGTAGCGAAGGAATGTAGGGCTGATGTTCTTTGGAGAAAATTAGAGATGATTTATGAGTAGCCGACAGCACAGAATAAAGCCAATCTGATGAAAAGACTTGTTAACTTGAAATACAAGAAGGGACGCATATAACTGAACACACTAGTGAGTTTCAGGGTTTGGTTGATCATTTGACTACTATGAAAATTATTTTATATGATGAGTTACAAGCATTGTTGTTGCTTAGCTCTTTGCCGACAATTGGGAGACATTAGTGGTGTCAGTAAATAATTCAGTGCCGAACGAGAAATTAACCTTGGATATGGTTACAGATAGGTTACGAAATGAAGAATCTAGAAGAAAAAGTGTTGAAGCAGTTCCCTTTGAATCAGATGCACTTGTTTTAGAAAAGTAAGAAAGGTGGGGGAGAAGCCAAAGCAAAAATTTCCACCAACAGAATAATGATAACCCTAGAGAGAAATCTAAGTCCCAGAGGAGAAACATCAAGTGCTTTCATTGTCAAAAAATAAGTCACGTTAAAAGAGAGTGTAGACTATAGAAAGGAGAACAAGCGAAAAAAAGGTGATGCTTAGAAAAATGACAAAGAGAACACTACAACCATAACTGATGGTAATATGAGTATTGTTTATGATAAAAGCTCTGTAAATCTCACTTGCCATACTAGTGATTGGGTGATTGATTCAGGTGCTTCGTTTCATATTACTGCATATCGCGATTACTTCATATCCTATGTTAATGGTGATTATGGCCATGTTCGGATGGGAAATGAGGGGGCATCCAAGATTATGGGCATAAGAGATATTTTTGCTTGGAAACCAGCATTGGCTGTAAGTTGTTGCTCAAAGATGTTAGATATGTACAAGACATTCGCTTTAATTTAATTTCTATAGGCAAGCTTGATGATGATGGTTATATTAACCAATTTAGTGAAGGAAAATGCAAGCTCGTTGAAGGCTCTCTAGTGTTAGCTAAGGAAAAGAAAGTAAACACTCTCTATGTGATAGAAGTCAAGATCAAGAAAGAAGACGTGAATGTGGCTAGAAAAGATTGTGACATTGAGACATGGCACAAAAAGCTTGGTCACGTTGGTGAGAAAGGTTTAGGAACTCTTGCCAAAAAATGATTTCTACCCAGCTTTGCAAGTATGTCCCTCAAAACTTGTGTTCATTGTTTAGCTGTAGAGACACAGAGAGTAGCTTTTAAAAGCTTTTCTCTATCTAAAAAGTTGCAAATACTTGATTTAATTCACACTGATGTTTACATTATGCAAAATAGATCAATAGAAGGTGCACGTTATTTTATAACTTTTATTGATAACTGTCTTTAAAATCTAAAGACCAGGCACTTGATAGTTTTAAGTTCTTCCATGCTTATGTTGAGAGAGGGACAAGAAGAAAACTAAAATGTGTCAAGGCATACAATGGTGGTGAGTACAAAGGACCATTTAAGCAGTATTGCAGATCCCATGGAATAAGACTTGAGAAGACTGTACCAAAAACCTCTCAACAGAACGGTATTGCAGAAAGGATGAATAGAACAATTAAAGAAAAGGTCAGGTGTATGCTTTCCGATGCCAAACTTCCTAAATCTTTTTGGGCAGAGGCTATGCATACTGTAGTTGATTTGATTAACCTTTCTCCTTCAGCTTCATTAGATGGTGATGTGCCTGTAAGACTTTGGACTGGAAAAGATATTTCTTATAAAGAAATCCTTAAATGAGAACCACATTTATGACTTAGTAAAGCATCTTAAAAGAAAGAGTGCACTGAAGAATAAATGGGTTTACAGGTTGAAGACTGAAAATAACTCATAATAGCGGTACAAGACTAGATTGGTTGTGAAGGGTTTTGGTCAGAGGAAAGGTGTTGATTTTGAAGAAATATTTTCTCCTATGGTGAAGATGTCTTATATCCGAATTGTTCTGGGATTAGCAGCTAGTTTGAATTTGGAGATTGAATAACTTGACGTAAAAACAACTTTCTTGCACGGTGACTTGGAGGAGGAAATATACATGGAGTAACCTGAAGGATTCAGTGTCAAAGGTAAAAAAGAACTTATATGGAAGTTGAAGAAAAATTTGTATGGACTGAAACAAACGCCGGGATAGTGATACAAGAAGTTTGATTCTTTTATGGAGAATTATGATTTCAGAAAAACTACGTCCGACTATTGTGTTTTTGTGAATAAGTTTGGTAATAATGATTTCATCATTCTTCTGCTTTATGTGAATGGTATGCTGATTGTTGGCCAGGATGCGAGTAAGATTAAAAATCTGAAGAGAGAGTTTAGCAAGTCTTTTACAATGAAAGACTTGGGACCAACAAAACAGATTCTTAGCATGAAAATTTCCCACAATAGAAAATCTGGGAAGTTATGGTTATCATTAGAAGTATATGTTGAAAAGGTTCTTAAAAGATTTAACATGAGCAAGGCAAAATCTATTTGTTCTCCACTTGCAGGCCCTTTCAAGCTTAGTTTTGAGCATTGTCCTATAAGTGAGAAAGAGAAGTAAGAGATGAGAGGAGTTCTTTATGCTTAAGCAGTTGGCAGTTTAATGTATGTTATGGTTTGTATGAGGCCAGATATTGCTCATGCAGTTGGTGTAGTCAGTTTGTTTCTTTCTAATCTAAGCAAAGAGCACTTGACAGCAGTGCAATGGATATTTTAGATATCTCGAAGGCACTTCCAAGGCATGTTTATATTTTGGTGGTGCTAAACCTGTGTTACAAGTGTACACAGATGCAGATATGGCAAGGGATGTTAATTTCAAAAAATCTCTATCAGGATATTTGCTCACTTTTGCAGGGGGAGCAATCTAATGGCAGTCCAAACTTCAGTAATGTATTGCTCTACCTACCACAGAAGTAGAGAATAGTGCAATTACTAAAGGTTGCAAAGAAACCTTGTGGATGAAAAATTTCCTACAAGAACTAGGTGTGAAATAAGACAATTATATTGTGTACTGTGACAGTTAGAGTGTCATTCACTTGGCAAAGAATTCGACTTGCCATTCAAAATCCATGCATATTGATGTGAGGTATTATTGGATAAGAGACATGCATAAAAAGAAACAGTTACAGCTTGAGAAGATTCACATAATAGAGAATGGGTTAGATATGATGACAAAGTCATTGCCCAAGGAGAAGTCGAAAAGCTGTATGTAGAAAGCGGGTTTGGTGGTGCCTCTAGTATGATCTGGAGGGGGAGATTTGTTAAGTCCATATTATTTGGGGGCCCAAAAGTTTAAAGTCCAAAAATATTTTCTTGTTATGAAATTAATATTAAGCTTTGGATTTGGATGAAATTTATCATGAAATTTGCCAATAAAAACAAGTGAAAGCCGCTGGTGAGTTTTCAGGGTGAAGAGAAGTGGCAAAGAGAGAGAGAAGACAGTAGATGTTTTTAATTTTAGAATAATAATTTTAATTTTTTATTAGACAATTAGAATACGAAATTAACTTCTTTTTTTACCAAATTTTGAGGGTGAGTTCCTGGCATCGCTCTCTACAATCTTACTAATCTTGATTTTTATTTTATCCTCTCTTTGGCTATTATTTGAGATACTCACTTGTTAGAAAGACAGTTATTAAGTTGTTACTGTAAGCCAATGATATTAAGAATTTTTATGCTGTTAGCCTCAAGAATTATATAGAAAAGAATTTATGTTGTAATCTCATTAATATAGTGGAAGATTATATTGAACTACAGTTCCGTAGTTTTTTCCACTTTAGGTTTTGCACGTAAAAATCTGTTATCTTGTGGTTGGTGTATTACTTTAGATTCTGTTGGTTTATTTTTCTGCATATTTATTTGTGGCACACATCCTATTTTAATCACACAAAGAGGGAAAAATTTTTGTTTCCACTTAATTTACAACTGCTTGTGTGAGTCCCTTTTCCAATATAATGAAAGTGGTGCATGTAATTTGAAGATTAAAAAATATTATATGATTGAATTAATTTTGAACTTTTTTGACATGTAGACTAAACTAAATAGTTATGTTAAAAGTGTTACAACTTTCTTAGAATCCTTTTCATTAGCATCAAGAGTCATCCTAAGAATTGTTCATCTTATGGGGGCCAGTGACCGCCCTTAGGACAATGGAGAATGAAATTAAATGGTTTAATGTCTATTTTCTAAGTACCAATTGATTTTCAAATAAATGTGGCAACATTTTCTTCAAAACTCCTTACTTAAGCATGCTGAAGTGAGAGACATTCAATAATGGGTGCACTGGGTGACCTGCTGGAATTATGTGTTCGATAGATAGGGAATATGGCAGTGTGCTGATGCTGGAGAAGAGTAACATTAGTTGCAAATGCTTCGATCCAACAAAAACCTCAGGTAACTTACCACAAGATTTCCTTTATTTTGATCTTAGTTTATTACAATCATGAAACTAAGCCTTACTTCCCTTTGGATTTGAATTCGGATGATCAGCAAAAGAAAGCTGTTTGAAAATCATTGGACGAAGCTTAAACAATACAGTAACTAGAGTCGCTTGTATATATTCGTTAAATTGTAACAGTTTAAAAAAAAAGAAAAAAATAAATTTCAACAATTTCAATTTTAACAATTTCAGTATCAACAACTTACATCTGCACAGAAATTTTTCTTACTCTCATTTTACTTAAGTAAAGACCATGGCATGCAAGTGTGATAATATTATAATTGCAATGATAAGCAGATGACTAATGAAATTCCTGATCAATTATCAATTCAAATTGACGAAAAGCTTCATGATCAGTTTTCCAATATAGTTTGATTGTAGTATTATTCAAGTACCTGCATATCTGCGTAATGTGTATCAAGGTGCTTATAAACCAAAATGTGCTATCTCAAAATGCTTCTCTAGCAAAGAGGGGAAAGTAATGTCAAAAGGTACGCCACAACAATAAGAGCGCTTGGAGAAAGAGCTCGCAAATGTTATGCAGAATCTGTCAGTCTCGAACAAAACCAATTTGTGGAAAGTATGCTGCTCGATGCTTGCTTTATCACCGAGCTATTCCTCAAGTATACTATGTCAAATTTGCGAGGAGATAATGATCCCATTTTCAATATGCGTTGGATCATCAAAAGGTTGCGCCGTGACTTGCTATTGATTGAAAACCAACTTCCCTTCTTTTTCCTTCACAAGTTCTTCGCCATGACCGTTTTTAGAATTTGTAATTGGAGTGTTTGAAAGCTAGGAAAATGATAGAAAGTAAGAAAGAAAACTTCAGAGAATATTCTGGAAACAATATTCCCGAGTATATTATCAAATCATAGTAAAATGAGTAAGTACAAGTTTTTTATTTAATAACTAATTGATCTAAGCTGAGCTAATCACATAAGCTACTAGACTAACAAATTATGTTATAAATAAACAGTGAAGGGTAACAAATTATGCCAGATCAGCAGTGTGGAAGTTGAGTGTGTGTATTTTCTGTGTGAGTGTGCGGCAAGCTTCTCATGCATTGCAGCTACAACAAATCTATTTCAGCACATACACTAACATCCCCCCTTAAGCTGGATGGTCTAGGAAAAACATTCAGCTTGGATCTGAGATATTGAAATTGTCCGTAAGTCAATGCCTTTGTCAATACATCAGCATTTTGATATTCACTAGAAACATAATTAATGGACATTTGTTTGGCTTGAAGCCTTTCACAAATAAAGTGTATACCGAACTCAATATGTTTAGTTTTGGTATGATATAAGCCAAAGCTACGGCACTTTGATTATCACACCACATAGTTGGTACAACAACCATTTGATACTTCAACTTAGTAAGCAGAGATTGAATCCATAAAGCCTCTGTTGTAGCTAATGTTAAGGCTCTATATTCTGACTTATTACTTGATCTAAAGACAACATATTGCTTCTTTGAAGACCATGACACAAAATTTAAACTAAGATACATTGCATAACCAGCCATTGACCTTATGTTATCTCTGTCACATGCCCAATTAGAGTCACTAAAACAATTGATTTGCAGACCACCATTTCTGTAAAACTAAAGTCCATGGTGAATGGTTCCCCTAAGATACCTTAATAGTCTTTTCCAAGCCTGCCAATGTCCTTCTAAAGGAGCTGATAGGAACTAACTTAACTTATTCCATGAATAGGCTATATCTAGTCTGGACAAGGTTACTTACTATAATGCTCCTATAACCCTTCTGTATTGAAATGAATTAGCAATGACAGTCCCTGAGTTCTTAAGAAGATAATGAGAAGTAGCCATTGGTGTAGAAACTGGACACATGCATCCATGCCTTGTTTGGCTAACAAGTTTGCTATGTACTTGCTCTGTGATAGATGAAGACCTTATCTGGTGTTGGTAACTTCAACACTAAGAAAATAGCTAAGTTCACCTAAACCTTTAAGGGCAAATGCAGCTTGCATATTTATGGATGGCAATGGGGTGGGGTGGGGGTGGGGAGTCCTACCTCATTCCCCACCCAATTAAAAAAATTTTGCCTTCATTCCCCACCCCATTCCCCAATAAATTTAGTGGGGTGGGAATGGAGAATCCCCATGTGGGGAATGCTTTCCCCACCCTCACCCATTCCCCATTTACTTATTTTATAATAAGTATAGATACATAATTTCAATAAATTAAAAATTAAGAATTTAAATAAAATCATCACCATATTATAAAGTATTAAAATTATTTAAAAAATCTTTAAAAGTTCGAAATAATATCTTGAAATGTTATCAAAATTAAAAAATGTTTGAAGAGAGTAGTACCTTAAGAGAGAAAAAAAAATAATAATGCTTTAGGGTATAATAATTATTATATTATAGAGTTTTCTTTTAATTATAGCCTATTTATATTATGTAAAAATAAAAGAAAATTTATTAACTAATATTATAATTGATAAAATGAAAATTATTAAATAAAAATTAAAAAATATTTATATATAATGGGGATTGTGGTGGGAATGGGGTGAGGAGTACAAAACCAAACCCCACCCCATTAAGAATTAGGGGATTATTTTTTTCCTATTCCCCATCTGATTCCCCAAAAATTATTCAAAATTCACCCCATTTGGGGCGAGGCCCTATGGAACCTCAAACCCATGGAGAATTTTGCCATCCCTATGCATATTAGATATTACTTGTAATACGATATGAGAACTAGAGGCAGTGATAATAATGTCATCAACATACATCAAAACTAGCAAAATATGACCATTATCCCACTTATGGAACAGTGATGAATCTGAGTTACAGTGAACAAAGGACCATTGAGAGATCAATAAATCCTTCTGGTTGTGTCATGTATACATCTTCAATAAGTTTGCAATTTAGAAAGGCATTATTAACATCAACTTGTCTAATTAATCACTTGTTCTTTATTGCTAAGCTTAAAATAACCCTTATGGTAGAGGCTTTAACAACAGGACTAAAGGTTTCACAATAATAAACACCATAGGTTTCATGAAAATCTTTTGCAACAAGCCTAACTTTGTATCTTGACACTGATCCATCATAATTATACTTGATTCTAAACACCCACTTAAATCCAATTACCTTGACTAGAGCTGTAGGTTCAACCAGAATCCAAGTATGATTAGCGTCGAGACCATTATACTCCTCATGCATGGCTTGAATCCATTTTGTATCTGCTAAGGCTTGTGCTACAAAAGTGTGTTTTGAGAGTTTGGTTAGAAGTGTAGTTAGATATGTCTTAGGCTTGAAGATGCCAACCTTAGACCTTGTAGTCATTGGATGACCTGTGATAAACACAAAAAATGTACATTTAATAAGGTTAAAATTATCATTTTTTCACTTATAGTATTGATTAATGCACTTTTTATTTATAAATTATCTTAATGCTCTTGTAATATAATTTTATGTTAAATTAAATTGTAGTACATTAATTTTATTTTAATTTTATATTGAAGATAAATTTCAAGAATAAGGAGGAATCGGAGCTGAAAGCGGGAGACAAAGAAGATTTATTGTATTAATCTAAAAACCAAAAAATAAAAAATAAAAAATCTAAAACCAAAAAAAAAAATTAGAAAGTGTGCCTGAAGGATATGCAAGTGGCTGCCTTATAATTGTTAATAATAATAATAATAATAATAATAATAATAAGAGAAGAAGAGAGGCATTTCTCTCATACATAAAGAGAAGTGGAAGAGAGAAAATGGGGACGCAAAATATGGGAGGAAAACAGAGAAAGGAAAGAAGAGGAAGAAAAGAAGAGGAGGAGAAAGGAGAGAATAGAAGAAGGCGGGAGAATTTCAGGGGAGAATAGAAAGCAGAAGCCAAGCAAAATTTTTTCCCTTTTGATTTTCTTGTTAATTACTTCAGAACTTTTGCAAATAGATTTAGTTTTGTTTTCAATCTTAGTTATTTTAATTTTAGTTATGTGTAATTTAATTTTAATAATTGTTTTTATTTCAATCATGTTTATCTAAATAATAATAGTTAGAGTAAAGTGAAACTCTTAGTAGGAAAATATGATTTAATCAAATTCTATTTTAATTATATGAATTAAATTATTTTCTATTTAGTTCTATCCATATTTTATGTTTTGAAATCTTGATTTATTGTAGACATACAAGGGAGTTTGGCAAAATAATTCTTAATATCCTAATATAAATTATGGCAAAATGAAATTTTGACTTGCCGTAGGCAAATTGAATTTTGGCACACTAAGTATTTAATCCATAATAAAATTAATGGGAAAATGATGATAATTTATACAATTAATCTTTTGGGCAGTAAATAAAATAAAAAGAAAAGAATTTGTTAAACTGTATTTACTACTAAGAGTGGATCTATAACCCTAAGTAATTTATTTCCATAGTTTCACTTAAACTAAAAAGTTTGTATTTAAATTATATTTTTAGTTCTTAGATAAAAAGGAAATTAACAAATTAATTTCTTTTCCCAGTGCATCGACCCTGGACTCACTGGGTTATAGTAGAAAAAGTCATTCTTATACTTGAAAGTAATCAACATTTTTAAGATATATCAAGTTTGTAGTGCCGTTGCTAGGGAAAAGTATTTATTTTGTTTTTCTTTTATCTTTACTTTTCTTTTAATTAATTAAATTATTTATTTATTTTTACTTTATTTGTCGTTTCATTTCGCACTTCTCAAAATTGTAGCTTGTCCACAAAAGTTCGAAAAGTTTTTAAATAGGTCCGTAGCTGAAATTTCTCATAATAATAAGATTTGGATATATAACTTAAACTTATTTGAACACAATTTAGACTTTTGGACTTGATTTGGACCCATTGGACATGGACATGGACTTTTATCATTAAGGTCTAATAATTTAAATTTAAGTGGTTGGCAATTTCTAAAATTCGAAAAAAAGAGACTATATTTATTTCTTTAAATTTCTGTAATTTACTTTTTGATTTTATTTTATTTTATTTTTCTTCCTTCTGCAGTTTTTCTTTTTGGCATTTATTTTGTTAATTTATATGGTTTGTTCAACTACCTAAATTGTTATTAATTTTTCTTAATTTATTATTATGTTTATATGGCTGATTTTACAGCCTATTTATTTATTTTAATTTCAATAAAGTAATTTTCAGTTTATTTATTTTTATTTCACTTTTTTTCTCTTTTACATTTATATTACTTGCTTATTTAATGTTCAATTTTTTTTATCTTATTATTTTTTGTAATTTTCATTTTATTTAGTTTTCATACATTCTTAATTGTTTGTGTATCATATAATCATCAATATTGCATGAGACGTTGGTCTTGAACTTCAAGTAGCAAGTTAATTCGTAGATCTAAGTCACTATCACTAATCATGAAAAAGATCTAAGGAGACAACCTTTTGGCCCAACTTGATCCTCAAATTGATCAAGGAGACAACCATTCCAACATAATGCACATAAGTAGAATCAACAAAAAACTTTGAGAGACCACATGAATCCAACCAGAATTGAAGCACCCTTGCGCATAGTATTTCCTCCTAAAGCATCTCAATTCAATTTTAAACTAGGTATTATCTAACTTTACCAACATTTCATGGTTTAGAATCCAAAAACCCATACTTGCAATTAAGAGATTTTGAGGAAGTTCATAATCCATACATGGATCAAAACTGTAGCATGAATATAATTAGATTAAAGCTTTTTCTTTTTTCATTAAAAGATAAAGC